>CM062811.1:688451491-689652911 GCA_031772625.1 Pinus tabuliformis
AAATTTAAGGTAGTCAATTCTTTGACTTCAGGTGCAATTTGGATTTGATTGTAGCCACTAAACCCATCCAAAAAGGAAAATATTTTTTTCTAGATAAGGTATCTAGTACCTGATCAATGAAAGGCAAGGGGAAGTAGTCTCTAAAGGTAGCCTTATTCAGTTCCCCAAAATCCACACAAATTATTCGTTTACCAATTTATTAAGTACAACGACTAGCGGTGACACCGACTTACTATCAGAAATAGGATCCATGAAGTTAGCATTTAAGAGCTTTTGAAGTACTTCTTTTACTATATCTTTTAGGGTTGGTTTCATCCTTATTTAAGGCTATCTCATTAATCTAATCTAATCATTTTTATAGATGTGATGCATGCAGGTGTGAGGGTGGATCCCTTTCACATCAGAGTAATCCCATGCAAAATCACCAAATTGCCTTTTAATCATTTGAATCAATTATTCTTGTTGCTCTACTTCTAGACTAGAATTACTATACAAACACTTCCCAAGGTTGATTTCAACAACATGAGCAGAGGAATATTTACCTTCACCTATTGTTGTTATGGAAAAAAAATGTGGAGGTATAAGGACGACATGCTTCCTGAAATTCAAGAATGAAAATGTGCTCATATTCTTTAAAGGAATGTGGAAAACCAATACATCCCATTGTGGCTAAGAACAACTTTAAATATTGATCTTAGGTTTGTTATTGAAGACCTTTAGAATATTCAATTGTTAACAATGGTTGATTACATTCCTCCTCTCCATATGGGTTTTCTATCTGTAAACAAATTCCTGTAGCAGGTTGGGTAGGATGAAATAATTTATTTTTTTTCACTTTGAAATCCATTGGAAATTGTTATCTCTCCATACTTGCATCCAGTAAAGGCATCAATTGTGGCTAGCCAATATCAGACTAGTACTACTATATTTCCAAGTTTGGAAGATTTTGGATGGATCACAAAGTAGTATAGGGGATATTCCTAGGAAGCTACGATGGATGTTATGTCATCAAGGCTTCCAGTAGGTCTAAGGATGGATTTCTCTGCTGACTCCAATAGTGTTTGGGTTTGCCTCAAGCCTTCTAACTAATGCTTTTGCATAATATCCACATTCATGACATTTATAGTTGTAGCTAGGTCGACAATAGTGTTTAGTAAATATATACCATTAACCTGTAAGGTCACTACTGGATTCCCAGGATCAATATATTTAGAAGGCATCTCTGACATGGTTTCTTACAATAGGCAAGTCACTTTTATAATACAGGGATCCATCCTTTCTCTTCTTGGAATTTTAATGCAAAGATCCCTTACAATATTGGCATAGATAGGAATGTATTTGATAGCTTGTAGCAAGTGTATCCTTACACAAATAATTCACATTTCAATCTCTAAATCATATCCTAGTGGGACCTCAGGCTTTTGACAAGTGGTGTCTGTCTGGATAGGTGGTTGAGTAACCTCCTGAGATGGTTTAGGTTGTGTTGTAGAATTGATTAGTGCTCAGGGAGGCTTTTATTCTTCATCAAGAGGATAATCTTCCTCTTTACTAAGGATGTCCTTGTATTCAAGAGTTGAGTTTATTGGTTGTTCTTCTTGAATGATCACTGCAAGTCCTGATTTATTTATGACCTTCTCGGACCTTAGTTGAATTTCATTAATTGGAACTAAAGTGATAGTGTAGGTAGGG
Organism: Pinus tabuliformis; assembly: GCA_031772625.1. Lineage (NCBI taxonomy): Eukaryota > Viridiplantae > Streptophyta > Pinopsida > Pinales > Pinaceae > Pinus > Pinus tabuliformis. The sequence continues at coordinate 688,453,181 of CM062811.1, forward strand.
AAGGTTTGCAGTTCCATATTTTGTACAGGTTGAGCTGACCTATTATTGGGGTTTGGAATGGGTTTTGTAGGGCATTGAGTGGGTCGAGGTGGATTTGGGTTTGGTGTCTTTTGTTGTTGACTCAGATTCATGGGCAGAGTAATTTCTTATGGACTTGGGTTCATAGTAAGTTGTTGTTGACTTGGATTCATGGCTAGAGCAAGTTGTTGTAAAATTTGGGTTCATAGGCAGTTGTTGTTGAGAAAATGAAGGTAGTAGGGATGGGTTAAACACTGGAAATAGCTAAAATATTTGGAGGATATTGTGTGTAGGTTGGATAAAAATATGTTTGGTATTCTTGTGGAGTGATATTGCCATAGGTAGTCCCCATCTAACCTTGTTGTCAAGAATTTCCTTATGATGTTTGAGGACCCCATTGAGAGTAATGCATTTGAGGGGCCCACTATTTTTGTGTAAACTGCATGGAAAGGTCCTGGAACATGGAGGGGTTTTGTTTCCTCCATGGTATCCTAGGGGGATAAGGTGGATCTTGTGGTTCTCTACCCCCCTTGTAAATATCTTGCAACCCAAGTAATGGTTGGTATTCATCACTTGGGTGATTAGTCATGCAAATTCCACAAACCTCTATGACATTAAAAGGGAATTCTTTTCAGGATGTTTCTTCCTACATCGAGAAAAAAAGATAGCTAAAGTAGTTCTTTCCTCTTCTTGTTTCCTCTTACTATTGAGGGTATCTAGTTGGTTACTAATTATACTAAGGATATCAATTTTAATATTTTCCAATATATTTCCTAATTCTATTCTGGTTACATCACTTGTGGTGGGTTTGACAACATGACTTGTAAGTTCTTTTTGACTTTTCCCAGATTAATCTTGATGACGGGAGTACTTCTTACAATATTCAGAAATTTCAGCAAATGTTTTTTGATAAACATAGCCAAAGTTCATGAGGTTAAGTAATTCTACTCAGTCATCCTGTATTGATTTTAGAAAAAGGTTCTAAATGTGGCTGGGTTGAGAGAAACTTCCTTGGTCTTTTGGTAGTTATAAAGGAACTTTTATAAGTAGTCTTCTAGTCTTTCTTCTTAGGTATGCGTCATTTTGAAGATGTCATTCTTGGCATCCTTAGGCTTATAGTAATCCTGGTATTTTTGAAGAAATGTTTCTTCCATATCATCCCAAGATGTAATAGTGTGTTCCCCTAGACTCATGAACCATCTTAATGATGATTTTTTGAAGGTGGCTGGAAAAAGTTTCAACTTTTAAGCATTATCTATATAATTATAACTTCTAGATAGTATATCAAAACAAATAGAAATGAATAAATATATTCAGTTAACATACCATGGAAGTGGGGTAGTAATGAAAAAGGAATCTTATTCATGGTGACATTGCTGGTAATGTCAAAAATTGGAAATCCAAACATTCATGTTTCATTATTTTATGGATTGTTAAATCTTCCTCCTTCTCCATCCATTATTTCGTTCCAAAATTTGAAATTTGTGGAAATAGGAGATGTCTCTCCTCTAGAAGATGATGGTTCAACTATTGTGCTATCTGCAGTGTTCCAAAGTATTATCCCCTTTTTACTCTGAGCTTCCTCTACCATTGTCTTTGTTTCTGCTCCAAACTTCTTTACTAATGTCCCCTCTGCTGCTGCCATCAAAATTTTCTCCTCTACAGTTTTCTTGCATACCAATTAGCATAATTAGTTAGGTTAACAATTTTGGGATCATATACATTTTCTGGGATATTTTATGAAACAAACTCACCTTTCCTATCTCTAATTCTTCTGATAAAATCACAACAACAACTTTAACTACTTACTGAAAGAGAGGATAACTTAACTTTGGAGAAACCCCACGAAAGAGGATGTATAGGTTCTTACCTTTTGTATGACCATATTCTCTTGACCCTTAGGTTATCCCCAATATCACTCAAAAGTCATAAAAAACAAAACCATTACCTATTACCATTTGCGGCTCCCCGACAATGGCGCAAAAAATACGTTGGGGAAATTATATGAATCATATATCACCCCGAATTAAATTATCAACTAGGGAATTGTAATCAGCAGAGTTGATACACTATATGTGCCATGAACACGTAATCTATCTAAGTGTCAAGTATAATGGAGAATACAGTAACTTAATACATACCAATCTTAATTTTCAAAATTTAAATTAAATCTAATTGTTACTAATAATGCACACACTTTCAGGCATTAACTACTGTAATTTCTACTGGTACCAGAAATCATTTCGTACAAGTATAGGAAATCATTTTGTACAGGTTCAGGAAACTATTTATTACAGGTACAAGGAACTGTGTACTCTAATACTAGTTCAAGAATTCTATTTGTTATCTGAAATGAAAAGCCCAATGAAATCTAAATAAGGGAATGCTCTCTACTACTACTATTTAATCTACACAACGTTCAAATTTGAAAAATAACATTCACAACTCTATCTTATCAATTAAGAAGCCTCTTTCTTATGAAAAATAAATCTATGCCTTATGAATTCCACATACATAACTAAAACTTCAAATGTAAGCAATCTTCAAAGCTCACACTTCTATACCTATCTAATCACTCTTGCAACCTTGGATCAATCCTTGAACCAATGATCTCAAATGACACATAGCTAGACCAATGAGAAACAATTAATTTTATACAAGAATTAGTAAGGATTTTTTTTGCAAAACAGAGTAAATAATTGATTAAATTTCTACAGAAATTAAAGAAAACTATAACTTAGAGCACACGATTACTGAATGAAATGCTAACTAAAAAATAAAAAATAAAAATAGAAGCTCATGGGATGGTTTTGGTGGGCCCTTCCCAAGAACAACTTGCATCTTATTAGAATTTACAGACTATTAAGATAAAATACACAATATCATAACAGATATATTTGCATTAGCCTTCAAAAATTGAAATTACAAATTGTTCTTGAAAATATTTAACAACATAACTAAATATTACATACACATACACAACATGAACTCTTTATTTCTATTACTCAATCAAATTTCCATCTGATGACCCTCTTCACCATCTTCAAGCCCTCTTTAAATATAGAATCAACCTAAGATGCAAAGATATCGAATGCATATCTTCGAGAAGGTTTTCTTGGTCTCTACATCCATGGTTTCATACAAACAAAAACATATTATCATAATCTTATTATATCACTTAAAATATATAAGAAGATGGCTTAGTCAAAAAAGCGCATGTTTAACTTGATCACTACATGTATGTGATCTCCAACAGTCGTGGTACCAGAATGTTCTAGTACTCTGTTACAGGTACCAGAAGTGATCTATGGTGTAGGTATTGGGCAAAAAATTAGTGCAAGTACCAGTCAATGATTGCGTGGTATAGGAATGCTTCCAACTGTATTATTTGATGCAGGCTAGTCATCACTGAGATCCTTGTCTAATAAACTCATGATAGTCCAATTAGATACTCAAAGCAAAAAAATAATCATTCTAGTTACTAAGAAATCGTAAAACTATGATTAAAAGTCTTTATACCTCATGTATACTAGAGGTCAGTAAATTATAGCTCAAGGTGTACTTACAGGAATATTTATGGATTTCCAAGGTAGAAATAGGTGTAAGAGTGGAAACATTAGATGACTTCAAGCATCAAATTGGAGGCTCAATAGGGACTTTGCAATCATAAATTCTTTACATTACAAAACTCATTCCTACTACTTGATTTGGCTTTTATGCCCTCCCATCCCCAAAAAAAAATCATAGTATGACCTTAAATGGCTCTTGGAGGTGAGTGCAACTCACCATAAATTTCAAATTGTGATTAATATTTGAATACCATAAATGAAACTACATTACAACTAAAGATACCCCCAATCAGTCCACGGGTCTAAAATTGATTTATTTGAGGATACTTAGAGGTAAAATTTTGTTTAGTAAATATCAATGGAAGATTTGAAAAATGGATCAAATTATTCAAAACACTCACTCAAGAAATCACGTGTAGTGTAATGACATGGGCCTTGGAAAAACACAAATTCTTGAACTTACATCACTTGTTTCTGCTACTTAGTTTTCTTTTTATACCCCTGAAGAAAATTCACAATATATCTCTAAATGGATCTTGGAAGTGAGTTGCAACTTGCCATAAAATTCAAACCAAGAATTAAATGGGAAAACCATCAGTTCCATTGAACTCTTTGCACTAAGTTAAAACTATGAACAAACCCTCCCCCTCAATTCCATAAGTTGAAAATTTATTTGTTTGAGGATATTCAGATATATTTTTTATTCAATAAAGATCAAAGTAAAATTTTCACAAGTGGTTTTATTTTTCAATATGATCACACAAGAAAATAACAAATTTTTGCTCTCATGGCCCTTGGATAAAAACAAATTCTTTAGTTTATGAAACTTACTTCTACTACTTGGCTTGATTTTAATACCCCTACAAAAAATTTGCGTGTCCTTAGAAGGATCTTGGAAGTGAGTTGCAACTCGATATAAAATGGAAATCGAGACTCAAATGGTAAATCATTTATTATCATGAGAAAATCATACACTCATATGTATGCAGTAGAAGACACTTAGAGTCATTGATCAACACACACATAGGTTACATTTTTAGATGAAAGGATGATTAATATGAAATAATCAAAAGCTTTCCTAAGTTTTAATTAAAAAATTGGCTCGTGCGGGTGTAGCATTGCTGGAAATTAACACTCGTTCAATTTTTTCTTCGATAGTCTTGTGGGTCTAAAAAATACCAATCAGTAGCTCGAGCCATGAACTTGCTTGATAAACACTCAAACTCTTGACATGATGAGCTGACCATCCGAGCGTTGATCACCAAGAAGCCTTAATGGAAAGAAGATCATATCTCACATCTCATTTATGATGCAAACAACCACAATGATGAGCCATAGGAGGGAAGGAGGATTGTCCAAAATTTCTGTAAATACAAGTTCTTGGAGAGCCAAAAACAAGAACAAGTAGTTCATTGTTATGCTGCCAAAATTTTTCCCAAGCAATCTAACATAACATTGTGAAAATAATTCCATCATGATAGAGAGTTTTATATTCTTTTTCAAGAGAGAAAGAGCTTGTAAAGGAGATTGAGAAAGAGAAATCCTTGTTGAGATATTTTTAGCACCATTTCTCGAAGAACTCTCTTCAAGTGTCTTTGATACTATTATAACTCTTCCACCACCATCAATCAATAAGGAGGATCATTTTCCTATACCTTTGTCGATTTTCTTTTTTTCACAATCTTATTTGTGTTATATAGAGTAATTTTAATTTAGTTTTGTTCATGCATTGTTTCCATTACTTTCAATGCTTTTCTGGTGATTTTTTAAGAACTAACATCATCCAATTATTTGTATGCTCCTTATAGGTAACAACTAATTGTAAGGAAGGCGTTTTGGAATAATCAACAAACACACAAATATAAAATGGTGAATCCACTTGTTTCCTTTCTTTGATCCAATTGGTTGTTTTGTAGGAACTTTCTCTCTACATTTTTACTTCATTTAGCTTTTGTAATTTTTCTGGAATGTTGCAGGCACACTACGGCCTATTCTTGGCCAATGAAGAACCTGGAATTAAATTTTTTAGTTGGTCGTGCGACTTTTTCCACAGACAAGCATGCTAGTCATGCATTTGTGCAGCACATAAGCCATGTGATACACATAAAGCTCAAAAACGCATTGTAATTTCTATTTCATGAGTGTTTTCGCATCATTTAGTAAAATAACTACACTACTATAAATTTTTATAGATTAGATATGCTTCTTAATTGATTTTCTAACCACTATTAGTAGGACAATTGATTTTTTTTTAGTTTTAAAATTTTCAACCCACATAGCTTAATTAGGAGGAAATTAAGTGGCCATAATCCACATATATTTTCAACTTATTTTGATCATTTCAGTAGCTTAATTAGGAGGAAAGTAAGTCACCATAATCCACATATATTTTTAACCTATTTCTCTCATTTCAACATAGATTAATTAGGTAGAAATTAAGTGGCCCTAATCCACATATATTTTCACCTTGTTTTCTCATTTTAAAACTCACATCAAATAGTTTAACTATGAGAAAATTAAGTGGCCTTAAATCCACATATCCTTTTTACTAACCAAAGATCGTTACTTCATTTTCAAATTACTATCAAGACTGGGACTGGGTGTTAGTAAAGAAACAGAGTAGCCCCTACTTCTTCTGACAATCTTGTGGTTGCATATGAAATATTTCTAAAAGCACATAGTTTCCATCTCCCTATATGCTCATAGTATAATCAGGAAGCAAGTAAGTGACCCATCATCCACACATTATTTCTTTTGTTGTAAGGGAACAAGCATAACATAGGGTAAATAGGGGAGTTTGTAAGGATCCTTGCATATCCACATCACTCCACACTTTGTATTCTTATTATTTCACTTGCACACAGTTTGCAATACACATGCTAAGTTATTATAAACTACGTACAAAGGGTATCAACTTTCCAGAGATTTTTGTACTTAGTTTATTCTAGCTTACATTTTTGACACCCTTGGTGAAGAAATGCCCTTTAAAAGAAACCTTTAATTGAAAACATTAAATTCCCCATAGGGTTCATAAGATAATTTATAGTTCAGGTTACGGCCATGCAGGTAGGAAACACATAAACCATTGTTGGATATTCTACATTTTGAAAAATAGAAGTTTTCTTATAGGATAAGTCTATCTCACTTGTTGGTCCACGGTTCCACATTGTTGACTGACTACCTAGAAGCTCAAGACTCGGCCACTGTTATGGGACAAGGGTAGCCTTAGTGGCCAAACCTTAGGGCATATATACCTTGTTATCAGCAAAAAATGATCACCTAGCCATTTCCAACTAGGTGGATCCAAATGCACTATGTAGGATTAATTTTACCATAGTAAAATCACTTTCACTATGAAAAATAATTTTTAGTAAACCACTATTATCAAATTATTTTCTCATTAAAATAAAAAACCCTCTCAAAATAATTGAATAAATAATTATTTATCTAATTTTCTCTAGGAATACTTATTAAATCATTGTTCGGTAATTATTCTTGGTCACATGTGATTAAATGTCCTAGGAATAATTAAATAAATCACTATTTATTTATTATTTCGTATTTCCATTATTTGAATAATTGTTAAATCACTATGTAATAATTATTTCAATTTCGCACCATTCTTAATCGTCGCGAAATAATTAATAAATCATTTTATTTGTTAATCATTTCTAAATAAATATATTTGACCATTTTAAATACATTTTCACTCTCCAAAAAATTTAATAAAGTATTCCTAGTAGTTAGATCTTGAATTGGTCAATATTATTTTATTATTCTCCAGCTTTTAAAATAACTCAATACTTTGTTATAAATAGTAGGGTTTTCCATTCATTCTTCACCATGATCATTATCATCATCATCATTATCATTTCTTTTCTTTTGATATCCTATTTGAGTTGTCCACATTTTTTTGGTTTTTTCACACATTAAGAGAGAAGATTGATTACAGAAGCATCAAGGACATCAAAGGACCCATCCCGCGTAAGGAGATTTGCAGATCCTTTTTGTAGATCTCCTTCATGAGGTGTTCTCAGTAAGGATTTATTCATTCAATTAAAGTATCTTCATTTGGGTTATTTCATCATATATCTTCACTATTTTTTTCTATTTTGGATCATATATGCTTTTGTTGTAGTTTTTTCACTTTTTATTGCATATCTAAATTGTAAGAAGCCATCAAATTGTTGTTAGTGTCACTTGTCACCTAATGACTTAAGTGAAGTGTTTTTGGTACACCTATGTTATGTCAATTATCGCATCTATGGTTCACCATAAGATGTTCTTTCCCCACAATGTAAAGATCATTATTGTTCACCAATTGACGTACTATGATCCCAAAGCCCAGACTTCTCCTCATACTAACATCTCTTCCATGATTGAAAACAAGAATATCTTGTCCCTAACCAATGCTTATCCTAGATTCTATTAAGATTCCACTCTACTTGGTGCTTATTATGGGCCACAACCTACTCCTTTTGAGCCTAGCTCATCCAGTGTTTGCATTCTCTAAGCATCATAGGCCTCCCACAATCAGTCTGGTATTCCTTCCCAATAGACAGCAACTCCACAAGTTGTTTTTCCTAACCCAAGCCAGCCTTTTGGTACTACTTCTCAAGGATCACTTCCTTCGACTAGTATCTCTCTTAATCCTTTTCCACCTAGAACCATTCCCCTAGGCCTTAACCATCTCAGTGTTGTTCCTCCAGTCCATTACCATTCTAGTCAAATACCATTGTTATTCCCACCTCGTAGAATTTATTCTACACCTATCATTGCCACATTGAGCTTGCCTAACATTAGCCCAGGGATAACAATATGGTAAATTTATCCTCCTGCAAACACTCCTCCTAATCAACTCGAACCTTATGATACTTTGACCCCAGTCCAACCTATTATTCCTACCCCAGCCTTTGCTTCAATTCCATAGAAACCTCAGCATAAACCTACTCTTGTTGCAAAATAATTTGGCGAGGGGAGAAAAGGGTAAAAAGAGGGAATTGAAGACAAGGCACCCCTAGAATCTCCACCTACTCCTAAGCCGCTAAAGCCTATTCCTCCATGCGCTTTGTGTGATGTTAATGGTCATGCCACTAATAATTATCTTGAGCTCCATCATGTCAAGAATGTGGTTTTTGATACTTTCCCTAATTCTAACATTCGTGAGGTCCATGTTACCCTACCTGAATTATCTAAGAAGAAAACTTCATTACACATGAATCACCCATGTGCTTTGTGTGATAGTTATGGCCATTATTCTCATTTTTGTCCCCATATCAAAGATTTTTGTGATACACTCCAAGTATTTTGTGAATTATAGGTGGCTCGTAGTGAGTCCACCCCTCCTCTACCTGCGGATTCTGATCCCACTCCTACACCAAAATAGGAGGTCTCTCAAACACCCATTTTGATCCTTCCTTACCGCTACCATTCCATACCTATTTTCGTCCATGATATCAATGCATTTGAACTCCATCGATGTCTCCTATTGTAATTTTTTGTTAACCTTCTTTGATGAACACCTTGGTCTCAACATAGGTAGATATATTCCATCTACCTATCATCTGTCTCCCAGCCTTGACGATGCATATGTAAACCTTGTCTCTCACAAATATCCCTCAAGTAACTCTTCTCCATCATGTGGTCCCTCTTCCTCCACTCCACCCATCTTCCATTCCGACAAAGACATCATGGAATATATCACCACTCGTAATTATCCTTGGGGTTATATGCACCATCGTGCATACTTCCTTCCACAACAAACCCATGACCAATATGTTGTGGAGTTGAAAGAAATCATTCATGGTGAAGTCTATTGCTTTAGAAATCCCATTCATGCACTAGATTCTTTTGAAGAAGGAAATATGGCTAACATTTCCCCTACAATAAAAATCGAAATTTTGAATAAACTAGGGATCGAAGCAAATATTATCTTGGGGGGAAAATGTACCCCAAAAGAAATTAATGCTTACACCAAGTTATTCAAGGAATTCCATGATCTTTTCACCTGCTATTATTCTGAAATACATAGATTTGATCTTGCCATTGTTGAACACCACATCGATACTTGGCCCGATGCCATCCATGTCCACCAAAAGCAGAGGCCTATCCATCTTTCCAAATGTGAAGCTATCAAAAGTTGAAATTGATAAGATCAAGCACACTTTTTTCATTAGTCCCATTGAATACATCACATGGGTATCCAATCATGTTATTTATCTTAAGAAACAAGGAAGCATCCGTCTTTGCACATAATTTCGCGATCTAAACAAAGCTTGTCCCAAAGATAACTTTCCCACACCCTTCATACGATAGGCCATTGATTAGTTTGGGAGGCATGAGCTTCTATCCTTTATGGACGGATTCTTCGGATATGACCAAATATGTACTTGTTATTCTGATTAGATTAAAACCGCCTATAGAAGTACATGGGGAACTTTCAATTACAAAGTCATGCCTTTTGGTTTAAAGAATTGGGGCCACTTTTTAGCATTCCATTTCCTATTGTTTACATGACTTAGCTCTTATTATACTTTCATATCTACATGATCTCCTTGCTCATTCCAAACTTCGGTTGCGACACCTTCATGATTTATGTATCTTGTTTCTTCAGTTTCACAAGTATAACATTTGCCTCAACCCCCTTAAGTGTGTATTTTGTGTCTGTGCCGGCCTATTTTTGGGCTTCATTCTGTCCAAATATGATATCACTCTTGACCCTATAAAATTTCAAGCAATTATTGAACTCCCTCCTCCTTGTACCCTTTGTCAGTTATACAGCCTCCAAGGCAAAGCTAACTTTCTTTGTTGGTTTGTTCCTCACTATCCCACCATGGTTCATGGATTTATTAGACTCCTTCGATCTAACATTACATTTCTTTTGGATGACCAAGCTCAACAATCTTTCAATGCCCTCAAACATTCTCTCACTTCTACTCCCCTGATTAGTTCACCTAACATTGAGATGGATTTCATCTTCTGCATCTCTGCGTCCACCTATTTGGTCACTGGGGTCCTCATACAAGACAATTCTACAAGAAATGAGCATGTTATGTACTATGTCAGTAAGAACCTTAATGGTCCCCCTATGCCCTATTCCCATGAAGGAAAGCTGGCATTGGTTGTCATGTTCTCTATTCAAAAGCTTTGTGATTATATCCTTATGCATACCACCAAAGTCATGACCAATTCGAACCCCATTGATTTCTTTTTGAGTCGACAGATCATTAGGAGGATGTACACCTATTGGCTCATTATACTTCAAGAATTTGATCTCAAATTTGTCACACCCAAGAGTAAGAAAGTTTAGCCCTTGTTGAACTTTTTTTTTTAATTTCCTACTGGTACGCCTGATATTTTGGTGAATGATGATGTTCTAGATGAACACTTCTTCCCCATTACTACAAATGAATCTTGGTATGGCGACATCCTTACCTAACTTTGAAACCAAAAAATCACCCCGCACTTATGATGGTTGATGACATATTCAGCATTAAGCCACTTGCTACCTCATCATCGGTGATGATCTTTATCATCGTGGTGTCAAAACTAACATGTGTCATTGTCTCACCCATGTTGAAGTTGAGAAAGTGTTCAATTCCTGCCATGGTGGCACTTGTGGTGGTCACCTCTATGGAATGGCCACTTCCCAAAACATCATGCATGTTGAATACATTTGGCCATCTCACCTTAGCTATTGTATTGAGGTAGTCAAACAATTTCACAATTTCTAGTTATTCGCCCCTAAGGTGTGAACTCCACATGCTCGCCTCCATCATGTTATCGTAGTCAGTCCTTTTAGTAAATGGGCTATTGACTTTATGGAGTGTCGGCCACCATTTCCTAATAATCAAAAGTATATTATGGTGGTCATAGACTATTTTACCAAATGGGTTGAAGCCATTCCAACATTCAATAGCACCAGGACTACTACAACCCTATTCTTCTTTAACCATGTTATCGCTCGATTTCAGGTTCTGAAATAATTCATGTATGACCATCATCGACACCTTGAAGATGATATATGGCATGAGCTATCCTATTTTTTGGGCTTCGAACACCAATATTCATTGTCTTGTTACCTCCAAGGAAATGGTCAAGTTGAAGCTGTCAACAACATCCTTAAGACTATTCTTTAGCGGGTGGTGAATAAACACAAAACTAAATGGGATTTAATCCTCTTCCCTTCTTTGCAAGCCTATAGAAATTTTGTCATGAATACCACTGGGTTCACTCCTTTCCACCTTGTTTTTGGAGAGGAGTCAGTCTTACCAATCGAGTGTGAAATCCCATCCCTCCACTTTGTCATCAAACTCCTCTCGAACACCCAATCTTCAAAACAATGACTTATCATGCTTGAGCATGTCAATGAAGACTGTCATGTTGCATTGCAAACCACTAAAGCAGCCAAAAAGCATACCAATTCTCAATATGACCGAAAATTCCACCCTCTTACCTTCCATGAAGGCGACCTTGTTCTTGTTTATGACCAAGCTCATGATGTCTTGGGGCATGGAAAGTTTAAACCATTATGGCTAGGACCTTACATTATCTGTAAGTGTTTGGGAAAAGGGGCATACCTTTTAGAGGGTCCAGAAGGAGAAATCCTTCCTAATCCTTGAAATTCACTCTACCTCAAGAAATTTTACCCATAGAATTTCCCATTGAAATCTGTGTATCTCTTTCTTTCTTCTTACATTTAGGTACTTTTCATTCCCCACCATCTTACACATTTTCTTCTTGCATCTCTTAGATGGATCCATCATCCACACCTTATATTGTTGACGATGATGGTGTGAGTGCCCTAACCAAGAATCTAGCCTCAATAAGTTGGGCTATTTTTACCCCGTTACATTCGTTAGTCCACTCTAATGACATTTTCATTGGATACACAACCAATAACTAGGCTAAATATGATGTTGTGATAGGTTTGTTAGACGATGTCCTTGATCTCTTCATCCTTCACCTCCATGTTTCTCTTGATTCCTTGCTACTTTTCATGCAATTGAATGACATTTATCATGTGCATAATCATGTCCTATTTAGGAAATATCTACGAGTTAAGATTTCGGCACCTGAATTTGAATCCATTACATTTAGTCATGTTCCTAGAGCCCAAAATCACTATGTAGATACCATTGCAAATAACATTCTAAATTGGAGTTTATCACATGCATATAGAAGAAGACATCCATAAACAAATGACGAACCATAATCGCTACAAAAATTTTCATACCAATAAATATGTATCATAATCCAGTGTTTTGAGTCCAATACTCTAAATACATTTAACATGCTCATTCTCATGTTATCATAAAACAACGAATTGGGACCCACATGTCCCTATTCCTAATCAGTATCATCTGGAGGCTCTCGAGCCAATGGCTCCATCCCACTAGCCCATACATCTCATACTCCCTAACTGACCATAGCAATGCACCACATGATTCCTCTCCAATCTGAGGGAAGACTCGTGCACTCATCTGTATACTGATCTACCTCATGCCACATGTGCTCTATCATCCCGGTCAGTAGCACATCGAATATACGTCAGAGATCCTTGAGTACAACATCTCTCCTTGATCTTTGTTGTGATCTAACCCCACCCTGATCTACAGCCCCACACATTGTAGCTCTTCTCATGTATCTTTTCAACCTCACTAGTGCTATATCTGTATACAACAAAGTTTCGAAATCAATACCATATACACATATTTCTTCAACTATAAATGCATCAAATATATAGCAACTATCACTTACCATTTGGACCCCATGCTCATTGTGGCAAGAGTTGTAAGTCAGGATCCCCTTGATAGTTCATGCCACTATATGGATAGTCATCTATGTACAGTGGCATCTGGTCCTAATGAGAAAAAAACTTAGGTTAGGACACTCATCTGACTTCCCCCTCCCTCCACCTTGTCTTAGTAGTTGTTCCCAGTGGTCCATTTAGGGCTCTTGTGGGCCCCCATCATGGATTTCTACATGAGGTCAAATAGTGGGGATATTCTTAAAGAAGAGTGAGCATAACACTATCCCAAATGAATATTTATCATTGGTCCTCTGTCTGTAGAGTTTCAACTATCATTTCAATGATGATAGCATCATTTGTGCCCACTCATAGTAGGTCCCTGCCACCACACTATCCAATAGCATCATCTTCCCCCTAGTGATATGGTGGAAGACGTGACTATGCAAGATCTAGAACACTGTTGTAGTTGTAGCTCGTGTCTCAAGCCTCTCTAGATCATTGATATGGGTGGCCTTTCCCTTTGCACATCTCCCTAGTACACAATGGTGATCAATAAACTAAACTATATTACTCCCATAAGGTAGCACTCAATGTATCTCCGCTACCACCCCTAGGGGGAATCTTGTCAGAAAATATATGCCTTGGATCGTGGTCTCAATACTATACCCTATACTACAAATGCCTCCTGATATGGGTTTAAAAAACTCACAATCCTCGATAGTAAGGGCTCACCATCCTTCATCATAGGGGTTCTATAAGGACTGCAACATGCCATATCGTGCCAACACCCCTCTCATTGATTGATTCCCCTGAATCTCAACATGGAAGGACTCTAAATCTTATTCTCGCCATGACACCTTCAGCTATTCCATACCTACAAAATACCATTCTATTTTTTCAATCTAGAGTCAAAGGGATGCATTTCTAGTTGTTAGCTTCAGCTCACAATAGACCATCTATCTTACCAATCATCTTAGCCCATAACGTAGTTTTCTCCCCCAAAATTACAGTAGACACACTTGTGGGACCATGTTTTATGCTCCAGAGCATAGAATAGCTCGCCAAAAGCGTGTTGAGACCGTGAGGATAAGCAATGGTCCCCCACATTGAACTAAAGCCCTAATATTAAATTTTTGATCCACCAAAAATGATGAGTAAGGTTAGGCCACCTACCTTAAACTTGCAGATCCTCATTCTGACATTTGGTTTTTACACTACAATCTCCACAAGATTTAGGGCCTTCTCCTCCTCTCCAAATTCTCCATAGCTCACTACGAAAATGAATTAGATTTGGGGGAAAATTCTCTTTTATAGGAAAAAACCTAGTTTCTTTCATCGCCCATTGCGACCAAATCATAGCTCCATTTTCCGAACCACCATTACCATTGGAAAGCTCTCACCAAGGTCTATAATGGGTCTCTCTTTATTTCTGGTAATTTAACACTTCATCAGAAGGTCATTTTTTCCATGAGGTCTCACTTTGCCACCTATTAAAATCGAATTTCTTCATTTGAGACACCCATACTCTAGTACAACCTTGCCTTTGCACTGGTTGACTCACGTGTCAATTTTCATCGAGTAACCATGATTTACTGATTTTATTTTGGTCACCTCTAAGCCTCCCCACGTGGCATCATCATCGACTCACCCTTGTTTAGAGCATCCGAGATGAGTCACCCTTGTATCTATGGAGTCTTTTCTGAGTCCCTTTGAGTCTAGATACAATGTCCATACATCATAGTGTCAAGTCCATCACATTTTATTCATATTTTTCCTCCATCTCTAGTACTCCATCTTTGTTGAACCCTCATTTGACTCATTGACCATCCCCTCTAGAATCGATTCAGTTATTGCGAGGTTAACCATATTTATTATGCTATGACAAGGGAAGTTGTCAGTCAGCCACCCATATTCTTTCCTTACGTCATCATCAATGACAAGGAAGTCATCATTCAACCACCCATCTTCTTTCCTTCCACCATCATCAATGATAAGGGAACTTTTTAGTCAACCATGCATCTCGTTTCATTACATCATCATCAATGGTGTCATCCCATGAGTCACTCTACTATGGTTCCTTGTGCCTTGGTTAAGGATTCCTAATTGCCTTAACTCTGATAGGCCCTCTTCTATCGACCACAACATATTTATTCTAGCAAAGCGGTCTAGATGGTGTGTACCTTCATTCCACCTTCCATCTTTGTTTGGTGCCTCGAATCAAGCAAAGGGAATCATCATTTCACTTTGACTTGGTTGTTTCTCATTAACTCAACACCATCTCCTTATCACATGATTGAGATTTTTTCACTTGATGTTCAGAGATCTAGACAATTTTCCTAGTGATTCCCAGTTGTGTGTGAGATGTTCCAGACCTCATGAGGGGGTGGCCCTTCACATAGCCCCCCACATGCCCAGATGACCACAAATGTTGATCTAGCCTCATGTAAAGTTTTACAGATGTGATGGGTTCGATTTCCACCACTTGTAGCACCCACAACATTCATGTCTCCTTCAGATGATGCATTCAGATATTCAAAGCCCTCTCTTGTTCAATAGGGCTTCTTTGGATGTGATCGCACCTCACCATGTCAGCTTTAGGAGAATTATGTCTCATGTACTTAGATACTATTGTATTCAGTCCTAACCTATGTTTTTCTAGGTGCATTATGTACATGGGATCCATAGTATTATTTTTTGGCCCATTGACATCAGGCTAGCATGTATCATGTACTTTCTAGCTCAGTCCTAATTTGTTGGGTTCATCATGTTGAAGAATATAGGGAATAAAGGTTATGAATAGATTCTTCTGACGATGATAACTATTTGTGAAGTACTTTTTACTTTTATTATTAGCATAATCTTCTCTTATTATTATTATTAGTGTGTTTTCTCTTACTTCATAAAATAGTTACGAAAACAAAAGGAGACAAGACCACAAGATGTTGGCTCTTAGCCATGGCAAAGCCTCTCTCTCCTTGAGAGGAAAACCCTTCTACAAATTTCTCTTATTGAAGCTTCAATTGACAATTTGAAACCCTATACCCTTGACAAGAATATCCTACAAGCACAAAAGAAGCCTTTCCCTTTGATCCGAGATTATTTCTTCTTGTAGCACTTCTACCTCCTTCTTCATCATTTTCTCACTTATGACTTTCCTGCAGAAACCCCAGTCATGCATACCATAGAGGAGACATTATTCTTTTCTTCCTTCACTTGATATGGAGCCTTCCTTTAATCAAGGAGAAGACCTTGTTCCTAACTCAACTGAGCTCTCTTTTCTTCACTGTAGTTGCAGATTTGGAACAACAACAGTATGTCCTCTTTTTCTTCACACGTGTGGAGGATACCTTCAGGAATTGTAGTTTGGCTTTCTCTCTTTCCTTCACTCAAGTAGTCTCTTCCTTTCCTTGAGTAAGAGGCCAAAATAGTACTCTTTTACTATCCCACTCAAGCCTCTTCATATGATTGTAATAGTAGGTCTCATATGGCAGTAGAATGAGTGACTGTTCTTTTGCATGTGTGTGTAATTGAGCTAGAAATAAACCTTCCAAACTCGGCCTTCTACCCTTGTTCGCTGAAGTAGAGACACCTTCTCTTTCCTTTTTCACACTCTTTTCTAACCTTTTTCATTTTTTGATTTGAGATAGCACTTTATTATCTTTTGGGGAGGTCGAATGACCCTACATATATGAGTTTCTGTCCTATTGGACTGACTTGATAAATTGAGGCTAACTTGTACTTCAAATTCTGAATTACTTCTTTTGTTTAGGCCGACATATGGAGGAGGCTTATGACTTTCCTTGGAGGTCATCCTGTGACTCTAATACATATATTTCCTTGGTGTAACATGCCCACATTGGTCTTTGACAATTACATTGACATTTTGACTTTCATAGAAGCACTAAAGCATGTGCTTGACCTATAGAATAAGCAAGAAACTCATTTTTACAATTTAGAAAAATAATAGTTATTTTCTTTTACAAGTACAAAGATCAAAATTACATTTATGAAGACTGAACCTAGTTACACTTTCTTCAACACTCCCTCTTAACTAGGGAGGTATTCATAAATCATTACAAGGTGTTTGGATATTTACAATTTGAAGAATTCACATAAGACAAATATAATTGGAAATCCCTCTGTTATAGCATCATAGTAACCAACATTGCTTCCACAACAAGGCCTTGACTGACAACTCTATCTCTCTTTAGATCAAAGCACAATATTGGTGAGACCAATCATTATAAACACCTTCATCATTGTCTCTCAATGTACATACCCAGCTGGGTGTTCATTGAGTATGACCCTCTAGGACTATTCTTATCTTGGGTTCCCAGCCCTCAAAGAATATTGGTCCTCTTGCCTACTCTTGTTTTAGATTCCCTACACATCCTTAAAGAGCATCAGATGCTACATTGTTACCCAATCCTCAATTATTTCTTCCCAAGTCAAGATACGAATGTTGTCTCTATCTCTCCCTCTTAACCAGGGAATAGATTCCCATTCCTATAAAGTAATGTACTCAAGCTCCCTCTGACCAAGGACTTTCCCAAGTTTGCTTAATTAGAAACTTGTCAAAGATCCATCCCAACCAGGGACTCTTCTTTTCATCAGCAACTTCTTCTTGTGGTTCTTTCAGTTGCTTGATCAATTTCATTCCTTCATGTCATGAAATTCAGTCAAGCTTCTTCTTTGTAGGGCATCATCCATCGATCACTTTCATTCTTGGTTCATCATTTCATTATTTTCTTCATGGAAAGTGGCCTTATTGATACATATATTGAACCTTTTTCATATGGCTACTTCTTCTTCATCATGTTTCTTTTAGGAATTTCCATCCACCACATGAATGCTAGTTATACATTTGTTTATAACCCTTGTTATAGTAGCTAGGCATAAAACCTTTGAGATATTATTCAAGAAATCAGAACATAATGTTAAATAAAATAGTATCTTTCAAGATGACTTCTCATCATAAGATTTTGTTGGCTTCAATCATCAGCATCCTACATGTTTCACATCTCCAAGGCCTTTTGGAGGTGTCAAGGGGCCTTTGATCTTTTTCTTCCTTTGTCAGAATTCTCATGCCTTCTTCCAGGATATGTGTTTAACGAATATGTCAAATGTTCATTCTTAGTATCCATTGTATCCTTTTATTCATGATCTCTTTTCCCATATGATTCTTTATAGGTTATCCTATCAATCACCTCATACTTCATATGGGGATCTTTGTCATGTTGACCTTTTTGAGTGTGTTAACCATGCCTTCATGCATATCTTAATGAAATATATCTTATCTTATTATTGACCATGTGTCGAAAGAAATTCCCCATACAAATGATGACATGACTTAACTGTTGGCATTATGATTCAAGTGTTGTCCTTGATGGCAACTCGCTCAGAGGTTGGTACAGGTGCTCAGAGGTTGGTACAGGTGATGGCAACTTAATCAGAAGATAGATCTTAGTACAGCATGCCAAGGAAGTTCATATACGCAGGTTCGTTAAGCCCAAGTCGCGTGTACACGCTAGTTGGATTCAGAAAAAGCGCGTGTATGTGGAAAAGTACCTTTTGGTCCATGGTGGTTAGTCCTTGGAAGTTGTGCCTATGATTTCGGACCATTGTGTCTCGACGGGCGTGTCGATCCCTAGTTTTGAAGTTGATGGTATTGTGTTACTATGGTTTTGGGTCTTGGTATTGAGCAAGGCCTAAGGCTATATAAAGAGAAGAAGATCATTAGGCAAATATATCTTTCGACAACGCTTGAATATCTAAGAGAGAAAGAGATCTGATATGCAGGTTCTGGGTTGCTTGATCTAAGCCAAGGAGAGATCACATCGGTTGATGGAAGACTAGATCTAAGGATAGATCGGGATCTAATGGTTTGAAATGCACTATCATGATATGGTTGATTATGCGTATTTCTAGATCTGCATATTGTCGCAATGTTATGTTCTGGGTCTAACTAATGTCTGGTACAGCTGCAAATTGAGAAAGTTTATTTTTAGATCTGTACGCAGGTTGGCTTCGGTAAAAGCGCGTGTATACGCGGGTTTTGCTCATTGAAGTAGCGTATATCTTTTGAAGCTTGATTTTGGGTTTACAGTGGGGTCTGACTGTTATTGCAGAGTTCTGTAGTCTGCTCTGTGTTCTGGTAACTGGTGATTGACAGGGTTCAGTGGTTCAGTGATTCAAAGTTTGGTTGTTTTATGCTTCAATGATCTGTTGTGGAAATTGAATGAATTGTGGTCTTCAGATTGTAATGTTGTGCTTCAGGAATATCCAAGTCTGAAAATGTATGAAAAGTGATACCTGAAAGAAAGAAGATTGTAGGTCAGCACCTACGTACTAGTATCTTGGCTAGTACAAGAGCAAAGGGGGTTGGAGCTCCCTTCCAAGGAAGTTTGGAGAACGAGAGAAGGTTGTAGCCTTCTGCAGGTTGTAGCCTGCGTACTGGTATAAGGCTGCACCAGTACAAAAGATTGTAAACTGAAGTTTCATATTAAAGAAAGATAGAGACAACTTGCAGCAGGTGGTTTTCACCCACATTGGGTTTCCACCTTATATCTTGGTGTTCATGTGTGTGGCTTTTGATCTGTTCTGTTGCACATGTTTACTGTTAATGTGGTGAATAATGTCCTGATGCACTTAACTGAAGAATAAGCTAACTAAATTGTGAGTTTTCTTCTTATACGCTGTTTTACTTAGTCACAGTAGCGTGTACACGCTGGTTCACTTAACTGAAGTAGCGTATATGTTTCTGAGCATTGAAAAAGTTTGATTGATCTGATAATACTGATTCACCCCCCCTCTCAGTATTATTTCCAACAATTGGTATCAGAGCAGGTCCTTCAGAGAAGCTTGATCGCTTGAAGGTAGATCATTCATCATGAGCAACTACGAGAAAGAAGCATCAATCAGGCCACCAGTTTTTGATGGAACAAATTTCAATTATTGGAAGGTAAGAGTTACTGCATATCTTCAATCTCTTGGTACAGAAGTTTGGAACATTGTAGAAACAGGCTATGCTTTTCCTTCAGCTACTCCTACAGATCCAGCTGAGAAAAAGGCATATGAAACAAATGCAAAAGCAGTCAGTACTCTATTAGGAAGTATATCCCAAACAGAATTCATGAAGGTCATGCACTTCAAATCAGCAAAAGAGATATGGGACAAAATGATCACTAGCTATGAAGGAGATGAACAGGTAAAGCAAGCTAAACTTCAAACTCTCAGGATTCAATATGAGACTCTCAAGATGTATAATGATGAAAGTGTGGCTAATTATTTTCTTCGGGTAGATGAGATTGTTAATTGTATGAAAAATTTGGGTGAAGAAATAAAAGAGACTATAGTAGTTCAAAAGATTCTAAGATCATTATCCCCCAAGTTTGAATCTAAAGTATCTGCAATAGAAGAAAAGGAAAATCTCAAAGTTCTCACTATGTCTCAGCTACATGGAATTCTAACTGCTTATGAAATGAGAAAGGGAGGTCCATCAGACAGAAGGGAAGCTGCTTTTAAGGCATCAGGAAAAGAAGATTACTATGAAGCAAGCCATGTTCCAGAAGAAGAGGAAGAAGAATCAAATTTTGTCAGAAATCTTCAAAGGGGTGCTGGAAGGTTCAGAGGTAAGCTACCTTTCAAATGCTTTGCTTGTGGAAGAGTAGGTCATTATGCTGCAAAATGTCCTTATAAGGATAAAGGAAAAGAACCTGCTAGATGGAACAAGAAACAAAGTGCAAATAAGAAAAGCTACTACACCCATGAAGATAGTGATGGCTTATCAAACAGTGATGAAGATGAACAAGGTAATAAATATAAGCTGTTAATGGCATTTGAAGATGATGATTATGAGGATGCTGTAGATGTGGATAATCTCTATAATGAAATTACTAGACTCAAGAGATGCATAGAAGAAAAGAGTGTGATCATTGATACTTTGCAATTTCAAATTGATGAAAAGGAAAAACATCTTGAAAAACTAGAAGGTGAAATTGTTGGTCTCAGAAAAGAAATTGAGAAAACAAAAGCTATTAATCTTAAGTTTGTCAAAGGATCTGAAACTTTGGATGAGATTATCAATGTGCAGCGGTCTCCTCTAAACAAGACAGGTTTGGGCTATAATGGAGAAACCTCTCAAGCATCCACCTCAAAAAGTTATCTTGATGCAGCAAGAAGAAATGAGCAGAAGAACAATGAAGATAATCAGGTAAAGCAGGGACGAATTACAAACAGAAACTATCAGGGACAATCCTTCTTAAGGGTGAACAAAAGCTACAACCAACCACAGGTAAAATCTTCTCAGTTTGGCACAAGAATAGATGAAAATAGAAATTACAATCAGTTGGCTGGTAGATTCAATAACCGCAGAAGCTTCTTCAATGGACAATGCTTTTCTTGCCATAACTTTGGTCACAAAGCAGCTCAATGTGTTGCATATAAAACAATCATGACTAGGGAAGCTCAAAAACAAAGAAGTATGACAGGGATTACAAAGAGGACCTATAACAACTTTTCGGTTCTTGAAAATGAAGTTGAATGTTCTATTTGCAATAATTTTGGTCATAAAGACTCTGAATGCAGGAGCAGGTTTCAGGAGAAAAAGGAACAAGCCACGAGCACCAAAAAATGGAGAATAAAGGAACCTCAGACAGAAAGATGTGGGATAGCTTTTTATGCAGAAGGACAGGAAAATCTATGGTACATTGACAGTGGATGTTCGAAACATATGACAGGTGATAAAGAAAAACTTGAATCTTATTCTACTTTAGAAAAGGGAAAGAAAGTTTCTTTTGGAAATGATACTCCTGCAACTATAAAAGGAAAAGGTATTGCTCCTTTGAAAGAAAAGGTCAAGGCTGGAAATGTTTTGTATGTTGATGGATTGAAGCATAATCTTCTAAGTGTCAGCCAGATGTGTGATCAAAAAACCGAGGTTATTTTCAGATCGAATGGATGTCTTGTTCGTGATCTTGATACAGGTAAAACAGTTCTCAAAGGCAAAAGAACTCCAAATAATCTGTACATATTTGAAGAAGGACAACAACAATGCTATCTTAGCAAGGATGAAGAGCACTGGTTATGGCATCGAAGGTTGGGACATCTAAGCTTCTCACAAATAAGGAAAGCATGCAAATATCAGGCAGTTCGCGATCTTCCAGATATCAAAATTCCAGACAACACCATATGCAAATCTTGTCAGTTTGGAAAGCAAACCAGAACTAACTTTCCAGAGAAGGAAGGATCAGCTAGCTTGCCTCTTGAGCTAGTCCATACAGATGTATGTGGTCCATTTAGGAAAAGGACACCTCGAGGAGAAGAATATCTGATATTATTCATTGATGATTTCTCAAGGTTTGTTTGGTTAGGGCTTATGAAGCACAAAGATGAAGCATTCGAAAAATTCAAATCCTTCAAAGCATTGGCTGAAAATGAATCAGGACACAAAATTAAGTGCCTCAGATCTGACAGAGGTGGGGAGTTCACATCAAATGAATTTTTCGATTTCTGCGATGAACATGGGATAAGAAGAGAATTCTCTACAGCTAGAACTCCTCAGCAAAATGGGGTTGTGGAAAGAATGAACAGAACTATCCAACAAATGGCTCGTGCTATGCTCGATGAATCAGGTACTCCTGCAACCTTCTGGGGTGAAGCTGCACATGCTGCTGTTATCATTCTTAACAAAACAAATGTCCGAGTAAACAGCACTCAAACACCTCATGAGCTTTGGAGTGGTAAAACTCCTTCCGTGAAGCATTTCAAAATCTTTGGGAGCAAATGTTATATTAAGAATACTGATGAGCAACTTGGCAAACTTGAACCTAGAGCAGATGAGGGCATTCTTCTTGGTTATTCTCCACATAGCAAAGCATACAAGTGCTACAATAAAAGACTTGGCAGAATTGTTGACAGTATTGATATAGTGGTTGATGAGAAGGGATATATTCCTAGGCAAGTTCATCATGAAGACATTGAAGAAGATGAAGGTTACTCTCAAAGGCGAAATGATGAAGAAGAAGAACCTCAAGAAGAAGAAGAATCTCAAGAAGAACCAGAGGAGCAGACAAGAATAGAAGAGAAGACTCCATCCAGATATGTCCAAAAGAATCATCCAGAAACTCAGATTGTGGGGCAGAAAGAAGCAGGAGTACAAACAAGAAGGACACTTGCAGAAGCTTCAAGCTACTTGGCTCTACTCTCCTCCATTGAACCACAAAATGTGAAAGAAGCATGCAAAGATGAATGTTGGGTCAAAGCAATGGATGAAGAACTTGAGCAAATCGAAAAGAACAACACTTGGGAATTAGTTCCTAGACCAAAAGATAAGAATGTAATAGGAACAAAATGGGTCTTCAAGAATAAATTAAATGAAAATGGAGAAGTAATTAGAAACAAGGCCAGACTTGTTTGTAAAGGGTATGCACAGCAAGAAGGAATAGATTTTGAAGAGACCTTTGCTCCTGTGGCAAGACTAGAGGCCATCCGAATGTTCCTTGCTCTCTCAAGCTTTCAAAACTTCAAGGTATTTCAAATGGACGTGAAATCAGCCTTCCTGAATGGAGACTTAGAAGAAGAAGTATATATTGAGCAGCCAGATGGTTTCATTCTTGGGAATGATCCAAACCTTGTATGCAGATTGAAAAAGGCACTCTATGGGCTCAAACAAGCTCCAAGGGCTTGGTACTATCGGTTGGACAAATATCTTCACCAACAAGGCTTTTCAAAAGGATCAGCAGATAGCAATCTCTATATAAAAGTTGAAAATAACAAATTGCTAATTCTTGTTGTTTATGTAGATGATATTATTTTTGGCAGCAATGAAGAGACTATGAGTCAAAACTTTGCCTTGGTTATGCAGAAAGAATTCGAAATGTCACTTCTTGGAGAATTGACATATTTTCTTGGATTGCAAATCCAACAAAATGAAGGAGGTATCTTCTTGTCTCAAACCAAATACCTCAAGCAGATCTTGAAGAAGTATGGCATGGAAGAGTCAAAGCCAGTATGTACACCCATGGTTACAGGATGCAGCCTCAGTGCAAATGATGAATCAGCAGCAGTTCACCAACCCACTTATAGATCCATGATTGGGAGTTTGCTTTATTTGACAGGTACTCGACCAGATATTACACATGCAGTAGGAATGGTTGGAAGATTTCAAGCCAACCCAAAGGAAACTCATCTTCAGGCAGTCAAAAGAATCTTCAAATATCTTCAAGGGACCCAAAACTATGGCTTATGGTATCCTAGAAATACAGATCTCACTCTTCATGCTTACACAGATGCAGATTGGGCTGGAAGTGTGGATGATAGGAAAAGCACAAGTGGTGGTGCTTTCTTCATGGGTTCCAGATTAGTATCTTGGTTCAGCAAGAAACAGAGTTCGATTGCCTTATCTACAGCTGAAGCAGAATATGTGGCTGCAGCATCTTGTTGCACACAACTTCTTTGGATGATGCAGACCTTGCAGGACTTTCAAATCACTTGCACTCCACCAGTCTCTATCTTATGTGATAATACAAGTGCAATCAGCATTTCAAAGAATCCAGTCATGCACTCAAAGACCAAGCACATACCAATCAAGTACCATTTTCTTCGGGAACAAGTGCTTGAGCAGAAGGTCAAGTTGGAGTATGTTCCTTCTAAGGAACAAGTTGCTGATATTCTCACAAAACCACTGCCCAGGGAAACTTTTGAATATCTCAGACAAAAGCTGGGAGTAGTTGATGCTTCATCCTGCTGTTGAAGCTTGTTTGTTCTACAGAAAAGTTGGTATACGCAAGTTACGAAAGGTATATACGCGTATACACGCGGATTTATGGTGGGAAAGTCGCGTGTATGGTGTACGCTTGTTGCAGAGATTATATCCGCGTACATACGCTGTTTAATGCAGGAGAAATCGCGTATATGAAGTTCTGAACAGCAAGGGCAAACTCTGGAGTTCTGAACAGCAATGGGTATGTCAGAATTCTTCAGGCACAGTTTCAGGGGGTGCAGCAGGCACAGGTTCAGGGGGAGCAGCTTAAAAGTCTCATAAAGCATTGTTGGCATTCAGATGTTTTGGTTGTTGATTTCAGGAAAAGGAGCTCAGAAAGAAATCCTGGTTGCTGATCTAAAAAGATGTTTATCATATGCTGCTGGTGACTTTCATAAGTCTTGGTCTAGATCTGTTGTCTCTATGTCATGTATCTCTCTTGCGATATCTCTTTTATGGTGTCAAGGTCATGTAACGGCCTATGTTGGTTTCCCCACTATGCCTGGGATGAATGCTGTATATATATAATTGGTTGTTTCTGATATGTCCCCTCTTGGTAGGGAGTATGGATGTATGTATTGAGTCTTTTGGTGATAGGAAAGTCCCTTATGGTGTATAAGTCTTGGTTCTTGTTGAAGAACATCTTTTGCAGATCTGGCCTACTGTCAGGGGGAGCATGAGTCAGCACAGCCAAGCAGAGGTATCAGCATGTCCTCAGGGGGAGCACAGCCCTTTGCCCTTGATGTCAAAGGGGGAGAGTGACTTGGTGTGGTGGTTGCCATCAAGTCCAAAGGGGGAGATTGTTGGCATTATGATTCAAGTGTTGTCCTTGATGGCAACTCACTCAGAGGTTGGTACAGGTGCTCAGAGGTTGGTACAGGTGATGGCAACTTAATCAGAAGACAGATCTTAGTACAGCATGCCAAGGAAGTTCATATACGCAGGTTCGTTAAGCCCAAGTCGCGTGTACACGCTAGTTGGATTCAGAAAAAGCGCGTGTATGTGGAAAAGTACCTTTTGGTCCATGGTGGTTAGTCCTTGGAAGTTGTGCCTATGATTTCGGACCATTGTGTCTCGACGGGCGTGTCGATCCCTAGTTTTGAAGTTGATGGTATTGTGTTACTATGGTTTTGGCTCTTGGTATTGAGCAAGGCCTAAGGCTATATAAGGAGAAGAAGATCATTAGGCAAATATATCTTTCGACAAGGCTTGAATATCTAAGAGAGAAAGAGATCTGATATGCAGGTTCTGGGTTGCTTGATCTAAGCCAAGGAGAGATCACATCGGTTGATGGAAGACTAGATCTAAGGATAGATCGGGATCTAATGGTTTGAAATGCACTATCATGATATGGTTGATTATGCGTATTTCTAGATCTGCATATTGTCGCAATGTTATGTTCTGGGTCTAACTAATGTCTGGTACAGCTGCAAATTGAGAAAGTTTATTTTTAGATCTGTACGCAGGTTGGCTTCGGTAAAAGCGCGTGTATACGCGGGTTTTCTCATTGAAGTAGCGTATATCTTTTGAAGCTTGATTTTGGGTTTACAGTGGGGTCTGACTGTTATTACAGAGTTCTGTAGTCTGCTCTGTGTTCTGGTAACTGGTGATTGACAGGGTTCAGTGGTTCAGTGATTCAAAGTTTGGTTGTTTTATGCTTCAATGATCTATTGTGGAAATTGAATGAATTGTGGTCTTCAGATTGTAATGTTGTGCTTCAGGAATATCCAAGTCTGAAAATGTATGAAAAGTGATACTTGAAAGAAAGAAGATTGTAGGTCAGCACCTACGTACTAGTATCTTGGCTAGTACAAGAGCAAAGGGGGTTGGAGCTCCCTTCCAAGGAAGTTTGGAGAACGAGAGAAGGTTGTAGCCTTCTGCAGGTTGTAGCCTGCGTACTGGTATAAGGCTGCACCAGTACAAAAGATTGTAAACTGAAGTTTCATATTAAAGAAAGATAGAGACAACTTGCAGCAGGTGGTTTTGACCCACATTGGGTTTCCACCTTATATCTTGGTGTTCATGTGTGTGGCTTTTGATCTGTTCTGTTGCACATGTTTACTGTTAATGTGGTGAATAATGTCCTGATGCACTTAACTGAAGAATAAGCTAACTAAATTGTGAGTTTTCTTCTTATACGCTGTTTTACTTAGTCACAGTAGCGTGTACACGCTGGTTCACTTAACTGAAGTAGCGTATATGTTTCTGAGCATTGAAAAAGTTTGATTGATCTAATAATACTGATTCACACCCCCTCTCAGTATTATTTCCAACATTAACTAGAAAACATAGATGCATACACACCTCATGTTAGTTCTTTCCTTGATCATCTCAGCTTCCTTTGACAACTCCCTTGATTGAGATTATTTCATTATCCTTTTCTTTGCTACATCTTCCCTTCCTACTTATCTTCCTTTCTTGTATCCTCATAAGTGGGATTCCTATCAAGATATCTGCTTTTCTTGAAATTCATGAACTCGTTATTGAAGATTCCACCTATGTATCCTTATAGTCCTCATTCTGCAAATTCTCCTTCATGTTGATGATAGTCGATTCCTAATATGATTCTTCATGGTCATGATCATTCCTTTATGCATTGATGAGGTCATTCAATGGTTACATCCTTCCTATATGAATATCTTTATTTGAGCTATCTCCACATAATTCTCCTATATTCCTGAAGATGCCATTCTCATAAACCATGCATTCTATCCTACTGTTACATGTTCCTATTATACCCAAAACTTTTAAATAAGACTTATGTGAAGAAGTTGATATCAGTCATAGTAGAGATCTGGAGGGTCTTCCTTCTTCTGTTTCTCCTCTTCCTCTTTCACTTCTTGGGTAATGTGGCCTTTTTCACATTTCCTTTTATTTTTTTCCTTCCCAAAACTAGGACAATCCTTCTTATAGTTTCCATACTCCTTGCATCCAAAGCACTGGACTTTGGAAATACCTATTTTACTCTTTCTCTCTGGATCAAACTTGCCAAATTTCCCTTTTCTATAGGCCATAACATCAAATGCCTACTCCTTCAATCCCACATCATATTTGGATTTAAGTCTTGTCTCCTCAATATTGCATAGAGACCAAAGTTAAATTAATGGGGTAGCTTCCTTCTTGGCATATATACTTAATGTGAAGTTGCCTGATTCCTCAGGTAATGAATTGAGAACCATATTTGTCATCTCTCTGTCTAACATAACTTCTTCTATTTCTTGTAGTTGGTCTCTCATCTCAAAGACTTTCATGAAGTAGGGGGCGATTCCTTCTTCCCTGGAGATCTTCAATTTATATAGTTCATTACAGAACAATATCACTTCTCCTACTGTACTAACTGAAAATAACTCCACCAGCTTATCATATATTTCTTTAGATGATTCAAGTTTGGAGACATAATGTTAAGCCCCTATACTACTAGTGTAACACCTTATTGTTATTAGTACAACCCCCTTATTATATTGATGTACCCATGTAATGCCCATATTGTTACTATTGTGCCCCATAGAAGTCCACTGTTGTTATTATTGTGCCCTTACACTATTATTGTTATGTCAACTTTGATTATATTATGACCTCTTAGACTCCTATATATAGAAGGGAGGTATTTTCATTTGTATCATCCAAGAATTGCTCATTTATGTAATGTAAAGGAGGTTTCCCCTTGAAGAGGCTAAATTTTAAGGCGTTGATCTATCTTTTCTATCATTTTCTTGAGCTGGTTTCATAACATTTGGTATCAGAGCTTTGGATTTTAGGGTTTCGCTGCTCCAAATAGGTCATCGTGGAATTTTCACTATAACGTTTTTCTGCGACATTTCAGAAGTGAAAAAAAAAACCCATTTGAGATGAAATTGCGCTGAACCTCGGGTCTGAATTTCAGAGCTTTTATGTGCTATATTTGCAGAGATATGATCTGAGGAATTTGGTCTTTTGCAAACTCCTGAATTACATTCCAAACAGGTGACCTGGGGAAAATGGTCATAACTTTCTCTCTGAGTATCGGATTGACATTTCATAAGAAGGTACAAAAAGAGGACGGATTTTAGTTTCTTGTATATATTTTTCAGAGCCAAAGGTTGAAATAATGACACGTGGCATGGCGTACAAGTTTGCTCTACTGAACTAGTCTATAATCAGGTCACTGTGGGAGATTTGGCATAAATATTTCTTGGAGAATCCAATTTGGATTAGACTGGTGGCATTGGAAAGAGGACACAGAGGGCTACTATAGATCACAACTTCAGAACTTAAAGATCAATAAGTACAAAGTTAAAGTCGTTTCAAAATCAAGCTCCTAAAATCAAGAAAAGGCAAGATGAGGAAGTTTGATGGCAAGGATCCGGTAAATTGGATACTTCAGATGGAGCATTATTTTGATCTACATGGTGTACCATTGCTACAAAAGGTATGTATTGCATCTTCATATTTAGAACCAGATCAATTTTTATGGTATGAAGGGCTTTGTTCTCGTAAACAACTTGTTACGTTGTCAATTTTCATGGAGGAAATGATAGCACATTATGAGGATACAAAGAGCAACACCACAACAATTGGAAAGAGTAAAAGGGATTTGTTACATAGTGGAAAGTAAAATTATGGCAACAAGGAATTCTACCCTCACGACTATAAAGATGGAAGTGTTGTTTCTCGTAGCCTTCCACAACCTACAAGGGTTACACCACAACAATTGGAAGAAAAGAGAGAAAAAGGGCTTTGTTACAATTGTGATAGCAAATGCAATAAAGGTCATAAGTGTGCTAAGAAGAAATTATTTTACATAGAGTATGAAGAGCAGGAAGAAAAGGATCAAAAAACATCAGAAGAAGAGGATATATGTTAGGACCCAACCCCAGAGAAAGAAGAAATGAATCAGACCATATCTTGCAAAGCATTAGCAAGAATTACCACTCCTCAAACTCTCAAGATAGAAGGACTTATCAAGAAGAAAAGGGTGCAAGAAGTGAAAGATCACATCAAGAAAGAAGAAATGAATCCAATCGTATCTTGTAATTCATTGGTCATAATTACCACTCCTCAAACTATTAAGATAGAAGGGCATATCAAGAAGAAAAATGTTCATGAAGTGAAAGATCACATCGAGTATCAAGAAATGAATCTGACCATATCTTGTAAAGGATTCAAAGAAATTACCACTCCTCAAACTCTAAAGATAGAAGGACATATCAAGAAGAAAAAGGTTCAAGCAGTGAAAGATCACATCGAGCATCAACAAGATGTTGGCATTATGATTTAAGTGTTGTCCTTGATGGCAACCACCACACCAAGTCACTCTCCCCCTTTGACATCAAGGGCAAAGGGCTGTGCTCCCCCTGAGGACATGCTGATACCTCTGCTTGGCTGTGCTGACTCGTGCTCCCCCTGACAGTAGGCCAGATCAGCAAAAGATGTTCTTCAACAAGAACCAAGACTTATACACCATAAGGGACCGTCCTATCACCAAAAGACTCAATACATACATCCATACTCCCTACCAAGAGGGGATATATCAGAAACAACCAATTATATTACAGCATTCATCCCAGGCATAGTGGGGAAACCAACATAGGCCGTTACATGACCTTGACACCATAAAAGAAATATGACAAGAGAGATACATGACATAGAGACAACAGATCTAGACCAAGACTTAGTAAAGGCACCAGCAGCATCTGATAAACATCTTGTTAGATCAGCAACCAGGATTTCTTTCTGAGCTCCTTCTCCTGAAACCAATGACCAAAACATCTGAATGCCAACAATGCTTTATGAGACTTTTAAGCTGCTCCCCCTGAACCTGTGCCTGTTGCACTCCCTGAAACTGTGCCTGAAGAATTCTGACATTCCCATTGCTGTTCAGAACTCCAGAGTTTTCCCTTGCTGTTCAGAACTTCATATACGCGATTTTTCCTGTATAGAACAGCGTATGTACGCAGATATACTTTCTGCAACAAGCGTCCAACATATACGCGACTTACCCATCATGAAACCACGTGTATACGCGCATATCCCTTCCGTAACCTGCGTATACCAACTTTTCTGTAGAACAAACAAACTTCAACAACAGGATGAAGCATCAACTACTCCCAGCTTTTGTCTGAGATATTCAAAAGTTTCCCTGGGCAGTGGTTTTGTGAGAATATCAGCAACTTGCTCCTTAGAAGGAACATACTCCAACTTGACCTTCTGCTCAAGCACTTGTTCCCGAAGAAAATGGTACTTGATTGGTATGTGCTTGGTCTTTGAGTGCATGACTGGATTCTTTGAAATGCTGATTGCACTTGTATTATCACATAAGATAGAGACAGGTGGAGTGCAAGTGATTTGAAAGTCTTGCAAGGTCTGCATCATCCAAAGAAGTTGTGTGCAACAAGATGCTGCAGCCACATATTCTGCTTCAGCCGTAGATAAGGCAATCGAACTTTGTTTCTTGCTGAACCAAGATACTAATCTGGAACCCATGAAGAAAGCACCTCCACTTGTGCTTTTCCTATCATCCACACTTCCAGCCCAATCTGCATCTGTGTAAGCATGAAGAGTGAGATCTGTATTTCTAGGATACCATAAGCCATAGTTTTGGGTCCCTTGAAGATATTTGAAGATTCTTTTGACTGCCTGAAGATGAGTTTCCTTTGGGTTGGCTTGAAATCTTCCAACCATTCCTACTGCATGTGTAATATCTGGTCGAGTACCTGTCAAATAAAGCAAACTCCCAATCATGGATCTATAAGTGGGTTGGTGAACTGCTGCTGATTCATCATTTGCACTGAGGCTGCATCCTGTAACCATGGGTGTACATACTGGCTTTGACTCTTCCATGCCATACTTCTTCAAGATCTGCTTGAGGTATTTGGTTTGAGACAAGAAGATACCTCCTTCATTTTGTTGGATTTGCAATCCAAGAAAATATGTCAATTCTCCAAGAAGTGACATTTCGAATTCTTTCTGCATAACCAAGGCAAAGTTTTGACTCATGGTCTCTTCATTGCTGCCAAAAATAATATCATCTACATAAACAACAAGAATTAGCAATTTGTTATTTTCAACTTTTATATAGAGATTGCTATCTGCTGATCCTTTTGAAAAGCCTTGTTGGTGAAGATATTTGTCCAACCGATAGTACCAAGCCCTTGGAGCTTGTTTGAGCCCATAGAGTGCCTTTTTCAATCTGCATACAAGGTTTGGATCATTCCCAAGAATGAACCCATCTGGCTGCTCAATATATACTTCTTCTTCTAAGTCTCCATTCAGGAAGGCTGATTTCACGTCCATTTGAAATACCTTGAAGTTTTGAAAGCTTGAGAGAGCAAGGAACATTCGGATGGCCTCTAGTCTTGCCACAGGAGCAAAGGTCTCTTCAAAATCTATTCCTTCTTGCTGTGCATACCCTTTACAAACAAGTCTGGCCTTGTTTCTAATTACTTCTCCATTTTCATTTAACTTATTCTTGAAGACCCATTTTGTTCCTATTACATTCTTATCTTTTGGTCTAGGAACTAATTCCCAAGTGTTGTTCTTTTCGATTTGCTCAAGTTCTTCATCCATTGCTTTGACCCAACATTCATCTTTGCATGCTTCTTTCACATTTTGTGGTTCAATGGAGGAGAGTAGAGCCAAGTAGCTTGAAGCTTCTGCAAGTGTCCTTGTTTGTACTCCTGCTTCTTTCTGCCCCACAATCTGAGTTTCTGGATGATTCTTTTGGACATATCTGGATGGAGTCTTCTCTTCTATTCTTGTCTGCTCCTCTGGTTCTTCTTGAGATTCTTCTTCTTCTTGAGGTTCTTCTTCTTCATCATTTCGCCTTTGAGAGTAACCTTCATCTTCTTCAATGTCTTCATGATGAACTTGCCTAGGAATATATCCCTTCTCATCAACCACTATATCAATACTGTCAACAATTCTGCCAAGTCTTTTATTGTAGCACTTGTATGCTTTGCTATGTGGAGAATAACCAAGAAGAATGCCCTCATCTGCTCTAGGTTCAAGTTTGCCAAGTTGCTCATCAGTATTCTTAATATAACATTTGCTCCCAAAGATTTTGAAATGCTTCACGGAAGGAGTTTTACCACTCCAAAGCTCATGAGGTGTTTGAGTGTTGTTTACTCGGACATTTGTTTTGTTAAGAATGATAACAGCAGCATGTGCAGCTTCACCCCAGAAGGTTGCAGGAGTACCTGATTCATCGAGCATAGCACGAGCCATTTGTTGGATAGTTCTGTTCATTCTTTCCACAACCCCATTTTGCTGAGGAGTTCTAGCTGTAGAGAATTCTCTTCTTATCCCATGTTCATCGCAGAAATCAAAAAATTCATTTGATGTGAACTCCCCACCTCTGTCAGATCTGAGGCACTTAATTTTGTGTCCTGATTCATTTTCAGCCAATGCTTTGAAGGATTTGAATTTTTCGAATGCTTCATCTTTGTGCTTCATAAGCCCTAACCAAACAAACCTTGAGAAATCATCAATGAATAATATCAGATATTCTTCTCCTCGAGGTGTCCTTTTCCTAAATGGACCACATACATCTGTATGGACTAGCTCAAGAGGCAAGCTAGCTGATCCTTCCTTCTTTGGAAAGTTAGTTCTGGTTTGCTTTCCAAACTGACAAGATTTGCATATGGTGTTGTCTGGAATTTTGATATCTGGAAGATCGCGAACTGCCTGATATTTGCATGCTTTCCTTATTTGTGAGAAGCTTAGATGTCCCAACCTTCGATGCCATAACCAGTGCTCTTCATCCTTGCTAAGATAGCATTGTTGTTGTCCTTCTTCAAATATGTACAGATTATTTGGAGTTCTTTTGCCTTTGAGAACTGTTTTACCTGTATCAAGATCACGAACAAGACATCCATTCGATCTGAAAATAACCTCGGTTTTTTGATCACACATCTGGCTGACACTTAGAAGATTATGCTTCAATCCATCAACATACAAAACATTTCCAGCCTTGACCTTTTCTTTCAAAGGAGCAATACCTTTTCCTTTTATAGTTGCAGGAGTATCATTTCCAAAAGAAACTTTCTTTCCCTTTTCTAAAGTAGAATAAGATTCAAGTTTTTCTTTATCACCTGTCATATGTTTCGAACATCCACTGTCAATGTACCATAGATTTTCCTGTCCTTCTGCATAAAACGCTATCCCACATCTTTCTGTCTGAGGTTCTTTTATTCTCCATTTTTTGGTGCTCGTGGCTTGTTCCTTTTTCTCCTGAAACCTGCTCCTGCATTCAGATTCTTTATGACCAAAATTATTGCAAATAGAACATTCAACTTCATTTTCAAGAACCGAAAAGTTGTTATAGGTCCTCTTTGTAATCCCTGTCATACTTCTTTGTTTTTGAGCTTCCCTAGTCATGATTGTTTTATATGCAACACATTGAGCTGCTTTGTGACCAAAGTTATGGCAAGAGAAGCATTGCCCATTGAAGAAGCTTCTGCGGTTATTGAATCTACCAGCCAACTGATTGTAATTTCTATTTTCATCTATTCTTGTGCCAAACTGAGAAGATTTTACCTGTGGTTGGTTGTAGCTTTTGTTCACCCTTAAGAAGGATTGTCCCTGATAGTTTCTGTTTGTAATTCGTCCCTGCTTTACCTGATTATCTTCATTGTTCTTCTGCTCATTTCTTCTTGCTGCATCAAGATAACTTTTTGAGGTGGATGCTTGAGAGGTTTCTCCATTATAGCCCAAACCTGTCTTGTTTAGAGGAGACCGCTGCACATTGATAATCTCATCCAAAGTTTCAGATCCTTTGACAAACTTAAGATTAATAGCTTTTGTTTTCTCAATTTCTTTTCTGAGACCAACAATTTCACCTTCTAGTTTTTCAAGATGTTTTTCCTTTTCATCAATTTGAAATTGCAAAGTATCAATGATCACACTCTTTTCTTCTATGCATCTCTTGAGTCTAGTAATTTCATTATAGAGATTATCCACATCTACAGCATCCTCATAATCATCATCTTCAAATGCCATTAATAGCTTATATTTATTACCTTGTTCATCTTCATCACTGTTTGATAAGCCATCACTATCTTCATGGGTGTAGTAGCTTTTCTTATTTGCACTTTGTTTCTTATTCCATCTAGCAGGTTCTTTTCCTTTATCCTTATTAGGACATTTTGCAGCATAATGACCTACTCTTCCACAAGCAAAGAATTTGAAAGGTAGCTTACCTCTGAACCTTCCAGCACCCCTTTGAAGATTTCTGACAAAATTTGATTCTTCTTCCTCTTCTTCTGGAACATGGCTTGCTTCATAGTAATCTTCTTTTCTTGATGCCTTAAAAGCAGCTTCCCTTCTGTCTGATGGACCTCCCTTTCTCATTTCATAAGCAGTTAGAATTCCATGTAGCTGAGACATAGTGAGAACTTTGAGATTTTCCTTTTCTTCTATTGCAGATACTTTAGATTCAAACTTGGGGGATAATGATCTTAGAATCTTTTGAACTACTATAGTCTCTTTTATTTCTTCACCCAAATTTTTCATACAATTAACAATCTCATCTACCCGAAGAAAATAATTAGCCACACTTTCATCATTATACATCTTGAGGGTCTCATATTGAATCCTGAGAGTTTGAAGTTTAGCTTGCTTTACCTGTTCATCTCCTTCATAGCTAGTGATCATTTTGTCCCATATCTCTTTTGCTGATTTGAAGTGCATGACCTTCATGAATTCTGTTTGAGATATACTTCCTAATAGAGTACTGACTGCTTTTGCATTTGTTTCATATGCCTTTTTCTCAGCTGGATCTGTAGGAGTAGCTGAAGGAAAAGCATAGTGACTTGGTGTGGTGGTTGCCATCAAGTCCAAAGGGGGAGATTGTTGGCATTATGATTTAAGTGTTGTCCTTGATGGCAACTCACTCAGAGGTTGGTACAGGTGATGGCAACTTAATCAGAAGACAGATCTCAGTACAGCATGCCAAGGAAGCTCATACACGCCGTTTCGTTAAGCCCAAGTCGCGTGTACACGCTAGTTCGATTCATAAAAAGCGCGTGTATGTGGAAAGGTTCCTTTGGTCCATGGTGGTTAGTCCTTGGAAGTTGTGCCTATGATTTCGGACCATTATGTCTCGACGGGCGTGTCGATCCCTAGTTTTAAAGTTGATGGTATTGTGTTACTATGGTTTTGGCTCTTGGTATTGAGCTAGGCCTAAGACTATATAAGGAGAAGAAGATCATTAGGCAAAATCATCTTTCGACAAGGCTTGAATATCTAAGAGAGAAAGAGATCTGATATGCAGGTTCTGAGTTGCTTGATCTAAGCCAAGGAGAGATCACATCGGTTGATGGAAGACTAGATCTAAGGATAGATCGGGATCTAATGGTTTGAAATGCACTATCATGATATGGTTGATTATGCGTATTTCTAGATCTGCATATTGTCGCAATGTTACGTTCTGGGTCTAACTAATGTCTGGTACAGCTGCAAATTGAGAAAGTTTATTTTTAGATCTGTACGCAGGTTGGCTTCGGTAAAAGCGCGTGTATACGCGGGTTTTGCTCATTGAAGTAGCGTATATCTTTTGAAGCTTGATTTTGGGTTTACAGTGGGGTCTGACTGTTATTGCAGAGTTCTGTAGTCTGCTCTGTGTTCTGGTAACTGGTGATTGACAGGGTTCAGTGGTTCAGTGATTCAAA
The DNA here is from genome assembly GCA_031772625.1 of Pinus tabuliformis. NCBI lineage: Eukaryota > Viridiplantae > Streptophyta > Pinopsida > Pinales > Pinaceae > Pinus > Pinus tabuliformis. The sequence continues at coordinate 688,489,925 of CM062811.1, forward strand.
GTTTGGTTGTTTTATGCTTCAATGATCTGTTGTGGAAATTGAATGAATTGTGGTCTTCAGATTGTAATGTTGTGCTTCAGGAATATCCAAGTCTGAAAATGTATGAAAAGTGATACCTGAAAGAAGGAAGATTGTAGGTCAGCACCTACGTACTAGTATCTTGGCTAGTACAAGAGCAAAGGGGGTTGGAGCTCCCTTCCAAGGAAGTTTGGAGAACGAGAGAAGGTTGTAGCCTGCGTACTGGTATAAGGCTGCACCAGTACAAAAGATTGTAAACTGAAGCTTCATATTAAAGAAAGATAGAGACAACTTGCAGCAGGTGGTTTTCACCCACATTGGGTTTCCACCTTATATCTTGGTGTTCATGTGTGTGGCTTTTTATCTGTTCTGTTATACTGCACATGTTTACTGTTAATGTGGTGAATAAGGTCCTGATGCACTTAATTGAAGAATAAGCTAACTAAATTGTGAGTTTTCTTCTTATACGCTGTTTTACTTCGTCACAGTAGCGTGTACACGCTGGTTCACTTAACTGAAGTAGCGTATATGTTTCTGAGCATTTAAAAAGTTTGATTAATCTGATAATACTGATTCACCCCCCCTCTCAGTATTATTTCCAACACAAGAAGTTCTCCAACTTTTAAAGGATAACGCAACTTTGGTGCAAAATTGAATGAAACAACAGGTAGATCAAAATCGTAGTGAAAAATGTTTTGATGTAGGTGATTGGTTATTTTTACTGCTACATCTCAAGCAAGCTATTTATGAGAAGGAAATGTTGGAAATACTATATGCACTTAAGAAATGGCAACCTTACCGAATGGGAAGACACTTCAAGGTAAAAATGGATCATGATAGTCTTGAATACCTTTTAGAACAACTATTATCTTTAGAAGAACAAAAAAAAAATGGGTCACAAATATGTTGGGTTATGACTTTGACATCATTTATAGAAAAGGGAAGCAAAATTTTGTTGCAGATGCACTCTCAAGAAAGGATGAGGATGTGGAAGCATTGTTTTGTGCCATTTCTATTATCCAACCAGATTGGATAAACGAAGCAAGGGATGAATGGAAGAACGACCAAGAAGTATGGACAATCATTCAAAAGTTGCAGAAGATCCCTATTCAAACAATATGGCCAAAACTTGAAGAGCAAGGAGAAATCATATTGGAACTTGGAGCAGTCATAGAAACAAGAACCTGATAGCTACAAAATCGATCAATTTCAGAGTATCTCATCAAGTGGAAGAACTTACCCACTGAAGATTCCAAATGGGAGGACAAGAATTTTATTCAGAAGCATCAAGAACTACTCAAGTGTTGAGGACAACACTTTTTGAAAGAGAGGGGCATGTTAAGCCCCTATACTACTAGTGTAACCCCTTATTGTTATTAGTACAACCCCCTTATTATATTGATGTACCCATGTAGTGCCCATATTGTTACTATTGTGCCCCATAGAAGCCCACTATTGTTATTATTGTGCCCTTACATTATTATTGTTATGTTGGCTTTGATTATATTATGACCTCTTAGACTCCTATATATAGAAAGGAGGTCTTTTCATTTGTATCATCCAATAATTGCTCATTTATGTAATGTAAGGGAGGTTGCCCCCTCGAAGAGGCTGAATTTTAAGGCGTTGATCTATCTTTTATATCTTTTTCTTGAGTTGGTTTCATAACACATAAGGAATGAGAGGGTCCTTGATGGATTCTATCAGAATCCTTTGAGCCCTTGTTTCATCCTTATTATAATTTTCTAGGGATTGAATTTGTTCCATGGCAACAACAGTGACATTCTCTTTGATGTAGTCCATAAGTTCATTTTCTTTGAGAAGTATATCAATCCTCTCTTCCCATGCAAGGAAATTAGCAGTCCTAACCAATTTGTTGCTTTCCTTGCAAAAAGACATTTTGTTATTTTTGAAGAGCACATAAAAACACTTACTTGAGATTGTCAGTGATGAATAGATAATTTTTCCTCCTTGATGAATGAAACTTCAGCTTATTGGATCTTGGAGTTATTCAAGATGCTTCCTTCAAGGTTCCTTCTGAGAGATTTCCTTGTTGATGAAAACTTCTCAATGTGTGGATATGGATACCTTCAATGATGGATTTGGATCAGAGTACCTTCCTTTGAAAATGATGAGTCTTTGATGTAAAACCTTCTTGGATGAACCTTCTTGAGGATGCCTTTAGATGGAAGGCTTTCTTTAGTTCCTAGAATGATAATCCTTCTTGATAGATATACGAGAGAATATAGTAAACCTCCTTGTATTTGACGGATTTGGAAACTTTTCTTGTAGATATGATTCTTCAGTGTTCTTGAGATGCCCTTCCTTGATGTGTCACCTTAGCTATGAAACCATGTTGAATAACCTAGGTCATCAAGGTTATGAAGAGATTCTTTGGATGATGATAATTGTTTGTAAAGAAATTTTTACTTTTGTTATTAGCACAATATTATCTTATTATTATTAGTGTTTGTTCTCTTACCTCATAAAAAAATTACCAAAACAAAAGGAGACAAAAAAAACAAGATGTTGGCTCCCAGCCAGGGGAAAACCTCTTCTCTCCTAGAGAGGAAAACCATTCTACAAATTTCTCTTATTGAAGCTTCAATTGAAAATGTCAAACCCTAGACGCTTGAAAAGAAGATCCTCCAAGAACAAGTCAAGAATTTCCCTTTGATCTGAGAGTATTTCTTCTTGCAGAACTTCATCCTCCTTCTTTGTCCTCTTTTCACTTATGACTTTCCTACAAAAACCCTATTCATGCATACCACAAAAGGTACATTCTTCTTTTCTTCCTTCACCTGATATGGAGCCTTCCTTTAATCGAGGAGAAGGCCTTGTTACTAACTCAACCGAGCTCTCTTTTCTTCACTTTAGTTGCGAATATGGAACAATAGTAGTATGTCTTCTTTTTCTTTCCACGTGTGAAGGATACCTTGAAGAATTGCAGCTTGGCTTACTCTCTTTCCTTTTCTTGATTAGTCTCTTCCTTCACTTGAGTAAGAGGCCTAACTAGAACTCTTTTACTAGCCCACTCAAGCCTCTTTGTATGACTATAATAGTAGGTGTGATATGGAAAAAAAAGAGCCTCTTTTCTTTCGCACATGTGACTGTAATTGGGTCAGAGATAGCCCCGCCAAAGTTGGCCTTCTACCCTTCATTCTTCACTGAAGTAGAGACAACTTCTCTTTCCTTTTTCACACTCTTTTCTAGCCTCCTTCCTTCATTGATTTCATAGAGAACTCACTTGTCTTTTGGTGAGGTCGAATGGAACTATATGTAGGAGTATGTCCCTCCTATTGGTCCGACTTGATTAATTAAGGCTAACTTGTCCTTTAAATTCTGAATTACTTCTTTTTTTGAGGCTGGCATGTGGAGGAGGCATATGACTTTGCTTGGAGGTCATTGTTTGACTCTAATACATAGATTTTCATGGTGTAATGTGCCCAAATGGGTCTTTGATAATTAAATTAACTCTTTGACTTTCCTAGAAGCACTCAAACATGTGTTTGACCTATGAAATGAGCAAGAAACTCATTTTAACAATTTACAAAAATAAAAATTCTTTTATTTTACAAGTACAAAGATCAAAATTACATGTATGAAGACCAAACCTAGATACGCTTTCTTCAATACATCATTATTATTTTTACATAGTTATCTCAGTGGGTATGGGTATGTGTCCCTTGCCTCATTTGACATCATGTATTATCACATAAAAGTAGACTTCTATTAGATAAGTAGGTCTCGCCCCCTCCATTTTTGTTCGTCCCTTCATTGCTTCAATTCTCTCTCTCTCTCTCTCTCACTCTCTCTCTCTCTCTCTTTGACTTCCCTTTGGCCTCTCATGGAAATGTAACCTACAATGTATTTCGGCCATACGATTTTCTCCTAAAACTCATATGTTGGGGGGAAGCTATTATCACCAAAAAGTGATCACCTAGCCATTTCTAACTAGGTGAATCAAAATACACCATGTAGGATTAATTTTACTATATTGAAATCACTTTCACTGTGGAAAATAATTTAGTAAACCACTTTTGTTAAATTAATTTATGATTAAGACAAAAAAAAACCCACATCAGAATAACTGAATAAATCGTTATTTATTTAATTTTCTCTAGGAACAATTATTAAATCATTGTTTGACAATTATTCCTTGTGACATGTGACTAAATCCCCTAGGAATAATTAAATAAATCATTATTTATTTATTATTCCTTATTTCCATTGATGAGCCTCATCATCGGATAATTATATCGGCCTTAATTCACCTCCTAGCTTAGTCAAACCAACTATTCTCACAGCTTATTTCATACTTTTGATTATATTTTGTTTATGAGATGAGTTAGAGTTGGACATTTTGCTTTGTGGTCTAATGTGCATTTACTACATGATTAAAGGATAAAAGCAAGGAATTTTCGCAAAAACCTTGGTCAAAACTCGAATGGGACAAGGGAGAGGAATTATAGGAGGTAAATCCTCCTCATTTACTACCCCTCCATTTGAATATTCCTCCATCAGCTCGGAGTGCAAACAACCAAATCATGAGGACTAGAAGGTAGCCGAGAAAGCAAAAGTCAAATCACCAGTTTATCTCAAGTTTGGGAGCCGAGCCTCCCTAATTCTAAGGAATTCGTTGGAGACTTTAGACATATAAGTAGAGAGGCATAGGACCTAAGTAGGATTTGCATTTTTGGTTGTAAAACTCTACTCTATTTTTGAGCTTCAAGACGTGTGACAGTTTTTGATGTAATCCATGGTTTTGGTAATAAGAATGAGTTTTGATTTGAACCAGCATTGAGTTAACTCACAGGGTTGAAACTCTTGCGTTAAAGCCCAACCCTAGTAGCCAAGGCTCCTCTTTATTGTACATGTATGCTATCATAGGTTCATGGATTGATTGTTTATTTGTTTAAATAGTGGCATTTCCATTGCATCATTGTAGAGTAGATTGGTTGTGTTTTAGTTTGCTTCCATTTGTGCCTTCTTTCAATTAGCAGGTTAGCAAGCAGAAAAAGGTCACCATAAGGTTGTCAAAATGTGTCTTGGCCTCACCTCCTCCCTCTGGGACCATGACATGAGGAAGAGACCCTTCAGCAACCCCAAAAACATAGATTTCTAGTTCTTGCATGAGCTTTGGAGTTTGTTGTTTTGATTCAGTACTTGGTTCATTTCATTGTCATCTTCTTCCATCACTCTCTTTCTGTACTAAGATCTCACTAATATTCTCATTTCCTTCAGCAATTTCTTCATGCATAATATATGTGAAAGCTAAGAAATCACATCTTAATCAAATTATACTCGTGGATTTCCTTACCATCTGATCCACAACAAACCTGACCAATCACCGTCAATCATGTGTCGCATAACAAATGTATTCATTTCAACAATTGACTTTCGGCACTCCAAATCTCCATCGTCAATCTGTTTCACTTGATCCAATGGTTATCGCGTCACCCACTCACCAACTAGCTTGGCCGATCTCCACCCTTGATCAATCTCGCATGATCCAACGGCTATCATGCAATCTCGCGTGAAGTCTTGCACGACCGATATCCAACCGAGAGCATGCGAGAAAAGTGGTTTTCCTATGCTACCTGTCACCTAGTTAGGCTAATCACGTGAAATTTAGGAATACCGCTTACAGCTCTTAGGGCACGCAAAATACTTCTTACCACCTATGAAGATTGCTCCGTCGTGTCACCTGCTCGCTAAATAGGTTGGTTGATCTCCACCGTTGATCAATCCTGCATGATCTAATGGCTATTGAACAATCTTGTGTGAAGTCTTACATGACCGATATTCAATGAAGAGCGCGTGAGAAAAGTGGTTTTCCCGTGCTACGTGTCACCCACTTAGGTTAATCATGTGAAATTTAGGAATTCCGCTTACAGCTTTTAGGGTGCGCAAGATACTGCTTACCACCTATGAAGACCACTCCATCATTCCACATGTTTTCCACCCTTTCGTCGACACGTGACTTAGTGTGATCCATCCATTTATTAATGTAATCTCCTGTGATAAAATATATACTACTCATCTTCCGTTAATATTGTTCGTTGATCTGACTAATCTAATGGTTCCTCTACAATACTAGTTCATTACTTCTTCCTTTCACTGATTTCAATCTTTGATTGCTCTTTCACTTGACTCCTTACCGAACTTTGTTCTGTGTATTATTTATTCACTGCCACTCCTAAGCTTCTATTTGGTTATTCACTTAGCCTCCAACACTGTCTGATCATCACAATACTCCTCTGAGCATTGTCCTCTATGAGATTCTATTTGAATTCCCTCCACACTTATGTTATGCAAAATTACTATAATGCATAGGCAATTCATAATTCAATTACTCAATACACACCACAAAAACTCAGAAATCGCACTTCTATATTAATAAATAAATATGTACACAAAAGGACCAAAAAAGTGAAAACATATTTAGTTTAGTTTCCTTGCTTACACATTAATATGGTTTGATGCTATTTACTTCTGTAACTTAGATAACAGCATTAGGTTAGTGTTGATTTAGCAATTCTGCTTATCATGGCTATATAAATGGTTAATTAGGATATCATGTGATTTAGCATTACATGTTGTTTTCTTCATTACTGCAATAGAGTAGCTCTCTTAGAATATATTTTCTCTTCTTTTATCAAAGAATCAAGCTTCTTCTGACTCTATAGACGTGTGGCTTAGAACCCCTGGGGTGTCTCGTTAGATGAATAGTGACAATAGGAAGGACCATCACTTTTACTTGTGCATATAGAACTCTCACCTCCAAGTTTGTACCGACCCCGGATTGATAAGTAAAGCTGGTAGCCTAGGATTTGCACCATCCTTGTTGCAATAGTGCCATTGAGTACTTTTTGGTGCCATTGTCGGGGAGCTATCTAAGTAGAATGTGATTACTGCTTCCCTTTCTTCTATTTCTAGTCTTCAATTTTCTACCATTAGTTTATTTCTGCAAAAGTAGTCTAGTAGCTTCCTTTCTTACAGTTGCCATTATCTACTTTCCTTTCCATTTTGCAAGTAGAATTTCAATTAAGCAAGTAACTTTTCTTTCTGTCAATATTTTTCATTCAATCAACAATTTCATTTCTACAAAGTACTTTCTAGCAAAAAAATCTTACAAAAACCAACCCAAAAACATTTCCTTTCATGCCTCGTAGGAATAGGGACAATTTAGGGAAATTCTTGCCAAATACCCCCACTGCATCCAACATCCAACCTTCTCTCTTCTTCGGTGGCTGTGAACTGGAGGAACCTTTAGGTGAGAAACCTAACATATTTGAAGAACCTACAGGGGAAGATGAAGAAGAAGAACCCATTCCTAGTGAACCAATGGCTGAAAAACTGAAATGAAAGAGGGAATAAAGAGAGAGTTGAGGGTGCCTTCCCCATCAGGGAAACCAACGAGGACACTAAGAGGAAGAATATAAGCCCCTCTGCTCTACCTCATTTTGGCCTGACCACAGAGGAGCCCGAAACTTTCCTATTTGAGTTTTTTGTTATATGTTAAACCTATGATTATACAGATGATGAGAAAAAGTTAACATTATTTCCATCTACCCTCAAGGATGCAACATTGCGTTGGTTCATGGGTTTACCTGGAGATAGCATCACAACTTGGGCTCATATGCAACAGCATTTTAACAGCAAATATCGGGAATATTGTAGGTCAAAGGATACTAAAGAAGAAATTTTCAGGATAACCATGCGCTAGGATGAAGCCTTAGAAGACTATGAAGAAATATTCCAACTTAGTTACAAAAGGGCCAAGAGCACACTTGACCCCGAGTCACTAAAGTTGGTCCTACTTAGAGGAGTAAGGGAAGATATCCTGGATACCTTAAACTTGTTAGCAGGAGGAGATATATACCAATTACCCTATGAGAATATCAAGACCATCTTTAGAACCATTCTAGGGAAGCCAGGAAAAAGTGTAGGAGTAGTCAACCTATTTCCAGTACATGATCTTCCAGCTCATTCATCAAGGGTGAAATTGGAAATATGCTGGAAGATTTCAAAAGTGAGATGCTCTAAACCCTTGCCTTGCAATTGGATACCATGAACATCAAAAGGAATCAACAAGAAGTAGAGATAACCCTGGCCATCTTTTGTCCTAGATGCACCAGGAGGCATCCTAGGAACGAATGTCCATTGAACTATATTGAAACTTTCTCAGTGTGTGGAGAAAACCACTCCATAGACAAGTGCCCTTGTTTACCTGAACTTAAAGCAGTATATCAAGTAGCTGAAGGGGTCATGAGCAGCTTTGTTACATCAACCAAAGGAGACCTCCTAGGCGTAGACCATATCAATAGGGTATGCAAGGGTCATCCCATGCATATTACAACCCCAACCAAACTACGGCTATACCTTCTTGGGGACCCCCTACTCATCCTTCTTGGTCTACAACCACTCCTTCATCCTATGCATCTCAATATCATTCCCAGCCATCCAGCCAGTCATTTCAACCTTACATTCTACCACAACCTTAGTGGAATACTCCACTTTAGGGGTTGAGGCCCCAATACAACAATGCTCTAGCTCTATTGCCTCCACCACCTACCCAACCACAACTCCTACACTCTGCTCCATCCAAGAAACCCCAAATGCCTGCCCAGCCAAATCTTAACACTAACAATAGGTAGGCTCAACAAGTATAGAATGGAGAGACATCATACCCAAGTTATGTTGTAGAAATTCAGGAGATCAACCTAAGATCTGGGAGAATTCTCTTGGATAACCAACCTCCCTCTCCACATAGGGAGGTTGAGCAAGAAAGAGAGGAAAGCAACCTTAAAGTAAATCCACCCTTTCCTGAGAGATTAGCCCAACCATTCCAGCCTACCCCAAAAGAAATTGAACTTCTGGGAGAACTAAAAAATATATGTGTAAATATCCCCCTTCTCCAAGCAATAAAAGATGTCCCCATTTACAATAAGGCGATTAAGGAGAAATGCTTCAAGCATCCAGGAAGAAGAAAAATGGATACCCCTACCATTAATGTCATTGGGTAGCTATCCGACTTAATGCTAGGGTAGGTAATATGTCCAAAATATTTGGACCCTGGAAGCCCTGTAGTAGATGTGCACATCAATGGAACCATTGTCCCACACACTTTGATCGATCATGGGGATGCCATTAATGTGATGAACAAGGACACCATGCTCAAGCTCAACCTCCAAGGGTCATTTGAGGAAGACCACAACAGTTCTTCAACTTGCAGACCATTCCACAGTCACCCCTGAGGGAATTGTGTAGGATGTGATGATCTCCATTGACTCCTGGGAGTGCCCTACATAATTTTTAGTTCTACAGCCTAAGGCTAAGCTTACTGGTTACCCTCTCATCATTGAGAGGCCACGGTTGGCCAAAACCGATGCTTACATTAGCTGTAGAGTTTGGAATATGACCATCAAGAACAGGCATATGTCAATAGTTAGTCCTATACCCTACTGCTCAACCTTCTCTAGAGCATGATTTACCTTTATGATTGGAGGAGGAGGGAGAAGATGAGGTTTATTCCGCCCAAATTTATTCTTTGGAAGAAACAATAGGAGGATGACAGCAAGATGAGGATGACTTAATAGAACACTTGCTCCAATGTCCAACTCTTAGTTCATTACCATTAGAAGAATAAGGGAAACCCAGAAAAATCATCCAATTGACTTATGCTTGGCTAATTCCAACCCACTCTGTGTCAAAATGATACAATTCCACCCAGAGAAAACTTTGAAAATAAATCCATCACTTTATGCTCTCCAAGAGGAAAGGCTATGCAACATGTTGAGAGAAAACCTAGAAGCCTTCGCTTGGAGTTACAAGGAAATGAAGGGAGTACACCCCTCAGTGCGTACTCAGCACATATACATCAAGGAAGGTTTCAAGCTGATCCGACAACCACAAAGGAGGAGGAATCCAACTCCTAAAGATATAGTCAAAGAAGAACTACAAAAATTGCTAGATGCAAGATTCATTTACCCTATCTCTAACAGTGAGTGAGTCTCTCCTTTAGTGTTAGTTCCCAAGAAAAATGGTAAGTGGAGGATTTATGTCTAGTATAGAGTTGAACAAAGCCATAAAAAAGGATCATTTCCCCCTACCCTTTCATTGACCAAGTGTTAAATGGCCTAGCACAGAAGGAGTTCTTTTATTTTCTAGATGCTTTTAGTGGGTACAATCAAATCCAAATATGCTCAGAAGGCTAGGATAAAACCACATTCACCTGTCCTTGTGGTACGTTTTCTTATAGGGTCCTTCCTTTTGGCCTATGCAATGCTCCTACCACTTTCCAGAGAGCAGTATTGAGTATTTTTGCCGAATTAGTACATGATGCGGTGGAAATTTATATGGATGATTTTACACCTTATGGCTGTGATTTCAAGAAGCACTGACTAACCTAGGCAAAGTATTGCACAAATTCATTGAAATGAACCTATCTCTCACTCCAGAAAAATGTGAATTCTTAATGACTAAAGGGACCGTGCTAGGTCATTCAATATCTCAGCAAGGACTACAGGTGGACCTGAACAAAATAGCAATCATCCAAAGGGTTCCACCTCCACAAAAGAAGAGGGATGTCAGGAGTTTCTTGGGGCTAGCTGGATACTATTGAAGGTTCATAAAGGACTTCAGCAAGTTGGCTTCTCATTTATTTGTGTTGTTGGCCAAAGATTCTGAGTTTATATGGTCAAAAAGCTATCAAGAGGCCTTAGACATTTTAAAGGGTAAGTTAACCATTGGACCAATTCTTCGAGGCCCATAATGGGCCTTCCCATTTCATATTCATGTTGATGCCCCACACAAAACCATAGGATCAGCATTAGGTCAGGTAGAGGAGAAATTTCCCTATGCCATCTATTTTATCAGTAAGAATCTGTCAAAGGCTGAGCTAAATTATACTATGACAAAAAAGGAACTCCTAGCTGTTTTGCATTCATTAAAAAAATTTAGGCATTGCATTACAGGCTACAAATCATTTGTGCATATTGACCATGCTACAATCAAATATTTAATGAACAAACTAGATGTGAATGCCAGAATTATAAGATGGTTGCTTTTGTTATAGTAGTTTCATCTAACTATTGTTGATAAACTTGGTCAGGAAAATGTTGTGGTAGACTTTTTATCTACAATGAATCTACCTACAGGTGAAGAAGGAATGGTGGATGACTAGTTACCAGACGAGCATTTGTTTTCTATTTCAGTTCTCTTTCCATGGTTTGCTGATATAGAAAATTGTTTGGTATCAGCACAATTCCCACCAAACTTGCCCTCAAAAGAAAAGAGCAAGATAGTTAGGAAAAGAGCCCCTTTCACTTGGATTGGGGGAAATATTTTCAAACTTGGCCCAGATCAAATCTTGAGAAGGTGTGTAAGGGTAGAGGAAGTTTTTGACATCCTTCAGACCTGTCATGATGGGCCTTGTGGAGGTCACTTTGCAGCAAATAGGACAACATTCAAAGTGTTACAAGCGAGCTATTATTGGCCCACTCTTCATCATGATGTGAAAAAATACATTAGTCAATGCGTTCGGTGCCAGATGATGGAAAAGCCTAATCCAAGAGATGAAATTCCCCTACAACCTCAAGTGAATTTCAAGTCATTTGACAAGTGATGCATGGACTTCATTGGGCATATCAACCCTCCTTCAAAGCAAAAACAATACATTATTGTGTGCACTGATTATTTGACTAAGTGGGCTAAAAAACCAAGGTGATTAAGGCAACAACAGAAGAGAAGGTGGCTGAGTTCCTAAGGGAGAATGTATTCTACAAATTTGGGTACCCTAGAGAGCTAGTCACAGATCAAGGGAGCGAGTTTACCTCCAACATGATTGAAGAACTATTCAGCCATCACGAAATAAAGCATAGGACCTCAACTCCTTATCATCCACAAGATAATGGGAAAGTGGAGGTGACCAACAGGGCACTGGAGAGCATCGTAATTAAGGTAGTGAACAACAGCAGGAGGGATTAGGCAGAGAGACTAGTTGAGGCCGCCTGGGCCTATAATACAACATGGAAGACCACCACTGGATTTACACCCTATGAGTTGATCTATCGGAAAAAGTCTTTGTTGTCCATTGAGTTTGAATATAACACATTGAGGATGGCAGCCCAACTATATTTGGATCTCAGTCATGCACAAAAAGGAATATTGTTCCATTTGAGTGGCTTGGATGAATTCAGAATGCAGGCCCTCCTACGTACAAATATAGTTCAGCTTCAGAGGAAGATATAAATGAGAGACATATTAAGGAGAAGTAATTTCAAGAGGGTGATTGGGCACTATCATATGATTCTATGTATAAAGACTTCAAGGGCAAGCTAAGGACAATATGGCTTGGACCTTATGTGGTGGAAAGATGCCATGATAATGGTTTAGTGCAAATTAGAACTATAGATGAAGAAGTCATTCCATTGCTTGTTAATGGACACCAATTGAAAATGTACAAGAGGCCTTTATCAAAAAAGGAGTTCATTAACAATATCAATAAGACAGTGATGATGGTGGAGAAAGCTCCAGCTTCTCCCTCATCAGGTCACTAAAAAAGAGAAAAAAAGAATAAGGATTCAGGTGAAAATCTCCATGAGGCGCCTGAGTCCCATCTTTGGGTTGAAAACCTCGTGAGGCAGCCCAATGATGAAAAAAAGAAGAAAAAGAATAAGAAGATCCCTGGGTGAAATAATTCCTTGAGGTGCCCAGGGAAAACATATAGGGTGAAAAGCTCTCTGAGGTAGCGTAGGAATTTTTCAAGAAAAAGAAAAAAGAGAAAAAAGACATAATTTCCATTTGCAGGTGGGTTAGGAAGACAATCAAGGAGCAAAGAGAAGATCCAAAGGGAACCCTGCCTTACATATATTCATCTCCTCCACTCCTTACCATGCATCCCTCCATCAATTCGATTTTTCTTTCACTTCATTGCTTCAATTCAGGCGAAGATTGTGTTTTCTACAGGATCCCCTGTATTCCTACATTTTCCCCTCAAAACCTACAACATGATCCTGTAGGAATTACAGTGGCCTGGAAATCCTACAGGAAGCAATCAGAGGGTGAATGGTAGGTTGGTTAGGACCCCAAAATTCATTCTAGACATGATCTAATCCCTCACCTCGTTCATTACCATCATCCCTACACTCACCACTAAAAACAAAAAGAGATCAGTTTCTACAAGTTATGGAAAAAAAGGAAAAAAGGGAAAACGGAGGAGACTAACAACATTACTTGAATGTCCCTTGCTCCACACACACTTCTACTCCCTTTTTCCATTCATTGCAGCATCCTCACATCCCCAACCAACAACATGATTAAGAAATTATAAGGGATAAGTAGCTACAAAACATCCTATAGGAAATCCCATAGCAGCCTATCCCACAAAACATCAATCATCAGCTAGAGGTCTTCACTAGGATGATATAGGAGCTCCACAATAGCAAAAACATCGAATCTTCAGTCACAGACACCTCCAAAAGCTAAGAAACAATCAGCACACAACAGAGGAGGAAGAAGAATGACCATGCAGCAAATAAACAATGCAGCACCTTTGATCTTCGACAACTACAACATGGCATTGAGACCACAGGTATGTATCCTGCTCACTCACTCATATGAATCATTTGATCAAAATTTGTAAGGGTTATGAGGTAGTTGGTTTATAAGTGAAAATTTGGCCAGTTAACTTGGCCACCTTCATTCAGTCATCACATACAACTACCACTATTATAGTTAGAGGGCTCACTATAGATCTCACCCCAAAGCTCATCAGAGTAAGGAGGGACAGACTGCCATACCCATGGAGTGAGGAAGGTTACCAACTCATCAAATATATCTCATCTGAGGGTAGATACAATGTTGTTAATGGCTACCATTTTACAATGCTTGAATAATTTAGATTTGGGGTAGAAACACCAGTTCACCAAAGTCTCATCATACCCTATTTCTTGATGAAATCAATCATAGACTCCAGTAACAAATTAAAGGAAGGGAATTCCCAACAATTGGCTTACCATGTGTTCATTAGGATGCTCATTAGGATGCCATCCAAAACCTTATGATGCCTATAACATGGTCGATCTTCAGATACTTACCAGCAGAGGATGACATCAAAACCCTCACCTATGATGTTAGTCCTTTTGTCAATGAGGAGAAGGAAAAAAAAGAAGAAGAATATACAGAGCTTGATGGGGATGAGATGGATGAAGAAGAAACTAATACATAGGAACATGATGAAGCAGAAGCAGAAGGGGGAGAAGAGAAGGAGGATGATGCTGATACAATGGAGGAAACTAAGGAAGAAACTGATGAAGATGAGGAAGAATAGCAAGAGGAGGAAGATAAGAAAACAGAGAGGAAGAAGGCATTGAAACAGAAGGGGAAGAACATAAGGAGGAGTCACTTAGGGTGTCTCTAGAGGCCCCTAAGAGGGAGGCAGTAGCTGCTCTCATTGCTCTCAGCACCCCAGTCAAGAAAAAAGGGAAAAGAAGGAGGAAAACCCCTTTATATTTCAGAACAAGAAAGAGCACGAGAATCAAACAAGGAAAAACACAAATATCAACAAAAAACCCTATTGAGATTGAATATCCCCCTACACTAAGGGACAAAGAAGCAATAATGAGAGATCAACTTGAGAGGGAAATTGCATGGCTGAGGGGATAACTGCAAGAAAGGGAAAACCAACTAGCATGTATGGTGAACCTCTTTTTGGAGGCCATCCAGTGTACGATGCCATCTAAATCCTATGCTCTTTACCTCAAAGAACAATGGGTGTAATTTGAAATTAGAACACTAGCACAAAGGGGCACCATGCCATTTTAGGACTATAGGCAAGTTATTAATCTTTGTGATCAATGTAACCTAGAGGATAGGGACAAAATGGATGAGTTTTACTTGCACAACATGGCCCTAACAGACATGAATGTTTGGGATCCTAATGCTGAGCTAGGAGATCTGCAATTAACAGCTTTGGCATCATGGATGAACCATGAGTTAAGGGCTTCAGAGATGAAAACAATATTGGCCAGAGAGAAAAATGAACCTGTTTTCATCAGAGCTGAACAATCAAATCCCATGGCCCTAATCAGCACCCAGAATCTAATTGCAAATGATCCTCAAGTGGCACCTAGATATCTTGATTCCCAAGAGCAAGCAATTTCACATTTTGAGGATATGTTTAGGTTGCTAGGAGATGATAGTATACATGTCTGCTTAAGGAGATGGAACACACTGCCACATAGATTTAAGATCAAAGAATATTGCTCCCATCAAAGGTTGAGAGAGGCACTCAACAGGACACCTATGTATAAGCAATCAATGCAAAGGTAGAAGGTCAATTGGATAGGCCTAAAACCCAGTCCACCACTACTCCAAGGGATGCTGGAAGGGAGAAAAGAAGAAGAGGAAAAGAGCCAGTGGGAAGAAGTAGAAAGGAAAGCAAGCTTCTATGAACAAGAAGATGATACCATGACAGATGCATGGGATGTCAGAGAGGCTACTAGAGCCATGAAGGACATGGACATTGACTAAGATGCTCAGAGGATAAGCAACACTTTCAGTAGGTGGTGATGATGAGCCTTATCATCGGGTAATTATATGGGCCTTAATTCACCTCCTATCTTAGTCAAACCAACTATTCTCACAACCTATTGCATACTTTTGATTATATTATGTTTATGAGATGAGTTAGAGTTGGATATTTTGCTTTGTGGTCTAATTTGCATTTAATTCAAGATTAAAGGATAAAAGCAAGGAATTTTGGCAAATACCTTGGTCAAAACATGAATGGCAGAAGGGAGAGGAATTATAGGAGGTAAATCCTCCTCATTTACTACCCCTCCATTCGAATATTCCTCCATCAGCTTGGAGTGCAAATAGCCAAATCATGAGGACTACATGGCAGCCGAGCAAGTGAAATTAAAAGCACCTATTTATCTCGAGTTTTGGAGCTAAGCCTCCCTAATTTTAAGGAAATCGTTGGAGACTTTAAATGTATAAGTAGAGAGGCCTAGGACCTCAGTAGGATTCGTTTTTTTATTATAAAAATCTACTCTATTTTCAAGATGCAAGACGTGTGACAATTTTTGATGTAATCCATGGTTTTGATAATAAGAATGAGTTTTGTTTTGAGCCAGCATTGAGTGAACTCAGAGTGCTGAAGCTCTTGGTTTAGGGCCCAACCCTAGTATCCAAGCAAGTGAAAGTCAAAGCACCAGTTTATCTCGAGTTTTGGAGCTAAGCCTCCCTAATTTTTAGGAAATCGTTGGAGACTTTAAATGTATAAGTAGAGAGGCCTAGGACCTCAGTAGGATTCGGCTTTTTTATTATAAAACTCTACTCTATTTTCAAGATGCAAGACGTGTGACAATTTTTGATGTAATCCATGGTTTTGATAATAAGAATGAGTTTTGTTTTGAGCCAGCACTGAGTGAACTCAGAGTGCTGAAGCTCTTGGTTTAGGGCCCAACCCTAGTATCCAAGGATCCTCTTTATTGTACATGTATGCTAGCATAGATTCATGGTTTAATTGTTCATTTTCTTAAATAACAACATTTCCATTACAACAATGTAGAGTAGATTGGTTGTGTTTTAGTTTGCTTCCATTTGTGCCTTCTTTGAATTAGTAGTTTAGCAAGGAGAAAAATATCACCATAAGGTTGTCAGCAGGTGTCTTGGCCACACCTCCTCCCTCTAGGACCATGACTTGAGGAAGAGACCCTTTAGCAACCCCAAAAATACAGATTTCTAGTTCTTACATGAGCTTTGGAGTTCGTTATCTTGATTCAGTACTTGGTTCATTTCATTGTCATATTTTTCCATCACTTTATTTCTATAATAAGATCTCACTCATATTCTCATTTACTTTAGCACTTTATTCATGCATAATATATGTGAAAGCTAATAAATCACATCTTAATTAGATTATACTCATGGATTTCCTTACCATCTGTTCGACAACGAACTTGACCAATCACTGTCAACCATGTGTCGCATAACTAACATATTCATTTAAACATTTGAATTTAGGCACTCCAAATCTCCACTGTCGATTTGTTTCACTTGAACCAATGGTTATCGCGTCACCCACTCACCAACTAGCTTGGCCGATCTCCTCCATTGATCAATCCTGAATGATCCAACAACTATCATGCAATTTCGCATGAAGTATTGCATGATCGATATCTGACCGAGAGCATGCGAGAAAAGTGGTTTTCCCGTGCTACGTGTCACCCACTTAGGCTAATTGCGTGAAATTTAGGAATAACTCTTATAGCTCTTAGGGTGCATGAGATACTACTTACCACCTATGAAGACCGCTCAACAGTGTGACCCACTCGCCAACTAGCTTGGACGATCTCCACTATTGATCAATCCTGCATGATCCAATGGATACCACACAATATTGCATGAAGTCTTTCATGATCTATATCTGACCGACAGCTCAGGAGAAAAGTGGTTTTCCCATGCTGCGTGTAACCCACCTGGGCTAATCACTTGAAATTTAGGAATTTTGCTTACAGCTTTTAGGGCACACGAGATATTGCTTACCACCTATGAAGACTACTCCATCATTCCAAACATTTTCCATCATTCCACACGTTTTCCATCCTTCCATCGACACACTTATGTTATGCAGAGTTACTCTAATCCACACAATTCATAATTCAATTACTCAATAGACACCACACAAACTCATAAATCACACTTCTGTATTAATAAATAAATATGTACACAAAAAAGTGAAAACAGATTTAATTTAGTTTCCTTGCTTACACATTAGTATGGTTTGATGCTCTTTACTTCTATAACTTAGATAACAACATTAGGTTAGTGTTGATTTATCAATTCTAATTAGCATAGTTGTTTAAATGGTTAATTAGGATATGGTGTGATTTAGCGTTACATGTTGTTTTCTTCATCACTGCAGTATAGTAGCTCTCTTGGAATAGATTTTCTCTTCTTCCATCAAAGAATCAAGCTTCTTCTGACTCTATAGAAGTCTAGCGTAGAACCCCTGGGGTCTCTCACCAAATGAATAGTGACAACAGGAAGGACCTTCACTTTTACTTGTGCATATAACACTGTCACCTCCAAGCTTGTACGAACCCCAGGTTGATAAGTAAAGCTGGTAGCCCAGGAGTTGCAACATCTTTGCTATAATACTGGCACTCACCATCCATTATTGGAATAATTTTTAAATCACAAGTTAATCATTATTTCAATTTCACACTATTGTTAGTCCTCGCAAAATAATTAATAATTCATTTTATTTGTTAATTATTTATAAATAAAGATATTTGACCATTTTGAATATGTTTTCTCTCTCCAAAATTATAATAAAGTATTCCTAGTGGTTAGATCTTGATTTGGTCAATATTATTTTATTATTGTCCATTTTCAAGATTAGCTCAATACTTTGTTATAAATAGGAGATTTTTCCATAAATTCTTGACCATGATAATTATGATCGTCACCACTATCATCTATTTTCTTTTGAGTTCCCATCTGAGTTATCCTCATTGTTTTGGGTTTCTCACACATTGAGAGAGAAGATTGATGACTGAATCATCAATGACATCAAAGGACCCATCCCATGAAGGGGGCATTTTCAGATCCTTTTTGTACATCTCCTTGACCATGTGTTTTCAATAAATAATTTATTTAGATAATGTCTTTCCATTTGGGTTATTGCACTAGATATCTTTACTGTTGTTTCTATTCTAGATCATATATTCTTTTGTTTCAGGTTTTCACTTTTTATTGTAAATATGAATCGTAAGTAGCCATCAAATTATTGTTAGGGTCACTTGTCACCTAGCAACTTAAGTGAAGTGTCTTTGGTACACCCTCCAAGAAATTTCACACTAACCTCCCTATAGGTTGATGTGTGGGTAAGCATTGAGACCTCTTCTGTAGCTTGGTTGATTCTTGGTTGTTGGAAGCATCACCATTACTTACACGACGTGGCCCCAATACCTTTCCATAAGAATCCTTGTAGGGCCTAGTTACTATTTGAGTGGAAAAAATGCTAGGCCTATAGGGATCTTTATGATAGACAATAAACCTCACAAAACCATTTTTTGTTGATTGTTTCACAAACTAAATAGATAAAGGGAAAATTTACCACTTATTTTTTCACTTTGTTGTATGTATGTGATTCATTTTGGTTTATTCAATGAAACATCCCTCGCCACATAAAGAAATGCACACCAACAAGGCCACCATAGGGGAACCAAGAGTTACCCCTCACTCTTGTCACATACTAAACCTCCCCCCTTTACCAAGAGGTATGTCAGGTCTCTTGCCATCTTGGACTAGAAAACATCATTCAAACAATAATATTACTTCATATTTCATTGAAGTGACCTTAATTGGTACCCCTCCCCCTCAAGGTACTCCTTTTAGTAGACCTCAAGGGAGTCCACACACTAACCCCCTAAGTAGTCCCATGCATACTTCCTCTCAAGGGACCCCTTTACACACCACATTTCAAAATAATTTTACAATACAGAATACCAACCACATACATATATAGCTTCTTTAAACCTACCAGATCTAATGAAGGTCACAAATGATCCAATCTCCCATAATCGAACTTAGCCTATGATGCTAACCTAACTACCTTCAGACATTCCCAAGTTTGAAGGTAAGTAGGGAGAATACCCTATGAACGGCATCATGAACTTTTGCTTGTGTTGTTCCTCCAACAACATCATTCAGGACTTAGTTCGTCTATGTCCATTTCAATGCAAACTCATTGGCCCTGCCACAAAGTGGCATGTGAGTGAGATAGTTAGTTCCCATCGAAAATTTAAATCCCTTGCTTACTCGTTCATCACCCTTTTTCAAATCCTAGTTCACCATGACATTAGGTTAGAGATACTAATCCACATTCGGTAGAGTACCTCCACTCATATCTCTAACCATCTGCACAAATGGAGAAAATGATGTTGTTTATGTAAGGTTGATGTCACACCAGCCCTCTTTCTAGATTTCTTTTCGAAATTTCTTGTGCTAGCAATAGCAAAATATGTGGACACCACCATGCCCGAGTTAGAAGAAGAAGCTATCAACAAATATCAATTGTTTGTGCTCATTTATACTCAGAAAAGGTACCTTTACTCCATTCTACCTGATGCCCCGTGATTATAGTCATTTTGACAAGATAAACTAGGAGCATCAAATGTTGTGAACATTTAGTTGGGACCATCACCCCAAATCAACCCGTAAACACTTTTCAATAGTCTAGAAACATGTATAGAGGAAAAATCCATTTCCAGTCATATGGCAATCCACCTGCAGCTTTAATTCCACCTAACATGGGATATTATCCCAATCAGCCTATGCCCTCTCAAAGCCCTACCATGTAGAGTAACCAGTACTCTAACATTCACGATAACCAATGCCCTCCGATGCAGAGTGGCTAATACCCTCCACATGTTACAGATGTGGTTTCTACCTCCTAAACCACTTACACTAACTGAAGAGAAGGGAACCATTACTACCCTTTTCAATCACCCCAACAAAATAACCTTATTTCCCATATGAACATTGGGGTTAATTTTGTGCAACCTTCTTCCCAACAACAACAATAGTCATTCGAAATGTTGAACACGAAAAACCCTACAAATGACAACAAGAATAAAGGAAGGAATAAAAAAAGGGAAACCTGGGTGGGAGGAAAACAACAAACAACAACTTCATGAGCACTGAGTGGGGGAAATCCCCCCTAAATGAAACCAGAACAATGGTGAGGTGTTGTTGGGAAAAGTATCTATTCAGAACGCCCCTATCCCACTCTAAGGTGTGATAGTGCCTTAGCAACAAACAAGAAAAACTATTTTCGTATTCTTCTTTATGAAATGTAAACGAAGAGGAAGGATGTAACTAACCTGTGTCTTTTGCTAGTTTGTTGATCCAATCGCTCTCCTCTTTGTTTGCTTCCCGTTGCCTGCTCCCTTACTGGTCCAGCTTCACCAAGTTCCTGCAAGATCACAGAAGAGGAAAACTACACAAAATACATAGATTTACATTCATAACTAGCTTAGGATCAGATTTAAGCTAAACATGCAAATATAACAAAGCATCATTGATACACAGCATGTAGGAGAGACTCAAATAGTTTTATTGATATGATAAGAAAGTCCAAGAGGAGATACAACCAAGTGAGTCCCGATCCAGCATCTACCTCCCAGCAAAGGAATCCCTTCCTCTCCTCCAACAAAGCATAAATCACCCAATGCACTAATCTCAATCTCAAACCAATAGCAATTCTCTGCAAAGTACAAAATTCCAGCCTCTGGATCTCTGGGATGAGGGATCCATATATAGATGTAAGTAGAGAGGATGAGTCAGCTTATGTTTTGACTTGTGGCTTCTCTCTGTCAGTTCTTGTTTCCACTTGGAGGCTGAGAGCCTCTTACTCATCCTTGGTCGAACTCAGTGAGGCAAGTGTCATTGAGGAAGATTCTGGAAGCTTCCATTGTCTATACACCTCGCGGAATGACACTGCCATTTGGCATTTCTTGCTCAGCGCACCCTGGTAGTGCATTTAGGTGCGTTGCAACGCACCTAGCTACTGTACTGGGGTGCTTTGCAACGCAGGCAGCTAGTAGAGCATCTGAATTGATCCTGAATTGACTGATTCTGAGTAGTTTTTGGTGGAGAACTTCTGGGAGAAGCTGTCATTGGTTGACCTTGTTCCTTTAGGGGCAGGAACAACACTTTTAGGGACTTTGGATCCCTTGGATTATGGACATTTCATGCTCAAAGCTGTAAGGCACAAAAATGTCTATAACATGAGGGTATCAATAACCCACAAAATCAAAATAAGAAATCTAGTCTAAGGACTAGACATGCTTGCTTTATTAGTGGTGACTATGGGCATTACACTCATAATATCTCTCAACTCCTCAAGTTGAAGAGAATAAGAGAAGGAAGGGGACGGGGAGGAAAAACAAACAACTTGTAGTTATGAAAAACCCTTTTTCTCACCAAGCAGTAGTGGCCACGCAACATGAGGCAACCCCTCCACCTTATCAAAATAAAAATGGGGGCAATCTCAATGACACAAAAACCCGTGACATTTATATGTTAGGCTCTTATGTCCTTTCACAAATTTAGAACCGCGGCTATGGAACCCCCCCAGAAAAATATCATTCCACATCAACTAACACTATAGCCCCGACACCTTTGTTGTTGCCTTAATGCCCTATTGAAACCATCCCACAGATGATTGAAATTCCACTAAGTCATGTAGAGCATAATTCAAATAGCTCACAGCTATAACATTGTTGATGACTTAGCGCATTCACAGCTTTCTTCCATGTTAGCATTAGAAGTCATGTAAACTTGTCCAATGTAGCAAAAATATCTCATTTTTTCTTTAGGTGTGATTAACCCATCTGACTCGCGATTGATGACCTTTGATTTAGACAATGAGAAACCGCTGCTACCATTGATAGTTTCCTTCCATAGTCCACCGTTATTTGGAATATCACCATCCATCGTTGCATCCTTGATAAGGGGGCATCTACCTGTATTATGTCCAAATCAGTTTGGTAGAAACTAGGATCCCTCGAGATAACGTCTTCACCCATCACACTTAGGGCACATGACGAGTGCCCCTCACCCCCCGTAGGACTCTTTTAGAATTTTCTAATAGAGCTTTCCGATAAAATAATTCTCATTTATGTCAAAGTCCCTAATGCCCAGCTGTATTACAATATCTTATTGGGTCGTAGCTATATGTACACGATGACAACGATAGCATAATCATTATTTTGGATCATGATGTTCCAACACAATGAGAATATCGTCACCATAGATGAACTCACATGCTATGGGACACGAGCATCAACATCCCCTGATGGAGTGCTACCATATGTTGGGTTTCATAAATAAGTTGTCTCGTCCTTAACCAATGTTGGTTTTGGATGTTCAAGGCATCATCACTCCTTATAACATATCTAGGAGATTCTTTGATTGCCATACTAGAGTCTAAAACATTGTTATGCATGATGAGTTCGTGAAATACACTATGCAATAACTCAAACAACTTTCTTGTATCCCCAACCGAGTTTTCACTAACAAAATTTTATGGAAACTCTTACGTTGCCCAATAGGCTCTTGCACTTATTGTTTAGTATTCTTGCCCCCCCCCCAAGCCATATCAATAAACTCAGGTATTACCTTGACATACATAATTTCTTTGTCCACCCCTCCGAAAATCACCCCACAAGGAGTAATATATGTGTTGACGCCAACAGGTGCAACCAAAAGGGAGAAGCAGAAAGGAAAGAACTTTGAAACTTCAGTAAACACTCCTCTTGGGGTACCTCCCCCATGTGTAGTATGTAATATAGCAATACACCCTACCAACTAGTGTCCTACACTGGTAGAACTGGAAGCTCTTTTTCATGCCCCAAAGGCACCATTGGCCCCATCTCCACCATTGGGAGACAAGGTTACTCCATCACTCAGCAAAGGCCTAGGGATTGACCATCCATACGCTCTTTGCACGGAACATGGTCGATACACTCACCATTTCCATAATCGCCCTCATTAGCAGGATTCATCGATGGCCCTCCATCAAACCAACATTGTCACACCATCCTTACCTACTACTCCAAATGTTGACAATGTGGCTCAGGTCATTTACTGTCTTTGAAGGAGAAGCTTCACACTTGATTTGTCCATGTACCCATTTTCATTCTAGCTCTCATCCCTTATCAATATCTGCTAAAATAGGGACACAGCCAATTTCTATGCTGCCAAGCGCCAACCAAACTTTCCCCTTATGTGAAGATCTTGGAAATTTCATTAATAAGTGTCCCCATTTGTAGGAAGCTAGTAACTAGTACTCAGTTCCCCAAATTGTCCACAAGAACATACCTAGGCGCAAACACAATAGTTGTCACATCTATATGTAAAATCATCACACTCATATTTTCCCACATCTCCCTTGCTTCTATGAGGCATGGATATATTTGCAACATTGTGATATTGGACACTCGATCCCATTTTCTATGGATACTCAACCTCATACCAGTTAGTAGTACATGCCTCCCACTAACACCCCACCAAGAAAATTGTCAATGGATACAAGACATACCTTAACACAAACCATATATCTCATCAACACAGAATGAGTACCTCCCCCCAACTACCCATGGGAGCACATTCGAGAAATACCCCCACAACCTAGTGTTGATGACACCAAACACCATATATGGTTCATATCCACATCCATAGGAACATTGATTCATACCTTCTTCTCATCATTTTTTGGTGCTAATACTTCTTCACCGATGTGAAGGTTGCACCACCCACAAATGTACAAACCCATGTAGTATGTGCATTGTCAACATGATTGGGTTAAATGGTAGCTGCCACTAAATAATTGTCTTACTGGTCCACCAACACCACTAGGTGCCAGTCCCATCCTCATGACCCCTCACAACCTTTAGCACTATTACATAATATTTTTCACTCAGATGAACATATTTTAAAGGCATTGATGGAACTAGAATACCATTGGGATGCCATGCACCATCGCTCTTTATTTTTACGAGAAAAAAAGTTCTCATCTATTTGTTGGTGCCCTATTTTGTCCCCAATTTCACTATTCCCCATATCCATTGTGTCATATTTGTACTCCTATACCTACTCTCCTATCACTTTCATTGTCCTAAAACTGTCAAAACCCTGACCAGAGGTAAAGCATTTCATTTTTATCATTTTACTATTTATTGGTTAAGTTTGAGTGAATTTAAGTTGTTCCTAACAAGCTAACTAATCACTATGATTGAGTGTCAGTATTGCACCAACATAAGCAGGTTAAGGTCAAGGGAGTGCTTGTCCACAAGCCATGTTCTACCATTTCTATACTTAACAACCACTTCAGAATTGGTACTCAATGTTATAGATGATGAATAGGCCTTGTGTCTCTAAAGGATTGGGCCACCTAAAGCTGTGATCGAATGAGTTTGATCTATGTCACTATGAAGATCTTCTCCATCCTCGTTGAACCAAGCCTATGCCAATATTGGGATTAGTTAAGGATTCGTTATGCTAAGTAGAAGATGGTCGTTCTAGCAATCTGATTTGAGAGATTAGTTTATCCAAGTCGTTGGACTTGCCATGTATGGTTTATTATTGTTTTAAACTTAAATCGATGCCTATAAAGGCCTGAATTGTAATAGATATGATTAGTTAGCTACAGTGAAGATTGTCATTACAAAATTATCATCTGAGTATTGTTCCAGACATTATTGTTTATAAATCGAAGACTGTGATTATGGCCATGCGTTAAGCTCAGATCGATTCACTTGATGGTTTGTTGTGATTTCTTAATTCAAATGTGTTATGGTCTCCTTTTTATGTAAGTAGTTAAGCTTCCTCGGGTGTGGTCAGGCCCACCATCATCTGGGAATATATTTGTATTAGCTTTTAGGAGCATATTTGTGTGTCAATTTATTATAACTATTTTTCATTTACTTCTGGTTTGTCTCTTGAGTCTTTTGTACAATGCATGAAGATTATCATTGGTTCGGAACAATTTCAACGTGATAACCTTGTGTTTACATTCAAACACTTCGATTCAGAAATTTGAACGGATAGCTCTTGTGTGAGTCATAGAGATTTGTGCGCAAACCTTTGATACAGAGTCATGCTCTGTTTTCCCCAAACGACGAGTTGTATTTTGTCTTAACTATGTTGTTTAAATTCATATCAAAACTCGTCCACTTCCATTGTGAGTCAAATGCCTGTGATGAATTGATCAATTGTTGAAAACACAAAATGCAATCTTTGTATGCCGAATTTGATGTGATTCATTGTTGAAGCAAGGCTTATATCGGGTGGATTTCATTGTGTAGAATAGGAAGCCTAGGTGATGGTATGTGTTGAATGAATTTTGGTTAATTACAAATAAGAATTGCATTGCTCATTTTCATTATTAGATCATTTGATTCCCTTTACACATTTTCATGAATGCATGTTATCATAGCAGCATTTATTTACAAGATATTGATTGAAATAGTTTAAATTATCATAGGATAATTTAGTTTTGTTTCTCATTTAGTCAATGAAGGATTGATTCTTATTTTCTTTAATGAATTTTGCAGGTTGATTTCAAATGTTCAATTAAGTGATTTAAGTTGCAGTGTGATTCCTTTTACCTTGTCTTGAGTTATTGAATGCAGTCATAGAGTGAGTTTACATTCCAGTGTTGTAGTCTAGGATTTGATAAACTTACATACTTTTGCTTGAGATCTTATTCCTCTAGTGTTACCTTGTAGTCATTTTAAGTACAATCAGGAAGAGTTTTTATTTCAAATAAGAAGTGTGACTTGTGTGAATTAGAAGTAATAGGCTAGGATTTGATTCCAAAAGCATAGATTAGTTTCCTTACTTTGTTTCATTACATAGGTGTTTGATTTCAAGAGTTTGCATTCTCAATTAAGATTTGTAATTAAGATGAATTCCATTTAAGTTTGCAGTTCCATTTGTCATTTGATTTCAGTCAAATAAACATAGAAGTGGATTGAGTTAAATCAAGTGCTTTCAGTTTTTGTATGAGATGAGTCCTTAAGTAGTCATCGTGTACTTAAACGATCAGAAGGAAATCATATACTCTACATTTAAATATTACACCAAAACGCAGTACAACTAATGTTTACAAGTCCAGGTTAACAATTAACTGTAAGAGGTTTAATCATTAATTAAAACTCCCAACATTTTGGAGTCGTTGTCGGGGAATTGTATTTTGGCTCAGGTAAGATTTTTATTAATAGAGTTTCAAGGGTATTCTAGGGCTGTCAAAGGGCGAAGAGAGTATGGTAAGCCACGAGTGAAGAGCCACACATCCACTATGGTGGGGTTGCTCCAAAGTTTGATCGCTTTTTCTTATCTTTTAACTTTTATTTCCTTTCCTTTATGCGTAGAAGTAGAAGCAATTTGATTTCATTTCCACATTTCATGTAATTCGCAAAGTTTGTAAGCTTCACAGACTTAGTAAGACACATCTACAGGAACCATAGCTAAGCCTCACAAGTAGCATAGGACTTAGAATAGTCTGAAAGACTATGAGATATTTAATTTTGGAATTATTTTGCTTTTAAAAGATTAAATAGTATTTTGATTCACTCGCAAGTGTGGTGAGCTTTACTTCAGTCAATATTGATTTTAAATTCATCTTCAAATTCCAATCTTTAACGTTATATCATTTTGTTACTAATCTGTGTATGGATATAGGGACTATCAATCAACTAGGTGGACTTGAAGATGATAAATATGAAGGACCTCTCACAAGCCCTAGTAGCTATTGGGATCTTGACCTCTACCTCTCGAGAAGAGAAATTCTTGAATATAGTCAAGAACTTGTCCATTTCTCCACCACCAAAAGAGGATTTGGAAGTCTTTTTAAATTTACCTTACCAGTCATATAAGGAGACAAATGAATCGTGCACTATAATTAATGGAGAACATTCACTCGAACCTAAGATCGAGGAGTTCTTGACATTTCTATCAGCAGATACATAATGTAACTAAGAGACTACACACCCTATGGAGAATAATTAACATGACATGGAAGAAGAGGATAAGCAGCATGGGCCAAATCAAGAAATGAACCAAGAATACCATGATTACATCAAACATTGGTTCCGAACAATGACTCAAGAGAGGTAGTATTATCCTGTTCTAAAAATATTATTGTCATATCAAGTAAATTTGTTGGTTTTTCATGCTCATGTACACTTCCAAGTTTATATGTTAAATCTGAGCATGAATATATATTTGTACCTTCTCCGCACATGGCTTCATTGGAAGTACTCCTTCACTTGAAGGAGTTCATCTCCCTTTCATTAGCAAAATAGGAATGTTTGTATTGTAAATAAATAAATGAAAATGGTAAAGATAAAATAAGCCCTTTCATGAAAACTAGCTATCTGGCGCAACTGGGCAAGGACTTTTCTTGAAACCAGGTAACTGGCATGCAAAGTTCCCAATAATGTTTGTATGAGTTCTTGAAATCATGTATATTTCGAATCATTATGTCTTGTACTCGTGTTGGCTGATGTGGGATCCCTTAAGGCCCGCTTTCCAACAAGCTTTGTCCCATCAACATTAGCAAATTATCTAGCACCAAGGCTAGGGTCAAATCAGGTGCTTAGGAGCGTACATGCCTTAATTGCAGGTATCGTTGTCATATGCCAAGGGAATACATCAATGTTTCTTGGTGGATGAATTATGCAGTCCATTTGACTTCGAAAAATCTGTTCATGGCTAGTAGAAAGTACCTAGTTCCTTGATTCCCATTGACATCAAAGGTGGGATATCTTTCATTTGTTAACAACTTCCTCAATGGTCGGTAATCCAATGATTCTTTCTTATGTTTGACATTGACACCATTTATTCACGTAAGAAGGATTGCACACGGTGTGTAGCAGTTGAAGACTATATTTTTTTGTGATCTCAGTACAGATTTGCAGCAGTGTGGACATTTGTAACAACATTTCCTTTTCCTATAGCAGTCATCTTGTTTCAATAAAGGTTGTCATATAGAAGCCTGATCATCATTTGTAGTAGTCATATTCCTTCTTTGTTTGGGGACATACAACTCCTCATGCATGGGGGATAAGGAGATCTTCATTTTTTAGCCTCATTTTCTATATCCAGTTCAACCTTCTTTAGTAGATCCATATACACAGCAGGATCAATCATTCCAACTCTAGCTTTCAGTCATGCTCTGGTTCATCTTCCACTTCATCTTACAATAACAAGTACAACAAAAGTAAAGGTAACTTGAGGTAAATTTGGCTTAAGATTCTTTAATTCATTAGATATTTAAGGAAGATGTGATGATTAACCACCATGTATTCCACTTTCCATATACCTTTCATTTTCAAATTCCTCAATCATAATAAAATGCATGCTACTCTAATTACGTCATAATCATGAAAAGAAAAGTATATTGGTTCATGTAAAAGAAAAGCAGTAACTATAGTGCCTTCCCCTCCTACATTTGCACATATTGTCAATTCAATGTATCCAATAGAGGATGAAGTCATTGCTGCCCTTTGTAAAGGGAAAAATTCCATAAGCATTCACCTCACAAGTGTAGCGTATGCAACCATCACCACCTCATCTCATCCACCATTTCCATTGTCACCTATCATCTCATTCATCATCACCTCCTACCATATCTATTGCTTATCCTCAATTTGTATCGCTCTCACAATTAAATCTATCGCAGTCAAAAAAGTATGGTGTTGTTGCATAAGAACCAACACCCCAAATCTTCCCAGAGCATTACTCCATAAGGACCAGCCCTGCCCAAACTCATGATGCCATAAGAACCTATATATGAGAAAAGTATTTGTCTGCAGGAGGACATGAAAAACCTCAGACTTGGGGGGGATGATGGGCCTCAAAAACTCCCATGTTTTTTATCATGAGATATCACCATTCATACCCTAAAACCCTAAGTCTTTAACCCGTTCTGTACCCTAATTCCATCAACTTTCCACCAAATCACATTTTATGTCTTGTGGTTGACCATCATTAGTTTTATTAGATTTTCTATGATTAAATATGATTATGCCATGATTTACTAATGAAAGTTTTGCTAAGCTCATTTTTTCATAGGGTTCCATCACCGAGTTCCTTCACAAGCCAATAGAGTACAAAAATGACCAATTTGGAGCTTTGACACTTTTGGAATGCTTCCCAAGAAACTGAGAGAGTTTATTATAAAAAATAATGTTATAATACCTTTCCATAACATGGATTTCACCCAGGTCACTCATGTAGCTCTCCAGAAGGAAATTCACAATTTTTCCCAATTCTGCAATAAGTTTCAAACCTCCAACTTCTGCCTCGATTTCCGTGCAAGTGAAGGTGAATGAAGCAACTCTTCCAAAAGGGTTTTGGTACCAGTATAGCCAATTTACTAACCATGGAGAATTTTTCTAAAAATCCTTATAGTTTGGAAGATATGTGGAGTTACCTGAGGCCAATTTATATAAAATATCTAGATTTGTACTTAATAGTCAAATTCGGACTTGCCTATTTTTATGCCACAATTACGGTTTGATAAGTTCTTTTCCTCCATCCATGAATTTATCAACAACAACATCAACCATTAGCTATTCGAAGGCCATCTAGAGCAGTCAAAAACAACATGAATTCATTTGTTGTCCCATTTCGTTTAGAATGTAATTAATCTCACCTTCATCTACAACATGTATAGAAAGTAGAGCAGCAAGCATAGGAACGGGGGTTGTTTCTGGGAAAACTAGTGTCTATTCAAATCTGCTAGTCCCACTAAGACATGTAGCTATCTTAGAAACAAACAATTCAGGGTAACTTGTGTTTTACTTTATGAGAGATAGATGAGAGAGAAGTAGAGAGCACCAACCTCAGTCTTTCTATTGGCTCCTTGCTTGTTTCCTCTCTCCCTTGATATAGCTTTTGCCACTCCTTTCTCACTTGTCCTGCCTCAAAGAACACCTGTAGAGTCAAAGCAGCAAAATACCATCAAAGCATATAGATCTATAACCATAAACAATGTAGAATCAGATGTACATTAACCATACAAATGCATACAAAAATTCAAGATTCAGAAATATACAAGTATATGGAGGAAAACTCAAATAGCTTTATTGATAGAAGTAGTAGAAGAGAGGATTACAACCCAGCTGTCTAATCTAGCACCATCCTCTCAATATGAAAGCCCTTTTCACCTCATGAAAAGCTAGATCACCCAACAATACAATGTCTCACACAGAAACCAACAACACTTCCTTACAAAATACAAAATTCCAGCCTTTGGATCTCTAAGATGAGGGATCCATATATAGATATTTGCAGGGGGTGAGTCAGCTTCTGGGATTTTGATTAGTTTCATTTCACTGATAGTTCCTGGTTCCACTTGGATACTTCGTGATCTCTTACTCATCCCTGGGCGAATTCAGAGAGGCAAGTGTCATATGAGCAGTTTCTAGAAGATTCTCTAAGTTTCTACCTAGCAAACTTCCTCTGCCATTTGTCTACTCTCGCTCATCGCACCCTACAGAAGGGATTTTCAGTATGCATTGCACCCCTTGTGTGTAACAGGTGAGATGTGTCGCACCCTTAGCGTGGAGAAATATGTATGGTCCAATTTTGACCAGTTCTGAGTAGTTTTTCAGGCAGAACTTCTGGGAAATGATGTAATCATTTGACCTTGATCCTTTAGGGTATGAAACAACACTTTTAGGGGTTTATAAGCCCTTTTTTTTGGACATATGTGATTGGGGTTGCAATGCCAAAATATGTCTATAATAGTTGCCCCCTAAAGCATGAGGTCGTAAATCTTTTGGTGTCGGGTGAAATTATTTCTCATGAGGATCCGAGGTTTTTCGAACTGGAAGGTGACCTATAGTAAGATATAGTACAATACATCATCTTCATAGTATTTTCATGATCTAGCTAAGGCGGGAATTCCCATGCTCAACTTCATAAATTCATTTTCATGTACATAGGATAGACAATCGTCTGTGTGGTAGACTGATGATTCTGGTAGAGCCATCATCCTTTAGTTTGGATGATTATCTATGCAGCTATGGAGTACATTTGATGTCTTTATTTTCCTGAATATATCGTAGCTCGGATGAATGAAACTAGATCTAGGGTCTTCAAACTCATTCAATCTTTGCCCGAAGTACAAGTCGATCCATGTGAAAAGATGTTTTGGTGTGGAACATGGAAAGACATTGCCTGATTACCAACCAATGATGTAACTTGTTAATAGGCACGAGAGGAACCACCGATAATGATAATGACCCTCAAGGTACTGCAGTACAATTCACGTGGTGTGAATACATGAGTTGATGTCAAACACCATGCAAAATATTTCGGTCAAAGGCCATTGATGTAAACTTGTCACCAGAAGTGAGAAACTTCCCATTAAGCCATGCAAGCTTCAAAGTACTGAAAGGGTTGTTCCTCAGTCAACTTCCTATATATTGAGCTGATGTCAACAAGAAGTGACCCGTTGTAGGAGGGCCTTAATGAATCCCACATCTACGACACGAAACGGAGCAAATGATTTTGTGGAGGTGAAAATGATCTGATGATACATGGTTCAGGGTGGTGGTCATGAAAAATGGAGTGTGAAGGTATTGCAGCAGATGAGGCATTAGCTGGGTTGGTGAATTCTCTGAGCAACTTCTCTTGAACATATCGGTGACACTGAATGTATTGGTAGCATTAACCCCAAAAATGGATGGTACGGAGGACCAATGGTGATATGACCGATGAACGGAATAACCCAACCTGACTCAATCATGGTGACGGAGTGAAAGTGTCATGTTCAAGGGCGACCTGCTACCAATGAATTTCTTCAAGTTTTCTTCCCTTTTTCCCCAATCATTGTTGACCAGTACCTCTTTATTTTTTTCAAGATTGAGGAGGATAACATATGCTTGTTCTATATTTTCCCTTCGGGAAAACCTGTCGTTGTGTTTTAGTGAGCCTAGCGACAGTGAAACTCGCTCTTGTCTGTATGGAAAAGTTTGTCACTATTGTTTTAACGAGTTTAACAACAAAGATAACTTAGTCCTTTTCAGTTTTAGAGAGGCTGAAAAGAAACAGAAAGGAAACTCCAGTAGTCCTTTCTCATAGTATAATCCCTTAAGTCCGAGAAAGTATAAAACAATACGAAAGGGATGACTTTTCTGATCACTTTAGCGAGCTGAAAAAGACAAGCACTCGATATTTTGTGTAATGATCCCTCAAGTCCATAAAGATTAAAATATAGAGGAGGGATGGCACTTCCAATCACTTTAACGAGCTAGATAGGCCAATTCCTCGGCAATCTTTTCATATTTTACGAGTCTAAAAAAAGCTTAAAAGAGACTCATTTTTTAGGAACGAGTGATGTTTTCAGGTAGCAACTGGTTCCAGGTAACTTTGGAACTTTTCAATCATGGCAGTGTAAAGACAGTGGCTAACAGAATCACTCGTCGCAGCTATTCCTCAAAAGGGTAAACAATCAAGTGGAGGCATATGATCGGCTAAAAGAATGGAGGTGATAGTAAGAAAACGACCAAGGCTCAAAAGCTGATAGTGATGCGATCACAAAGGTTATTTACCAAGGTTGGATTCATTTTTTAATGAGCTAGAATCTTTTGGAAACTATGCTCAGAGCTAGGTTTATTTTTTAACAAGCTTGAAATTTGTGGAAACATTTCTCGTGATAATAGTCAGAGATGTTCAATTCACCATTAACACTATGTTCTCTTGATGGTCATATTTCATGTTCAATTGCTCCATCAAATTGATTAGAAATGTAAACACATGCTTGAAAAATGAGTTAAAAACCAACATCTTACTCGAATTACGTGAAGAGTAACATAAAAGTAATTTTACCTCTCATTTTTAACATTTCGTTCAAATTTAGGATTTTTGGAGCTTTGGAGGTGTTTTCCCCCTCGATTTTCATCAGCTGATTCTAGTAGATTTGTTGGACTATTCTCAGTGTTGTCTGTACTAGGTAGGAGCTAACCCTGAGCTCTTCAATTGCATTCTTTCCTTTAATAATTTTGAGCATCTTTTCCTATTCTTCTGGGCCTCAGGGGTTTGAACAATTCGTTCTCTCCCAATGGCACCTAGTATACATCGAAAGGTGTGATGCATACTAAACTGGCCATTGGCCAGTCAGTATGCATCCCACCTTCTACACAGCTACGGTACGATGGGCGCAAGGAGGAAAGCTTATGCACTATTTTTTCATGGAAATTTTGCTTGTTTTTGCCCAAATCGGGATCCTAATTCTTCTCTTGTTTGTTTTTTAGAGATTCTTCGGATCAAGATGGTTGTTACATGACATGAACGTGAGCATGAAGAATAGGATATGATTTCCTTACATGATCTGGGTATAGTTACTACATTGTGAAATTGTGGCTTGCTCAAATTCTTCCACATATCCAGCATGAGGCAATAAATCAATTTGTTCCAATATCTTCTTGATGCATGGGATCCTACCAACCAAGTGTTCCAGATTAGAGGTAAATCCATCCCTTTGACAGTTGATGATATATATTTCTTGACCAAGTTGTCGAGGCGTGGTGCCCCTCTCTCACTATCAGGATCTGTCTGTGGGGGTGAATCCGTGAGGGATTACATTTGCCGATTCTGTAGAGATGGATCTCAGCCGAGTAGGGATGGCAAGATCAGTATTCGAGATGTCAATGACTGTTCCTTGAGGACTATCTTATTCCCCTTTTCTAGATTGGCTCGTAGCACAGCTCTTCACTTGGCCAACAGGTCCTATATGCAGTATGTCTTGGAATGCCTTGAACCAAAGGTATTCAACTGATGAGATGCAGTACTTCTGGTTATAAATGAAAAATTTACCAAGGTGAAGAATGGAGGACCCAAGAACTTTGGTTATGGTTCTATTCTGACCACTTTCGCCTTGCAGAGGATCCTATTGATGTAGCCATAGTACATTTAACTCAGACTGCCAGCATCGACAAAACCATGGATGCAGGGATGGGCTGATCTTATGGCTAGGCACACTGGTCAGTCACAGATTTCATTCTCTGATGCCTTCTTTGAGTGGTTCAACTATCAGCAAATGGTCTACACTGAGTACCTGTATGTTGGGATGGATTTAAGAGGTGACCCAGATTTGGTGCTGCCGGTTAGTGAGCAGTGGGGTGTTATAGGTAAAAGATTTGACCATATCTTTGCTTATTGCTTTTATAATGTTCTTGTGTTTTTTAAATGTAATTAAGGCTAATCAAACCCATATATTTGCATAGATATTAGACTGGTGCGACCAGCAGTGCGCCCGAGGGTAACACGTGTCGTTCCAGCAGGAGAGGCTATATGGAGGGCTATCCTTCATGATCTAGACGTAGCCAAGACCCTTGCAGTATTGCAGGATCAGATCGAGGGTCTCACCCTTGGTATTCAGGATGTGAGGACCGACGAGCTACCTCTGATATTACAATGCCATACCACTAGCGTGCCAAGTCGATGGACTAGGCTCTTACGTATGATCACACAGGCAATGACTTGTTATCAGCAGCACCATTAGTCTAGGGTGCTTCCTACAATTTTGAGTTTTTGGGTCGTATGACCGATTTTGTCTTGGACCATAGAACATTTTGTAAAAACTATAAATAGTTATATATATTTTTTATTTTCGAAGTTTTATTTTGGTTAAGTTATATGATCCTGATGCAAATGTTTATTAAAATGATTTTTCGTTTATAAATGCTGCAAATGTCTATTATTACACTAAAATATCGTCACCATGATTATTTGCAGTCAGTATGGGTCTTTCATCACTTGTACTGTCCTCCTAAGCAAGTCTAAGACCTCAGCTCTTCAAATCAAGCTTTAGAAGTGGGAGAAAGACATTAGAAATCAATGTAACTCTGGTTCCGCACTTTCTCTCATGGTCACCTGCGGTCCCGCACCTTCTGTGTACAAAAGCTACGTACCTACCCGCTCTATCTCTAACGGTGTAGGTGCGGACCCCTGTGAAAGTCAAAAGGCGCAAGTTTTATCTTAAAAAACTCACTTTGGATTAATTCTAGAGTTTTCTAGAAGGAATTTTGACGTGGATTGTTCTCTCTGAGGTGGTTCATGCATCCCAAAAGAGAAGGAGCTAATCCCTTGACTAAAGGAGCTATCCCTTTGAAGGAGGGCTTTATCCCTTTGAAGGAGGACCTAGTAATTCCCTCCATTGCACTATAAATACAAGCATTGGGGTGAGGACTAGAGAGGTTAGAAGCTGAACATTTTGAGGGTAAATGCTGGTGAAATTAAGACTCTTTGGTTGAGCTTGAGAGGAGAGATCACATACCTCTTGGTTCCATTGGAGAGTGAGTGAAACTTGTCAAAGTAGAGGAGACATCTTGTTGGACCTTGGGAGGAGCTTGTACAGCGTCAAGGCAAAGGTTGTAAAGTTCTTCTTCTTTTGAATTAATACAATCAAACTCATTTTTCTCAACAAGTATCTTATGTTATTTTTTTCATGGACTCCTTGACTTTCATGTTAAATATGTTTTATGCAATTGGTTTTTCAGGTGCTATTTAATTTGTTTGCCTTGTTTGTGTTTGCAGATTCGCAAAGAGGAGCTCATTTGGATCAAAAGAGCGAGGGCATCCACAAGCTTGCGTACGACCAAAGGTAGGCCCTAAAAACCCTTGTTTACTATTGTTTATTGAAGCATATTTAGAGAAAGATAGTGTTTGGTTGGTTTGCTTGTCGTTAGGTCTTCTTTAGGTTCTAGGAAGGTCTATCTTGTCCGCAAGATCGACACATTCCGTGCGACAAAATGGTGACTCCGCTGGGGATTTGATTGTTTTCTTTGTCTATACTTTGACCTGAGAAACAGTATTTTTTGTTTCTAGTTTTGACTTGATGATTGTGGGATTGGGTGAATTTAGTTAATTTTGAGTTAGTTTTCATTTTTCATAGTTTTGGGAGAGGTACGCACCCTCTGAGTTAAGCACAGTGCATACTTGTATGCACTTTTTCTTTGTGCACAGAGCGTGGACGCACCTGTGTAAACAGGTTGCTTGCGTACCCTGTCAAAAATTTAAAAATTTTTAAATTTTTCTCTTTTTTATCAGTTTAGAATTTGTTTATAGGTTTTAGCCATTGCCCAGACCTGCTTGTTCCCTATCAAAAACTTTCCTTGGTTTAATTTCATTAGCATTAGGGTTTTAGGTGGAATTCCTAGGAATTTTGCTTGTTGGGTTTGTTTCTCGTTTTTGGTTGTGTAGTGGCTCTGAGCTTAGAAGCCCTAGGGACCTCAGATTACCTTGGTGTCTACCAGTCTTCTTATGAGTCTGACCATTTATGAAATCTCCCCTTGTTGAGGAATCCGCTTTGTGTTTTCTCATTTCAAAATTTCGAAAACCCTGTATTTGAAAGTTGGAATTTTCATTTAAAAAAAAAAAGAAAACGAAAGATTGGTTGTTTCTTGACTAATTGTGATTCTGCATAAATTAGTCCTTAGCTCACGTTTAGCTAAGTAAAACATCCTCAAAAAGACTTTTAGTAGGCTTTGACTTCAAGTAGTTTTTTACAGTTTGTAGCTCTCAAAGTTAGTCATTTTCATTAGTTTTGAGTGTTTTATTTACAAAATATAAAAAACAGAATCTCTTTTGGAAAAGTTTGTCTTTTGTAGTGATTGAGCGCTTTGAAAAGAAAAGGGAAAATTGTGTGAAATAGCTAGCTGTCTCGTTTTGAGTGCTTTGGAAAGGAAAAGCTCTTCTTTTAATTTGTTTAATTGAGAAAGATTTGTGTTTACAAAGTATTTGCATTCTCAAACTCTTTCTTAGTTTAGAAGTTCATCGAAGAGAAAATATTGTTTAAATCATCTTAGGTGCATCTTTTTAGTGATTTCGAGTCGAGTCTTTACACCACGAATTTCATCTCTGCCACCTCTTGACTTAAACAACAACCACTAAAATTAACGCTTAAAGTAAAATTCACCTAGTAACATTTTATTTCTAGGGCTCTGATACACCAACTTAACTTAGGCTAGTGTCTTGGAGTAGGAGAGTAATTAACTCTCCAAGATAGTAAAAACAAACAAGTAGCTGTATCTTGTGGTAGGAAGAAATCCAATTGTTGCATTTATGCTTTGGGAAAGCTCCTCTTAAAGGAGAAGCACGAGATCGTGTCTGAACCAGTGTGGGAATCAATCCTTCCTCATTGGGAACGACGCCAGATATTCACGTATTAAAAACGGTAAACCTCGAATTAACCATTGTCGAGGAGCCTGGGGTCACTTGTTGGTAAACCTTGGATTATGTCAAGGAGCCTTCAAGGGGATTGAGCTTGCTACTCTGCCCTTGCGTGCGTATCGGATCGTAGACTGTTCCCCCAGGTGTATTTGTCTCAGTTGGTAACCTTAGTGGCCATATTCTTTAGGATTCTTCCTAAGGTGACAGTGGTGGGAAGATCCCACTGTACCTGGAGCAGACGTCGGCTAGACTCACTTGGATTTTCTGGGGGGTTCACTTCACTCGAGACGGTTAAGTGGAGGAACTTGGTCCAGTCTATTCATTAAGCAGGTTGCTAGGGTAACTGTTCCAATCGCCATTTCTGTACTGAATTCTGCGATGTTGGATTTCATCACCAACTAGTGTTTTCGGTCCGGAAAGTTACTGTTTGTGTGTGTTTGATCTCTAGATTCTTTAGGCGTGTGATTCAAATTGGTTTTGTTCTTTAGAGGCTTTAGGTGTTTTTCATTGAGATTTTACTTTTTTTGCGTGTGAAGTAGTTAAAAGTTTTTAACTGTGGCTGAATTACCAAGACAGTCCCGTAGACTTCGGGGCCAGTCTCCTGAGTTTGTAACCGTGGCTGATTTATTGAGGAAGTCCCGTAGACTTCGGGGCCAACCTCCTGAAGAAGTCCCGAGCCATCTTGAAGGCTTGAAAGTCCTCGTAACTCCTAGTGGCAGTAAAGTTGGGTCACCTGAAGAAGGAGAATCTTCGTTGGTTGTACATCCTGATTACCAAACTCTAGTAACAGGTTATAATCCTGAATCTATTTCGGTTTCTGAACTTGCTGGTAGCTTTTCATCTACTAGTGATATAGGTGAAGAACCTGAGATATCTGAACCTGTTACTCCAACATCGGGGTTTGTCTCTCCAACTTCTAGTGGTCCTAATTCACCTAGGGTAGAAAGAGTAATCACCGAAAATCTTCCTTCTGGTTTGATAGCTATTGAAGAACTTGCTCCGGAAGAAGAAGTAGGCATCCCTATCCCTGAAAATCAACCTATTATTGATCTAAGGGAGCGTGAATCAATTTTTACAGTCCACCTAGAAGTACTACTTGGTATCTTTCTTTGACTAATTATTTGGAAAACCCAGTGTTAAGTTTTTCACCACCTCGTGCTCCTTATCACCCTAGAGGTTTTTATACTCCCGTAAATATGTCAGGTCCATCGTCCATGTTTACTCAATCGCCTGAATCTTTTTTGTACGGTAGTCCTTCTGTTCCCTCTGGGTATCAGTCACTTTTTGGTACTTTTTCGGGAGCATGTCCTCAACCTATTAAACAAGGGTTATTCACTGGAAGCAATAGTGCAAAGCCGTTGAGCGTAGAAGACATTCTTATGATGTCAGGTTCTATTCCCAATTCTCAACCTCAAGGTGGCCAGTTACCGCCTGGGGGGCAGCCTCAATTAACGCCTGGGGGGCAACCTCAAGGTACACAATTTGCATCTGGGGGGCAACCTCAAGGACAGTACGTGCCTACGGTACAATACGTTCCTCAAGGTCAACCCCAGACTCAATATGTACCCCAAGGTCAACCCCAATATCAATTTATACCTCAAGGTCAACCCTAGTATCAGTACGTGCCTCAAGGGTATCTACCCCAAGGTCAGTACTCGAACCAAGGTTTCCAACCACCCCAAGGTCAATCTTATGTTCAAGGAACGGGAAATGTACCTTTCAATTATCAATCCTACCCTCAACCCGGTTATGGTCCTCAATATTCTCAACCTATTATGGGTCAGTACCCCGAAATGAACATAGTGTGGGATCCATCGCAAACTCAACAGGTGTTGCAGCCAAGTGTACAGTTGTCATCTCAAACTGGACAACCCTTAGTTTCTGGTTCACTCCAGCAACCAGTCCAGTCTAACATTCAAACTTCTGTACCTTCGGTAGTTTCGTAGTCTGGGCCTACTACGCCTCGTACTCCATCTGAAACGACTGCTGCAACTGCCGCAACGTCTGTTCAATCTACCCTACCTACTTCTGGAGTATCGAAAGCTCTGGTTTCTACTGTTCCTGTATCTACTCCTCAGACATCTTTACCACCGTCTGGATCCATGATTCAAACTACGGTTCAGATGCCTGTAGGACAACCTGGTTTAAGTACGGTTGTCACAAGTCAACCTCAATTCACCTATCAACCGTACCAGTGACAATACCAATTCGGTCATGCTGTCTAGCAGCCAGTTTATCAGTATCAACCGTATCCTGGGTACACTTATCAACAACCTCAACAACCCCAGTACGGTCCGGTTAATCCTGGTTTTCCGAGAGGATACAATATCCCGAACGCAATTCCTATTCCTAGTTATCCAGGATATCCTCCTCCTAGGGCTGGTCTCATGACCCAAAGTTTTAGGGATCCTAATCGGCAGTTACCATTTATCACAACTTTGGACTTACCTGATTTGTCGCGCCTAACAAATGATCCGATTAATTATCTTCCGTTTTGGCCGCCAATGCTGAATAAGTTGCCCAGTGACATTCCCAAGTTCGAAGGTAAATCTGGAGAGGACCCGTCGAACCATGTGATTAATTACGACCTCTGGTGTGCGTCTAACTCCATCACAGATGATTCGATTCATCTTAGACTTTTCCAGCGCACTCTAATTGGTTTCGCAGCCAAGTGGTACATTGAGTTACCACGAGGAACTTTTTATAATTTTAGTCAATTAGCTACCTCGTGTTTAACTCATTTTCAGTTGCCAGTCAGATATGACAATGGCACGGAATTGTTAACTTCACTAAAACAATCGATATCCACGTACATTTCAGATCATATTCATGAGTGGAGACGTCGACGACGTTTAGTGAAGGTATTTATTCCGGATCAAATCTTGGCTGAGTGGTTTGTAAAATATTTGTTGCCAAGGATCACTGAAGATGTTGCTAAAGCCGGAGTTGTTATTGAGGAGCAAGTGATTGCTCAAGCACAGTACCTTGACTTGGTCTATACTCAGTCAGGTACGTTACACGAAAAGATCCCCGATCTTCCCAAGTCAAATAAAATCACTGCAATTCCTTCGGGATCTCATGCTGCTGACGGTATGATTGGTATGGTTAACACTAAAAGTAAGAAGAAGTCTTCCAAGAATTCTTCTCCTATCATAACCTTGCCTGATTCCCCGACAGGAGATTCTTCTCCAGAGGTTTCCGCTGATATCCACATTGTAGAGTCATCTACGGCTAAATCAAAATCCGGTGGGAAGAAGAAAGGAAAGAAGAAGAATAAAACGGACAAAATTTCAAAAGAGAAATCTGAAAAGGTGGAATCCAATGATGAAAAGCGCAAACCTCGTTATCCATGTCTCATTTGTGATGAAGAACATTTCACAAGAGACTGCTCTCATCGAGCAGAGGTTGCGAAGATTGTCAAAGGTTCCCAAACTCCTACTGTTTTGAAGGATCCATTTCCGAGTCAAGATAGCAAGATGATAGGTTCTTCCTCGAGTGCCAATGAAGAACCCATATTGATGATGTCCCATGTAAGGATTGCGACTCGATCGCAAGATTATGGCAGTAAAAGTCCTGTTGATGGTAAAGAAGCAGAATCTTCTCATTCTAATCCATCAACCTCAGCTCCCGGTTCCGATCCACTACAGATCAAGAAACCTAATCCAGACTTAGTAATCAAACCCCCGCCAAGGGTATACTTCGAAAGTCAGCTTTCAATCCACATGCGAGAGCGGCTCAAAATTATAACATTGTTGAGGATTTAGCTGTTTCACCCTTAGCAATGTCGGCTTTGGAAGTGCTGCAATCATGCCCAGCACAGCGTAAATTACTTTTGTCGGCTATAGGAGCTGTTGATATTCAGGACCCGAACCTAATAATCTTTGATCTAGAAAATAGTACACCGCATTTGCCTCATCAAA
This sequence comes from Pinus tabuliformis, assembly GCA_031772625.1. NCBI lineage: Eukaryota > Viridiplantae > Streptophyta > Pinopsida > Pinales > Pinaceae > Pinus > Pinus tabuliformis. The sequence continues at coordinate 688,531,630 of CM062811.1, forward strand.
TGGCTTTCCAGATTCCAGTGATAGTCAAAAACAGGCCTATTCATCGGACTGTAATTGATGAAGGAGCTTCAACGTGTATTATGTCAATACAGTGTTGGAGATCGCTTGGTTCTCCTTCACTAAATCAATCCCCGACAATTCTTAAGGCCTTTGATGGCTGTGGGTTTCATCCTTTTGGCATTCTACAGGATTTGCCTATAGGGGTTGAAGGAAAAACCGTTAGTCTAGATGTGGAGGTGGTTGATGCCCCTCTAGACTACAACCTTCTCTTGGGTCACAGTTGGTCTTACGCTATGACAGCGGTCGTTTCATCGGTCTTTAGAGTCATAAAGTTTCCACATAATGGAAAGATCGTAACAATAGACCAGCTGGCTTACTTTTCATCCGACCCAGCCTCTTCGGAGAGTATTTAGCATGTCGGTAAAATGACTATCCCATATAAGGATGTTGGAGTAGGATTAGTTAAAGATGCCGGTTTACTGGGAACTTTTCCTTTTCCTCCAATCAATGCATCGTCTTCATTTGCAACTATTCATATGATTACATCAGACACTATTTTTTATGACGATCCTTGGATAGTTCCTTCTGAATCTGAAATAGACTCATTTGGTAATTTCATGCCTTTGAGTCGATATGAAATTGCCTATAAAGCCGTGCAGTCTTTTGCTGACCCGTGTTCAACCGTAAATGACTTAATTAATGTGGTCCATGAGGAATCACTTTTCACATCAACCTCGGATTTAACTACGTTTTCTGAACTTGTTCACTCTGATGAGAAAATTCGTGAAATCCTATGTGTAGATGATTTACCATGGGAAGATCTCCATCACAGATCTTCGTTTTTACCTGAGAATGATCATTTTGAAAATGATTTCTCATCAATCTTTACGACTGAATATGTCAAGGAACCTCAGAATCCAATGAAACATCCCGATTCAGATTTAAATTTGGGAAACATCTCTCGAACTATTCCCATTGACATTTCGGTTAAGCCCAAAATTGTTGAGAACATTCATATAGGTGCCTCGTGTACAGATGACGAAATTCAATTATATAAGGCCCTATTTCAAGAATTTTGCGACATGTTTGCCTGGTCCTATGAGGAAATGCCAGGAATTGATCCCGCGATTGTTGTTCATGAGATCAAGACTTACCCGGACGCTAAACCCGTCCGGCAACGTTTGCGTCAGATTCACCCACGAAAAGCTACTGCAATTAAAGCAGAAGTTGAAAAACTGTTGAAAGCAGGTTTCATTTATCCGATCCTGCTAAAGGATTGGGTATCAAATATTGTTCCGGTTAACAAAAAAAAGGGAACAATAAGAATATGCATCGACTATAGGGACGTTAATCGAGCATGTCCAAAGGACAACTACCCAACTCCCTATATCGATCAAATCATTGATGATTGTGCTGGCAACGAAATATTTTCCTTTATGGACGGTTTTTCCGGATACAATCAAATCAACATTCTACCTGCCGATCAACCAAAAACGGCTTTCATTTGTCCATGGGGAACATTTGCTTATTGCAAATTACCTTTTGGGCTTAAGAATGCCGGAGAAACTTTTCAGAGGGCGATGTCTTATGCGTTTCATGACATCAAGCACATTGTGCAACCCTATCTCGATGACTTGCCTGCTCATTCACTACATCGAGCTGATCACCTCGTCCATTTACGAGCAAGCTTTATGAGGTGTAGGCATTATCGTATTCGGTTGAACCCACACAAATGTGTCTTATGTATAGAAATGGGTCGATTGCTGGGATTTGTAGTTTCGAAAGCCCATCAATTTGCCTCCTCCTTCGAGTCTTCGCCAACTCCAAAGTTTGCAGGGGAAAGCAAACTTTTTACGACGATTCATTCCTAACTACGTCGAGGTTACAAAGGGTTTTACACGGTTGTTGAAATAGAACACTCAATTTTCTTGGGATGAGATAGCTCAGAAATATTTTGATGCACTCAAACACGCATTGACCTATGCACCGTTGTTGCATCCTCCCAACTGCAACCAGGATTACTTCTTGTATCTCGCCGCCTCCCATTCCACCATTGGAATGGTCTTAGTTCAGGAAGATGAATTCGGAATGGAACATGTGATATATTACCTTAGTCGGACGTTAAATCCAACTGAGCTAAAATACTCACATGTGGAGAAATTGGCATTGGCAGCCGTTCAAGTTGTCCAACGTTTTCGTCACTACATTTTACTACGTAAAACTACGGTAATTTCATATTGCAACCCTATGATCTACATTTTTACCAAACAATTGCTAGGGGGCAAGTACTCTAAATGGATCGTTATCCTGCAGGAGTTCGACTTGGAGTTTGAGAAATCTAAGTCTAAGAAATCTTTAATTTTTGCAGAATTAATGTGTGACTTCCCGCGTGCTGACACGGAAACTGTGGCAGAGGAGCCCATTGCGGACGAATCTTTGTTTCTAATCAGCACTTTAGATCCGTGGTATGGGGATATCATCACCTATCTCCAGACCCAATCCTTTCAGCCAGAAATTTCAAGGTCGGAACGTCGGAAAATTCGATTCCAGTCCCAACAATTCAAAATTATTGGAGATACTCTTTATCGCCGTGGGGCGGACTCTATTTTTCGATGTTGCTTAACTCACGAAGAGGCTGAGAGGGTTCTAAATGACTGTCACTCTGGAGCATGTGGCGGTCATATGTCTGGGTATGCCACAGCCCAAAATATATTGCGCGCTGGCTATTTTTAGCCGTCCTTGTTTAAAGATTGTATTACGGCGGTCCGAAAATGCCACAACTGTCAGATTTTTTATCGTAAGATGCGCGCTCCACCTTGTCCTCTCCACCCTATAATTGCCATTGGTCCTTTATCCAAATGGGGTATCGATTTTATTACATGTAACCCTCACTCAGCCAGGGGGCATGCGTATATCATCCTTGCGGTAGATTATTTTACGAAGTGGGCCGAGGCGATGCCTACATTCAAAGCAGACGGCAAGACAGCTGCAATTTTCATGTTCAATCATATAATTGCTAGGTTTGGTGTCCCACAAGCGATAATCATTGATCATGGGCGTCATTTTCGAAACGTTCTGATGACCGAACTTACAAGCCAGCTTGGTTTACGTCACGGTAGTTCAACTCCTTATTATCCACAAGCAAATGGTCTGGTTGAATCCATCAACAAAGTTTTAGTTATCATGATCTGACGAATCATTGGGATTCATCGGTCAAATTGGAACAACATGCTATTTTTAGCGCTTTGGGCGTACCGAACTTCAGTAAAAACATCAACAGGGTTCACTCCTTTCCACCTAGTCTATGGTTTGGAAGCTGTGTTACCCATTGAGTGCGAAATCCCGTCACTGCAAATGGCCATCGAGTTACTTCCAGCTACTTCCGAAGAGGAAAAGTGTTTTTTATACTTAGCTCAATTAGATGAGAATCGACGTGATGCTGCATTGGTGATCGAGACTCACGCAAAACGTATGAAAGCTCAGTATGATCGGAATGTGACCCCTCGAAATTTTTCGGAAGGAGACCTAGTGTTATTGTATGATCAAGCTAATGATAAATTAGGCGCTGGGAAATTTGTTCCTATGTGGCATGGTCCCTATATTGTTAAGCGAAAGCTAGCAAAAGGGGCCTATGAATTGGTGGACTTTGATGGGGACTCTTTGGGTAAACCCAGAAATGGCCTTTACTTGAAGAGGTACTATGCTTGAAAGAATGGGGTATGGAGATTTTTTTTAGTTAGGATAGTTTTTCTTTCTAGCTGGTGTGTTTTAGTTTTAAAAAAAAAGTGTGCTTAGCTTAGAGAGTGTTTTTCCGTCATTTTTCCTGCTTATCTTGGTTTTACTCTTGATATTGCAGATGTCGATGCCTCTCCAAACATACATTGGGTTTGCTGATGGTGCTTGTCGTAATACACGGAACATCTCTTTCGCAGCTTGGGTTATCTATTCGCCCTTTGACGAGTTAGTTTCTATGCATGGGGTAAGCCTCGGTCAAACAACAAACAACATTGCAGAGTACAGTGCAGTGATTGAGTTATTGTCTGAATCTATTTCATTTGGGATTCGGAGTTTGATAGTGAGGTTAGATTCTGAACTCGTTGTGCTACAGCTTAATAGAGTGTATGCCATTAGAAATCCAGTGTTATTAAGATTATTTTTGAGAGTGCGTCTCTTGGAACATGAGTTTGATTATATTGAATATCAGCATATTCCAAGGTCTTTAAATACATTAGCAGATGTAATTTCTTCTCGAATGTTAAATAGACATTTGCAATAATCATACATGTAAATTTAAAACCATTCCATAATATGATTTACAAGATAAGTCGGTAATAGTGATATATATATAGGAGTGTGTCAAAAAATACATCATCTTCGATCATAGGTTGAAAAACACCTTATGATCGGCAAAAATGATAAGTACAAAAACAAAAATGTCACATGTGCCCACAAAAGGCGATCATCCTATCACTGGTGATGATCTCTATAAGAAACCACTGCCCGGGCCACCTTGCAAAGGAACCTCCTAAAAGGTCCCGGGACTCCAATCACATAGCGGTGAAGTCGACGAGGAATGTCGTCTATAGTGGTCTCAGGAATATCCCCTATCAAGCGCTCAAGATGACTCTCCAACTCAGCCAAAACCTCTGCTGATTCGTCTTGTGGGGCTGGCACGGGTGCAACTGGTTGTCTTCTCTCGAAAGGCCAGAGAGCGGCTGGTCGCTGTGGACCCACATCTGCATTTGAAATTTTTACTATTAGTTTTGAGATGATGGAAAAATAAAAAAAAATTAAATAGGAAAAGTTGAAAAGGATTTTACCTGACTCGTCCCACTGCTCTCCTGGCAGAAGAACCATGTCTGGGCCACCACGGAAATCCATCCCAGTGTAAGGGAAGTCCTGAATGGAAACAACCTGACTTTCCAACCATTGGAAATACTCAGGTTTGAACCGAGCAACCTTTGTCCTCTCGTCCGGGTGATGGGCCATGACTACGACACATCGCATCAGTTTGGGCTCTCGAGGAAGCCCAGCTCCAACAGTAAGGTGTTGTGGGATCAGCATAGGAACCCTCTCCAGGCCAAAACTCACGACCAAAGCCCCATAACCAAAGGTCTTTAGTCGTCCGCTCTTGGCCCTGGTCAGTTGGCCTTTCACATTGGCCAGCACAACATTGCACCAGTTGAAGATGGTGCCTCGAAAGCAATCAACTGCCATACGCATCTGGGATCCGGTGGCAATATGTAATGCGGCATCTCCGCAAAGTCTGGTGACAGTAAACGCAATCACCATGAGCTCAGGACGGGATATGGTCTTTATGTCTATCCCTTTGTCTTTAGCCTGGCTGTTGCAGTACTCTAGCCGGAGGCTATCGACAGACTGGCCACCTGGCCTAGTCCCGAATAGAGTCAAGTCTTCGCCTCTCTTAGGCAAACCAGTCAAGAAGTAAATGTCCTCTGAATCGATTCCGAGCCGGTGCCTGCCAATGAAAAAACACTGGTCCTGTATGCTCCATCTGTCAACCAGCCACTGTAAGAAATCTACCTGAGCCCTCATGCCAGGAATGGTCCAGAATTTGTACAGTCCGCATGCCCTCAAAGCATCAAGTGAAGGCTGATGATTCCATGTGGAAGTATCCACATCCTCATGCTCCCGTTCATGCCAATCTAGCATGATATACTCTCTGCATCAAGTATAAAGATTAATTAGATTGCTAGAAAACATTTTGATTGGTCCATTTTTGAGAAATTTTGGGTTCAAAACCCTTGCTGCGGGGTACGCACCCTCCGGGTTAGACACAGTGCATGGGTCCGCACCTTGTCTACACGGAAGGTGCGGACCCCGAGCTTTTTCCCAATGGAGAAAAAGTTGGGGTCCGCGGGTCCGCAATGGTAAACCTGTGGACCCCCGCGCGCGGGTTTTGCGCCTAAAAACCCTCCCAAAAAATGAAATGAGGGGCTAAATCAAAAAACTAAACGGTTGAAAATGAAGAGTAGGATGATGTGGATTACCTGGGGAAGACGGCGCTCGATTCCGATGGTTGGATTTTCCACAATCTTCCCGGGAAGTTTTCGAAGCAAAAGCACTATTTTCTCACCCAAACTCGAACGGTAAAAATGAATTGACAAAGGCCCTTTTTATAAGTTTTTTGAGTAAATAAATCGCAAATTTGTTTATGTTTCACTTTGAAAAGGTATTTTGCAACACTTTTATCCATTTCAAATAGGTATGAGTAATGTTTGTGTTTTTGTGCAGAATAAAGGATTATTCAGGCGAGATCTATCATTTTCAACGAAAAAACAAGTAGAGTCATCTTTAAGCCCTTTTCTGACTCCTAAAACATGAAAAGATTGCCAAGCGTTTCTTTTACACTCGTTAAAACAGAATTAAAAGACGGTCCACTTACAGCTCTTTTCTGACTGTAAAAACATGGAAAGATTGCCGGATTTTTGTCGTTTCAAATTTGATATTGGTTATAAAACGACGTGTCGTTGATCGCTTTTTACTTTTTCGGATCAGTGACACTAATAACGAAAAGTACTCCTTGGTCGTAAAAGATCAAACGGTTCTCTCAAGTATTATTTTATACTTTTTCGGGCTTGGGTGACACAAATTTACGAAAAAGGTCAACCCTGGAGTCTTCTTAAGTTTTCAGACTCTCTAAAATTGAAAAACACTGAGTTTCTCCTATACTGGACTCGCTAAAATTCCACAGTAAAGGACCTGTTCAATTACAAACAGGAACGAACCACTCCTTCTTAGGGTTCGAATTTAAACTAAGTTGGACTCATCCGAAGGATGAGCTTATAATCAAGCAAATGTTATCCTCCTCAAGCTTGTCAAAAATAAAGAGGTACTTGCTAGAAATGGTGGGGGAAAAGAGAGGAAAATGAGCCTGTTTGTCATACTTTACAACCACTCTTGAACACGACACTTTTATTCACCTGGGTTGGGAAATCCTTTGCCTAACAGTTGATCAAACCACATTGAAAGTCTTCAGCCGATTTCTGGGTATTAACTTTGGGTCAATTGTCACCAAGCCATCTGTTGTGTCGTTATGTGTTCAAGAGGTCACTGCCAGTAAGCCATTCATATGTAAAAATATCTGTCATCCATCTTGACCATCCCTGAGTCAGTCCCTGCAACTAAATTTCTTCAAACTTGATCTATGATTTCGTGTGGTGGGCCTGCCTACGATGGAATGCTTTCTATCGACATCAGCTCATTATCTAGAAAGATGATCTAGAAATCGTCAGTACCTTGAGATCTGCATGCCTCAATGGCAGGTTTCTCGCCTTCGACGACAGTTTACATCATTGACTTTCGATCAAAGGATTCCGTGATATGTTCGACATCAACACATTTACTCACATCTCATGGACTGTACTGGGTACTTTGAGAGCCATTGACATCACTGGTGGTTTCTCTCACACTTGTTAACAGTTTACATCATTGACTGGTAATCAAGTGGTTTCTACCATGTTTGACCTCAACACATTTATTTGCATGGATAGAATCGTACTTTTACGGGAAGTAGAAATGAAGACCCTGGATCTAGTTCCTACCATCCAGAATGCGGGGAATTTTTTATTCATTGTATTGTGGACTATTTATAAATAGATGGTTGCGTCCATACTGTGTTCACATGAGTCCATACTTGTGATGTTTTACAAGATCATTCCTATATCAGAGCAGTAGATAGTTTTCTAGTTAGTTTTGATCTGAGTATGGGAATGCCTACCTCAGCGATGATATGATCTCATATATATATGTTGCATTGAATGTTTTTACAGGTTCCGACCAGGCTCTCCACAAGATGATCCTCGAAAAGATAAAGTACTTCACTCTTCCTATATGATAAATGAAATCCTCATCTACTACAGACTTCGCACTTTAGGGGGCAATCTGTTACACTAAAATATCGTCACCATGATTATTTGCAGTTAGTATGGGTCTATCATCACTTGTACTGTCCTCCTAAGCAAGTCTAAGACCTTAGCTCTTCAAATCAAGCTTTGGAAGTGGGAGAAAGACATTAAAAATCAATGTAACTTTGGTTTCGCACTTTCTCTCATGGTCACCTGCGGTCCCGCACCTTCTGTGTACAAAAGCTACGTACCTACCCGCTCTGTCTCTAATGGTGTAGGTGCGGACCCCTGTGAAAGTCAAAAGGCACAAGTTTTATCTTAAAAAACTCACTTTGGATTAATTCTAGAGTTTTCTAGAAGGAATTTTGACGTGGATTGTTCGCTCTGAGGTGGTTCATGCATCCCAAAAGAGAAGGAGCTAATCCCTTGACTAAAGGATCTATCCCTTTGAAGGAGGGCTTTATCCCTTTGAAGGAGGACCTAGTAACTTCCCTCCATTGCACTATAAATACAAGCATTGGGGTGAGGACTAGAGAGGTTAGAAGCTGAACATTTTGAGGGTAAATGCTGGTGAAATTAAGACTCTTTGGTTGATCTTGAGAGGAGAGATCACATACCTCTTGGTTCCATTGGAGAGTGATTGAAACTTGTCAAAGTAGAGGAGACATCTTGTTGGACCCTGGGAGGAGTTTGTACAGCGTCAAGGCAAAGGTTGTAAAGTTCTTCTTCTTTTGAATTAATACAATCAAACTCATTTTTCTCAACAATTATCTTATGTTATTTGTTTCATGGACTCCCTGACTTTCATGTTAAATATGTTTTATGCAATTGGTTTTTCAGGTGCTATTTAATTTGTTTGCCTTGTTTGTGTTTGCAGATTCATGAAGAGGAGCTCATTTGGATCAAAAGAGCGAGGGCATCCACAAGCTTGCGTTGGACCAAAGGTAGGCCCTAAAAACCCTTGTTTGCTATTGTTTATTGAAGCATATTTAGAGAAAGATAGTGTCTGGTTGGTTTGCTTGTCGTTAGGTCTTCTTTAGATTCTAGGAAGGTCTATCTTGTCCGCAAGATCGACACATTCCGTGCGAAAATTACAATGCCATACCACTAGCGTGCCAAGTCAATGGACTACGATCTTACTTATGATCACACAAGCAATGACTTGTTATCACCAGCACCATTAGTCTAGGGTGCTTCCTGCAATTTTGAGTTTTTGGGTCATATGACCGATTTTGTCTTGGACATAGAACATTTTGTAAAAACTATAAATAGTTATATATATTTTTTATTTTCGAAGTTTTATTTTGGTTAAGTTATATGATCCTGATGCAAATGTTGATTAAAATGATTTTTCGTTTATAAATGCTGCAAATGTCTATCTAACACATAATTTGATAATGAATCAATTAATGTGTTTAAGTTTCTAGAAATGTGTTATTGAACAGAATCAAATTGCCTTTCCAAAATCCTGACCCTTAGGAACATACAATAGATAGATTTCCAAATGGAATAGATGCCATTAAGTTGTAGAATGACGAGTTGTGAGTCTAGCCCGACAACAAGTCGGTGTATGCCATGTGTGATGGAATCAGAGAGAAGCTCTATCAACGTGGTGTACTTAGTGATGTTGTTCATTGACCGACCAATAGATACCCCTCTGAAACTCACTAACTCACCGCTTGAATCAAAAATGGTCCAGGTTGTAGAATATAGGTTCCACGTACTACGACTAGCTCCGTCGGCGTATGAAAGAAATGATTCCAATAGGTTCGACATCTGCAATAAATGCAAAATTGGATTACCTAACCAAAATGATCACTCTTAATGAAGGAAAAAATGTAACAAAAGCATATAAAGAGATTACTACACTTAGTCAAGCATAGTAATGCTTAAGATACAACCTGTTTCGGGGTTGCGACAGTGGAATCCCATCGTAATCTACTAGCTCATAGGCTCCTTTTGCTAATACTCACTTAACAATGTAGGGACCCATCCACAATGATTGGAACTTACCTTCTCCCAATTTATCAGATTCTTGATTGTAAAGTAAGACCAGGTCACCTTCTGAAAGGACACAGGGTTTGACATTCTTGTCAAATTGCGCCTTGACTTGTTTCTTATGAGCTTCGTTAGCCAAGGCGGTGTCACGATGAGTTTCATCTAATTGGATTAGTTCCAATAAACGAGCCTCTTCCTCTGGAGTTCTGGGGAGAAGGTCGATTGCGAGCGTGAGAGATGAAATTTCACACTGAATCGGTAAGATCGCTTCCAGGACATACACGAGCTGAAAGGGTGTAAATCCGGTTGCATTTCTCACCGATGTCTTATATGCCGACAAGGCCAAGTACAGGATTAGATGCCAACTTCGTTTGTGGACTCCAATCATCCTTTGCAACATGCACTTCAAGACTTTGTTGATGGCCTCAACTTGTTCGTTAGCTTGCAGATAATACGGAGTAGAACTATCGTGGGACAGTCCTAATTTGGCAGCCAACTCAACCATCATGTGTTTGCGAAAATTTGATCCATGATTTGTGACAATAGCCTGTGGAACACCAAATCTAGAGACTACATGATGGAAAAAGAAAAGAGCAGTCATTTCACTGTTGTTGTTTAATGTAGGCATCGCCTCGTCCCATTTTGTAAAATAGTCAACTGCGACTATGATATACCCATGCCCCCCGGCCGAGGTGGGGTTACATGTCATGAAATCTATGCCCCATTTGGCGAATGGCCCAACAAAAACTACTGGATGCAGAGGTGCGGGTGGTATCCTGGTTTTGCGGTCAAATATTTGACAAGCATGGCAACTTCTGACTACGATTATGGAATATTTGAACATGGTAGGCCAGAAGTAACCTGCTCGTAATATTTTTTTGCACCATAGCATAACCATATTGATGTCCCCCACACTCGCCTGAATGACAATCATTCAGGACTTTTTCAACCTCCTCATGGGTGAGGCACCTTTGCAGAACTGTATCAATACCTCGACGGTAAAGTGTATCACTGATGATCATGTAGTCTTTTGCTTGGTATCGAGTACGTCGTTGTTCTAAGAGAGAGGCATTAGGCCTGTATGTTTGGGTTTGGAGATATATTCTTATATCTCCGTACCACGAATCACTTGACGATATAAGAAACAAAGATTCATCCACGATTGATGCTTTGGATGTTGAATCATTGGATGATGATGGTAATTCACATAGTAACTCCATGAAAACCAGAGATTTCCTTGATTTGGATTTTACGAATTCTAGATCAAACTCTTGCAAAATGGCTATCCATTTCAAATATTTTCCCCCAAGTAACTAACGTGATAGAATGTAAGTCATAGGGTTTCAATTTGACAAAATGGTGGTTTTGCGAAAGAGGATATAGTGTTGAAATCTCTGTACTGCTTGAATAGCTACAACAGCCAACTTTTCAACATAGGAGTACTTGCTTTCTATATCATTTAAGTTTCGACTTAAATAATAGACAGGATGTTCGATTCCATTGTCTTCTTGAACTAAAACCATTGCAATGGTCATATCTGCTGCATCTAGATACAGGTTAAAGTATCTTTGATAGTCAAGAGCATACATTAATGATGCTTTTATTAGGGATTCCTTTAGAGCATCAAAGGAAGCTTGCGCAACCTTATCCCAGTTAAAGGGTACTTCTTTTTTCAAAAGATGCGTATAACCTTTAGCAAGTTCGGCATAATTTGGAATGGAACTCCTCAGAAAGTTTGCTTTCCCTCAGAGTTTTTGAATATGAAGAAAATTTGAAGGTGGAGGCATATCGATGATTGCCTGAACCTTACATGGGTTGAGTTGAATCCCATCCTTAGAAACTATGAAACCAAGTAAACGACTAGAACGGACACAAAACACACACTTGTGCAGATTGAGTTGTATCTTGTAGTGTCTGCAATGTAGAAATATAGCTCTCAAACACTGCAGATGGTCAGTCCACTTTCGCAAATGAGCTGGTAGATCGTTGAGATATGGTTGAACAATGTTCTTGATGTCATGGAAGGCATAGCTCATAGCCCGATGAAAAGTTTCCCCTACGTTCTTTAAACTGAAAGGTAGTTTGCGGTACGCAAATGTGCCCCATAGACATATAAATGCAGCCTTCAACTAGTCCTATGGGCAGATATTTATTTGATTATGCCCGGAAAATCCATCCATGAATGAAAATATTTCACATCCAGTGCATTCATCAATTATCTGGTCGATGAAGGGTGTAGGGTAGTTGTCCTTTGGACAAGCTTGATTTACATCCCTGTAATCAACGCACACTCTGATCGTTCCTTGCTTCTTCATCATAGGAACAATATTCGATACCCAATTAGTTAGAGAAACCAGGTAAATGAAACCAACATGTAAAAGTTTTTCAACTTCTGCCTTGATGGCAGTGGCTTTCTTCGAGTGTACCTACCAAAGGTGTTGTCGTACCGGTTTGACATCTGGATACATCTTGATTTTGTGTTCAACGATGCTTGAGTCAATGCCAAGAATTTCTTCATAAGACCATGGAAAGACATCTCTGAATTGGTGAAACAGAGTACAATATATTTCCAGTTTTGAAGAAGAGCAAGTTTTTCCGACATGAATATTCTCTACAACGTTTGGTTTGGTTGAGATATTTATGGCAATAGTTTCTTCAATATTGGGCAGATTTCGCTCGAAATCCATCGTATTTATAGTATTTGATAGAAAATCAAAAACTGAAGGATGATTAAGGTTGCTGGAATAATCTTCATTGTAATCCGGAAGATGGGAACGATGGTGGTAATCTTCCCATGGTGCCTCTCTTATCATCATTGACTGAATGATTCCTTCATCTGTAGAATGTACATGTGACCAAAGATTTGAAGACGTGACATATTCCTTAGACCTATCTATCCAAACACTCGATGAGCATTGATTTGGGTTTGCCATCCAGGCCAAGAAAATTAATTGCTACAAAATTTCTATTGGGCTTGAAGGAAATACCTTGCGATTATCCATGCTAACAAAATTCTCGGAAATCTTCTGAATCCTTGTAATTATAGAAGATACCATATTACAGGTTTCCACCGTGGCCACTTTCTCCAGACTACTTGGAGGTGGTAGGGCAAAAGTACCCATTAAGGTGGGGTCTTTTAGGAGGCCTACTCCGATATTTTGAAGCGATTGAGAGCTTCCATGGATCATTAGAATGCTTCCCGTAACTTGTGAACTATTAGGGAGGAAGGTTTGTTGGTCAACGATTGTAATTCCTCCTTGGAAGAGAAATGCAATCTTTCTAAAATATGTTGACACAGTAGCAGCCATAGCATAAATTCAGGGCCTTCCTAGTAGGATATTGTAATCAAGGTTTCCATCGATAACTTCAACATCAATTTCTATTGTCTTGCGCCCCAGTTCAACTTGCAACTTACTTAAAATCTCGTACGGGGTGTATGTTCATCTGTCAAATGCTTTTAATGTCATTGATGATCTTGACAAGGGTGGCGACCCTAAAGTTTTCTAGCAACTCATTGACATAATGCAGGTAGATGCCCCCTCATCAATGATTGTTCAATGAATAGTTTAGTTGAGGGCTTTGACTTGTACGAGGAAAGAAAGTTGAGATGGTAACTGAGGTTCGTATCCTTTATGATTAAAGACCACATGAATGGAATCTGATGGGTCAATCCTACCTATTGTTGATAATAGAGCCTGCTTTTGGGAGGGGTAATTTTGCAGTACTTCAAGTGTCGACATAGTGGACGACGATTGGGCTAGATCGTCTACTACATTATAATTTTGGCATGCTCGAGCACGAGGATTAAATGTCGATTTGTGTACTACTACCTTTGGCAGCTTTATTGCTAGCTCAGGAATGATGGGTGGCACAACTTCGGTCGAAGTCGTTGTCAAACTACTAGGTTGATCTATAGCCTTGTTTTTTGACATCTGTGGATTCCCATAATCTTTATTCCTTGTCGATATCAAAGCATCATTTTTTTGTTTCGAAATGGAAAATATAAGTACTTGGGATGGGGAAGCGTTATCGATAACAACCAGATTGGTTTCTGGGTTTGGAAATGGATCAGTCAATACCACCGAGGTGTTTGAATTCTTAAAGAATTTCCTTACCTCAGCTCGATGCAGACAATCTTTCATCCAATGGTCCTCATCACATATGAGACATAGCTGACTAGGCTTCGTTTGCCTAGAAGGGTTTCTAGAAGGTTTCTCAGGAGTCGAATCTTCCTGTTTCTTCTTTTTGTTTTTCCCTTTCTTCTTTCCCCTTAGTTGCTTCGGTTCTTTGCCTTTGTTGGTTGACATGACATTAACCTCCGAGCTAGGAAGTTTGTCATTTTCCTTTTTACTGGAAACTTCAAGGGCTTTACCAAATGGGGCCTTTGCGGTTTGCGAACTTGAGGTGCCAATCACGTCGTCACTAGCATGAGAGTCCCTATTCGATTTAAGAGGAGGCAGAACGAAAAATTCTGGTCTAGGAGCATCAGGAATTTTGTCATAGAGTGTGCCAGACTGAGTATAGATCAAGTCTAGATATTGTGCATGAGCAATGACTTGCTCTTCAGTGACAACTCCTCCCTTGGCCACATCTTCTGTAATAGAAGGTAACAATGACTTAATAAACCATTCAGCTAGAAGCTGATCAGGAACATATGTCTTTACCATTCGACGACGACATCACCACTCATGAATATGATCAGATATGTGAGTGGCTGTTGTCTGTTTAAAATTGGTAAGGAGCTTCGTTCCTGTTTCATACCTTATGGGTAACTGAAAATGGGTTAAAAAAGTGGTGGCGAGGGCGCTAAAGTTATCGAATGAAGCTCTAGGCAATTCGATGTACCATTTCGTTGCCGGACTAGTTAGCATTCGCTAAAAAAGGCGAAGCCTAATCGAATCAACATTAAGGGTATTGGATGGACACCACAAATGAAAGGTCATTACATGATTCGACGAATCTTCACGCGGATTTCCATTAAATTTAGGAATATCTGACATAAGTTTATGAGGAATCACTATCCACAAAGGGGCATCAGCAATTGGATCATTTGTTAGCCGATTCAGATCTGGTAATTCTAAAGTTCCTACAAAGGGAAACTACTGATTCAGGTTTGGCAAAGCATACCCAAGATAAGATGGGATTGCCTGAGCATTGGCTCTTTGCATACCAACATAATGTATTTGATGCTGATAACTTTGATAAGGTTGATGGGCATAACCATTATAATATATTTAATGGTAATTGTTCTAAATATACGGCTACCCATTACCTGCAAAGCTTTGTTTCTCAGGTCCTCGGTAATATTGTTGGAATTACGGTTGTTGATATTGCACCAACCATGACTGTGAGACCATTTGCTATTGTCCAATACTGGATGTTTGACCAAGATGAGGGGTGATAGTACCCATTTGAGCCTGAGTCACTTTCAATAAGGAGCCACTAATTGGTGGTTTTGATTGAGTCAGGGAGACAAGAGGTTGTTGTATTATGACCTAAGAGACTTGAGGTTGATATACAATAGGCAACACTTGTACTTGCGACACCGTCACAATAGCCAGTGTAGTGGGAATGTTCGACATAGGTTGATTTTGTTGCATTGAGTATACAACTCTTTGTTGTTGATGTAGTATCGGTATCTAACCACTAGATGCAATTCTAGCTTGACCTGAATTTTGTTGTGAACTCTCATATGGTTGCTCTCCCAGAGGGAACAATGAAAACGTATACTGCCCCGCATATGGCGGAAATCCAGTGTTCAAAGGGTAAATTGGTCTTTGGAGATTAGACTGCAAAAATTGATACTAATGTGAAGGATCAATTTGGTGAGTCTCAAAATAAGAAACTCCAGATAAGATTCCAGATGAACAAATAGGAACAGACCATGCTGTTGAAATAGTCCCTGGGTGGACCCCATCTAGCGGTTGAGAGCTAGTTGGGATAGATGGTATACCAGCGAACATTGTCAGAGTAGCGGCAAGAGGTTCTGCTGCTGCTGTATCAGATGACATAGTCCTAGATGTCGATGGTTGTTCAGACACATTGAGCCTATCCAACAGATTTCCTAGCGATTCGATAGGAACTTGCCATGAAGGGTGATCAAAAGAACTAACTTCTATGGAAAAAGGATATAGGTGGATCCCGGTTCCAAAATTCAATGGGGTACTGGATGGAATATCCTCCACAATCTCTTCTATAGCAATCGATCCAGGTGGAAGAGGTAGACCATCAGGTCTGTAAAATATTTCCGATGCCAAATAAGGCATAGAATCTACAGCGACAGATGTTGGAGGGGTGACACCTTTGTAATCAACCCTAGATGGAGTTGGTTCAGGAATAGAATTTTTTACCGTTACACTAGGATTAGTTCTAATGTCCTCTTGTAACTGCAGAGCTTCTTCTGTAGACGCAGGGGTACCAAGAATAATTGGAGTAACTGGAGTCTCTGATGATGATGAAACACAAGTTTCAAATAAACCAGGAGACTTTGTCCTAGTTAAACGAGATCGCTTGGCCCATAATGGTTTCGTTTTAGGAGTCAAAGATGGTTGACCCGTTAGTCTCCATGAATGATGGGGTTTTGATTAGCTTTCTTCCGCGATTGTTGATTACTTGATCAACTCAAAATTAACAGGGGAAAATGTTATTCCGAATTAAATGAATTTTATGACGCTTTGACACAACTTTCTTTCTTCAATTTTTAAGAGTCAAGAAAAAGCTAAAGGTGACTCTAGTCACCTTCGATTTTTAATGAGCCTGAAGTGACAAGTGCTCAGATGGACCTTTTCTTTTAAGGAGTCGAAAAAGAGAGAAAGTGACTACTCTGGAAATCTAGACAGAGGGATTACCAAACCAATCATAAAACTTCAATATACACGGTGGTAAATTATAGAGAAAATAGCGAGGACTTTACATATGGTAGTCAATCTTCCCAAATGCTGTGTTCAATGCATTGCAATCAATAGGGCAGCAAACATGGCTTCCTAAGGATAAAGGATATCGGCCTATTGTGGTCTCCCAATATATACTCGATGGTACATGGGAGCACAAGTCTGTACCGACACTTGTCGTATCAAAGAGGAGGAATCATCCAAAATACGATGAAAATGATAGTTACCAGGCTTTAAGATGCTAGAATACGTCTCTAGCCTAGACTTCTAGATGTTGTGCGTTAGGTTCCAAAGCGTTTTTATGTTCATTGAGTTTTATTTTAGAGTTGATCTTTCTTAAGAAGTTTTTATTTCAAGGTTCACCATGTGATGTAGATGTACAATTCCTAAATATGCAATCTAAACGATAAACAGTCATTTATTTTCTTTTAGAAATGAAAGTCCTAGCTACTAAGGAAAGAAGAGTAAAATTCTTTCAACATAGAGCAGAGAGCACACACTAAATGCACTTTTCCTAAATCAATTTCGGCATGTAGTCTAAATGAAAATGCACATGCATGTATTTTTTTTCCTCTTTCTTAATGTGAGAATGACAAAAAGAAAACTAAGTACATATCTTAATTACTTTTCCTCAAAGTGATACTTTAGAAATTTCGTTTAAAAAACAAAAGGAAGACTAAGACAACACTTTCACTTTCGAATGGAAAACTATTTGTGACACTTCAAAGAATTGATAATTCAAATCAAATACAATGGCAAAAGTGTAATTGACTATCTAAAAGAGGAATAGGTGACGACACTCTCTTCTTGAATGAAAACAACAGTTGCAACACTTTCAAATTAAAAGACGACAATTCGATTAAGATACTTTTTGCAAAGGACGACTGTAAATGATGAAAAATACATAAAAAAAAATTCACAATTCCTTATCAATGGAGGTTGAATAATGTAAAAGCAGAGAGGTTTCAAAAGTGATATACTGATCATAGATAGCAAAACTACTAAACAAAGTTGAAAACAATGAAGAAAAAACCAAAATATGGAGAGAGAAACAGTCTCATTCAATCATCACACATATCCTTAAGGGAAACAGGGATTCATCTCACCTACAGCACACGAGAGGTACGATGCATCCAGACTGCCAATGAGAGATAGTGCGATGGTCTAGGGGTGAGATCGAGCTTGGTTTTCACCCACAATTTGCAGCGAAGTTCAGGGATTTAGGCTGAGCTTATGATAGACAGTAAACACAAAGTATAGGAGTTGATCTAATGAGGTTATTGAGCTACCACCAGGGCTCTTAGGATGTTTGCAAGTCAGATGTTTAGTTCATAAACCAACCCGAAGATTGACTGAAGCAGCGTTGATCTACTTTGCAGTTGCATAGCAAAAGCACTTCGAAGGCTAGCTGGCTTAACTTTAGGCTCCATCTATAGTTTATAAAGTAGACAACAGTAACAAACAAACAAACTATTCGCTCCGCAGTGGAGTTGCCATTTTGTTTCTGGGAAAACTAGCGTATATTCAGATCTACTAGTCCCACTAAGATGGGTAGCTATCTTAGAAACAAACAATTCAAAGTAACTTGTGTTTTCCTTTATGAGAGATAGATGAGAGAGAAGCAGAGAGCACCAACCTCAGTCTTTCACTTGGCTCCTTGCTTGTTTCCTCTCTCCCTTGATAGAGCTTTCGCCACTCCTTTCTTAGTTGTCCCACTTCAAAGAACACATGTAGAGTCAAAGCAACAAAATACCATCAAATAATAGAGATCTATAGCCATAAACAATGTAGAATCAGATGTACATTAACCATACAAATGCATACACAAATACAAGATTCAAAAATATATAAGTCTATGGAGGAAAACTCAAATAGCTTTATTGATAGAAGTAGTAAAAGGGAGGATTACAGCCCAGCTGTCTAATCTAGTGCCATCCTCCCAGCATGAAAGCCCTCTTCATCTCATGAAAAGCTAGATCACCCAACAATAAAATGTCTCATAGAGAAACTAACAACACTTCCTAACAAAATACAAAATTCCAGCCTTTGGATCTCTAGGATGAGGGATCCATATATAGATATTTACAGGGGGTGAGTCAGCTTCTGGGGTTTTTATTAATGTCATTTCACTTATAGTTCTTGGTTCCGCTTGGAGATTTCATGATCTCTTACTCATCCCTGGGCGAATTCAGAGAGGCAGGTGTCATATGAGCAATTTCTAGAAGGTTCTCTGAGTTTCCACCTAGCAAACTACCTCTGCCATTTGTCTGCTCTCGCTCATCACACCCTATAGAAGGGATTTTCAATATGCATCACACCCCTTCTGTGTAATAGGTGAGATGCATTGCACCCTTAGCATGGAGTAGTATGTATGGTCCAATTTTGACCAGTTCTGAGCAGTTTTTCAGGGAGAACTTCAGGGAAATGATGTAGTTAGTTGACCTTGATCATTTAGGGTATGTAACAACACTTTTAGGGGTTTAGAAACCCTTGGTTTACGGAAATATTTGATTGGGGTTGCAATGCCCAAATATGTCTATAATCGGGGGGAGTGAAAGTTATTGAGCATTGAAGTGATGTTAAGAAACCTTACATTTATAATTGGCTTTGTTTCAGTAGTATACATGGCCTTGGCATGAGTGAGATCATTCTAGTTTTAGTTAGTTGTGAATATTTTATTTGCATGTTTTAACAATATTCCTTTTACTGTAAGCTCCAGAGCTTCCCCAAGTGTGCCAAGGGCCCACCATCACCTAGGAGCAAGCTTCCTTGTACATCTTAGATTTATTTTTGTAGCTTGATTCATTCGTACTCAGTTAGATTTGTGATTTTTGTAGTTTAATTTACTTTCATTCAATTAATTCTTGACTTCTATTCAATTCTTCGTTTTGTTGTGAGAAAGTAGTCCGAAGTCATCTTCTTATAATTGTGTGAATGACGTAGTTATAATCTCAGTATGTATTAGTTTCTATTTCATTTCCATGTGAAACATTTAAGATTTCCTTCTGAACAATTAATTTATTTTTCATTTTGATTTCCTATCAAGTTCAATTTGATTATTGCATGTTGAATGTTTGTCAATTTCAATTAGAAAACAGAGTGTTGTAGCTAGTCTGGTTTGATCAAATGCTTGTAGGATCTCAATTATTTTGATAGATAGTCTCTTCATTTCAATTTTTGAGTGTCTTTTAAATTAGGACTCCAGAGATTATATAGATTAGATAGTTTCCATTTAATTAAAATAGTTGAGAAGTTTTGATAAGTGTGAATGTTTAAATTTCATAAGTAGGAATGGTTTTGTAGTCTTATCATAGTTAAAGCAATAATTTAGCTTCAAATAGGTTTTGAGTACAATATTTTCTTTGGTTTGAGTAGAGTCAATTCAATTTCATAGCATAGGGTAATTTATAATTAGTTCACTTTCCAGAACAGTAACATAGATTTGCTTTTATAATCAATGTGACACCAATTCAATTTCATTTATAAATTTAGGGAATTTCAGTAATATTTCATTTTGTTTCTTTAAAACCATTATTATTAAGGAAACTTGTGTACGCTGGCCATTAATATGAGCAAAAACTATAGTACAAATCTTGTTTATGAGTCCTAGATTGACAATTAAATATTAGGAGGATTAATTATCAATTAAAACTCCCAACACTACTGATGCACCATGCCACAATATTTGTATAGTAGAGACAAAGGACTTCATACCACCATGATAGGTAGATTGGTTCAAAAATATCATCCCAGCATAAGGGCATTTGAGGAAAGGAACATGTCCAATATCTCACCTACAGTTAAGGTAGATATTTCCACCAATCCCATAAATATCGATGGGGGTAGATTACTCTCTAGAAAAAGGGACCTCTTAGAAATCCCTATTTCAAAAATATAGGGACATCTTTGTGTGGTCTTATTCAGAAATGCCAAGAATTAGTCCTGAAATCATGGAACACAACATTGACACATGGTATGATGCTTACCCATTTAGGTCAAAGCAAAATCAACTCCACCCTCCAAGGTAGAAGCGATTAGACAAGAAATCGACAAACTTCAATAAAGAAGGTAACTTTAATCTACTCTATCACTTAGAGATCTTGGGTCTCTAACCTTGTAACTGCCATGAAGAAACAGGGCACAATTTGGGTTTGTACTAACTTCAAATATCTGAATAAGGCATGTTACAAAGAAAATAACACTAAACCCTTTATCAAACAACTAATTGATGCTTACATTATACAAAAAACCTTATCCTTT
The DNA here is from genome assembly GCA_031772625.1 of Pinus tabuliformis. NCBI lineage: Eukaryota > Viridiplantae > Streptophyta > Pinopsida > Pinales > Pinaceae > Pinus > Pinus tabuliformis. The sequence continues at coordinate 688,552,646 of CM062811.1, forward strand.
ATGGATGGATTCATAGGATATATCCAGATTTATATACGACATACATACTAGTACAAAATAACCTTTACTACCCCATGGGGAACTTTCACCTACCTCATCATGCACTTTGGCCTTAAAAATGTTCACACCAACTTCTAGTGGGCCATGAGTTATATCTTCCATGACTTGGCTCATCTAATACTAGCCTTAAAATAAGACCTCGCAATATGATCCGAAAAGCACTTAGACCATGTGGAAGATCTTCGCCTAGTTTTTCATTTCGGTAATATAATCTATGCTTGAAGTCCCTCAAGTGTGTCTTCTACGTCAACATGGGATGACTATATTGTTTTCCAACAAGGCATTAGGCTCAACCCTCTAAAGATACAAGCTATCTAATAAATCCCACCTCCAAGAACTTTGAAGCAATTACAAAGCTTGCAAGGTAAGTCAAACTTCTTATGTTGATTCATCCCCAATGATGTAACTTGTGCATATGGTTTCTTGCACCTTCTTCATTAGTAAATTCCCTTCTAATGGGAAGAAGAAACTCAAAAATCATTTGAGGCCTTGAAAGGTACATTATCAAATGCACCACTTAATAGTGCCTTGACCACAACAAGGACTATACCCTCTACCTATAATCATCATAGGTAGCCATCATGGTGGTATTAGTCCAAGAACAAAATGATAATAGGAACATGTCATCTAGTACATAAGAAATAACCTGTCGGGACCAACTTTAAAGTATGAGCTACTAGAAAAAAATTCCTTAGCCCTTATACACAGTGCATAAGATTTGGCATTACATTATCTTCCAGACCACCACTATAATTGCAAGCATTAACCCCATGAGATGCTTGCTCATTTGTCGTATGGTGAAATATAAGTATTCCCAATGCATAGTCATTTTACAAGAGTTCAACTTCTAGTTTGATTCCCCCAAAAGAAAGAAAGATCTTATTCTTCTGGAATTCATTACAGACCTCCGTTTGGATTCTCAAGGGTCTCCTGTCAATGATGCTTTCCCTAACAAATATCTATTTGTCATATCCATAAATGACCCTTGGTACAATGATATCCTCCTCTTTTTTTGAACTTAGATGTTCAAACTAAACCTCTCGCGTGATGATCGATGGCTCATTCGCCACCAAGCCACTCATTCTCTCCTCACAGGAGATGTTTTATATCAGCGAAAAGTGGACACCATATTACATCATTGCCTTGCAATTGATGAAGATGAACAATTCCTTCATGACTTCCATTTTGGAGCGTATGGTGGTCACCTCTTAGGAATGGCCACTACACAAAATATCCTTTGCGTTGGTTATTTTTAGCCTAGTCCTTTTTGTGATAGAGTTATTGTCATTAAGGAGTGTTACCAATGCCAATGTTATGCCCATAAATCTTGAGTATCACCATCTCCTTTGCATATGATAATCACCATAGGCCCCTTCTTCAAGTCAGGCATAGACTTCATGACCTTTACCAAGTGGTAAGAAGCCATGCCTACTTATAACAACACCGTTGATACTACTCTATGAATTTTCTTTAACCATGTTATCATGAGGCTCGGTGTTCCGAAGGAGCTCATCTCAGATCACATGAAATATTTTGAGAATGAGATATTCCAGAAATTATCTCAAATCCTTGGTTTTTCACATGATTTTGCTTCTCCATACTACCCCTAGGCCAATGGTCAAGTAGAATTCGTTAACAAATTCTTTAAAACAATGTTACAACATATGGTGAACATGAACAAAACTAACTAGCATCACATGGTATTCTCAGGCCTATTGGCATACCACAAATTTGTGAAGGCATTAACAAGGTTCACACCTATCCATTTCGTATATGGGGTTGATATTGTACTCCCTACTGAGTGCATGATCCCTACCTTGTGCATAGACATCAAGTTTCTCCCATATACCTCACCATTAGAAGAGAGGTTAGTATAGTTGGAACACATCCATGAATGTCTGTGATAATCTTTCCAACATAAAAAAATCCCATAAGAAAAAGGACCAAAAACTCCTTTGATTGTAACGTCAACCCCTGTTCATTCACCGAGGGTGATCTAGTCCTTCGCTATGATGTTTGCAAAGAATCTATAGGACCAGGAAAGTTGGAAATTTTATGGAAACATAGAAAGGCCCATATATCATTAAACATTTCCTCTTAAAGGTGCCTACATGTTAGTAGAGTATGATGTGACTTGTGTCAAATACCCTGTTAATGGGCTCTACCTTCACAAATTGTACCCATAATTCTCAAGTCAACCTTTGCATGTAGGAGCATGCACCTTGAATTATTTTTGTGATCATCACCCCATCATGGATGTAATCTAAAACCACACTGTCATCATGTGACAAAAATGGATCATTTGTTATTTTACAACCATGCATTTACTGATGGTGCTTCGTGATCATCATAAAATCTCATTGCTATAGCCTGGGCCATATACTCTTGTGTGACAACCTTGGTGAAAATTCCATGTAATGAAAGTTAAAAACAATAACCACAGCTGATGGGACACTTATTCCAAGCTCAATGTTGTGCAAGGCATCCAAGGGGTGTTCATTTGGTTGTTTGTGGCTAAGGAAATTCACAAGCGCAATGGATAAGGATTTAAAAACGAAAAATTGCATTTTTTCCCCATTTATTTATGAAAATAATTGAAATTAGCAGAAAATGGAGGTGAAAGGTCACAAGTTGAACGTGAGAATGAAATTGAAGGAAAAGAATGGGAAATGAAGAAAATAAAGGCCTCAATTTTGAAAAGGCTTCTGAGGATCAGTTGGTAACCTTTTGTGAATTTCCCTTTGGATCTCTCTCATTATCTTCTCTCTCTCCCTCTCACCCTTGGACACTTAGAGTTTCTTGGAGCAATTTGGCATTGGAGAAAGAAAGGAAAAGAAGGCAAGTGGAAGTAAAGATCAAGCAGGGAAAGGCAGGATCAAGCAGCTACAATAGGCTTCCTTCCAGATATTGACATGCATGTGTATTTTCCTTACTATATTTTGCATGCATGGTATTGCATATGGTTCTTTTCTATCATGGCATGGGTTTTGCGAGGTGTGACAATATTTTTTAGCCTAGCCTTCCCATGTACTAATAGCTTTGATGAGAAGGGTTTCTCATATTCAATTCACATAGGATGGTTGGATGGATTCGAAGCTAAGTGGGGTGGATCTCCGAACTCACAAACACATTGCCTAGTGGTTCCTACACTAGACTGTGGATCATGGTAAAGCCACTAGACTAGTAAGCCCTAAACAAGACTCTCAGTTTCAGTAAAGCTAGATTGTGTGCCTCGATGGGCCTAGGAATTTTTGTCAGTGAATGGAAGGATATACGATAACACCAAGAGCTTCATTTCTCTCCTTTCAGCCTAGTAGTCCCTAGATGGGATGTATGGTAAACCCTGGAGAGTGTGTCTCACTGTAGGGTCTAGTGACCCATGGATCAGACTGTGGATTACGGTAAAGCCTGAGAGACTAGGAGGCATAAAATTCTCATGGTGTAGGCAGATAACTCTGGTGGCATCCATGCTTCTTGGTGTTATTATTTTGTGTTCTATGAGTCACATACTCATGCTTGGAATATGGCACGGGGTTATTGACTGAAGAGCAACTTGGCTTAGCCAATCTATGGTTAGGTGGCATGTAGTAGTCCCATCTGTTAGAGTCCTCTAAATTATAGGATCTCAAGGTGATTGAATATTCTTTATTTGTGATTTCATATTGTATATAAATTTCAATATTCAAATGATTTGCAAAAAAATAGAAAAATAGAAAATGTAAAGATGCTATGTTATAAAAATAAGTAAGAAAAAAAAAAAATATGAACCCCACAAAAGAAAAAATAGAAAATAAGTTTGAAAGTGTTGCATGTCTAAGTGCCACTACTAATAAGTTAGATCTTTTGTTCCATTTTCAAATAAGGATTGTGTGCAAATTGTTCTTGAATGCCACAATGATTATAATTATGTTCAGGTCATTCAGTTTAATCATGAATGTACTCATTTAAATTTATGTTAAATAGATTAGTGAATGAAGGTTTACCAAACAATTTAAACTTGCTAAATCAGTAGCTAGGTAGAAATAAAATTGACTCAAAAGTTTAATATGAGTCAATGGTAAAATAAGTGATAGGATAAGGTAGATGTACATCAAAGAAAAATGATTTGGGTCTACTAGCTTAAGTGCACCCTCCAAATCAAGAAGAGAAAATGTCAGCTTAGAAAAAGAATCGAATGCAAAAGGGTAGGTAGAAGCACTATGGTGGTTAGAGGAAAGACATGAAAATTTTATCCTAAAGTCAAATATCAAGTATTATTTTCATGTGTAGAAGAAAAGGCAAAGGAGTAAAGGATTTACTCTAAAAATGAATATATTGTTATGAAACCGGCTCACAAAAAGATAGAAAAGATAGATCAACGCCTTAGAATTCGACCTCTTCAAGGGGGCAACCTCCTTTACATTACATAAATGAACAATTCTTGGATGATTCAAATGAAAAAACCTCCTTTCTATATATAGGAGTCTAAGGAGTCACAATATAACCAAGCTGACCTAACAATAATAATATAAAGGCACAAAAATAACAATCGAGGGATTCTATGGGGCACAGTAATAACAATATGGGGACAATAGGGGCGCAACAATATTAATAAGGGATACAAATACAATAGTAATGGGGTCATCATTAGTATTATAGGGACCTAACATGCCATTCTCCTTCAAAAAAGTGTCTTCCTCAACGCTTGAGTAGTTTTGGATGCTTCTATATAAAATTCTCATCCTCCCATGTGGAATCTTCAGTGAATAATTTCTTCCACTTGATGAGATACTCCGAAATGGATCAATTTCGTAGCTGTCGAGTTCCTGTTTCTATGACTGCTTCGGTTCCAATATAATTTTTCCTTCCTCATCAATTTCTGGCAATATTGTTTGAACTAGGAGCTTGTCACCTATAACCTTCTTTAAACATGAAACATGGAAAACTGGGTGCACTCGAGAAGTTGTAGGAAGCCCCAATTTGTATGCCATAGTACCAATCTTTTGCAACACCTTGTACAGACCATAATACTTTGGTGATAATTTATTATCCTTCTTAGCTTGCTTGAGGGACATTTGTTTATATGGTTGTATCCGTAGGAATACCCAGTCACGTACATCAAAACTCTTTCGCTACGATGTTGATCTACTTATTGTTTCATTCTATTATGTGCCAACACAAGGTTATCCTTTAAGAGTTGGAGAACTTGTTGTTGACGCTCGATGTGATGTTCCACTGCTTGAACCTTAGAATTTTCTCTTAAATATGATGTGAAGGATGGTGGCTGATATCCATAAAGTGCCATAAATGGGGTCATTTTGTTGCAGTATGGAAGGAAGTGTTATACCACCATTTAGCCAAAGGCAACCATTGACTTATTGTGTATGTTTATCAGAGACAAAGAAACGAAGATATGCTTCTAAACATTTGTTTACTATCTCAGTTTTCCCATCAGATTGAGGATGATAAGATGAGATATGAGCTAACTAAGTACCAAGAAAAGAAAATAATTCTGTCCAAAATTTTCCAGTAAAAATGGGATCTCTGTCACTTACAATAATCCTTGGACTTCCATGTAGCTTTTGAATTGTTTCCATAAATGCAGTAGAAACTGTATTGGCTTTAAATGGATGTGATAATGCACAAAAGTGTGCATACTTGGTAAGTCTGTCAACTACCACCATGATGACACTCTTTCCCTCATGCTTGGGTAAACCTATGATAAAATCCATTGAAACCTCCTCCCAACGTTGGCTTGGAATGGATAAATGTTGTAATAGACCTGGTGTCTTAATTATTTCAGCTTTATTTTGCTGGCAAACCAAACATTCAGCCACAAACTTTTGAATATCTTATTTAACGCCATCCCAAAAAAATTCCTTCTTAACCCTGTGGTAAGCTTTTAAAAATCCCGAGTGCCCTCCTAAGGGAGAAGCGTGTAATTCCAGAAGAATCTTTTGTTTGAGTTGGGAATTCTTACATAGGTATAAGGGATCTTTGTACCATAACGAATCATTTTTCCAACTAAATGTATCAGATGTACTGGAATCTTGTTGTAACTTTTGAATAAGTGTCCACACTTCCTCATCATTCTTCCATTCATACCTTGCTTTGTTATCCAATCTGGTTGGATAATAGAAATGGCACAAAGAAATGCTTCCACATCCTCATCTTTTTTGAGAGTGCATCTGCCACAACATTTCTCTTCCCTTTTTTGTAGATGATTTCAAAGTCATAACCCAACATCTTTGTGACCCAATGTTGTTTTCCTTCAGAGGATTATCTTTGTTCCATTTCCTGAAGCATCACATTCCATTTCCTGAAGCATCACATTCCATTTCCTGAAGCACCAATTCCATTTCCTGAAGCATCACATTCCATTTCCTGAAGCATCACATTCCATTTCCTGAAGCACCAATTCCATTTCCTGAAGCATCACATTCCATAATAAAGGTTTTTGTGTAATTTGGTGTAGCTAAGACTGGTGCTTGGCACATTGCCTCTTTAAGATGTTCGAAGGCCTTTGCTGCTTCTGGAGTCCATGAAGATGCATCTTTCTTCAATAGTGTTGTTAGAGGTGCTTCTATTTTCCCATAATTATTAACAAACTTGTGATAATACCCTGTCAACCCGAGAAATCCTGTCAAATTGTTTATGGATGTGGGGATTTTCCATTCCTTAATGGCTTTAATTTTGCTAGGGTCTACCTTAACTCCTTCATGAGATACAATATGACCTAGATATTCCATCTCTTGTACTCCAAAGAAACATTTGGATCTTTTCTCATATAATTGTTTCTCCTCCAATAGTTGTAGCACCATGTCAGCATATTCAACATGATCCTTCCAAGACTTGTTGTAGATTAGTATATCATCAAAAAATACTAACACAAATTTTCTAAGGAAGGGTTTGAAAATGGAATTCATCAAACCTTGAAATGTAGATGGTGCATTGGTAAGGCCAAAAGGAATGACCAAAAATTCATAGTGACCCTCATGAGTTCTAAATGATGTTCTTAGAATGTCTTCAGTCTTCATTCTAATTTGCTGATATCCTGAACAAAGATCCAACTTGGTGAAGTAAGTTGATCCACGCAATTCATCCAATAATTCATCAATGATAGGAATGGGAAACTTATCTTTAATAGTGAGCTTGTTGATCTCCCTATCATCCAAACACATGAGCCATGATCCATCCTTTTTGTGCACCAATACTATTAGAGCAGAGAAAGAACATTGGCTAGGTTGAATTATACTAGCCTCTAGCATTTCTACAACCATACGTTCAATTTCACTCTTTTGGGAATAGGGATATCTATACAACCTGATGTTTGGAGGAACACTTCCTGGAATCAAATGAATAGCATGATCGTGATCACGAATAGGAGGGAGACCTTTGGGAGTCTCAAATACCTTGGAATGATTGTCCAAGACTTTTTGGAGACCTAGAGAAATAGATGATTTCGATGTGGAAACATCTAGGGAACATAATTGTGCAATTACACTTTGTTGTTCCTTTTTTAGAAGCTTTGTCATACCGTTAGAGCTGATTATCTTTCCTGGTTTCCCTACATTGCCCCTTAAATCAATTTCCTTTCCTTTTGCATAAAATTTCTTGAAATGTTCTTGAAAGTTAAAAGCTATTATACCCAAGGATTGTAGCCATTGAACTCCTAGTACAACAGCGACACCTCCCATTGGAATAGAAAGCATTGGGCTATTAAATACATATTCTCCCATGGATATCTTGGTATTATGGCACTTTCTAGAGCAATTTATCATTCCTCCGCTTGCAACCATCACTTGACACTCTAGTGCTCGATATAGGAAGAAATTCAATTCTTTTTCTATCTTACAATGAATAAAATTGTGGGTACTTCCTAAATCAATCAACACTATTACCTTTTTTTTCTTCATATGTCCTTCTATCTTGATGGTTTGAGGAGTGGTAATTTGATCCAGGTGGATATTGGTGGCCACCTACCAAGTCCACCTGGACCCCCACCATTGTTTCTCTTAGCATTTTCAGTTTCCTTAATTGTAGCACAACTTACTATTTTTAGCAGTTTTTCAGGTCCTGAACTTCCAGAGCCGTTTTGAGGCCCTAAACGACATTTTTTGGGAAATCTAGGGGCAACATGGGCCCATGTTGCCCTTCCCAAAGTGGTAGTGCTCAGATAGATGTTTCTAACGAGCTATTGTATGTGTCAAAAGGAGATCGTATGCAAAAGTTACGACCCAGGAAGTTGATGTACCAATTTACCCAAATGGGGCCCACAGTTTGGTGTTTCATCTTCTAGGGTTAGGTTTTGGAATGTTAAGGGTTTTCCATTGTTTCTCAACAATAAATATGCCTTCGAGCCTCATTGTAACACAGTTCAGAGACATGTAGCCACCACATCTCTTCTCATAGATAAGCTACCATCACCCTAGCTGGTTTATTTCCATTACTGTTTGTAAGCATATTTCAATATTTTACATTAATGAAATGAAGTATTATTTCCGCTGCATATCTATGTTTATGGTTATCTCTATAATTTGTTAAGTTCTTGTTTAAGTCTGGATCAGTGGTATCAGAGCAGTCTACTTTTTCTTTATTTTTCTTTGCATGTCCCCAACGAGGTCGGGATATAAGGAGTTACGGCTTGAACTGGTCGAACCTTTAGAAGACTAGCCTCATAAATCCCGATGGCCTCCCATGGCGGATGAGAAGAAATATGAGGGGGTAGGAGATCCTATCAAAATATTGCTCAAAGAAGCCCTCGAGCGACAACGGAATGCGATGATGGACAACTTTGCCCAGATCCTTCAGTGGCTACCCAGAAGCAACGCATTGGCTTCCAGTAGCTACTCTGGAAACGCCACACCCTTTAAGGTACAAGTTAATTTTGAAATCCCCATATTTGAGGGTCAGATAGACGCAGATGTCATAGATAAATGGTTAAATATGCTAGAGGTTTATTTTTCTGTTCATGAATTTTCGAGTCGGGAAAAGATTGTTTTCGCTCCTCTCAAAGCAGCACCCCACGTCAAGGACTGGTGGAAAACCTACTGAGAGCAAAAGGATGAAAGTACCGGCTCACTATTTTTAGCCGCACCCACCTGGAATTCATTCTGGGATGCCATCAAGCAGAAGTACTACCCTGTCGGAAGCTATGAGGATGAATACATAAAGTGGACCATGATGCGGCAAGGAAGGGACCAAGACATGTCAGAATTCACCAATCTTTTCCATACCCTTCGCACAAAGTTGCGTATCAAGGATTCAGAGCAGCATTTTATACTCCAATACCGTGGCTGCCTGCACAAGTACATCCAAGAAGAAATACAATTCCTGAACATCTCTTCGCTCGGCACAACATACCGATATGCAGTCAAGGTTGAACAGAATTTTAACAAAAGAAGTGAGACTTTAGATCTGCGAATCCAAAACAAGGGAAAGGTACCCCTAAACCACAGAACAAAGGACAAAGCCAACGTAAGGTAGCCCAAGGCAACCCGCTGAAGCTGCAAGCAAAGAACAATGTTGCGAAGCCAAAAAAGGACACGGGAAAATGGTGTGAGTTCCATAAGAGCTCCACTCACAACGCAACTGAGTGTCGGGCCAAGCAGTCACTGGTGGCCGAGCTAAAGGTTTTAGAATCAGATGCATGTTCTGACTCTGAGTCAGAGTCCAACAAGGGTAATGACAAAGGGAAGCAGATCATTGATGCAGATCCCAACGCCACTGTTGCTACCACCAAGATCCAGAAAAATGAACCCAAAGATCCAGAGGAGGAGGAGTGTCTCTTCCACTCCCAGATGTGGGTAAAGGGCTGCCCGCTACAATTCATTGTCGATAGTGGGAGACAAAAGAAATTCATTTCGATAGATGTCGTGAAGTAATTGGGCTTACCGACCACAGCACATCCACAACCGTACACCATCGGGTGGTTTCACCAAGGACGGGATCTTCGCGTGAGCTAGCAGTGTTGCCTTCCATACAACATCAAGCCCTTCACGGATGAGGTATTGTGTGACATTGTGCCCCTTGAAGTTTGTGATGTATTATTAGGGAAACCATACTTGTGGAAGCGACATGCTATGTATGAATCAAGGCCCCGTGCTATGATTATTACATTGGAAATAAGTTGTACAGGATACCAGAGGTGGCACCTCCTACTGCCATCTCTTTGATTATTGCAAAACAATGCAGTAAGCTCATTTCCAAAACTGGGAAATTTGTTTTCCTGATGATACGCCCTCAAGGAAAGAAGAAGACGGTGGTCGCGACCTCCAGACAGGGCCCCTCTGCATGACAACTACAGATGGACAAGGTCGTGGAGGAGTATGAGGACATCTTCACCTCCCCCACAGGGGTTCCTCTGTACTGTCAGGTCAAGCACTCCATCGATCTGACCCCAGGTGCGCCGCTACCCAATGGAGCAATTTATCGGCTCTCCGTTCTAGAGAACGATGAAATCAAGAGGCAGATTCAGGAGTTCCTGCAGAAAGGTTACATCCGTCTGAGTTCATCGCCTTGTGGGAGCCCGATCGTGTTGGTACAAAAGAAGGATGGGACTTGGAGACTCTGTATTGACTATTGGGTGCTGAACAAGATCATTGTCTGTAATAGGTACCTGATCCCATAGATTGATGACCTCCTCGACCAACTAAAGGGGGCAAAATATTTTAGCAAGATTGATTTGAAGTCAAGATATCACTAGGTACCAATCGAACCCTCTGATGTGTGGAAGATTGCCTTCAAAGCCAAGGAGGGCCTTTTTGAATGGTTGGTTATGCCTTTCGGATTGACGAATGCTCCTGCAACCTTCATGAGGCTAATGGATGACATCTTGCAGCCATTCACCAACTCATTTGTAGTGGTATACTTGGATGACATTCTGATCTTCAGCCAGAGTTGGGAAGAACACCTCCACCATATCCAACAGGTTCTCCAAACACTGTGGCAACACAAGCTATGTGCCAATTTGGAGAAATACATTTTTGGCATGACCTAGGTTCAGTATCTGGGATACATTATTGATGAAAAGGGGGTGCATATGGATCTAGCCAAGATCCAAGTCATTCGAGATTGGCCATCTCCAACCACTCTAACAGAGCTCCGCATCTTTCTTGGTCTTGCCAACTTCTACTGCAGGTTCGTGTTGGGGTTTTCTCATATCACTTGGCCCTTGAGTCAAGTCACCAAGGGAGGAGCGAAAGCAAAATTCTTTTGGTCTGAATCTCAACAGAAGGCATTCATATAGTTGAAATATCGCCTCTGCATCGCACCAGTGCTCGCATTACCAGATTTACAAAAACCATTTGAGGTTGAGACAGATGCCTCTGACTATGTTATTGGGGCAGTCTTTACTCAACATGGGAATCCAGTGGCATATCACAGTGAAACACTTTTAGACACAGTACAAAATTATCCTACTTATGATAAAGAGATGTATTCCATTGTGTAGGCCTGCGGACAATGGAAGCATTACATTTGGGGAAGGAAATGGTCATCCACCCAAACCACCGACCCCTACAGTTCATACAGACCCAAGGGAAATTACATAATGATCGCCATCAGAAGTGGTCTACATACCTACAATAGTTCCATTTGAATATCAAGTATAAGAAGGGCAGCACCAATAATGTTGTAGATTGCCTCAATCAACCACCAATCATGGCGTTAACCACTGTGCTCAACTCTTGTGGACATGAGACTTCTGATTGGCCACTTCTCTACAAAAGCAACCCAGAATTCGGTGACACATACCAGACACTCTTGGAGGGTCAGCATGTTCTAGATTTTCACCTCCAGGATGCCCTATTATGCCACTTGGGTCACCTTTGTGTTCCTTCAAGTGAGAGTGCCAAGATGATTTGGGAAGCACACTATAGTCAGATTGTTGGGCATTTCGGGGTCGAGAAAATGGTAGCAGTACTGCAAAAGCATTTCTGTTGGCCGAATCTTTGACAGGATGTTGGGAAGGACATTAGATCATGTACTGCCTATGCCATTGCCAAACCGACCATCAAGAAGCAAGGCCTCTATGCCCCACTGCCTACCCCTAGTCAACCTTGGGAATCCATCTCCATGGATTACATGTCAGGCCTTCCTTCCACTAAGCATGGAAATGACTGTGTTTTTCTGGTTTTCGACAGGTTCTCGAAGATGGCTATTATGGCGGCCTGCAAGAAGAATATCACAGTAGAAGCCACTGCTAAAATATTCTTTGAACGAGTGTGGGTGCACTTTGGAATCCCACAGTCTATCATCTCAAATAGGGACAGTCAGCTCCTCAGTACATTTTGGTCCAGTCTCTGGTCAATGCTGGACACCAAACTCACTAAGTCCACAACCTTCCATCCTCAAACTGATGGCCAGACAGAGGTTTTCAATACGATGATTGTGCACATTCTCCGCATGTACAACTCAAAGCATCCACGCACATGGGATGAGAGCCACCCCTATGTTCAACACAGCTACAACCGAGCTCTTCCCAGCTTGACTCGCCACAACCCTTTTCAGGTGGGCTTGGGATTCCAGCCACTATGCCCGATTGATGTGGCCATGCCACTTGCAGCTACTCACATAGATTCGGCTCATGTCCAGTCCAAAACAGATAAGGCAACCAACTTCATTGAGCACATCCAACATATTTTCCAGTAGGTCCATGACATTCTGGAGAAATAAAATGCCAAGTACAAGCAGTGACATGATCAACATCAGGTGCCACACATGTTTCAGGTGGGCGACAAAGTCTGGTTGCATTTGCAAAATGAACAACTTATGGGAGCCTATCAGAAACTGATACCACTCTGATATGGTCCTTACACCATTACTAAGGCTGTGAGAGACAATGAATTTGAGCTCAAAATTCCCCCATTCCTTGGCCTGTTCAATGTGGACTGCCTTCGGCCATACTTTCCACCATTGCTAAACACATCTGACATTGCAGAACAGCTCACACCCACATTATTAAATCCATATTGCATGGAACAAGCAGTAACTGATCGAATCATGGACAAACAAATCAAGAGCACTCGCCAACAGAATATACAACTATATTGAGTTGTCAAAGCAGACCAACTCCTTCACCAGGGTAAGTGGCTCACCAGAGACCAAGTTCAGCAAAAGTTTCCTCATCTCATGGAGGAACTCAATGTAATGGGGACCATTGCTTCCTAAGGGGGGAGGAATGATCCAGGTGGATATTGGTAGCCACCTGCCAAGTCCACCTGTACCCCCACCATTTTTTCTCTTAGCATTTTCAGTTTCCTTAATTGTAGCACAACTTACTATTTTTAGCAGTTTTTCGGGTCCTGAAATTTCGGAGCCGTTTTGAGGCCCTAAACGAAGTTTTTTGGGAAGTCTGGGGGCAACGTGGGCCCATGACTGATGTTTCCCTTCCCAAAGTGGTAGTGCTCAGATAGATCTTTCTAACGAGCTATTGTACTCGTCAAACAGATATCGTATGCCAAAGTTACAACCACGGGAAGTTGATGTACCAATTTACCCAAACGGGGCCCACAGTTTGGCATTTCATCTTCTAGGGTTAGGTTTTGTAATGTTAAGGGTTTTCCATTGTTTCTCAACAATAAATAGGCCTTCGAGCCTTATTGTAACATAGTTCAGAGGCATGTAGCCACCACATCTCTTCTCAGAGATAAGCTACCATCGCCCTAGCTAGTTTATTTCCATCACTGTTTGTAAGCATATTTCAGTATTTTACATTAATGAAATGAAGTATTATTTCCACTGCATATATGTGTTTATGGTTATCTCTGTAATTTTTTGTGTTCCTGTTTAAGTCCGCATCATAATTCTAGCCAATGCATTACAAGATATGGTCGGATTCATTTCTTATTTATCTAGGCTTTGTTCCTGGAGTATATCCTCTTCTTTTGACCTTTCTTGTTCCTTTACTTCTTCCTCTTCACAATCTATGTAGAATAATATCTTCTCAGCACACTTATGACCTTTAGTGTATTTTCTATCACAACTGTAAAAAAGCCCTTTTGCTCTTTTTTCTTCCAATTTTTGTGGTGTCAACCATATAGGTTGTGGAAGGCTAGGGGCAACAACACTTCCATCTTTATAGTTGTGAGTGGTAGGCTTCTTGGTTGCCATAATTTTTCTTTCCATTTTTCTTGCTAACCTGGATGCCTTCTCTAATGAATCAGGTTCCCAAAGGCGAACATCATGTTGGATATTCTCCTTTAAATTCCCTATGAGCACATCAATCCTATGCTCCTTCGGAATATTTTTTACCCTTATGTTCAATGTTTGGAACTCCTCAATGTGCTCCATCATTGAACCCTTTTGTTTGAGACTTATCAATTGGCTAAAAAAGGTGTTGCTTTTTGTATCCTCATAATGTGTTTTCATTTATTCCATAAAAATTGCCCATGTGATAATTTGTTCATGAGAGCAAAGCCATTGATATCATACAAACTGATTTGGTTCCAAATATAAAGTTGCAATACATACCTTTTGTGTGTTTTGCACATTATTGAGATCAAAAAATTGCTCCATCTATAGTATCCATGTTGTATGATCCTTGCCATCAAACTTCCTCATATCGATTTTTGGAATATGGTGTGTCTTCGATCCAACATTAGAGTCTATGAAATCATGACTAACATTTCTTTTGTTCTCATCATGAGTTTCCTTTACTACGCTTTCACCATTGGTGACCATTTCTTGTAGCAACTTATTCAAATTTATCTTCAATTCTTCCAACTTATCATCCATGCCATCCATCTTAGCGTCTATGCCATGCATCTTAGCTTCCATGCCATTGATCTTAGTTTCCTCACCATTCATCTTAGCTTCTACGCCATTCATCTTAGCTTCCATGCCCTTTATCTTAGATTCCACGCCATTTGTCTTAGCTTCTATTAGCTTTTGTGAGAGTGACATTGTTGCACTTGGTCTTGTCAGTTTGATATATCATGTAGCATTTCTTCCTCTTCTTCATGATTCATGCTAGAGCTTTCAGGTTGTTTACTAGGTGTTTCCATTTTCTTTCTTCGGGACATCAATTACCGATAATAATTCTTCACTATTCCCTTTGAATTCCTTCAAACTAGTTTTTCAAACCAAGCTTATGCAAATATTAAAAAAAAATACACACCTTTTTTCACTTTGTAGGCACTCAATATTGAATAGGATGTATCTCTGTAATTTCATATCTTTCAGTTCTGAAATTGTGACCTTCAGTAGCCCTCTATGTCCTCTTTCCAATGCCACCAGTCTGATTGAATTTAGACTCTCCAAGAAAGAGTTATGCACAATCTCCCAAGATGACCTGATTATATACCTTTTCAAAAGAGCAACCTTGTATGAGGAGCCACGTGTCACTATTTTTACCTTTGGGTCCAAAAAATATACACAGGAAACTACAATTCATCTTCTTTTTGTAACTTCTTACGAAATTGTAGTCTGATGCTCAAAACAAAAGTTATGATGATTTTCCGAAGGTCACCTATTTGGAATTTAATTCAGGAGTCTGCAAAAAGACCAAATTCCTTAGATCATATCTCCACAAATATAGCACGAAACGCTCTTAAATTTAGACCCGAGGTTCAATGCAATTTCATCTCAAATGTTTTTTTTGTTTGCTTCTGAAACGTCGCAGAAAAAGAGTTATAGTGAAAATACCATGATGACCTATTTGGAGAAGCGAAACCCTAGAATCCAAAGCTCTAATACCAAATGTTATGAAAACAACGCAGAAAAAGATAGAAAAGATAGATCAATGCCTTAGAATTTAGCCTCTTCGAGGGGGAAACCACCTTTACATTACATAAGTGAACAATTCTTGGATGATTCAAATGACAAAACCTCCTTTCTATATATAGGAGTCTAAGGAGTCACAATATAACCAAGCCGACCTAACAATAATAATATAAAGGCACAAAAATAACAATAGAGGGATTCTATGGGGCACAGTAATAACAATATAGGGACAATAGGGGAACAACAATATTAATAAGGGATACAACTACAATAGTAATGGGGGCCTCATTAGTATTATAGGGACCTAACATGTTTCAATTAATTTTGGTGTATTAATCCATAGTTCCTAACTTGTAAACCCCAAAGTTTCCCCTCCGCTGATATTTTGGTCCACCCACCTATTCCTATGTTTACTATCCCGCCATATACTCCAAATATTCCCCACTATTAGTGTCAGTATCTTCATCCCTCCGTCGGTGATCATATTCTCTTGTTGCATTACATTTTAGGTGTCTCGTTCGGTCAGTTGCATTCCATTAGGATCATGGATCATCTGACAATAGTGGCTTATTATACATTTTCCCTCATGTCTTTTTACCTGTTGGCCCATTTTCATTCATCTAGATCATCTGCAGTCATCTTTTGTCTTTAGATCCACAAAAGTTATTTTGAGGGTTTTAGGTCTCATTACGTCTAGGGTTTCATCAAAAAGGTCTTAAAAATGCTAAGTAAAGGTTAGAATGTGCATGAGGAGGACAAATAAAGTTTCAACAACAATAATTTCTATAATCACATGCTCAGTGATTAAAAAACAGAGGTTTTCATGTTTTTATGTATAAATTTGATGTAATTTCACTGTTTCCATATGTAATAACTTCAATGGTAACCCCAGTCACCTTGCTAAGCTTCAGCATCTCCATCATCTAGAAGGCAAACAAAAAATCAAAGCATTTCGTTCATCACAGGCAAAAATAAAGCAAACTGCCCAAAAACAGCGTTTGAAAAATAAGTCAAATGCAAACATTACAAAGTGGGTTTTTGATAAGTGAAAAATTAAAATCTTTTGTATATAAACCATTTGTCATGTTTAAAGAGCTCATTTGCATCCAAAGGAGGAGTGAACAAGAGAATAGTCGGGTTGAAAGCAAAGAGCAAAACTGCAGTAATTTGGGCAAGTTTCAAGGGCGCAACGCATTGGGTCGTGGGCACGGCGCATTGGGCCTCCCTCTGCAGTGTTAAACTTACATTGGTGTGGCACATTGAAGTGGTATGGTGCACTGGGTTAGTGGTGCAGTGCATAGGGCTTCAAGCCGATTTCACCCACATACTCTCCAAAGTTTGCAAAATTTGCTCAATCTTCAGGTGTCCATGTAAGTCAAGAATTCTTCCATTGCCGGGGAATGTGTTTCTCTTAGAGTTTATGGTGATTTGATGAGAAAAACTTGAAACCATACCTCCTTGCAATTTTTGCCAAAAAACAGTTGCATAGGGTTTACAATTTGTGTTTTTGCTGCCAATTCCACTCCGTCATGCTTTGATTTCCTCATTCATTTTCCAATTTCATCAACCCATTCCCTAATTCCCATATCCCTAAATTCACTAACCCCATATTCTTAACTCCCACTATCCCAAACCCTAGCTACACATTCCTAAACCCTAATTGTTATCCCAAAATCTAAACAGTTCCCCTAAAACCCTTCTATTCCCTAAATTCTAGTTAGCAACATTTCTAAAACCCCTCTTACCCTCTCCCTTCACAGTCCCTAATACATCTTCAAACATTTGGCAGCAAAATATCAAAATCACCATAAATCTCTTCATACTCATCAAGAAAACTCACACATTAGCAAGCATGAAATCTGATCCTTCATATGACTAAGATGAAGAGACACAGTGACTCTCCTACAAAACTGCATGCACCAAGGAGACCTCACAAGGGTGGAAAACATATACGACAGGAGCCTACCTCACTTGCTGAGTTGTAGGCCTGCCCTCTTGCTATCACATGGTTCCAACACCAATCTTGTTATCAGTTCTGTGAGATGGTTGCTAGCGTCTAGTATCATCATAAGTTAGCCTGGTTGTTTGTGCTTCATCTACATAATCGCCAAACCACTCTAACTGGTGTGACATTCACCTTGAGACCAGAGTCTATTTCTCTAGCAACCAGCATTCCTAATGACGGAGATAAGTGGAATAAAAGGTAGCAGATTGACAGGGAACACTATGAACCATACATAAAGCCCGGTTATTTGAGACAAATCAGCAGAGTTTTTCCCTTTCGGTACTTGAAAGACTCATATTCTCTGTTGATGAAACTCATAATGAAGTATTTCAGCTGTGAGGTCCAGTTTTCTCGCCTATATGCTTATCATATCATATTGTTGATGCACTTTACCAAGGTGAGAATGATGAATCTCCCCTACTTCATGTGCCGAGATATTGAGAATATGACCACCCTAGTACAAGAAAGGACTCCTCAGCAGCAGTTTAACAGTATATATCATTTTGCACTCATCAAAATTGTTCTCATGCATCAGCTTGGTTTTCAAGGCATCTCATGGGAGGATTTCATTTCTCATGAGTTCTTCACAATTCCTCAGGTACCTCCAAAGCCTTTTCATGAGACAGGTGGACCTTCTCATCAGCAGGGGGGGTCATGAGACACAGACCGCTAGTGTGTTGGTGTTTTTGACCTAGCAAAAGGGCTCTAGATGGTTGTTTGCAGCAAAAAGTGAGTATTATCTCCACCCGGGGTGGAAGGGGTCTTGCTTCCTTCATCAGCACAGCAGGTTCAAGACAAGGGCAAGAGGCCATTACATGATGAGGGGCCTTCAGGTGAGCAGGAGACCAATTTCATTCTCATTCAGGATGATGACACCGATTTGGGTCCACAAAGCTCAAAGCTCAAGGAGGTCATCCAAGAGCAACAGGCGAACATCAATGCTTTGTCTCTCAACTTGAAAAGATCCGAGTGGATAATAAAGTACCTAGAGAAAAGAAACAAGCAACTAGAGGATCGACAAATCATAATGAAGCTACGAAACATACGAGAAAACTGACAAGCTGCCAAACAGAGGAAATTCAAGTTCACAACACTTGAGCAAGAAATCAATACCGATCGTGAGTATTGGTTGGAAAGAACTAATATCTACTTGGAGGGGATGTTGGAGAAAGCCGTCAATGAGAAAAATATGTTGAGAAACATCGCATATCATTATTTGTCAAGGAATATGGTGTGCCAAGCTAGAATCAAGAGCTTGAAGGCCAAGTTGAAGAAGAGATCGAGGAGGCAAAAGGCGCAAGATAAACTTTATATCTTGGTTGAGGCTTCCTTGGCCCAATGTAGCATTCGATGGAGAACACTCAGCCCAAATTTCAAAAATTTTGGGACGCTTTTTGCATTTTTGAATTTTTGGGCTAAAACACAGAATTTTTTGCCCAATGTGCCATGCCACCTGGCGCTTGCTTTTGATGGAGGCCTCCAAATGAAAAAAACTCAGCATCTTTGGATTTACCTAGGAAAAATATGCATGCCTCACAATGGCCAAGAAATTTTGACAGATTTTGAGCCCCCAAAAAGGTCAAAAACACCCAAAAAATGACCTTACTACCCCAATTTTGATGCACATGAAGCAGTGTTGGGAGAAATTAGTTTTGGAGGGGCAAATGGAGTCCAAATTCAAAATTTCAACTTGTTCTAGAAAATAGATAGGCAAACCTTTCTAGAAAGCACACTTGGAGAAAATTTAGACATTGGGAAGTCCTCCAAAAGTGGCTACAAATAGGTGCTACACATAGAGAAATCAGTGCGGCGCATAGGGGAAATTTTGCTCAGTTTGACCAAGTATACTCTATTTTTCACCTAGTTCCTTGACATTTTGACTTTTCTCTTTCTTAATGCCAAAATTATGATGTAATTTAATGTAAATTGATGGATATTGATGTAATTATGTCAAATTTTCACCCATGGAGGTAGATTCATCTATCAAAAAGTAGTTTGCAACTGAATGAATCAGTTCCCTAGTTTCTAGAGGCAAGCTGTTCCACTGCGTAATTTGTAGTTCTCAGTTTAGAATTAGTTGGAACAGCTCCTAAACTCATGAGATCAACCCATAGATGCTAGGATGAGTTTTTTTTTCCTATATCTTATGTTTTTTCAGTCATTAGCATGGTTGGACTTTTTGTATACTCATCTCAGAAATTTTGGCTAAGGAATAGACCAGGGTTTGCAACGCTTTATGGGATTCATGGGGCATATTGCTTTGGTATTGTGTTTCCTTCTATAAATTGTAATTTTATATGTGTTTTATGTATGCCATCATCTCTCAACTGAAACAAACAAGGATAAAGGTAGAATACACTGAAAATATAGTGCTCTACCTAGGGTTTGCTTAGTTATTGATGTTTTCAGCTATTTGAAAAGGATCCCTAAGCTCTTCATGCCCTTTTCAACTCCTCATCTGTCTAAAACCTCTCCGTCTCACTCAATTTGAAGTACCAAATCACTTGCCTACCTTGCCCCATAGAGATATCTGCAAAACTGAGCCTCATTCCCTAGGCCCAAATCTGCCCTTCCATTTGGGCAAACAAAACATCATCAAATTCAAAAAAACACTTTTGCATACATTCCTAGCCTAAAATCAATCTTCGCACCAGTCATCTCAAGCCTCATTGATCATATTTTTCTGAGATTGACAAGGAGAGAGCCCTCTCTTGACCTAGTAGGGCTACCTACTAGGTTAAGTGTGGTTTGATGTTACCCTAGATCCTACCTTTCTCAGCCTGAGATAGATTTAGGAACTAACATAGTGGCGACTGTACTAGGGAAGAAAAGCTTATTTATTTGTTAGTGTTCTTGATTTATAAACTATAGACGGAGCCTAAGTTATGCCAGGAAGCCTTCAAACTGCACATTTCTTTGCCAGTGCATAAGTAGATAAAAGTAGCTTTAGTCAATCTCTGGTCTAGTCTTATAAGTTAAACATTTGACTTGCAAATTTCCCCAGTACATGAATCAAGTTAAATCTGATTGTTGATGGTGGACAGTAGTTAGACACATATGAAGGTTGAAATCATTCTCCTAGCGACTCCAGTGTCGAAGAATCCCAAGCTTCAGAATTTTTATGGCAACTCCACTCTTCAAGAACTAGTGGCCTGAAGAATTTCTTGGTGAATTCATTTTATCAAAATGGTTTCGCTCGATTGAAGGTATGATCCCATGAGCCAAGATCACATTCCAGGTTTCCCAAATAAAATTCCTAAGGTAGATTTGCAAAGGAATTTGCCTACGTTTAAAGATGATGATAGGAAGGATGATGCTTTACATCTAGTTAGATTTCGCGTACATATTCACAAGTTGAAGGTTGATTTTCCTAAAGATTGTTTGATAAAGATATTCATGGCCACTTTAGATGGTGAAGCCCAATCTTGGTATGAAAGTTTTCCACCTACCTATATTTATTGTTTGAAGGATTTTCGTACCATGTTCTTTGAAAGGTATAAATAATCTTATCCATCCTTAAATTTGGTTCAGAACTGTTGCAAACATGTTTATAGTTTTATAGAAAGTCTTAAGAAAGTGTTTGAATATGATGATTTCATGGATGATGAGATCATGGAAGCCCTGTATGAAAATCCATTTCAACAGCATAAAGAGGATACCTATCAAGATGCTAAGGAAAATTTGTAGCAAGATCAAGATCTTAGTACAATGGAAAATGATGAAAGAGAAGGTTTTATTTCAGATATGTCCATAGAAGAAGATAATGTGCAGGAAAGTCAAGTTTCAATCTCAGAATGTGATAAATTCAAGATGGTTATTTCATATCTAGATTCAGATCGTGATGATGAAGACTACCTTGTTTTGAATCCCATGAAGGAGAGCTCTGTTGTTGAGATCATCTAGAATGAAGAAGACAAAGTTACTGACCCAAGCCTTCATGAGGAGGTAGTCCAGTCATTTCATGAAAAAAAAGATGAGATCTTTGTTCAAGTAAGTGAAAAATATTCTTTCAATAACTCAATGGTAAATGATAATTTGATTGCCATGTCATATGAAGATGATCGACAATGTTTTCAAATTTCAGAAGATCAGGGAATTAAGGACTGTCATTGAGGTTTTTCACGTTTTGAAAAGTTATTTCATGAAGAAAATCACTGTTTGAGCAAAAGAAAACAAAAAACATTATCTCCTTTGTCTGAAGATGAAATATATCTACTCCTGAAAGGTCAGGTTCCAACCCAAGCTAATGTAGGTCTGCAGTGTGCACATGAGCAAGGATGTGTGAGTGAAACTTCTTCCTCTTTTGAAAATGATGACAGTCTTGAAATTAGATTTATAGATCAATGAATAGATAATATTTTCTTTCATGAAGATGATAAGGTTGTTATGTTTGATGATCTTGAAGATTGTTTTCTGTTTAAGAATGACCTAGACCATGAAATTCAGGAATACGAGCTTGAGAGAGACAATATGCTAGAAATTCTCATGATCGAGGAATTTTCAGCTGGCACTCAAATAGCAAAGCAAATACCTGTCTATTCCTTCCCATCACCAGGCAACCAGTTGTTCTTTCAGATTAGAATGAAGGGAGTACTTGTATTTTTACTACTGGATCTCAAGACAAGATAGTGCTTCAAGATTATCAAGATCCTTTCGGCATTCTTTTGCAAGCATGAGAGATGATGAATGTTTCCTGGTTCGTTATTATAAGCCTTGGTTTCAGTGGTTATTGTGAGTTGCCTACATTTACATCATTCTACCTGCTCGGGAAAAGTGAGAGCAGAATTTCAGTATGTAGCCATCTACTAGATTGGTTACATTAGAAGGCTCACTACACATGATTGTACATATTTCATCAGTAGGAAGGTAGTTGTCATCATGATTTGAAACCCTCAAATCTTGATGGTCTGCTGCCGTTAAAAGGCTTTGTAAGTACTTGTTTCAGTTAAGTAAGTCTTGAGTCATTTTTTGTTTTCATCAGTTTTGAGTGTCTAGTTTCAGTTGCTGAATGTCTAGTTCTAGCTACTGAATGTCTAGTTTCAGCTTTTGAGTGTCTTGTTTCAATTTGATCTAGTCTTACTCATTTCAGTTATGAGTCTTGAGTCTTGAGTTTCGATGTTTTGTTGTCAAGATATTAATTTTAGTTTGCTGAAGTTATTGACTCCATGTAGCCCAATGGAAGAGGCACTGCCTGCTTTCCCAGAGATCTGTAGTTCTTGGCACCTCCAAGGAGCTACCATCCCCATTGGAGCCAATGTTAGTGTCGGTATCTTCATCCCTCCGTCAGTGATCAAATTCTCTTGTTGCATTCCATTTTAGGTGTCTCGCTCGGTCAACTGCATTCCATTAGGATCATGGATCATCTGACGGTAGTGGCTTATTATACATTTTCCCTCATGTCCTTTACCTGCTGGTCCATTTTCATTCATCTAGATCATCTACAGTCATTTTTTGTCTTTAAATCCACAAAAGTTATTTTTAGGCTTTTAGGTCTCACTAGGTCTAGGGTTTCGTCAAAAAGGTCTTCAAAATGCTAAATAAAGGTCATCAGGTGCATGAGGAGGACAAACAAAGTTTCAACAACAATAATTTCTATAATCACATGCTCATTTACTGATTTTTCCTCAAAACCCTGTTTTGAGGAAAAACAGAGTTTTTTATGTTTTTATGTATCAATTTGATGGAATTTCAGTTTTTCCATATGTAATAACTTTAGTGACAACCCTGGCCACCTTACCAAGCTTCACCATCTCCATCACCTGCAAGGAAAACAAAAAATCAAAGCATTTCGTTCATCACAGGCAAAAATAAAGCAAACTGCCCAAAAAACAGAGTTTGAAAAACAAGTCAAATGCAAACATTACAAAGTGGGTTTTTGATAAGTGAAAAATTAAAATATTTTTTATATAAACCATTTTTCATGTTTAAAGAGCTCATTTTCATCCAAAGGAGAAGGAGTGAACAATAGAACAGTCGGGCTGAAAGCAAAGAGCAAAATTGTAGCAATTTGTGCAAGTTTCAGGGGCACGATGCATTGGGTCATGGGCACGGCGCATAGGGCTGGTGTGGCGCATTGGGCCACCCTCTGCAGTGTTAAAATTACACTGACGTGCCGCATTGAAGTGGCGTGGTGCACTGGGTTAGTGGCGTGGCACATAGGGCTTCAAGCCGATTTCACCCACAAACTCTCCCAAATTTGCAAAATTTGATCAATCTTCAAGTGTCCAAGTAAATCAAGCATTCTTCCAGTGCTAGAGAATGAGTTTCTCTTAGAGTTTATGGTGATTTAATGAGAAAAACTTGAAACCCTACCTACTTGCAATTTTTGCCAAAAAACAGTTGCATAGGGTTTACAATTTGTGTTTTTGCTACCAATTCCACTCCATCACACCCTCACTCTTTGATTCCCTCATTCATTTTCCAGTTTCATCAACCCATTCCCTAATTCCCATATCCCTAAATTCACTAACCCCATATTCTTAACTCCCACTATTCCAAACCCTAACTACGCATTCCTAAACCCTAATTTTTATCCCAAAATCTAAAAATTGTCCCTAAAACCCTTCTATTCCCTAAATTATAGTCAACAACATTTCTAAAAACCCTCTTACCCTCTCCCTTCATAGTACCTAATACATATTCAAACATTTGGCAGCAAAACATCAAAATCACCATAAATCTCTTCATACTCATCAAGAAAACTCACACATTAGCAAGCATGGAATCTGATCCTTCATATAACTGAGATGAGGAGACACATAGTGACTCTCCTATAGAACTGCATGCATCAAGGAGACCACACAAGGGTGGAAAACATATACGAGAGGAGCCTACTTCACTTGTTGAGCTGAATGCCTGCCCTCTTGCTATCACATGCTTCCAACACCAATCTTATTATCAGTTCTGTGAGATGGTTGCTAGAGTCCAATATCATCATGAGTTAGCCCAGATGTTTGTGCTTCATCTACATAATTGCCAAACCACTCTCGCTGGTGTGACATTCACCTTGACACCAAAGTCTATTTCTCTAGCAACCAACATTCCTAATGTCAAAGAGCAATGGAATAAAAGGCAACAGATTGATAGGGAACACTATGAACCATACATCAAGCCTGGTTATTTGAGACAACTCAATAGAATTTTTCCCTTCCGGTACCTGAAAGACTCATATGCTCCCTTGATGAAACTCATAATGAAGTATTTCAACTATGAGGGCCGGTTTTCTCGCCTATATGATAATCATATCAGATTGTTGATGCACTTTACCAGGGTGAGAATGATGAATCTCCCCTACTTCATGTGTTGAAATATTGAGAAAATGACCACCCTAGTACAACAGAAGACTCCTCAACATCAATTTAACAGTATATACCATTTTGCACTCATCAAAATTGTGGTCATGCATCAGCTTGGTTTGCAGGGCATCTCATGGGAGGATTTCATTTCTCATGAGTTCTTCACAGCTCCTCAGGTACCTCCAGAGACTTTTCATGAGATAGGTGGACATTTTCATCAGTAGGAGGGTCATGAGGCACAGACTGCTAGTGTGTCGGTGTTTGTCACCTATCAAAAGGGTACTAGACGGTTGTTTGCAGCAGTAAAGCGAGTATTATCTCCACCCGGGGTGGAAGGGGTCTTGCTTCCTTCATCAGCGCAACAGGTTCAGGACAAGGGAAAGAGGCCATTACATGATGAGGGGACTTTAGGTGAGTAGGAGATCGATTTCATTCTCATCCCGGACAATGACGCAGATTTGGGCCCACAAAGCTCAAAGCTCAAGGAGGTCATCCAAGAGCAACAGGCAGACGTCAATGCTTTGTCCCTCAACTTGGAAAGAGCCCAGTGGATAATAAAGTTCTTGGAGCAAAGAAACAAGCAACTAGAGGATCATAAAATCATAATGGAGCTAAGAAACATACGAGAAAACCGGCAAGCTACCAAACGAAGGAAAGTCAAGTTCACAAGACTTGAGCAAGATATCAATGTTGATCATGAGTCTTCGTTGGAGATGACTAATATCCACTTGGAGAGGATGCTGGAGAAAGCCATCAATGAGAAAAATATGTTGGGAAACATGGCATATCATTATTTGTCAAGGAATATGGTGTGCCAAGCTAGAATCATTAGCTTAAAGGCCAAGTTGAAGAAGAGATCGAGGAGGAAAAAAGTGCAAGATAAACTTCAGATCTTCGCTGAGGCTTCCTTGGCCCAACACAGCACTTGATGGAGAACACTCAGCCCAAATTCCAAAAAATTTGGGACACTTTTTGCATTTTTGAATTTTTTTGGGCTAAAACACAGAATTTTCTGCCCAATGCTTTGCGCCACCTGGTGCTTGCTTTTGATGAAGGCCTCCAAATGAAAAAAAATCAGCATCTTTGCATTTTTGTTGGAAAAATATGCATTCCTACCAATGTTCAAGAATTTTGACAGGTTTTGAGCTCCCAAAAACGTCAAAAACACCCAAAAAATTACCTTACAACCCCTATTTTGACACACAGGAACCAATATTGGAAGAACTTAGTTTTGGAGGGGAAAATGGAGGCAAAATTCAAAAATTCCACTTTTTCTAGAAAATAGACAGGAAAACCTTTCCAACAAGCACACATGGAGCAAATTTGGACATCGGGAAATTTTGCTCGATTTGACCAAGTATACTATTTTTTTCGCCTAGTTCCTTGACAGTTTGACTTTTGTCTTTCTTAATGCCAAACTTATGATGTAATTTAATGTAAATTGATGGATCTTGATGTAATTATGTCAAATTTTCACCCATGGAGGTAGATTTGTCTATCAAAAAGTAGTTTGCAACTGAATGAATCAGTTCCCTAGTTTCTAGAGGCAAGCTATTCCACTGCCTAATTTGTAGTTCTCAGTTTAGAATTAGTTGGAACAGCTCCTAAACTCATGAGCTCGACCCGTAAAGGCTAGGATGTGTTGTTTTTTACCTATATCTTATGTTTTTTCAGTCATTAGCATGGTTGGACTTTTGAGAAAGCTTGGAGCTTCATTGTATACTCATCTAGTTTTGGCTAAGGAATAGACCAGGGTTTGCAACACTTTATGGGATTCATCTGGCATCTTTCTTTGGTATTGTGTTCCCTTCTGTAAATCGTAAGTTTATATGTGTTTTATGTATGCCACTATCTCTCTTGCTTCTTCTTAATTAAAACAAACAAGGATAAAGGTAGAATACATTGAAAATGTAGTGCTCTACCTAGGGTTTGCTTAGTTATTGACGTTTTCAGCTGTTTGAAAAGGATCCCCGAGCTCTTCATGCCCTTTCCAACTCCTCATATATCTAAAACCTCTCTGTCTCACTTAGTTTGAAGTACCAAATCACTTTCCTACCTTGTCCCATAGAGATCTCTACAAAACTGAGCCTCATTCCCCAGGCCCAAATCCGCCTTTCCATTCGAGCCAACAAAACATCATCAAATTCAAAAAAACCCTTCTGCATACATACCTAGCCTAAAATTAGTCTTCACATCAGTCATCTCAAGTCTCATTGATCATATTTTGCTAAGATTGACAAGGAGAGAGCCCTCTCCCGACCTGGTAGGGCTAGCTACCAAGTTAAGTATGGTTTGATGTTACCCTAGATCCTACCTTTCTCAGCCTTAGGTAGATTTAGGCACTAACACCCACTATGCATTAAATTACTTTCTACTGACCCCACCGAGCAACCCGTCACCTCGCATTAACACTTTGACACCTCTCACATCATCTACACCCACCTCCGAAGATCCTGTAGCCCACACAACATTTCAGCCCCCCCTCACCATACGAACTTTACCGTCGGGCGGGGGGGCCTGAAATGGGTAGTATTCAAGACCACGCCCGCCACTACGTGTTAACACTACAACATTTCAGACCCCCCTTCAGTGAAACCATTAATCACCTCCCCTCCCCCCTCCGAAAAGCGGTTTCTTCGCCTCTTGATACCACTCTTCTACCCGTTGCACTCTTACCACTCACCTTCCACCATGTCACTTTCCTATTGATTCTGTCAATCATATCTGCTCCCTCCAAAACTAAGCCATTAAATAATTAAACGGTTTAGCCATTAATCCAATGGACCTATGCCACCCTCAACGGAAAAACCAGACTATTATATAATTCTCCCTTTCACTCATTAACCGGTTACTCAATTCATACATTGGCACTGTTATTTCTCTATTACAAGTTTTCTAGACCAAACTCTGGAATTTTCATCTGCCAGTGACACTTTCTACTCACTCTTCTTCAGCCTATTACCTCTGTTCTTGTCTTCAAATCCTAAGTCCTCTTTGTCTATTCATGCCTGTAATCCAATTTTCACTACTGTGCTTAGCCTTATGTGAAGATGCCTCCAAAGGACAAGGGACTAGAAGAACCTGCCAGTCCTCTTATCTATAATCCCATTGGTTTTCACCACATCCCTTTGGTTGGCAGAGACCATAAAGTCCATGAAAGTCTCTGCAAATTTAGCCTTTTTGGGATGTATTTCTAGCTCAAGGACAAATACATAGATAAATCCGATGGCATTTAGTTGTGGGAATCCAGTTTACCCCACTATATTTTTCCCCATACCCACAACACCCTAGAATTTGTTAGGAAGTGTCATGCATGTTATTTGCCAAGCCAAAGAGTCATTATTACCCTCACTGGAGAAATTTTGTTTACTATCACTCCTCAAGCCATAAACCAAATGATGCAAGCCCCTACAGTAGAGAATGCCACCCCCGTTTCCTATGAACCACTTGTTCAATTGTACCAAAAGTTGAACTTTTCCATGAGGACCAAAACCTTTGAACTTTTCTTGACAAAAGATGCCCATTGCCAAAGAAAAAACCTCCCTATCCCTCCTCTATTTTCCTTTAGAGACCCAAGAAAATTATCACAGTCATCTCTTACCTCCTTGGCTACTACTCAGATCAATGGGTAGATGAGGCCATCATAACATTTTTGTCCATTTTCTCTTTTAATTCTAAGCCCTCCATCATGTTTAACTTTAGCCAATTTCTTGCAAATTCAATTCACAAGCAGCTTATCAAATTTTAGATAGAGGAGGTGTTCAGATATGATTTTTTGTTAGTCTATATGTTCTTATATTTTCAGGGAGGCAACATCAAGCTTGCTTTACAAAATCTAGATGTAGAAGGGAACCAACGGTGAGTCATCTTTTGGACTACTCTAGTGATGAGTGAACAAAAAGAATACACATACAAACAATTCATAGAGATGTTTGTGCACCCATAATTTAATCCCTTAGGCAGCATAACAGAACCGAGGATCAGTGATGAAATTAGAAAGGTGTTGCAACTATCAAACCAAGTTCAGACAAGGGATTGGTACCTCTATCAAAATTATGTAGAATTGAGAATATTTCAATGTGAAATTTCCCCTTACAATCTGCTTAAATTCCTCCCAATGACGATTTTTTCTCTAGAGTACATAAGACAGGTTCTTAATATGGATGATATCCACTTTGTTGCTGCCAAGAAGAATTTCCAATTCAAAATTAAAACATAGATATGTCCTTTCATTTGGAACAACAAGGAAGCAGGGGAAGCAACATATAAGCTACTAAAAGAAATGAAATTCAGCCTTAGTTTCACCTAGTCATATGATCCATTGGTGGCCATTTCTAAATTAAGAATGGCAAACAAATCCACTCCCTATTTTCACGCAGCCATAATAGAGAAAGAGAAGTATAAAAGCAACTAGAATGGGCTGAGAACACCCTACAAGAGGTAGAAGAGCAGCTGGTATCATCCTCCACAATACTGACTCCAACCATGCAGGAGAAAACGACTAAGAGAAGAATAGAAGAAGAGTCCCCTTCAGGGACTGAAACTTTCAGTGAAAGATTCAAAAATATGTATAGAAAGAAGGCCAGGCTTAGTTCCAAACTAAGCCTTGGAAAGGATTCAGAGCAGGAGAACATTATCACCACTAATGAGCCACTTGTTTCCTCATTAGTGGGTGATCGAAAAACACTATCTCCCACTACCTCCATGGCTTCACAAGATCAGCAACAAATGTAGACCGGCACATATAGTACGGGGGAGACAAAGAAAAGTATAATGGATATTTTTAAAGAGATAAAACGAAGGAATGAGGCCTTGAAGATTAACACTTACAATCAATTCTGGAAGCAAACTTCTGATTCTCAAAACGGGTTGTTGTCATCCTTTGATTCAGAGAAAGGTAAAATGCAAATGGTATTCCTCCAGGAACAAGTTCCCCAGCCCAAGGTAGCATCAGAGTACAAGAAGACAACATTTGAGTTTGATTTAAAAGACATACATCCCATTGACCAAATGGAGATGCACAAGTAGACAGGGGAAATGATTTTTTTCCACTTTCACTAATACTGCTATGAGGTTGTCCAAATTGCAGGTTACATTAGCCAATGTTCAATCACAACTGAAGGCGGAGAAGGTCTCTCCACTTGCCAAAGGCACCAGGATAAAAACACTAGAGGACTTGGTGATCAAAGTGGGTTATGACCTTACAAACATCAATGCTGCAGAAGAGCTTGTAACGAAAAAGAATTTAGACATAGCAACACTAAGGAAGGAGTTGAAATTACTAGCTATAGAAAATCCTCTAGCCAAGGATATTGAAGAAACAAAGACAGAAAAGGTAGATATGATGAAGCTTGTCATGGAGCAGAGTGCACAGTTGAATAAAATGGAGACAAAGATGGAAAATATGATTAAAGAAAAGGATAAAGCTTCCAAAATGGTTGTTGTCCCTTTGGAAGCACTCCCTATCATAGCCATTCCTACAACCACATATTCTACAACAACCACAGGGGATGTTGCAGATTAGTTGGAAAATGCAGTGTAAAACATGTCTCTCTAGACTGAAGAGATCAAAATCTTGGAGGTTCAAGTCAATCTTATACAAGATCATCAAACAAAGATAGGGACTTTTCATGCAGCAGAACTACAGAGAGCTCAAAATCAGAGAGAGGTAGTGAAGAAGTCAGCAAGTGATTCCTCTATTAGCTACACAATGGCCCATGTTAAAGAAATTATATGGAACAATATCATTGAAGAAATAAATGAAATCTGGCCATGTATCCAAATTATATTCGAGTAGAATAAATTGATGGAGAAAGCCAAGAAAACCACTTCTGCTATCAATGTTGAATTAGGAGAAATGCCTGCTATAACCAACAACATCATAAAGTTCCTCAATTCCAAAAACAGATATGAGCTGGATGATCTAGGAGTAGATGAAAAAATAGAAACCATCCTGGAAGTGAAGAAATTTCTAACAAAGAAGAACCTGTTTGCAGAACTGACAGAGAAATGTTACACTTTGGAGGTAGCAGTTAACAGGTTTTTCACTAGAATAGATGTATTGAACAAGAAAGTTCTGCCTTCTTTATTTGTGATCAATGACAAATTTATGACCAGGGAAGATTACAAGAAGAAGCTTCAAGACATTGCAAAGGAGACAACTAAGTCTTCACACATCAAAGGTACTATGAGGGGTGGAGATTTTTATTAAGCTATCAACAACATCAATTTTATCCAACATCAAATAAAACACATCTTTGCAGTAAAACCCACTTTTTCTCAGTAGACTAAGGTAGATGAGATCTACCGCAAGGTAACAAATATTTTTATTCCATATGAAGATCGGTGTGATAAGTTATGTGAATTATAGGACTAAAAAGACAGGTCAGCTTCATCAGTGTAACACCTGAATAGTGGCCACTCAATATCTGTTCTCCTCCAAAATAGTGCCATGTGTCTAGATCACTTCACCAGATTCATTCCTTTTGATCAAATTATTTCATTTCTATTAGTTCAAAGTCAATAATAGAATGTCATGTCACCGAGACATTACTTGTAATGTTTTGTAAAAAAAAAAAAATACTTCATTCTATCAAAGTATTAAGGGTTGATCACTGAGCATTGTAACCCTTTTTATCAAGCATTGTACCTTTCTCACGTTGCTCGAGAACCATTAATGAAAAGAATTTTCACAGGATACTTGTGTTATGAAATACTGGTGATTTTCCTACCATAATTTTGTTTTCATTGTTATTCTTCTTATGTTATTCATCTGAAATATAATTGTAAAATAGGAGATGTAAAAAATAAGATATGTTTTTGAACACCTTATTTGGACTGCATTTACAATCTATATGTTTTCTTCTGAAAGTCTAATTGATAAATTCTTAAATGCTTCTCAATCCCTGCTAAATCACACCTTTTCTCCATTCCATAATTTAATTTAAAGATGCAGTAAATCTAGCTAGCTTTCCCTGTGATTACTCCTTTGAACTTTTGGTGCAGCATCCCAATTTTATTTGACTCCATAGCCCAATGCAAAGAAAGTAATTTGATCAGATCAACCAACCAAGCCAATCAAAGAAATTCAAACAAACAACCAATCCTAGTATTAACTAGCCTAAAATCAACTTAAAAACCAAGTTAAATCATAAAGAGAGATCCCTCTTTGAACTTCAAAAGGTGGTTTGATGTTGTCCAATGTATTTACTCCCACAACCTCAAAAATACAGAACGATAACACCATCTCTAGTTGGTTTATTGCATTCATTAATGATCAATTCATTCCCTTAATTTTCATGTGTAAATGTACTGATGCATATGTGGATTTTACAACTGATATGTTTATAATATTTTTGTCCCTATTATTCAAGTGTTATATATATTTTATGATAGCAGCTATCTATGCCTTTCAACATGTTTTTACTTGTAAATGATTGGATAATGTATCTATGGCCTAATAGATGATAATGAAGCAAATGACATGAGGGAACAATGGTTCATAGTTATTCTTAGATAAGTATGAGATCACTACACTTAATTCTGTTGTTGACACCTATAGGTTACATGTTGATGATATGTTTGACGAAATGCCTATCATGGCTAGTAGGGGTCTAGTTAAGGTCTTCTTTAACTTATTGCTTTGGCATCATTGGCTTTCTATTCTTTATTGATCTTAAGTTATCATTTCATTATGGGGAGTGACCTGGGCTATGGGCTTAAAAAAGTGGCTTAAATCCAGAGGTCATTGGCACAAAATTCGCAAATTGGGTCCCTGGATGCTGGCACATAATCCTTTGAGAGTAACTTTGGCTTTTTGGACGTTGTCATGCCTATAGCATGAGAGTGATTGAGGCTTAAGATGGTCAAACATCCAGTAGGACCCAAGCAAAAGTTGTTTGAAGTGTTGGATTGGTTTTTGTGGGTCCTAAAGCTGATGTTGGATGAGTTTGTTTGATGTTCTCATTGATTCCACTTCCTTAAGGTTGCATAGGAGGTCGAATCCAATCATAGTAGCCTCTCATTGCATGTTTATCCCAGATAGCTAGTTACTTGGATAGATGTGGGAGGAGGGTGTTACAAAGTGGTATCAGAGCATGGTTGACCCCTTAGACTAGATGTGCAGTGTGTGTTGGTCATGCATGTATGTCAGTTGCATGTGTGTCCTTTACACTTGAATTCCATGTTCTTGTTGCATTTGCTATATTATTGATTATGGTTGTAGCAAGGTTGCCATGTTGAATTTGATGTTGAGTTTGTGGAATGAAATGTTAATGAGAATATGACTGGTTACAAATTGTTATATCTCGCTTACATGTTGATTTTATGGCACCTACTACGTCCTTGTATGTTAGTATACATTCTTGTATACTTGATTACATGTATCAATATTGTAGGTTGATTACAATAATTGATCGCTTATGTTCAACTACATGCGATTATGCATAGCTGTAGTTCATTAGGCATTGCTTATGCATGTTGTTGGTTTCATGTGGAAATGTGAACAATGGAGTAATGGTTGTTGTCATGCATGAGGTCATAGCATGCATTATTGATATGGCCTTACATTAATGACTGGGCCTTAACTAGAACTATGTTTATGTATTGATACATTTAGTTGTGTATGTCTATATGTTGTTATGTTTATGCTATATGTGTATTACATTGATTTGTTGATTTGGTAGACGGGGTATCCTCCCAAAATTATGCTAAGCTATGTTCACTCATTGTGATTTAATTTACCTGACATATTATGCATTGTAGGAAAAATATCAAATGGCTAGCAAAGTGGTAGACTACATAGAATCTTGCTGTGCATCGGATGAGTAGCATGGTGTGGGGCACACTTCTGAATTGGAAGATACATTGATGAGCTTCAAGGAAGACATAAGGATTTGTAAGGTATATGATGATGGTATCCTACATGCACAAGAGAAGCAAGCAGAGGTAAATGCGATAGTTCTTGAGAGTTTGTCAGACTTGCAACAAGAAGGGTTGTTTTGAATCAGCCATGGACATGAGGATAGAACTAATGGAGCATATGGTAGGAGGTCTCCTGGTAGACATAATTTCGATAGATAGATACGATGAAAGATGGAAGGTTGTTGGAAACTATCGATAGGAGGGATGATGAGTATAGCTAATATTCTAGTTTTGGTTCTAATAGAACTCATGATCGTCATCATTATCATCCTTACAATAGGGGTTATAGGGGATACTTGACAGATGAATTCAAGAAAGCAAAGCCACATAATTTTGATGGAGATGTGAAGAAGGTAGCAGATGCAGAGGCTTAGATACTTGGGATGAAAAAATTATCTTCATTCCATGAGTACATAGAGAACATGAAGGCTAGAATAGCTATCTTCATCTTGAAAGGTAAAGAAGACATCTGGTGGGAAGACATTAAGGAGGTCAGAGATATCAGGATAGATGACTTGAGTTAGCAAGAGTTCAACATGATTTTCAGGAATAAGTACTTTTCAAAGAGATACTACGACATCAAGGCCAAATAATTCTATGAGCTAAAGATCGATCAATGAAAGATGAAGAGTACATGACCATGTTTTTGGAGCTATTGCGGTATGTACCGTATCTTGCTAATGAGAAGGATAAAGTTCAGATATTTGTCAATCGTTTTCCATTGCCATTTAGAGATTGGATTGAGTATGACAAACCTCAGTCACTTGAGGAATTCATTAAGAAATTGAAGCATTGCTTTGAATAGTCAAAGTGTAAGAATGAACCTCATCAAGGATGGAAGGGAAAAGACAAAAGGTAGAGTTAAATGGTAGCCTAAGAGAATAAGGCCTTAGAATGCAGATGGGAAAGAAAATATGGCACCGAAAAAGAAGTTTAATGTAGCTAGATAGGGACATGAGTCACAATAGCAAAAGCATAGAGGTGAGGGTACTGGTTGGTTGGAGTGTTGGAAATGTGGTGAGGAACACCTTAGGAGAGATTGTCTGCAGCATCACGGTGGCAAGTCTAAGATATACAATGCATAGGAGGTATAGACTGTTGGGGAAGTTGACTAGAGTATTCCTCGTATTTATGCAATAGTCGAAAATAGGCATGAAAAACACCAGGTATCTATGATTGAGATGGACAATAAGCTTTTTGATCAAGTTATTTCTGTTTTGATTGAACCTAGATCTGACTATATATGTGTTAGTCCTGACTTGGTGGATAGGTGTGGTTGAGTAAGTAATTGCATGTAGAGTCTTGGTTAGTGTAGTTGGCTACAGGTATGAAGAAGCGATTTCATCGTTGGGTAATATCTTGCATATTTGACTTGAATGGTATCTCTATCATAGCACATCAAAATGTATTGCCATTGGGATCATACAATATGTTGTTGGTCATGGATTAGATGTATCTTCATAGAACCAAGTTAGAATACTATGATACATCTATTTAGTTTGTTTATGACAATGGGGAACCAAGAGTCTTGTAGGGTAAGAAGAAATCCACATCAGTTAATATGGTCACAACTATGAAAGTAAAGCGTAGACAAAGGAAAGGGTATATGTTATTTGCAGTACACATTTATAGTGATAAGAGGACGTTGAGGATGCATTTGTGTTGAGAAAGTACCCAGTTTTGTAGTAGTTTCAAGATGTATTTACTCAGGACATTACAGAGTTTCCACCTAATAGGGAGGTAGATTTTTCTATTGAGTTAGTGCCATGGGCAACTCTAGCATCAAAAGTACCTTACTTGATGAGCACAACTAAGTTGGTTGATTTAAAGTTGCAGTTGAAGGAAATGTTGGACAAGGGATACATTAAACCAAGTGTATCACCTTAGGGAGCACCAGTGTTGTTCTTGAAGAACAAATATGGTACTCTCAGACTATGCACCGATTACAGGCAATTGAACAAAATGACCATCAAGAACACGCACCCTTTGTCAAGGATTGATAACTAGTTCGATCAGCTGAAGGGAGAAACAATGTTCTCAACGATCGACTTTAGATTGAGATACCATCATGTATGCATCAAAGAGGAGGAAAATTACAAGATTGTTTTTAGGACTAGGCATGGGCATTATGAGTCTGTTATAGTTCCATTTGGCTTAACCAATGCTCTAGCTACATTCATGCTCTTGATGAATAGTGTATTTCATCCATATTTGGATAAGTTTTTTATTGTGTTCATTGATGATATACTGGTATATTCTAAAAATGAGGAAGAGCATGCCGAGAATTTAGTAGCAGTGTTGAGGTTGTTGAGGGAGCATCAGTTGTATGCTAAGCTCAACAAGTGTAGATTCTTTGAAATTGAGGAAAACTACTTGGGACATGTTGTCCCCAAGGAAGGCATTCTAGTAGATCTAGAGAAGATAAGGGCCATCATGGAGTGGGTATCTCCTAAGAGTGTGGATGAGGTGATATCTCTCATAGGTATGGCAAACTATTTTAGGAGGTTCATCAAGGCCTTCTCGTAGATATCTTATCCTATCACATCATTGCAAAGGAAAGGTAAGAAGATTGAATGGATAGAGGAGTGTGAAGCTAGCTTTGAGGAAATTAAGCAGTCGTTGACACATGCACCAGTGATATAGATTGCAGATCCAGACAAAGATTTTGTGGTATACTATTAGTCGCTGAAACTAAACGAGCATGAACA
The DNA here is from genome assembly GCA_031772625.1 of Pinus tabuliformis. Lineage (NCBI taxonomy): Eukaryota > Viridiplantae > Streptophyta > Pinopsida > Pinales > Pinaceae > Pinus > Pinus tabuliformis. The sequence goes on from CM062811.1 coordinate 688,589,338, forward strand.
GAACTAACTGACACATGATCTTGAGTTAGAAAGGATCGTGCATGCATTGAATATGTGGAGGAACTATCTTCTTGGCAGGAAGTTTGTACTTATGAGTGATCACATTGAATTGAGGTAATTCTTTGACCAACCGAATCTGAATGGCAAACAGGCTAGATGGATGGTGACAATCAACAAATTTGATTTCAAGGTTAGGTACATCAAAGGTAATAGAATAGCGTGGTAGATGCTCTCAATAGATGGGTATGGGTAAATTAATTAGCAACTATGAGATCCTATGGAATAGATCTACAGGATATGATCTTGGAGGTAGGTCAGCAGGATGTCAGGTATATGGAGATTGTGCACAGGTTGTTGCAGAGTGCTGGTACAACAACATGTGATGGCACATATACAGGTACAAGTACAAGTGCAGGTATAGGTAGTGGTACAGCTATTGATGGTAGTACAAATACAGGTATAGGTGCAAGTACACATGATATGGATTATTGTCTTACAACAGATGGATTGGTCAGGTTCTAAGACAGGATACATGTACCAGATAACAGTGAGCTCAAGAAGGTGATCTTGAGGGAGTTTCATGAAAAACAATATTCTACTCACCTAGGTTATTAGAAGACACTAACGATAGTGAAGAGATTTTACTATTGACCGAATTTGAAGAGGGATGCAGCAGAGTTTGTGGCAAGGTGTTTCAACTATCACTGAGTGAAAGCAGAGTGTAAACATCTAGGTGGACTGTTATAGCCAATCATGATTCTAGAATAGAAATGGGAGGTTATTTCCATGGATTTCATCACAAGGTTGGCAAATATAGTGAGACATCATGATTCCATCATGGTTATCATGGACATGTTGACAAAGGTTGCACATTTCATTCAAGTGAAGTTTACATTCTCAGCTAGCGATGTAGCACAAACATTCATCAGAGATGTGGTCAGGTTGCATGGTGTTCCAAAGGATATTGTGTTATATAGGGTATTGAAAGGACGAGATATGTTGGAAGACATCGAACAGGAAATGTAGGTGATGATGAAAAATTTAAACGCAACACAGGATAGGCAAAAAATCTATGCAGATCAGAACAGGTTCTTCAAGGCGTTCCAAATTGGGGAACATGTGTACTTGCATATCAAACCAAAGAAGAACACCTCGCAGATTGGATCATGTGCCAAGATGGCCCCATGGTTTTTTGGACCCTTCAGTATCATTGAGAGGATTGAGCCAGTAGCCTATCAACTTGCACTGCATCCACAATGAAATTCAGATGTTTTCCATATATCTTTGCTTAAGAAGTATGTTAAGGATGTTGATCATGTGATTGAATGGTATGTATTGCAAGTGGAACCGGATGGAGAATTCCATCCAAAGCCTCAACGTATATTGCAGAAAAAGGTTTTCACTCTCCAGAACCGAGAAATTGAGCAAGTTAAAGTGAAATGGAAACAGTTTGGGCCCAATGAAGCTACATGGAAGATGTCGGATTAGATGTAGACTATGTATCCTTCCTTGTTTTCCGGTTGAGGCAAACCAAATTTGATATGGTGTTTTGGTATATGCTTTGATATGGTGTTTTGGGTATATGTTTTAATATGATGTTCTAGTATATGTTTTGGTACATGTTTTGATATATATTTTGGTGATATTGTTATATCTACATATGTATATGGATGTAAATACTACCATGAGCTATGTTATACATCTCCACTAAGAGGTACGGCTGTCATGTCATTATGATTATGTTGCTAGGTTACTATGCTATCATCTAGTTATGTTATCATGATGTTATGATGTAATGTGGGTTGGCACTCAGTAAGGTAATCATTGTAAATACCATAATGAGCTATGTTATAAAGTTGTAGTATGCGGTATGTTTTCATGATATTTTTATTTTGAGCAGGTCCTTCATTGTAAATACTACATCAAGCTATATTATAAATATCCATGACAAGTATGTCTTATTTTAACAGGTTGCTGAGGTATATGTGTGATTGAACACCAATGATGGTGTACCCCAAGGGGGGAGGCTTCTGTAATAGCCCTCGTGAAAATTCCATGTAATGAAAGTTTAAAACAATAACCATAGTTGATGGGACACTTATTCCAAGATTAATGTTTGGAAAGACATCCTATGGGGTTTTCATTTGGTTTTTTACGGCTAAGAAAATTAGAAAATGCAATGGATAAGCCTTTGGAAAGGAAAAATGGCATTTTTGGCAAATTTATTTATGAAAATAATTCGAATGATGAGAAAAGGGAGGTGAAAGGTAGCAAGTTTCATGTGAGGAGAAAATTGAAGGAAAATAATGGAAAATGAATAAAATAGAGGTTGCATTAATAAAAAAGCTTCTGAGGATTAGCTGGTAACCTTTTCTCGCTTTAGCTTTGGAGCTATTTCATTATTCTCTCTCTCTCTCTCACTCTAGGACACTTAGAGTTTCTTGGAGTACTCTGACATTGGAGCAAGAAAGGCAAAGAAGGCAAGAGTAAGCAAAGATCAAGTAGGGAAAGGCAGGAACAAGAAGCTACAACAGGCTTCCTTGCAGATATCAACTTGCATGTGTATTTTCCTTTCTCGATTTGGAATGCATGGTATTGCCTTCGGTTTTGTTTTATCATGGTATGGGTTTTTCCAAGTGTGACAATGTTTTTCAGCCTAGCCTTTCCATTTCTTGATATTTTGATGAGACAGGCTTCTCATATTTGGTTAATGTGGGATGATCGGATGGATTCAATTTTGAGTGGGGTTGATCTCTGAACTGAAAAAAACATTTCCTTATGGTCCTTGAACCATATTATGGGTCATGGTAAAGTCACTGGCCTAGTAACCCTTGAACCAGATTATGGGTTGCGTAAAGCTAGATTGTGTGCATCAGTGTCCTAAGAATCCTTGTCGATGAATGGCAGCATATACGATAAAGCCAAGTGGTGGATTTCTCTCTATTGGGCTTAGCAGTCCCGAGATGGGATGTATGGTAAAGCCTAGAGACTGTGTCTCGGTGTAGGGCTTATTGATCCCTAGATCAGACTGTGGATTATGGTAAATCTTGATAGACCAAGGAGCTCTTAAATTCCTCACAGTGTAGTCAGAGAACATCGGTGGCATCCATGCTTGTTGGTTTTTTTTGGTGTGTTCTATGAGTCCCACATTCATGCTTCGAAAATGTCACAGGGGTGATTGACTGAAGAGAGACATGGCTAAGCCAATCTACGGTCAGGTGGAACATGGTAGTCCCATCTCTGGTTGGTTTATTGCATTCATTAATGGGAAGTTCATTCCCTTTATTTTCATGTGTAAATGTACAAATGTATATGTGGATTTTATGACTGATATGTTTATGATATTTCTATCCCTACTATGTTGGTTATATGTATGTTTTATGACAATATCTATGTATGGATCTCAACATGTTTTTACTCGTAAATTAATGAATAATGTATATATGGCCTAATAGATGATAATGCAGCAAATGACATGAGGGAATAATGGTTCATAGCGATTCTCAGATAAATATGAGATCCCTACACTTAATTATGTTGTTTACACATGTAGGTTACATGTTGATGATATGTTTGATGAAATGCTTGTCATGGTTAGTAGGGGTATGGTTGAAGTATTGTTCAACTTATTGCTTTGGAATTATTGTTTTCTTGTTCGTTACTACTCTTAATCTGTCACTCCATTCTTGGAAATGACCTGGGCTCTAGCCCTGAAAAAGTGGCTTAAATCCTAGGGTTGCTGGCACAGAACTAGAAACTTGGGTCCCTGGACACTGGCACATAAGTCTGGGAGAGTGACTTTGGGTTTCTAGACTTTTTCATGCCTAGAGCATGAGAGAAACTAGGGAAAATTTTAAGAACCATCATAAGTTTATATGTATAATAGATGGGCGAATCCCCATTTTACATAGGAAAAATGGGAGGCAATTTTATCACTAATATAATAAATATAAATATATATATATATTTGTGAATCTTTCACTAAATTATAAAATCTTGTAAGATCTTGGAAAATCTTTCACTGAATAATAAAACATTGTGAAGTCTTGGCAAATGTTTTGTTAAATTATGAAACCATATATGATAATAATAAAACATATTCATTAAACTGTAATATACGAACATACATGTTTGGAAAAAAGAAGCATAATTTTCACTTCCTACAAACAATGTTGCAATTTTTAGTGGCCATGTTTGTCATAGTAGGATAGATTAATGTTTTCTCTACCACTTTTGTCAAGCTACCACTTTTGCCTAGCTATCAAATTTGTTTCTTATTCCATAGACTCCAACTGTGAGATAAAAAAAAAACACATCAAGTTTGTTTACCCCAACACGCCAACAAGTAGGAAGCCCCAACTATATAATATAATGAAATAGTAGGTATCCCAAAGGCCTGAAGGGGATCTAATGGAAAGAAGTGACCATTGTCAGAAGCCTTTCAATCAATATATAAATATGTAAATGTAGATTTATTATTATTTTAATTATAAATCTTCAATTAAATAATAAAATTTAATTAAGTCTCTCCCAATCTAAATTTCTTATTAGCATAGTTCAATACCTTCATACCATTTTTAACAGTGTTTTAACATGTGGATTAATTTCCATTTTGGTTCACAATCTCCGCCTTTTAGGACAATATGGTGCAGTGACCCAACCCCTACAGATCATTATGACAAACTAAGAATAGCAGAGAAGATGAAAGGTTGTACAAACCAACGTATTTTTCAAACAACTAATCTAAGATCAGTACCTTAACTTTTTCATGAAGATATCATATTTAGAATGTTTGAAAAATGGTGGGAAATCTGGGTAGAAACTATCTTTCTTCTACGAGGGTGATGCATAAAGAGTTAAGATTTCATTGTTTTGAATTTTTTTTGTTAAATATGAAAAACCAATATTAATGGAGATATTGGTATTTTTTACTAAATTTTGTGAAGTGATTAAATGTAGCTTTAACCATTCACCTTAAGATTTTTTTTGCAATATAATTTCCTAAGTCTATTTCATATCTTCATTATCATAAAAACCAACCTATATCCATCTTAACTCCACATCTACCACTCTTAGAGGGATGAAATCTATTTATCCCTCCCAGCACTTGGTAGAGCCAAAATTAAGATGGATCTAAGCTGATAGAATTTCCCCTTTAAATAGTCTATGATCACATGAATACCATGGTATTACTATGGGTCAATACCATGGGTTATCATAAACCTGGAGCTTAAAAACTATTATTAGTAATTTATAAAAATTAATAAAATTAATAATTGATTTTTATTTTATTTTTTTATTTTAACCAAGTTAAAATGTTTAAGTGACATTAAATTACAAATCCATTTTTACTCTTGATCTACCAAGCCCCGAGAGGGATCAAATATTTTTTCACTCTATCTTAGTTTGCCTATCATGATATTTCATCCAGAGTAAAGATGGATCTACGCTAGTTTAATTACCCTCTTAGTTTGCATATCACGATATTTGATCCAAAGTAAAGATGGATCTATGCTAGTTTAATCCCCCACTTTAAATAGGTTACATTCCATGTGAATACCATGGGTCAATACCATGTGCCATCTTTATTTTTATTAATACTAATATTAGTGTTAATAACGTTTTTTTGCATGGTATTAATAATAATTTGGCCCATGGTATTTGGCCCATAGGCTTCACCTAAATATAGCACATTTTTTGACTGTTCGTAAATATAATGTGGCTTATGGAGTAAATATAAAAAATGTTTTATTTATTTACCATACCTCTCGTTTATTTATATTTTTATTAATTTACCACACCATTTTTATGAATATGGTATTTGGCCCATATGATTCAATTAAATAAAGCCTCTTTTTTTAGACTTCTTAAATAGAAAGAGGGTTATGGGCTAAATATAGAAAAAGGTTTTATTTATTTACCATACCTATAGTTTATTTATATTTTTATTTATTTACAATACCTTTGAAGTATAAAAAGAGGTTTTATTTATTTACCATAACTCCACTTTATTTTTATTTTTATTTATTTACATGCTTGCGTGTTCATAAATATAAGGTGACATATGGAGTAAATATAAAAAAATGTTTTATTTATTTTCCATACCTCTCATTTATTTAAATTTTTATTAATTTACCATACCTCTTTTTTAAATATGGTATTTGGTCCATAGGATTCACTTAAATGAAACCTCGTTTTTTAGCCTTTTAAATAGAAAGAGAGTTATGGACTAAATATAGAAAGAGCTTTTATTTATTTACCATACCTCCACTGTATTTATATTTATATTTATTACTATCATAAATACATTTTCTTGAAAATGAGGGGAAATGGACGATTGTAACTCCTAATTTCAAGGGCTAATTTTTTTTTTTTTACCCTCTCTCTTAAAATAAGGTGGGCTAACCTCCATACCTAATTTTTTATAAAATAAATTTGAGGTGATTTGTAACAATGTACTATGATACAAAATATTCGCCTAATAAAAATATAAAACCCCTTAATTTAGCCCAAGGGCGAAAATTCACCCCTAAAATTTTCCATGAGAGAAACTAAGGCCTAAGATGGTCAAAACTTCAGTAGGACACAAGAGCAAGTTGTCTAAAGTGTTGGATTGGTTGATGTGGGTCCTGAAGCTGATGTTGGATAACTATGTGTGATGTTTTTGTTGATTCCACTTCCTTAAGTTCACATAGGAGGTTAAAGACAATCATAGTAGCCTCTCGTCGCATGTTTACCCCTGTTGGATAGTTACTTGGGTAGATGTGGGAGGAGGGTGTTACATTTCCTGACCTAACATCTCTCCACCAGAATAGATTCTGAATTACATTAACCACTAACAATGAAGAGGAATATGATGTCGTGATAGGAATCTTGGTCGATGCCTCCAACCTAGTTATTAGTCACCTGAACATATTCCTTGACTCCCAACTTGTTGTAACATAGTTAAATAGAACCTTCAGGGTGTCTGACCCTTCAATTTTTTGGAAATTCTTGCATGAACAAAGGTTAGCATGTGGTTTTGATCATATCACATTTTCACACATACCAAGAAGTCAAAATCAAAGGGTTGACCACATCGCTAATCAAATCCTATATTGGCACACATCACGTATACATCGTTATCAAGACACATAATGAACATATCCATCAATAAGTGAAAGTATATCATATGTATAAAGGTATAACACACAAACACACAAAGATATATATATATATATATATATATATATATATCATCCAAACAATATATATGTATCCATTGGTCGTAGCTAGAAAAACAAGTCATCAACAAAAGGGCAGCATTCTCATAATCTGTCATTCCCCTATTACATGAACTCCTACATCTAAGGTCGAGGCCCAATTCCATTGACACAACTAGCAGCCCCTACCGCACCTACTGGAGGCCCACCTGTCTCATCCAGTGCAGGCTCCAAAATCCATTGTGTTGTAGCCATTGCCACTGCCACCAAGTTGAGAACTGGATGTCACTCCCTGTCCAATGCCATTATCCTCTCGATGACATCCTCCCCCAGAACTGCCTATCTAGCCTCAGTCATACCCTTGAGTAGATATTTTTGGTGATATCATGCATCCTCGGTTTCCTTGGCTCAAGCCCGTAACCTCTCAACCTTTTCTCAGAGATATGCAGCCTCTACCCCCTCTATCTGTCGACATATCTCTAGGTGCACCCTATGCATCGACCTCTCTAGGCCCTCTACTACTCAGCCCTCCTACCCCCATCACTTCCCTCCAGCAACACAAGCCCCACGAAGCCAATGGGCATCAAACCCTACCAACCTACCCGAATGACACCCATGAGGTCCAACATTTGCAGGCAAACATATAACGCATCAGCATATATATATATATATATATATATATATATATATATATATACATATACATACACATCATAAACCAAAATATGTACAAATCATAAAATAGTGAAAATATACATACATAGCTACTCGACCCCAAGCATCTCCTAGGGCAAGCCCATCTCTGGATCTCCCGTAAAGTCCATCCCCACATACGAGAACTCTCAAATTTTCCAAGTGCTCGACTAAAAGAAACCCTTGAACATGGAACTCCAATACCTCCCTATCTCTCACCCTCTTGGTTGTGACATCAAGGGGGCCTACCTCCAGATTCATGGCTCCTTCAGGGGCCCTTGCTCGATTGCTATCACTCACCATAAAGTCATTACCCCCACGTAGAGCATGCTGCAAAGTATGTTTCCATAACAAAAACTTCCAGTCTCCCTTTGAGCCACCTGTGAGAGTTGATCCATTATCCTCTAATGAAGGAATCCTTGCCAACCAAAGAAAGCTCCCACCCGCATCCATTGTAGCACTGCAATATGAACCCCCAAAGTGAATTTTAGTTATATTGTCACCACCAAGAACACTATCATGGTAGTTTCCACATGTAACTAGGTAAAGAATAAAGGAAATCCAGATGCTTCTCTTGATGAAAGGATCATCCATGCAGTGATCACTAGACCAAGGTGTCAACCCATGCCCTTCATGCAGGAGATCTTTTGATAGCACCTTGCCTCGAGGCACAAATCCAGTAACGATATAGATGTCCACTTTTGTTGGCTTGAGGGGGCATGACCTAAGTTCGGAGCTAATTAGCCAAACAAATCCCTGTACTAATAGCCTTTTTGGAAATAGCCTATGGAGCATGGACTGAGGTCTCACTTGAAGCAATATGGGGGCATGTTGGAACCAAGTTTCCACACCCTTGAGATGTCTGAGAGGTCAGTTTAGTCCATCCATGAATACCTTTGCGCGCTATCCTGACCTGCGAGGTCTTCGCGATCTGTTATAATCACCTTCGTGCAACCCTCACTAGGGTATGAGGTGACTTCGTGCTGCCCTAATAATGATCTGTGCTACTTCCCCAAGTTACACCACGTACCTTACTTATCTTCTTATAAAAGTTAGTTATCTTCGTATAAACAGATACTTTATATTATATTCACTTTATCAATAGATTCATATAAGTTTTCGGATCATATAGACAATAGAAATTCAATTTATATCTGATACATTCAATGCACAAAAAAAGAAAAATTTACACAGAAATGATGTAAAACTTTTGTTTATTACTTCTCCAAAGGTTATAGACTCGACCTGCCCTACGCACTCAGCTACGGGGGTCCACGCACTCAGCTATGGACTAATAGGCCTCTGCGCACTCAACTGCAGAGCCTTCTACTACTCTACAACCCAAAGAATGGACTCTACACTTAGATAAGACTCAATTCTCCAACCTTCATCCTTGACTATCATTCAGTGATTTACAACATAGAGCCTCACTCTATTTATACAATCCCATGGTCCGCGAACCATGGGTATATTTCTAAATCCTACATTACCTTACAAAAATGAGGGTAGACAACCCTATGACTCATTTACAATCTTCGTGCTTTGTGCCGACAAAACGCGGATTCTTTACATTAGATTTAGACTTCAAAATCTAGGCTTTAAACCCCAAAACTTCCCTTGGGGGATACCACACCCAACAGGATGCCAACACAAACATCATGACTCGACGTCGAGTGATTCTGTCGGTGTGGAGATCTTTGCGTGGAGACCTCCCAACTCTATCCGAACTACTGCAAGATCAGAAACACATTGAGTAGCTGCCTATTGTATCTCATGCACATGCTGTTGAGAGACTGTTGTATCTAAACTACTTCCTTATATCTACTCTTGCATTCCTTTCCTCTATTTATAGTCCCACACCTCCTTTATGCTACATGGAGAGCTAAGACTATGCTTCGGTGGGCTAGTTAGATAGTTGAGCCACCCGTGTATGGCTTCAACCTGCCATTCACTCTTCCTGGGAAAGGTTCTCCATTTAACTTTACCAACTACATCATGCCTCCATCTATGAATTATTTAATAACATACAGTCCCAGCCAATGCATTCTGAATTTTCCCAGGAATTTATCCAACTTACTATCATACAGTAACACCAAATCGTTCATCTTGAAGGTGCACCACTTAATATGTCAATCGTGCCAAGCCTTTTCATACTTCTTTTGTACCTGTTGGTGAAAGTCAGTTAGAAATCATTCTTCCTTGAGTTCCCCCAACTACGCAAGTCTTTCCTCTAAGGCTCCACAGCCTGTCATACCTGTGAGAACTACTATGTGTAGACTAGGCACAATGTATTCTGTCGGCATTATGACTTCCACTCCATAGACCAACTGGAAAGGTGTTTGTCCTATTAGTTTCTTACATGTCATCCTATAAGCCCATAATACTGTAGGTATGCGCAGGTCCCAATCACTTCACTGCAAGTTGCATACCTTGTTCAGTGCTTTGCATGCCTCGTTAAATGCTTCCACATGGATAACCTTCTGCACACTCGTTCTTTCCACACTCTGTCATTCCAACTTGAGGAACCATTCACACAATTGCCCTAGCAACACATGCATATTGACCATATTTTCCAATGTGAAGCTCATGTGCCTGTACCCACCTGGATAGATGCACACACAGACCATCCTGTTCATTGTATGTATTTGCTAATCGCACTATAGGTTTCCTAAATCGTGTGCGTATCATCCTCCTACATGTGTGCCAGTCTTCGAAGCTTCCTTTGTGCATATGCCACCACCTTGCAGGCGTAGCGCACAATACCTAATTCAAGGCCTGGAAACATTGCTTTTTTGGCACCTCCCTTTGAAATTTGTCCAAAAAAGCATCTACCTCACCTAAGCCATCATACGTAGGAAAATCTCTCGCTTCTATCGATACACAACATAGTGACATTGTCATCATGTTACAATTAAGCGTGGTTACCTTGTGCAACCAGTTTTGCCATTGTTCTATCTCCTCACCCTAATCTGAAGTACAAGAGCTTTCGCACTCCCATGAGATCTATCCAGCCATGCTGGGATTACCCAATCTTCCTCTCACATGGTTATTTTGTAGATGCGGTCCAAGTCATTGTCACTTTCATAGTTGTGCACCGGCTTTGTATAGTGCGATCCTTCCACAGGGTCCAAGGGTATAACTACGCACAAAGAATTCTCCTCAAAAATCGTCTTGCACTTCTTCAGATTAATCACCTTATTCATGTGAGTGCCCAATCAATTCCTAAGAGCACAGGGTAGGGGTTTCTGTCATCAACAATCTCTATTACTTCAAATTCTGCTAGCGCGCTCGCTACCTCAATATCCACGGTGATTCCCTGCAATCTCCCCATAGGTATTATCTTTTGTTGGTTCGCCATTCATAGCTTGTTGGGCAGCAGATACCCCCATAGCTAGTTTTTGGGGCTTGTAGCCTGAACTTTGGTCAAATGTAGTGTATGACCCTGCAAAATGCGGGCACAAAGCGCGAGAGTCTAGGGTTGTCTACCCTAAAATATTGTAAACTAATATAGAATTTGTTAGCCTACCCATGGTCCGTGGACCATGGGAATGTATAAATAGTGCAAGGCTATAAGTGTAGAAGTCATTTTTTTAGTATTGATTTGAAGTAATATGGATTTTTAGATAAGGAATTTGCTGTGAGTCTATAAGTCCGAGTCTTGGGTTGTAGTAAGGAGAGGCTCTGCAGCTGTGTGCGCAGAGGCCTGGTAGAGTCTACAACTATTTGCGCAGACCCCTACAGCTGAGTGTGTAGGGTGGAGTTGGGATTGTAACTGAACAGAGGTTTAATAAAATTTAATTAGATTTTGAAACATTTTGCATCTACTCGTAGATTTGTGTGTTTATGCTCTTGTTATATATTTGCATCTCTTTACAGTTTATGGTTGCGTGCACTGATTATGAATGTTGAATGATTGATGAGAATATTGGGACCACATAACGAAGTTAAGATCTATAATAATAACAAATTAAGGGTAAAGGATCTAGACAGTGCCTCTTCGCACTCTTTACGGAGCTACACGAATGTCGGACAGCTGCGTGGAACAGCACAAGTGCACAGGATTGGTTCACGAAGTTCCTAGACCTGATCAAGACATTCCTACGGTGCGGAAACCTAGTTCTAGCACCCTCCCATACTACCTAAGTTGAGACCTCAATCCGCGCTCCACGAACTGTTGCTGAAAGGGCTGGTAGTTTCGGGATTTGTTTGGCTAAATCACTTTGAACCCGGGTTAGGCCCCAACAAGCCAACAAACGGTTCCATTGTGGAGACTGGGATTTGTCTAAGGGATGTCTAATGTTGGAGCACTAGAATCCCATGAAGAACGAAATTGAAGGTTGGTTCGATCAGAAGTTTCACGAGTTCGTGACACAGGAAAATAGAACTCCACAGATATCTGAGAAGAGGTGGTTGGATCGCTACATATATACAGAAATCCACTAGGTTTTCTTCGTGTCTTTCTCCTCTGAACTATATGAGTGGATTGAGAGGTTAGACAATAGCAAGGGAAGGTACATGCTTGATCAACTGATAGTGTGGAATCTGGAGTTAGTGCATAGACTAGAGGCATGAGAAGATAAGATCGCATGAGCGGTGGACCATTGGCTCAACCTGATAATAGGGGAATTTATCAATGAGTTTGTGGTAGACACAAAAGTGAGCTATAGTGAAGCAGAACAATGTTTTCTCAAGGGACTATGAGGTAGGTACATAAAATCCCTAAATACCTGGATTAAGATGCTCTTAAGTGAAAAGCGGGTTATGCGAATACATTAATGTTTGGAATGACACATAGTGGAAAGATCTACAAAGTTATCGAAGGATTATGAAATTGTCCCTTAATTTTGCCTTCGCAAGAGAGTGAGGAAGAGCGCAGTTGGGTTTCTCTAAGAAGTGAGGTCAGCTTGATCAGGAAGGGTATTCCGCAGTTATCACGTCCACTTATGCCATCACCTGCTTCACCTAATTCACCTCCATCTTCACCCACCCCACCTCCACCAAACCCACAGTTCAGCATGGAAAGCATGATTAAGCTACCCGTATTCAGAGGAGTAGGGAATGAGGATCCAGACCAATTCTGGATCATGGTAAGAGTAGTATGGGAAGCACAAGGGGTTACGAATGACAACATTAAGAAGGCCACATTGGTGAGCGTGTTATAGAATCACGCATTGACATCGTATACCAAGCACTCTAATAATCACCTAAATGCAAGAATAATGGAGATCCAGAATGCGCTGAACAAAGAATTTTGCTGGCCAAAATAAGAGACACAGTCAATCATCAAATTTAAAGAAATCGCATTGCTTCCTGGTGAGACCCCCAGGTATCTAGATCAGAGGTTGAAGAGTATGATCCGCGAGGCTAATATGATGCTAACGGATGTGCAGCACCGCACATTGTTTGTGGCATCTTTGACACCACACCTAAGGATGGCGCTATCACAACAAAAGCTTTCAACCCAAGCCGAAGCGTTGGAAATGGCGATGAGATTGCATGAAACACTGGTATAGGATTTGGAATTGGGAGTCCAACAAATACATGCACAACCACAGAATCTATGTTTGGATATGCAGAGTTTGAATCAGGAGAGGGCACCACGACCAGAGGCACACGAAGAAATGTGGTGCGTAAAATGAAAAGGCCAGGGCCATGACAAATATCACTATCCAATATTCGCTAACTACTTGGTAGGAGGGGGGCCAATGCCATTGAGACTAGAGGCACAGGAAGGGCCAAGCGCCGCATCTACGCTATGGTGCGTGATCTATTTGATAGGAGGAAAGAGCATGATGGATAACTATCACTTGTTGCAGAAGTATATGCAGACTACCCAACAGCTATTTTGTAATTATTGTAGATCAGTGGGCCATGATGAGCGTACTTGTCGCAGCTACAAGTTAATGATGGAGGGGACCCCAACATATAGAATACAGACAGAAACATGAGGGCTCAACCCAGCCGCGGGGTTGGCACGCACTGGATTTTAGGGCCAAGGTCGAGGATGAGGAGGAATGGGACAATAAAGGGGCTGTGAACAATTAATTTGTTACAATTACAGACAACCAGGGCACTACGCTCACAATTGTACCAACCCAATAAGAATATCTTGTTCATACTATGATTAGTTTGATCATGAAATGCTAGATTGTCCTACGCTGATCGCACAGATGCCCGAGAAAGGGGTACTCCATCCCACCCAAACTCAAAATATTCAAATGATGTGATCTGAACCACGTGAGGAGGATGCAAATGTGAATATAATGCTTAGAAGTGGCATGACCACAGGGGAAGATAAGGGGAAGCAACCCGAGGAAGATACATGGGTTCACAACGTTCCTACAAAGGAACCTAAGTTTGACTTGGAACGTGCAAAGGGGACGTTTATGGAAGCTAAGAAGAGCTTCGAGGAGGCCTCTACTTTAGGTAGTAAGGATCAACCAGAGACAGGGATGGATTCTTCTATGCTAACTACCTTTTTAGAGACATGCATGAAATTGCTGTGTGACAATAAGGCTGTAAAAGGACTACAGGAATTGATAACGAAGTGCACAAGGCTAGGGGAACGGCCCATAGCCGGAAACTAGGAAAGCATGCATTGTGCACTGGGAGGGAGATGAGATTGATGACACAGATTACGAGTATGAAATGGATCAGGTAATACTAGACCTGGGTTTGGATGTGACTGTGTTACCAATGTAGACATGGGAATGCCTGGACAGGCCCACATTGTAGTGGTCCCCTACTCAGTTATCAATGGCGAACCAACAGAATATTTTGCCCATATGGAGATTGCAAGGAGTAACAGTGGATATCAAAGGCGCAAGCACACAGACAAACTTTGAAGTGATAGAGATTGTTGATGACAGAAATCCTTATCCTATATTGCTAGGAATAGACTGAGCCACTGATATGAATGGAGTCATCAAACTGAAAAAGCGGAAGATGATATTCGAGAAAATGTCCCTATGCTTAGTAGTTCCACTAGACCTAGCCGAAGGAGCACACTACACTGAACCCGTGCATGACAATGGAAGTGACGATGAGCTGGACTCTATATACAAGGTAACTGCACGAGATCAGGATTGGGTGAATCTGACTGCAAATGGAAGGATCTCGTGGAAAAGCACAGGTTCCTGCACCTTGGATTTAGACGAAGAAGATGATCACTGGCACAATCGGTTGAATGAAGTGATAATGCTGAATTGCAACATGATGACTAGATCACTGCATTGCATAACAACCCAGGTTCAATATCTACCAAAATATGATGGATTGACAGCGGTGGAGGAATTCTTGAGAAAGTTTGAGAGTGTAGTATCGGAACAACAATGGTTCGATGCATTGAAGTGGGTGTTGCGTGCGACACCTGCGCATTGGTGGGGAACACATCAAGGAAATTTTCAAAACTACTGTGGATGCAAGAGGATGATGCGGCTATGATTTGGGAAACCAGAACTATGGCTAGCAGATAAATACGATGAACGCGATGACTTGCACGTGCACCTCGCAAAATGGACCAAGGTCTATGGAGAAGAAACTCAGCCTGAATGCGTACACTTATTCTATCATACCCTGGATGTCATACCCATGAATTGGTATACTGAGACGGAACTCTGACATGGTACGGGCGAATGGGATATCTTACATGAGGGATTTTTGTTAACATTCACATTTGAAGACCGATGGTCGGATACTGTTGACCACACGCTACAAGCTATAAAAGTCGCTATCTCCAAAATACCATAGGAACCACGTGAAGTAGTTCAACCAACATGGGCAACCAATTCAACAGTGCACTAGAATGTTATAATGTACAAGCAGAGAAGGATGATGACGACCCTTGAAATATTAATGTTCTAGAATTTTAAGGGTGTCGTGGAGTTTGAAGACCATCAATTGAGGACCCTGACATAACTGCGCTATTAAAAAAAAAGTAGGTAAACATTGCTACAGACGCGGAGATGAAGTACATGACGCTTGGGGACTAATGGGACGATGCTATGATAGATAAGGTCGTCGAGTTACTCCACGAATATCAAGATTTGTTCCCGACCAAAATCACAGACTTAAAGGGGATCATCAGCATTTTAGGGATGATGAAGATCACTCTGAAACCGGATGCAAAGCTAGTTAAGCAGTGACTTCACCATTTGAATCTAAAGTATAAAGAAAAGGTCTACGAAGAATTAGACAAAATGCTTGTAGCCAGAATTATTGAACCAATGAAAGAATCGGATTAGGTGAGTCCTATGGTAGTACAGGAGAAAAAACAGAAGGGTGAAATTAGAATATGCATGGACCTCAGGAAGCTTAACAACACCTGTGTTCACGATCCATTCTGGACATCGTTTACAGATGAAGTATTGGAGAATGTTGGCAGATAGGAAGCTTACTCAGTCACAGATGGCTTCTCAGGGTACCATTAGATCAAGATTGCGCCAGAAGATAGGAGTAAGACAACCTTCACAACTGAATGGGGTTGTTTTCAATACACCGTTATGCCCTTTGGACTCAAGAACACACCAAAGATATTTTCATGCGTAGTAGTGGCCACATTCAAGGAATACATCCACAAGTTCTTAGAGGTCTATCTAGATGATTGGACTGTATTTGGGTTAGTTAGACACCATATAGTGAGCTTACAGTTGATTTTGGATACTTGCCATCGACACTAGATTGCACTAAATCTTAAGAAGTGCACCTTCCTTGTTCCCTTTGGAAACTTTCTTGGCCATGTGGTCTGCAAACAAGGCTTGATGGTGGACCCTACGAAGATTGTCATTATTCTCAATCTGGAAGTACTGCGAAGTTTCAAACAACTACGCGCCATGTTGGGGCACACTGGTTACTATAGAAAGTTTATTAAGATCTATGCACAAATCACAACACCAATCGAACAGTTGCTGAAAAAGGATGCTACATATTGTTGGAATGATGATTGTAAGAAAAGTTTGGATGTTCTCAAGGAAAAAATGGCATCCACTCCCATCTTGGTCTTCCCAAAATGGGACACCGAATCTCATGTACCTGTTGATGCGTCGTGTATCGTGATGGGCACTGTAATTATGCAAGAAGACATGGAAGGCGTGAATCACCCGATTGCGTTCACGAGTCAGCGGTTGTCCAAAGCTGAAAATAAATATTCTACTACTAAGCACAAAGGATTGGCAATGGTATACGCGTTCCAAGAATACCACCATTATTTACTTGGGGGGAACTTCAAGATGTATACCAATCATTCCGCGTTGAAATAATTGGTGAACAAGCCTGTGTTGGGGGGGCACATATGCAGAAGGCTGTTACTATTTCAAGAATATGACTTCAAGGTCATCATAAAGCTGGGATGCCTAAATCCAGGACCAGATCACCTATCACGAATTGAGACCGGCGAGGAGCCAACGAATTTGGAGGAAGGACTACCTGATGCACAACTCTATGTAGTGTGTGTCGCAGATGGCCACTTTGAAGACATAATCCATTTCTTAACCACAAGGACTACGGCGCAGGAATATTCATTCCAGGAGAAGAAGGAATTGGTGGTACGTGCAACGAACTTTTCTGTCATCACGAGGAACCTCTACAAAATGGGAAATGGTGAGATATTATGAAGATATGTACTTGAATTTCAACAAGGACATATCCTCACGGAAGCACATGGTGGGGTTGCAGGAGGACACTATGCAGGATGGGCGATGACACAGAAGCTTCTTCGCGCTGGGCTATGGTGGCCAAACCTACATCAAGATTTGAAGGCATACTGTCGGGCTTGCGACGTATGTCAATAGACTAGGAAACCATCACGAAGGGATGAGGTTCCACTCAATCCACAGATGATGCTACAGCCATTCAAAAAATGGTCAATAGACTTTGTGGGGCCAATCAAACCTTAGGGGAAGATGGGTGCACACTACATCATCACCACGATACAGTACGTAACCCGATGGGTAGAAGCACAACAATTTAAGGACTGCATGACCACCATAGCTGTGAAATTTTTGTTCGACAACGTGGTTACACAGTTTGGATGCCCGAAAATTTTAATGAGTGACCGCAAAACGCACTTCCTCAATGAAACTATTAGCGCACCCACTGAGGAGTTATAGGTGTATCATCAGGAAAGCACATACCATCCACAAGCTAATGGGACAATAGAAGCGTTCAACAAGATTATGGATATTGCGTTGACCAAAGTATGTAACGTGTAGTGAAATCACTGGGATTTCCACATACCTGCTACATTATGGGCATGCAAAACAACATGCAAGAAATTGATGGGTCAAACACCTTTTAGGTTAGTCTATGTCACGGAAGCAGTCATGCCAATGGAATACATCATACCCAATTTGCAGATATCAGCGATGACAGGCATGTCAGACCGTGAAGCCTTGGAAGAGAGGCTCGCACAACTAGAATAACTTGAGGAAGAACAATTTCTAGCAGGATTCCATCAGTAGGTACGGAAACTGTGCGAGAAAGCTTGGCACGATCACCATATTAAGTTGCGCATATTCAAGGTAAATGATTTAGTGTTGTTGTATGACAGCAAGTTCAAAAAATTTCTTGGAAAACTCAGAATGCAATAGCAGGGACCATATGTGGTAAAAGAGGTCACAAACGGAGGTGCGGTCCAACTAGTCAAACTTAATGGAGAGCCCTTCCTAGGAAGAGTAAATGACAGTCACCTAAAGCCCTACATGGGTGGGCTGGCTATCTGGCTAATCGACCGAAGCACATTCTTCATGACCTGACAAGCTGGACAGAGGTGCGGGACTATAAACACAGGTACTAGAAGCTAGCATCGAAGTAGAGAATCAAGTCAGATGAAGATGAGTCTGAAGCAGAAAGGAAGCTGATGCAGACAATGACAGCATGGGGAGTTGCAGACCTTCATGACATAGGAAAAGTTGGATGGACTTCGTGCAAGGATCTCCACACCAGCTGAGTGACTCGAGACGAGTCACGTGATGGTGTTGGGGGCCTGTTGGGTAGCGGATCCCCCCATAGCGGGTTTTTGGGGCTTGTAGCCCAAACTTTGGTCAAACGTAATGTAATACCACACGAAATGTGAGCACGGAGCATGAGAGTCGAGGGTTTTCGCCCTAAAATATTGTAATTTAATATAGAATGTGTTGGCCTACAGACCATGGGAATGTATAAATAGAGCAAGACTCTAAGTGTAGAAGTCAGTTTCTTAGTCTTGATCTAAAGTAATGTGGGTTTTTGAATAAGGAATTCACTCTGAGTCTGTAAGTCTGAGTCTTGGGTAGTAGTAGTAAGGAGAGGCTCTACAGTTGTGTGCCCAGAGGCCCAGTAGAGTCCGTAGCTATGTACGCAAACCCCTGTAGCTGAGTGCATAAGGAGGAGTTAGGATTGTAACTAAACATAGGCTTAATAAAAGCTAAGTGAATTTTGAAACATTGTGCATCTGCTCGTAGATCTGTGTGTTTATGCTTCTGTTATATCTTTGCATCTATTTATAGTTTATGATTGCGTGCACTAGTTATGAATGTTGAATGATTGATGAGAATATTGGGCCCACATAATTAAGTTAAGATCTATAATAATAACACAGTAAGGGTAAAGGATCTAGACAACACCTCTTTGCACTCTTTACAGAGCTATGCGGAGGTCGAATGGCTATGTGAAATAGCACAAGCGCACAAGATTGGTTCACGAACTTCCTAGACCTCATCAAGACATCCCTAAGGTGCCAAAACTTGGTTCTAGCACGCTCCCATACTACCTAGGGTGAGACCTCAGTCTGCGCTTCACGGACTGTTGCCGAAAGGGCCGATAGTTTCGGGATTTGTTGGCTAAATCACATCTGAACCTGGGTCAGGCCCCAACAAGCCAACACAACTAAATAGGAGACCATTGTAGCGTAGGCCTCTGTGTGCACTCCCATGTCTTCTTCGGCAGAACATTCGTGTTTGATCCTCAATCTAGAATTACTTGCTCCATCTCATATTCTCCAATCTGCACGATTAGCCTCATTTCTCTCCCTATCTTAGTCTTGTGTTTTCCAATCTTCCAGACTATGTGCGGTTCTCTTGGCACGATCCCAGCGCATTTGTTAATGAGTTCCTGCAATCCTTTTACAGCCTTATTGTCACGTAGTAGCTTCATGCATGTTTCCAAGAATCTCATAAGCATAGATGGGTCCATTTCTAGTTCCGTTCTATCTTTGCTTTGTGAAGTGAGGCATTAACGAAGCCCTTCTCAACTTCCATCAAGGTTTCCTTAGTGTGCTCCAAAGCAAACTCTGCTTCTTTCGTCGAAGCCTTGCGAACCCAAGTACTATCTTCGGGTTGTTTGCCTTTATCATCTCCTATCTCGATTCCACTTCGGAGCATAATCTTCACATTTGGATCTTCCTCACACAACTCAAACCTCATCATCTGCAAGTTCTAAGTCAGGGGAGGCGGTAGCGCTCCCTTGTCATGTATCATAGCTATTAGCATAGGAAAATCTTCTATCACATGATCAAATAAGGTACAATACAGATATGATGGACGCATTGGGTTCATACAATCATGGGCATAATGTCCCGGCCCTCTACAATTGTGGCATATTAGCTGTTCGTGACATCATCTACGTCCTCTTCCACCTCAGCTTCGTTCGTGCCCCTAAAATCCTGTTTGTGCCACTCCTGTGTTCTAGTCTAGGGGCCGCATTTTGACCTGAACTCTATAGGTGGGAGTTCCATCCATCATTAGTTCATAGCTTCTACAAGTGCACTCATCGTGCCCAACTGATCTACAAAAATTACAAAACAATTGTTGTGAATTCTACATGTACTTCTGTAACAAATGGAAGTTTTCGATAGAATGCTTTCCTCCTATTTGACAGATCACGCACCATAAAGTAGGTGTCGCACTAGGTCCTGCTTGCACTTTTGGCCTTAACAACATTAGTCCTCCTCCCATGAGGTAATTCATGAATATAGGGAAGTGGTCCTTATCATGACCCTGACCCTTGCATTTTACACACCACACCTCTTCGCGCACTTCTGGTCTGGCTGTCCTGTACTATTTCAAACTCTACATCTCAAGGCATAAGTTCTTCCACTACACATGTATTTGCTGAACTCCCAATTTAGGATCCTGCATTGGGGTTTCATGCAGGCTCATCATGGTCTCCAAGGCCTCTGCCTAAGTCATTAACCTCTATTGTGATAGTGCGTTCCTCAAATGAGGTGTTAGCAATGCTACAAACCATTTTCGGTGTTGTCCATCCATCAAAGTCATATTAGCTTCATGAATCGTACAATTCAGTCTTTGATCCAGATCCCGAGGAGTCTCGCCTAGTAGCATTGTGATATCTTTGAATCCAATGATCAACTGTGCTTCTAACTTCGGCCTGCTAAATTCTCTGTTTAGTGCAATTTGGATATCCGCGATTCTTGCATTTAGATTATCATTAGAATGATTAAATACCAAGTCAACATGCAATCTCGCAGAGCACTGACTAGTGTTGCTTTCTTTATATTATCATCTATAACTCCCTGCACTTTCCATACAGCTCTTATCACGAACCAAAATAGTTTGGATCTTTATTTCCTACTCCGTTGAACATAGGCAACTTTATTGCACTTGCCATACTGAATCGCAGTGGTGGAGGAGGTGGTATGGGTGAAGATGGAAGTGATGGGGGTGAAATTGGTGGTGGTGTGGGTGGGGGTGGTATGCGCGGAATCCTCTGTCTTATCAAATTGATCATACTTCGCGACAAGACCTTCTCAAGCTCTTCCTCGTCCCCTCATTTCTGTAGGTGTTTCCACTTCGCATAACTATGAACATCAATGTAATTGCATAACCCTATTTTCACACAATATAATTTTAATTTAAGTATTCAGAGACTTTACGTACTTACCTCGTGGTCCTTTGAGAAACCATCGCTCTAGTTCACTATAGCTAGCTGAAGTATCTATCATGAAGTCAATAATGAATCCTCCTATAATTCAATCGAGCCAGTGATCAAAAACACATGCGATCTTATCCTCCGATGCTTCCAAATTGCACACCAACTTTGGGGTTCACACAATAGGATTGTTGAGCTTCCACCTTCCTTAGCTATCTCCTAGCTTTGCGATCCACTCATACAACTAAGTAGGGAAAGATGCAAAGAAGATTTTGTGGATCTCTATGTATACGTAGCAGTCTAACAACTCTTCTTTCGTCAGTTGTGGATTCTTGTTCTCCTGCGTCACGAACTTGTGAACTCTCCTGTCCAACCAACCTTCAATTTCCTTCTTAGTTGGATTCCAGTGATACGACATCAAACATCTCTATGCAGATTCTGGTCCCAGCAATGGAACCATTTGTTGGCTTGAGGGGGCCTGACCCAGGTTCGGAGTTAATTAGCCAACCAAATCCCTGTACTACTGGCCCTTTCAGTAACATCCTGCGAAGCGTGGACTGAGGTCTCACCTGAAGCAGTATGGGGGGTGCTGGAACCAAGTTTCTACACCCTTGATATGTCTGAGGGGTCATTTTAGTCCAACTGTGAATACCTTCATGTAGGCCACTTCGCGCACTATCCTGACCTGTGAGGCCTTCGCGATCTGTTATAATCACCTTCACACAGCCCTCACCAGGGGCTGTGATGAGTTCACGCTGCACTAGCAGCAATCTGTGCTACTTCCCCAAGTTACGTCGTGTAGCTTACTTATCTTCCTATAACAGTTAGTTATCTTCATGTAAACAGATACTTTATCTTATATTCACTTTATCAACACATTCATATAAGTTCGTGCATCATATAGACAATATAAATGCAATTTATATCTATTACATTAAGTGCAAAAAATAGTAAAAAGATACATAGAAATGATGTAAAATTTCTCTTTATTACCTCTCTAAAGGTTATAGACTCGACCCACCTTGCATACTCAATTGTAAGGGTCTGGACACTTAGCTACAGACTACTAGGCCTCTGCCCACTCAGCTGCAGAGCCTTCTCCTACTCTACGACCCAAAGACTTGACTCTACACTTAGATAAGACTCAATTCTCCATCCTTCATCCTTGAATATCATTCGATGATTTACAGCTTAAAGCCTCACTCTATTTATACAATCCCATGGTCCGCGGAACATGGGTAGATTTCTAAATTTGACATTACCTTACAAAAAGGAGGGTGGAAAACCTTATGACTCATTTAGAATCTTTTCATAATGGGCCCACAAACGCGGAGTCTTTACATTGAATTTGCTCAAAATCTGGGCTTCAAGCCCTAAAAATTCCCTTGGGGGATCCCACACCCAATAACTTTCATGGTGAGCGCCATATTTATACCCCAAATGTTAAACACGTGTCTATATAGCCGCATCAACTCACAAAAAACTGTAGGAAAACCTCCTGCAACCTCAGTAAGGGGTTCTAAACATACTTCACTAACCCGCATGCTAACAATTGCACTTGCGCCTGAGCGTTGGCTGCTACCACCACACTTAGAGTAGGAAAATCCCTACATTTCCAAGCAACCATCATGCCCAAAAAAGTAAAACAAAAACAATAAAAATCAACCCTAGTTCCCAAAAATATAACATCTGGTGGCTCATGCACCTATTTCCCAAACATGCACGTGGTTTTCATGAGAAGAAGTGTGTAGATACCACTCATTGGTTTCCCAAACATTCACACCATTCACACGACTATGTAACCTGTTCCTGTGACATCCTCATCTTTGAGTACTTATGGTTGTCTCCAACAGAGTCATGCATATCACACCATTATTTTTCTTACGGTCATGTGCATCATGTGATTATTCGACCTTTACGCACAACACCATTATCCTAGCATTTTGTGTATGTCTTCCCTATAGTTGTGCCACTCACATGAATATGATCCACCTAACTGCATGTCTGATGCATCTGTGAGGTACAAACATACACGACCTCACATGACTATCACATAGTCTCTCATGCAATTTTCTACCATTTTTCCTAAAATGGCTATTACTTGCCACCTTGTATGACCAACTTGTCCTAGACTATCGCATTCACAAAGGGGGGTTTAAGACCTCTAACCCATCTCTCCTCATCCACTACCTGCGTGCGTCAGCTAACTGCTACAACTAAAATAGCTCATGGGCTCCACTCTAGAGTCCACATCAACGAGTATAAATGAGGTGGAAATATGGGACCCATACCCTTATCTATTTCCCCTTCCATCATTCTTCTAGAGGCCTGTTCAGGGGCTCAGAACCTCCTTTCACAAAACCATTAGGGTTGTTGGGATCAAGACATCCTCACCTACATCGTGGTGTGCTCTATTTTATTTCATGAATGTACTCATTTTTGGACCCATTCCACATTTAAGAGTACCGATCAGGTGTTCCTTTCGATGTTTATTGCTACATCTTATTCAACACATTTTAGTTTTCATATTATTTCATCAAGATGCTTTCACTTGCGGTATTTTATTTTGACGTTGCAAGTTCTCAACAGCTTCACAACAAAATCATTTCCCTGGTGCCAATCGACAGTTAACGTATCATTCTTCACTCAACATGATAGTCTCTCTCAGAAACTTTTCATATCCTGGCATCATTTCGATGAAATAAACCATATGGTCCACCATCTCGACCATGTTTACCATCACCTTCCACCTCTACATGGTAAATGTCTCTGTCAGCCGATAGCACTTCCCTACATGGATTACCCAATTTCATAGTTCCCCTCACACTATTGGTATCCATGACCATTTCCCCAGGCCTAGGAGGCATTTCATATGCATGCCTAGAAGATCATCCTCATAATTCTCTTATTTTCTATTTTCTTACCAACCCCACTGTTGGGTTGTGTTATATTCTTTCCACGAATAACCTACATAGTGTACGAGTGGGTTAGAGGGGGGACAGAGCCCCCCCCCTTCGTTGCACCAATTATGCATTGGGGGTGTCACAAGGGGGTTTGGGGGTGGCAGGTAGGCCCCCTCTACGGGGTCTAGGGCAGTGCCCCCAAGAAAATTTTTTTGGACCCTATATTAGGTTGGGCGGACCTACCTATGGTTTTCAGTCAATTGTTTTGGATGCGATGGTTTTCGATCCATGGTATTGGATGCTTCGGAATGTATAAATGTGTATTGTAACATTGAAAGGAATATAATGGAAAATCAAGCTGGTAGTCCTAGTTTTAGGATCCAGGGGAAATCCCTATGTATATGTGTTTTATGTATTATGCTCTCGCATTGTTTATTTTCTGTGTTTTAGAATTTGTATGTAGGTAATTTCTGTATGGGCTTAAAACCAACATTTGGTATCAGAGTTGTTTTAGCTTCAATGGGACACCTTTGTTGCTGAGGGGTTTTGCTTGGGCCTGTGGTAGACCCTGTTCAGTGGGAGATCTACGGGATCGATTCTGGTGGTGAAAGAAGATGGAGAGCAATCAAAAGATGAAGATCGATAAATTTAATGGTCAGAGTTTTTAGTTATGGAAACTCAAGATGGAGGATCTGTTGGTGGATAAAGATTAGTGGATCATGGTAGATCCAGGTACTAAACCAACAGGAGTGTCCGATGAAGAATGGAAGAAGTTGGATTGGAAGGTAAAGAGCACAATAGGATTGTGCATCTCAGATTCAGTATTGTTGAATGTATTAGGGGAAGCTACGTTGAAGGCTTTGTGGGACAGGTTGTGGACTTTGTACCAATCTATGTCTTTGGTGAATAAACTGTTCCTACGAAAAAAGCTGAATAACTTGAGTATGAAAGATGGAGACTCGGTGACAAAGCATCTAAATGCACTTAATATTGTGGTAAGTTAGTTATTATCTGTTGATATTAAAATTTCAGGTGAAGATAAGTGCATATGTTTGTTGTGTTCTCTACTAGATTCGTGAGATAGTCTAGTTATTGCAATAGGTAGCAATGAAACTACCTTGCAGTTTGATGAAATAGTCTCATCCTTGCTGATGGAGGAGATGAGACAGAAAAATATGGAGAGCCAGAATGGTGATGCCTTGTCTGTACGAGGACGGTCCCAGAATAGAAACAAAAAAAAGTCATCGAGTGGGAGATTTAAATCTATAGGGAGATCTAAATCTCCAGGAAAACCTGTAAAGGTCGTGTGCTAGAAATGCGTAAAGGAAGGGCACTACAAAAGGGACTGTAAATCTAAAGCTCCTGACAAAGGAAAGGGATCCGATGATGCTTCTTCTGCAGAAGCGATAACCACCTTAGATGATGGTGGGGATGTGTACTTGGATTCTTCAAATACACATGTAGATCATGAGGCATGGTTGATTGACTCAGGTGCATCCTTTCACTTCACTCCCCATAGAGAGTGGTTCTGCGAGTATGATAAATATGATGGTGGTGATGTCTTCTTAGGGGATGATAGGAAGGCTCAAATCATTGTTTGCGGAAAAGTGAAGTTGAAGTTGCAAGGTGGAAGGGTTAGAAAACTTCCGGGTGTTCTGCATATTCCTACATTAGCCAAAAATCTAATTTTCGTAAGTAAGCTGGATGATGTAGGTGTAAAAATAGTGTTCGAGAAGGATACATGTAATATGGTTCGAGGAACACTGGTATTGATGCAGGGAGTTCAGACTATAACTCTGTACAAGCTGCAAGGTAACACTATTGCTGATGGGTGCAATAGTTTTATGGTTCCTGAAAGTGGAGCAAAAAATCTTGTGGTCTCTGGAGAGAAGACCATGTTGTGGCTTTAAAGGCTTGGAAATATTGGAGAGAAGGGCCTTCGAATACTTCATGGTAAAGGTATGGTAGAAGGTATGAGTAATATCTCTCTAGATTTTGATTTCTGTGATAATTATGTATATGGGAAGCAGAATCAGGTGAGTTTTCCCTCTGGTGGTAAGAGGGTGAAATTGATTTTAGAGCTTGTGCACAGTGATGTGTTTGGACCTATGAAGGTTCCATGACTGGGTAATTCTGTGCACTATGTATCATTTATAGATGACTTCTCAAGGAATACATGGATATATTTCCTTAATAAGAAATCTGAAGTCTTTGATAGGTTTAAACTGTTTAAGGCTCTGGTGGAAAACCAAAAGAGAAGAAGATAAAGTTGTTGAGGATAGATAACGAAGGAGAGTTTTGTAGTAAGGAATTTGAAGAATTCTGTAAGAAGTGTGGTATAGCACAACAAAAAACTACTCCATATACATCTTAGCAAAATGGAGTTGCAAAAAGAATGAACAAGATGTTGATGGAAAGGGCAAGAAGCATGCTTAGTGGTGTCAGGTTAGGACATGAATTCTGGGTAGAGGTGGTGGAGAGAGCATGTTACCTGGTCAATAGATCACCTTCATCAACATTGGAGGATAAGACTCAACAAGAGGTATGGACTAGTAAGAAATCCTCTCTTTCACATCTGAGGGTATTTGGATTTGATGCATATGTACATGTTCCAAAGTAGAAACGAACCAAGTTGGATAGTAAATATGAAAAGTGCATCTTTATTGGGTATAAGTATGGTTTAAAGGGTTATAAGCTTTGGAACCCAACAACAAGGAAGGTTGTGTATAGCCGAGAGGTGGTTTTCAGAGCAGTGAAAGATGTTATGAAACATGAAGTACAACCAAAGGAACCTGAGAAAATAGAGTTTGAACTAAAGGAGGAAGAATCAGGCTCTACAGCAGAGGAGGAATCAAAAGATGAAGAGCCACAAACTCGGGGTGTAAGAAAATCAATTCGAGAAAAAAGGTAGCCAGAAAGGTATATTCCATCTGCTTTTTGTTCAAATTTTGATTTATATATTACTGATGATGATCGCAGAACCATGAAGGAAGCAATAGATTCATAGGATGGAAGTCTCTGGAAAGAGGCCATGGTTGATGAAATGGCATCTTTGCACAAAAATGAGGCTTGGGATCTGGTGGAGTTGTTGGCTAGAAGGAAACCCATTGGCGACAAATGGGTGTTCAAGAAGAAGACAAATGCAAAAGGAAAGGTGGAGAAATATAAAGCTCGATTGGTTGCACAAGGTTATTCCCAGGTGCCAGGAATTGATTTTGGTGATATTTTTTCTCCTGTTGCCAAGGTAAATTCTATTAGGTTACTTTTATCTGTTGCTACTTCTTTTGATTTTGAGGTAGAACAGATGGATGTGAAAACATCATTTCTTCACGTGGATCTAGAAGAGGAGATCTACATGAAGCAACCTGAAGGATTTGCGGTGAAGGGTAAGAAAAAACTGGTATGCAAGTTAAAGAAGTCTTTGTATGGGTTAAAACAGTCACTAAGGATGTGGTATTAGAAATTTGATACATTTATACGAGGACCTAGCTTCACCTTAAGCAAAGCAGATCACTGTGTGTATTTTAAATTAATTGATGACCATGTTATTTATCAGGTCTTGTATGTGGATGATATGCTGCTAGTTGGAAATGACAAAGAAATTATCGAGGATTTGAAGACCCAATTGTCCTCCAAATTCGACATGAAAGATATTGGTGCTGCAAACTATATTTGGGGCATGGAAATTAAAGGATATCGGGCAAAGAGGAAGCTCTGGTTAAACCAAAGGAAGTATGTCGACATAATACTACAGAGGTTTAATATGGAAGATAATAAACCGGTGAAGGTTCCTATTCCTTTAGGTGTAAAGCTATCTGCTGAACAGTGTCCCAAGACACAAGAAGAGGAAGAGGATATGTCCTGTGTTCCATATGCAAGTGCAGTCGGTAGCCTGATGTATGCAATGGTATGTACTGGACCAGACATTGCACACACAGTGAGAGTATTGAGCAGGTTTATGAAAAAACCAGGGAAGGAGCATTGGACAGTAGTGAAGCGGGTTTTCAGGTATTTGCGTGGCACTAGTGATTATGGTTTGTGCTACCAAGGGACTAGGATTAGACAGAGTCTTGGATATCCATGGCTTTGTTGATGCATACTGGGCTGGAGATTTAGATCAGAGAAGATGTACAAGTGGGTATGTGTTTAACCTATTTGGAGGTGGAGTCAGTTGGATGAGTAAGAAATAATCTGTAGTGGCACTATCAACCACAGAGGCAGAATACATGGCAACCACTGATGCAAGAAAGGAAGCAGTTTGGTTGCAAAGATTATGTTCAAGTATGGGGTTAGTACAGGGAGCTATAAGGATAGACTGTGACAGCCAAAGTGCAATTTTCTTGGCAAAGAACCCTGCTTATCATTCAAAGACAAAGAAAATTGATGTTTAGTATCACTTTGTGAGGGATATGATAGAAGACAAAAAGGTGTTGATAGTAAAGGTGGACACTTTGAAGAATATTGCAGGTGCGTTGACAAAATCTATGAGCTCTGAGAAGTTCTCTTGCTGTAGAGAAACAATGGGCATTTCAAGGCTGGAAAAATGACTAAGATCTCCTGTGGCCCCCTATGGAAAGAAAACAACAAGTGGGAGAATTTTGGGTTGTGTTATATTCTTTCCACAAATAACCTACATAGTGTACCGAGGGGTTAGAGGTGGGGTGGCAACCCCTCCTGTCCGGGGGGTTTGAGGGGGATGAGTAGCCCCCCTCTACGGGGTCCGAGGTAGTGCCCAGGGAAATTTTAATCTGGACCCTATATTAGGTTGGGCGGACCTACCTATGGTTTTCGGTCCATGGTTTTGGACACGATGGTTTTCGGTCCATAGTATTGGATGCTTCGGCATGTATAAATATGTATTGTAACATTGAAAGGAATATAATGGAAAATCAAGCTTGTAGTCTCGGTTCTGGGATCTAGGGGAAAATCTCTGTGTATTTGTGTTTTATGTGTTATGCTCTCGCGTTGTTTATTTTGTGTGTTTTAGAATTCGTATGTAGGTAATTTTTGTACGGGGTTAAAACCTACACCCACTCCTAAGCCAATATTCTTACTCATTGTCAGATTGAACTGAATGGACACCCACATTCCACATTTGACCTAACACTCTTCCATATGGTAACAACCCATCTACATCACTTCATCTTCCTCATTAACCTCACACCAATACCAACCAATGGGGCCCCTACCTTCAACGAAAAATCCACCTGTATCATCACGTAGGACACCATTTAATTGGGGAACCTATCTCCATTTTTGTACATCTCAAGCCGCCTTTACATTCTTTTGATAAGTGTATAAAGAATTTTTAAGGAAAAGGATTCTCACCTATATTTTTGTGTCAGTTACCCAATGATAGTCCCTATTTTCCCTTGGTTGTAGCTTTCTTTTGCTTGCCACACCATTCCTCACCATTCACTCATTACCTACCATGTCAATCCAAACATACTCATACCCACCTTGGACATCCTACCGACTCCAAGGGTATTTACGCCAAAAAAATTGTTCTGACTATCGCCACTAGTATTACAACTCCAACCTTCAAAAATTTTCCATATCCACTCATATTGTGAGCTCTCACTATTATGTCTTTTCGACCCATCATATTACAACCATCTACTTCAAGTGCCACATAGATTCCCTAAACAAGTTTGTTGGGAGATTGATGTTATTTTCCTATCAACATCAACGCTCATCTTCCAAGATCAAAGAAATACATTCGTTTCTCCCCCCTTTAAGTGACAAACTTGGGTGGCACAATAGGAATCATTATCACCTATTGATGTCATTTGTCTCAATGACATTCGACACCAACATAACTTTTTCATGTCGTAATAGTATCTTACTTTGTGACCAATGCATTTCTCTCAGTTATTCAAAGACCCGTGCATCCCATAGCACCTCATTCAACAATGATTTACATTTGATGCATGGGAGCACCCAGTCCAGTCTATTTGTTAGAGACACCCATGAAGGAAAAATAAGTTATCTTCTTCAACAATCAGAATGCCAACCACGTCAACGTTGACTTTACATGACCATTTCCTGCATAATTTTAATACTTAGTCATAGTCATCATAATGAGCATGGGATATGCCCACCTCGGACAAACACTTTTTTATTATCATTTCTTCATAGCATGGTTTTGTTTGGTTCTCAATCAAGGATCATTCACTAATCATCTCCATAGAAAGTTTCTCTATCTCTCAAGAAGTTAGAAAGACTCTCAGTAAAATCAACAAAAATGTGATGTATTTTGGCTATATGATTGCTCCTAACCTCACACATCATGGGGTAACTATTATCATGATAAAATTGTGCATTCATATGTATGCGCCACAAGACACTCAAAGCCAGTGATAAACACATGCAAAGGTTACATTTTCAGCTGAAAGCAACATGAAGACCAAAAATTAAAAAGATTTCCTAAGGTTCAAGTAAAAAATTGACTCATGTAGGTGTACCATTGCTGAAAATTAATATCCGGATGACTTTTTCTTCGATAGCCATGTTGGTCATGAAAATCCCAGTCAACATCTCAGTCTGTGAACTTTCTTAAGAAACACTCCAACTCTTAACATGATGGGCTGACCAGTCAAGCCTTAAGCCCCAAGAAGTATTAATTTCAAGAAGATGGTAGATATTGTCTCATTTATGAGGTAAACAACCACATTGATGGGCCAAAGGAAGGAAGTAGTGCCCAAAAATTCTATAAATACAAGTTGATAGAGAGCCAAAAACAAGAAGAAGTAGTGCATTGTTATGCTACCAAAATTTCTCGCAAGAAATCTAGCATACCATTGTGAGGAGAATTCCATATTGTATAGAGTTTTCTATGCTTGTTTAAGAGAGGAAGAGCTCACAAAAGAGATTGAGAAAAAGAAATTATTGTTGAGATACTTTGAGCACCATTCATCATGCAACTCTCCTCAAGTGTCTTTGATACATCTATTATAACTCTTCCACCACTACCAACCAATAAGGAGGATCCTTTTCCTATACCTTTGTTCATTTTTTTTTCTTCACAAGCTTATTTGTGTGTTATTTAGTGTAGTTTTATTAGTTTTGTTCATGCATTGTTTCCATTACTTTAAATTCTTTTCTGGTTGTTGTTTAAGCACTAACATCATCTAATTGTTCGCATGCTCCTTGTAGGTAACAACCAAATAAAAGGAAGGTGTTTTTGGGACCCATAGTCAACAAACACACCAATACACCATTGGTTCCATTTGACTCCTAAAACTAAGTTACAGCTAGGAAAACCACTATCTAGGAATTCATAGTTAAAAATTTATTTATTTGAGGATATTCAGAGCCAGGGTTTTCTTCTATAAAGATCATTGCAAAATTTTGGACAAGGGATTGTATTTTCTAAAATTCTCACTCGAGTGATCCTAGTCAGTGTGCTCACATGGACCTTTTCAAACATAGTTTCCAAAGTGTACAAAATTCATTTTCACGACTCGGTATGGTTTGCATACCCATGGAAAAAATTCAAATATGTCCTTAATTAGCTCTTGCCAGTGAGATGAAACTGGACATCAAATACATATTTTCACTTGGATGGGAAAAATGTTGTTTGTGTTGGATTCTTCACACCAATTTATAGCTAGGAGTATGCCTCCCCTAGAATTTGATAGGCTAGAAAATCATTGAACAAGATCTTCAAAGTTATGATTTTGTTTAAAAACTAATGCAAATGTTAAACAAGGGGATGGATTTTACAAAACACTCACTCAAGTGATCATTAGTACTATGCTCACATGGGCCTTGGTGAAACATAATTTGAAATATTAGGAAGTTGGATTTTCTATTTCAATTGGTTTGTATACCCATGGAAAAAATTCACAATATGTCCCTGAATTGCTCGAGCATGTGAGATGAAAATGGCCATAAGATAGAGAATATGACTCAGATTGGTAAATTCCCAATTTTTTTTCACCCTTGGCATTGGGTTAAATCTATGGGAAACCCCCTTATAGGATTTCATAGGAGAAAAAATTATTTATTAAGGATCATTGGATTGACGGTTTTGTTTAATAAACACTAATGATATTTTTTCACAAGGGAGTGGGCTTTTCATAACACTTGGAGAGTATTATTTATACAAATTTATTGGTTTTATTTTTATAAAGATGGAGAAAAGGTGCCAAATATTAGACACGAATGGGAAACGATGACTAAGGAACCTACCTAGGTACTAGAAATCCCAATGAGGTCCCATATATAGGTTAAGGTGAAAGTGGCTCAAGGGATACATTCCATGACATTGCAATAGTAGTTGAATAGTATGGTATCATAATTAGAGCATTCATGCATGAATGTGACATACGAGTGGAATGTGGATGACACTTGCATGGGTAGGAATGTCTATGTACCCAAGATAAAATCTTATATGGTATAAATACCACTAATAAAAAGTGGGAAATTTGTTACACATATAAGATAACAACAACAATTTCCTTCTTTCAAATGCATAAAATCGTGTAATTTTTTGTAACTTCTTATCAAGTGATTTATGAATATACACTAATGATGATACTTGAGACATAATAAGAAGGGATTAACTATTAGAGAAGAGAAACGACAAATGTAACAATCCATATCTCCAACCCCAAGGGTTTCACTTAAAATGTATTTGGGAAGATATTGGAAATATAATGAGTGCAGGATAACATAATTTTACGTTGTAAACAAGAAATGCAATATGTGAAAAGGCAATCATATAGTAAAATAATTTAGCTTCTCAATACAATGGGGGGAATCTTAATGTGTTCAAGTGTGATTCTAAATCTATTAACCAAATGAAAAATAAAACCAGGGACATGTGACACATATCTAGAGGAGAATCATTTTACATGAGGACACTTCGATAGTAAACCATCGAATAGGAAGCATTTTAGTAGCATATTGTTAGAGATTGCACCATCTTAGAAGATGGGTGTTGATCCCAAGGAGGATTATACTTGGAGGGTGTTTCATCTCTATGGAATTATTTCCTTATTATGTTCTCTACCCTCACTTATTACATATATAAGGGAGGATGTAGTTTTTGTATATTTTGTTATCATTGTACTCTATTCATTTTATTGTCTAAGAGAAGTATTGTAGGGACAAAGATGTTAGGATCATGAGGAAAGCCTAGTAATATGAAATTAGGGTGCATGAGAAAACCGTAAAATAAGAAAAGGGTAGAGATAAATGTTTTGTATGTTTTTGTATGTTGTATGGTCTTGTTGTTTATGCTATGCATGTAGATCCTAGAGAAGACCATGGATTTGGTGTAATTTATGATGATGCCTATGATGTATATTGTTGTACTATTAGATTTTATAACCTAGAAGAAGAAATGGACAATGGATCTAAATACTTGAATTATTTTAAAACCTTGTTCTTATGGGAAGTGACACTAGGGAAAGATCACGTTGAGAAGAAACTAATGGGTATTGAGCATGGTGTGATGCATTTATTAGAAATCTAGTTGATTATTACATATTTCATGATATTCTAAGGAGTTGTTGTTTTTTATGTTGAATTAAAAGTGGAAAGACAATGATTTGAATACAAAAACAATAGGATGGATAAGTATATATGGGTACTAGGAATAGAGTTGTCTTTCCTTGCACTTGTGTGATGCAACATGGCTAGGATTGATATATCCAATGGAATAAAACAATGCTAGTGTCAAGAGCATATGTCTTAAAATCTTGTTGTGGCAAACGGATATTTTTTCAGTGTTGATGCTAGTTTGGTGTGCATCAATGATGGTGGCTAGGGTTTTCATGATTTTTCCTTTATAGACTTTAGGGAGATAGATATTTTATCAATTTTCTGATAATTTTTTTAATATGTATTTCATTTCATCTATATATGCACAAAGTATCTTGCTATCCAAAATTGTGTGATTTAAAAGTTGATTTTTCTTCTTGCATGGTCTTCAGGATTAAATAATTTCCAATATTGATCATTCATATGGGTTTTATATAACATTAGGTTGAATGTATTAAGTTATATAATATCGAAATGGAAATGAAAACATATTTATATTACATAAATTATTTAATAAAGTGATTTTCAAACTTGGTATATGGTTGGAGAAGTGTGCCCTAAGGGATAAAACTTGTTGCAATTTGTTTGCGATCATAGACTAAATGTATCACTATGAATATCCCTGAATGACATGTCCTTAAAAACCAAATCGAAACACCCTTAGCATACAACATGTCAGAGTGATCACTTCACCATAGGTGATATTGCATCATCACCACATAGATGGAAATCCAACATAGAAATCTAACAATTCAACATCAAATAAAACAAAGATTTGATTCATATATTATGTGTCATGAAATAAAGGCATATCTACACACACGCAAACACAGTCAAAATAATTTCAATTGTACATTTTTAAAAAAATTGCAGTCTTCCGAATATACAAAATGACACTTCATGTCTAAACAACGAAGTACCGAATATGGTTACCTATATAGAAAATGAAGCTAATATACAAATGAAATCTCATACCCAAATATCACCATATCACATGATGTTATAAATACAAAATGGGTCTCATTGGTCACTTATTGATCACTTCCATCCTCGCCACCATCATTTCCATCCCAAAAGTCGATCATTCTCCTCTTATTAGAAGAAGGAGATCAACTTTTCTTCTTTTGGTACGTGTTCCATCTCTCCGAGCACTACAAAAAGAAAGAATATCATTATTGTTTTTTCTACAACAAATAACATTGTTATAAAATAACAATTTATAATTTATTTCTAGAAAACTCATTGAAGATTATATAATTAGTCACAAGGGTGTCATTATCATCCATGCCCCCAACCTGTTTTTTATACCACCTTATAATAGTTACAAGAGTCAAAGCATGTAACTTAAGCAAATAATCCTAGAATCAATTCAACTTATCATAAAGAAAGGGATCATCAATGAATGGTATAACTAGGAATTCCTTACCCAATGATGGAGATTCACTAGTGGGTGGAGAGGTCAACTGCACAATCTTCTCCAAGAAACATTTAATATTTCGTTTACTAAATTTTCCTCATGGGTTGATAGTTGGGTGACTGCATGCGGGCTATTTCGAGGAACCATTAGGGCTGGAACAACAATATTTAAAATTTGGGGCATGTTATTAAATGGTCAATGGATGCAAATTCTATGGGTGGAAACGATGACGAAGGTAGTGAAAGCTGATGATAATCAACACCCATGGGTTGTGCTAGTGGTGTAAGTTTCCAAATTAAAGCAAGTTAGATACCAATAATTGGGGTATTGGGACAATAATTATCAACGATGGATTGGTGAACAATGGATGGTGCTGAATGACATGTGGGAGTAAGAGTGGAGAACTAAGTAATGAAGGAAATTGTATGCATAATTATAATACTCTAATTAGTAAAGAAAACTAAGATAATGAAATAAAATTTTAAACAAAATCTAATTTTACATATCATATATAGGAAGGGGAGCATATAATCTCCCCAGGTGGTCTTCATTCCTCACTTAGTGTCACTATAATCTGTAAATACATGAAGTGAATACTAAAATTATACTCAAACTCAAAGAACCTATTTTACAAACTAAAACATATGAAAATATTTGCAAATATGGATAGTTTTAATTCACAGTACCTAACTATGTGGTACAACAAATGACAAAACAACATTGATTGCAACATCAGAGACCAAAACTAGCATCACTATATATATAGGGATGGGGTGAGCATTATTAGGGTGTAGAACAACTGAAAAATACATATAATTAGATATACAAATGAAAGACACAATCTACATACATACATGTACACACGCGCGCACACACATACACACACACATAGATGGTGAAGATAATAACCTCCTCCATAATATTTTGTTGCTTCCTGCACTCCGTTTACCCATTAAATTTTTGTGTACAACTATGAGGCTCAAGTGAGTCACCATGTGGCCTCTACTTTTCCAGTTATAATGTAGTATCAAATCTTCCAACTCCCCCCCACAACATACATTTTTGGTTGATCCTTGTGTGAAGATGCTCCCAAGCTACAATGTTGCACTAAGGTGCAAGCTAATGTCATTATTTTAGTTTTGGTTTCCATAATTCTATCCATTACTATAGGATGATGGGTAGTGGGGTTAGGCCATTGCTTAATTCGACAAGGACCTAGTTCTTAGTTTTGCATATCAATTTGTGTATCTTACATTTTCCCAAAACCCATCATTGAAATTCACCCATGTCAAAGCAATTGACTTGGATTCATAGCTAAAACTTTGTCCATAACTTCCCTAAGAGATATAAAGGTACCTCCCTATTATTATTGGGGGATTTATCAAATATCATAAACTAGTTATCCATACAATTGCATCGAAATGGTTTATAAGTGCACTGGTCTAAAGAGATGTATTTTTGGTTAACTTGTATAGGTTGGTTGTTTCTTGGGTTAATAATAAAAGACAAAAAATATTTTTTAGTAATGTTGAGGTCTGTGATTCAATGTATATTAAGATTGGTCATATATTACTAATACAATCTAGCCTGATAATCGAAATATTTGTTACCTAACTCTGGGAATAGATGGAAGAAAAAATGAGTTTCATGAACTTGTATGAGACATTCCTCACTGCTCTCTAGGGTTTCAGAGATGATGTATTAATGACCTCAAAGTAGCCAAGGATGCATTAGTTTCATCATTTGAATTTCTTAGTTCTCCTTTTGTGTTTGCTTGTTCTAAATTTTGGTTTGGTGATGGTGGGTTTGGGTTCTGATTAGGCTCCATATAACCAATTTCCATATAATTCAATAAAGTTATTATGTTTAGGGTATTATTTTATGTTTTTCAAATTGTAAACCAAATTAAAAAGAAAAAAAAAACAAAAACAAAAAAAAAAACAAAATACTCAATAGAAAACCATTATAATACTTAACTTGGCTTTAAAGACAAGGTATGGTATTGATGTGGCACTTGACGTTGCTTGGGAATCAACAAATTTTCTTAATGAGTCCCAAAAGCATGTTATGTTGTACTAATATGGTAAAAAATGGGGTTGCGGGCACACAAAAGATATATCTCACTATGAAGGCACCTGTCCAACTAAGAGTGCATGCACATTCCTAAGAGTGTGCACATATCCCTGAGGCCTACTGGTCTAACAACATGATTGACATCCTAGATAGCACTTGGGCATTATAAATCCTAGATCCTTAGGAATGTGTGTTCTCTTGGGAACACACATGTGTTTCTATAGGCACGTGTTCCAGATGACCTTGTTTCCACTTTTTGGGCCATGATCCTCTCGCGAGTTCCCTACATCTTGCATTGGGATGAAGATTCTATATCTCAAGATTAGTGAGATGTATATTTGGCTTTTGATAGGTAGTTTATGTATAATTTATACACAAAGAACATGGAACTTTGTAAAAAAATATAGACAAGACATATTGTTTTCGCATTTCCATGGCCGCTTCTTAGAAAAAAACCTTCTAGCTCTATGATAATTTTTGTTCTACAAAGTCTTAAATATGTAATGGTGCATTGCTAGTGTAGTTTTAAATAAAAAAATTATGTATTTATGGTTTAGGAAAAAAAATCAAGTATGAAGGAGATTTGGAATCAATTATGTGGTTAAGATAGAGTTGACATGTAGTATTTTAAAGAAATATCAACAACAAAAATGATGTTTTACTCACAACCATAAATAAAATATTTCAATGCTCATATTAAGTAACATAATCTTATATCCACATTATATAGAAAGATAAAGTAATTGAAAGTTAAAAATAAATAAATAAAATATATATTCACTTTCTAATGTGAGATGCATCATTATTTGAATATTCATGTTAACTGGTATATTTCAATAATAAATTCATATATATTTTTAGAGACAGGATAAAACTATATCAATATATGAGTTTTTTTTTTGTGACCCGGAGGAACCTAGCAACCCTCCTGACAATAACTATCAGTAAACCTTTGGGGCGCAATGATATTTCCTCCTCCCCATTGGAAAAATCACAACATGGGTGATTCAAACCTAGGTCTTTCAACTTTCAA
Source organism: Pinus tabuliformis (assembly GCA_031772625.1). Lineage (NCBI taxonomy): Eukaryota > Viridiplantae > Streptophyta > Pinopsida > Pinales > Pinaceae > Pinus > Pinus tabuliformis. Next base: position 688,628,071 of record CM062811.1, read on the forward strand.
CGATTTCATATTTCTCGGATTAACCAATTGAGGCCTTCCCCCAGGACATCAATATATGAGTTATAAAGAAAACAATTAATGTTACTTTTTAGAAACTTATTTTAATGTCAACTATGTACATATTATATTTAAACTTTGAAAATAAAAAAAATCTTATGGTTAAAACATGTGATTAGTGTGTTGCTCAAAATGAAGTAGATGTGTAATTCCCACATAATTCCTTATATATTAAGCATGGAGTTGATACATGGTTTGTCTATGTGTAGATGCATTTCATCCCCATGTCTATCAAGTGCATGAAAATGTTTCTTCAAGTTTTGCATTCGACAAGATGTTTTCACCTTGAGATATTTGATCATTGTTGATGATTGATAAATCCATGGTTAAGATGGGTCTATGTTGGTGTATGATAGAATAATAATAAAAAACTAATTTATAGGTCACAACTAAGTGATATAATCAAAGCAGACAACAACAAAAAATTACACACACATTAATGAAGCAAGTGATACCAAGAAATACTTCAATCCTTTTCAGGGAAAATTATATTAATTAAATAATTATCCTATATGTTACATTTATTCCACAATATCTCCATGATTCTCTCAAAAAATATTCATCCCTACTTTCATTCATAGTTTTCCATATCTCACTCCTACATAGACTTGTATAATTGGTCTACATTATTACATTATCATTTTATTCATTAAACATTACAAATAGGAATTGTTCCTGCATGTCCCGTCTTTAATGATAAATCTTCATTAAATTTTTCCATTCTTTATATTTTCATTTCTCATCCTTTGTCTTCATTTTTTATTTTCCCCAAACTTTGGTATTCCTTATTCTTCATCCGCGATCTTCTTTTGTATCTACAATTCATAGACATTTTTTAAGTCCATATAGAACAAGATCCCTCCACTAAAGTACATGGGTAACTAGTCATTGTATCTATAGGTTCTCTATGTACCTCCATCTCATGCATGCTTCATCACCCATTCATCCATCATAACTCTATATACATCTACTCATTTCTCCCCTTCCATCACATCCATCATCATCATCATCTTCATTCTCATAGGTTATTGGCTAAACCATAACCCTATTGTGAATTCTCCTCTATTGAACTCTTGAGGAACAAAAACTCTTCATGAACTATTATGCATGTGTCCTTTGTATCTCAAAAACTTGTCCCTGATAGTTTTCTCTACTCCATTAGGGACCATTCTTGTCCTACCCAAACTCCTTTTTCATGACTTTAAATATGACTGACCACCTCCTCAATAAGTTCATCAATTCTTCCAAATATGCCTATCTAAAATTGGTGTTTCTAGCCATATTTAGCTTCTATGAATTACCCTCCATCATCAAGTGGTTTATGCTTACCTCAAATAATAGAAGATGGCAAGTGGCTTTTGTTGGATTGCAAAACTTCATTGCGAAGTGGATATTAGATTACCATGAACTTTACATGGTTACACCTTCCCTCATCATACCTATATCACCATTTGACTCATGCACATATAATCTCAACTTTCATCTCGTTATACAAATACATTATAAGGACCCTTTTTTGTATTAATAAAAGTGTTATTAAGGGGACGAATAAAATTCTAGAGATGTTATGGTTCATGCATTTATTATATCTACATATCAAATATCGCATGATAGTTTTATTTATACATTTCCTAGGTTATCTATTCCTCCTTTATCATGCTTATATTTCTTATTTATTGTTGCTTTACTATGTTTTTCTTCTACCACTTCATTCTTTTTCTTTCTTCGCATTCTTGTCCTTATCTTTTTTTTTTTTCTCACCACTTAATCCTTTTATTAAAGCACAAGAGGCGATATTGTTTAAATATCCATGTCTTCGTCTTATCTCATGGGTTTTGTGTATTCTTTCATTTTGTTATAGCTTACTTCTAAGCCCTTTCCATAACTATCCATAGTCATGACTCAATTAGCTTTGTTCCTATATGGGCATCTCCATGTTCATTATGAATAGTGAATAGCCTCTGTAGTAATGAGACTTCCACCCTTGTTATCTCGCAGATTGTTCATCATGATAAAAAATAACCCTGAAGGAATCGAATCAGTATCTAGTGATCCTCCCGCTTCAGGTTGGAGATTGACCTTCTCAAATCACAGGGGCTATTCCTTCTTTTTGATGTTAGTTATAAAGAATGACAAATATTACAATAATAATATCCTTTAATTAATGATAGGCTAGAATAACTCCAAAATTTATAAAAGAAAGAAAATGTGGTGAGGTTTATATAATGAGCAGAATGTTGAATTGAAACTCATAAATAACTACTGTTATTTTCAACCGGCTTAAATATGAAACTGTTATAATGAGAAAAAATGCATAAAACATGTTAAATACTAAGTAATACCATGAATTTTGCTTAGTAGATTAATATGAGAAAGAACACAAAGAAACATTTAAATACTATATAATTGCGTATATTTTCCTTAATATTTAAAAGTATGAAAACACAATAAATAGGCAATAAAACAAAAATAAATGAAATACATTAACCTAAAATAATAATTTGTTTGATATTTCAAACATACTCATTTAACGAACTCAATAAACCACATAATATCATATATGAAAATATGATTGAAAATAAATACAATAAATGAATGTGTACCCAATTATTTTCTTGTAAATAACATGTATATAAGAATAATTCTATTGGGTATTAAAACAATGAAAATCTAAGTAGTTAATTGCATGAGCATTATGAAGAGTCCATCGATACAAAATTTCGCATAAATTAGAAAATGAATGAAACGTAAAAAAAATCATTACAAAAATACAGACGTGCAATAATTATAACACTACTAATGATGAAAAGGATGAAAAAGCTAGGATCATCGCATAATCTTTCTTTAAATTAAAAGATCATTCTTGAAAATAGAATTCCCTCGCAAAAAAACCCTCTTTTGATGGTTTTTACAGTCTTCTTATATTATTAGGAGGAGTTTGCTGTGATTAAGTTTTAATAACCTCCTATAAATAAAAAAAAAAAATCATGATTAATACTAAATTATATTAATATCATCTCCTTTAACAAAATTCATTATTCGTTTGTTGAATTAATTTGGCCCAAATCTTTAATCCATTTGCAATTTATTTCCGTGCATCACATAAATAATTATTATTCATTAATAAATCACATAATAACTTATAAACAAAATTACAGTAAACATATTTTTATCATATCATTTCATTAAGGTCTTCATAAAATTATTTAACATAAAATTATTCACGTACCTTATATTTCATGTATTTCATGCAAATCTTGATTTGATCCACTTTGGTAAACATTGGTAAAATTACCCAATTTATGGAAAAACCGGATATTATTTCATGCGAATGAGCTTTATTTTTCAAATAACAAAACAATTCACAACGAGAAATTAAAAGGCTCTTCAATAAATTCGTCACAGAGGTAAATAAATTTTCTCAGTTTTAAATGGAGGTTGATGACCTAAGGGTTCATGTTTACCTTGTTTAACGTATAGAATAGATATTTTGTTTAACCGTTTCCTTTGACCTAATGAGATTATATTACCCACATTCCCTTTGGCGTGGGGTTTCACTTGTACTTTTCAAAGAATATTTTATAAGGTCCATGAGCCGATTTTTTAAACTTTGTTTGGTTCACGATTTACAATGTACAAAACACTATGCATGTTAGAACATAGAGAGACCCAAAGGGATCCAAGAGACAAATGCTATTAGATTGGAGACATATGCGTGCCATAACCTCTTTCTCAAATCAAATGGGGTTCACTAAACTTCGATTTCTAGTTGGAGTTTAGGAAGTTGTCACTAAGGAGATAAACTCTAGTGCCTCTTTCCCTCTCCTATTGTGTCATATTTGTAAATCCTTCAATCCTATTCCAAGTTGTTCTTAAGGGGGGATGTTAGGATATTCCGACACATAGGAAATAGTTAAGTACAACTTGGTCTAGTGTAGAGTTAGGTATAGAGTTAGATAAAGTGTGTTTCTTTACCGTTGTACATTTTGTAACTTACAATCTGACGGTCACGATATGTAGTGATCCGACGGTTCATTCTCTCCTCGGTATCACCGACACTTGATCTGTGGCTTGACACCCGATTGATCCATGAATTCTATTTAAAGCGCATGGAGGGTCATTTGTAGGGTAATCCGTGCATGAGAGAAACATATGTAAATTTTCATTCTTTTATTAATAAATTGCCTGAAGTGGCCGCGTTGGCTCAGGCCGTGGACTGTTTCCCTCTTTGAGGGTTTTAATCACGTCAAAATACTAGTGTATTGATCTTTGATCTGGTTGTGAGCGGTGTCCTTTTGGTGTTCTGTCTGAGGAACTTACCCTGTAAATTCCTACAAAGTTAGGTTTTGTGTGTACTTAAATAATATTTTAAAAGTTTATTTTAAACTTTATTTGATTTACACGTATTGAAATAATATTTTATTAAACTTAATAAGGCTTTAAATTAATATTTTTTTTAATTTTATACTATATATTAATATTGTTATGTCGAGAAGTTTGAAGGTGAGGGTTGAATTATATATAATGCTCTTGATGAAATTGAAAGGTGAAAGATTATTGAGATTAATGGTAAGAAATCGTGTAGGTGATTTTAATCATTTATTTTTCTACATATGATTTAAATATTGGCGTACCTTGTATTAAGTTTAGTATGTGCATACATTTTGTTTATAAAAAATGACATGATTTTGATCCGTACCTACCTCGGTAAGATTATGTTATAAAGTGCATATATATATTATTTTATTTTAAAGAAACGTCAATATGTTTAGACAACGTGTTTACCATGACCATCTTTTCATTAGGTTTATAAGCAACGTTTGATTATATATTTCCCATTTTTATGGACATTTTCCCTCTTTTATGATCATCATTAGTTATTGATATTTATTATTATTATTAATGATTTTTTAGATATATGTTATGCATATACCTGTGTTAATATTAATATGTCATTAATAATATTTTTATATAATGAAATAATTATATAATAATATACATATAGATTTCTATTGATATGTGACATTATTCAATATAGTTAAAAGGCCTTTTATATTATTAATGTCTGTCATTATTCCCTAAAAATTATCTATCAAGTAACCTTTGAATTATTCAAATGTGGTTAGTTTTTTTTGTATCATTGTTGTATTCAAATGTTTCGAAATGGGTGTGATTTTAATTAGTAATTTTAAAAGGTTAAGGTAGAGATTAAATGTAGCGAGTAGTTTAGGATAGTGAAAATGAGTTTGAGAGATAGAACAAGGCTAGCGGTATTAGGATAAAGGTTCATGTGAGTTACAATTTAAAAATGTAGCCCAATTTTTAAATAGGGTCATATTGGGATACAACACCCCTACTACACAATACCTCATAGACTTCTCTTTTGAACCTAATATTTTTGTACTCTTTATTCTTTCAACTAGAACGTGATGAAATTCCTCTGGTCCTCTAGGCTTCTACATCAACTCTGTTCTTTTAAGAACTCTATGCATAGTCACAACTATGGAGTTATATCAAGAACCTCTACCTAACCATAGTTGTAAGGTTCTTTCCTTCTCTATTACAACTGTAAGGATTTTCCCACATTTTTTCTTAGAAATTGTCGTGAAGTTTGCATCATTTTTATCTATCATATGGAGTCAGCATATTATTTTGTTATATTCCATACAATGCCTACAAGAATTATTTCTTGTAGGATGGAATCCTTCATCCAACAAGTCATCTGCAATATTCTTGATACATTTGGATTTTCATAAAATATATTTCTTACTAGATTTTATCATAATTGAACAAGAAATGTATGACATTAGATGAGAAAATTTAACCGTTGTAGTAATGACATGATTTGGTATGACTGAAACTTTCACTTAATTATACATTTTATTTAGGGTTTCTTATCAGCAAACATGCACCATATATGACAAATTACATAATGGTGACTTCATGCCTATCAATTTTTATGTGACTCCAATTTCCATAAAGTATGGGTTTAACTCTTTTCGTCATCACACAAACTTTTGACATGTACTATTGCCTCCATTCACTCGATATGACTCATTACATATCCTTAGCATTGGACTCACATATTAGGTTAAGATAAACGTTTCTCACAATATGCACATCAACAAATTATTTAATATTTCACGACTCGAATTCAACATTACTCTAATTCAATGTCCCATTTATAGCTCCTAACATTAATCTACTTTGAATTTTGTCTCCTTATCATCAAATTTATGTTAACTTACAAGAGGATAATATCTCTAGACTGTTAATTTAATTTTTGGCTCATTAGGTTACTAAAAATACTTCTTTGAATTTTGTTGCTTGTAGAAAATATTTGAAATATTGCAAATGCAAATGAGAGCAAATTTATCTACAAAAGTTACAATATTTCTCTACCAAAATTTTGTGGAAAGAATAAAACAAATAGAAACACAGTCACACATAGAAGAAAAAATATATCTAGGGAACCAAATTGGGAAAAAACCCTCTTTCTTGTATTAACAACCTAGAAATATAATCTATTACAAATAATTTGCTTCAATCCTTAAGCCCTTGCAATGTTGATCAACTCTTCACAAAACTTGTCCAACACATAGGTAAATAAGGCCTCCTAGGAGCTCCTATTTCCTACTGTAATTCTATCCATAAAAATACGAAATTGTCTTATTTATTTCTGTAATGTCTAAGAGAAATTTCTCCTCTTGATCCTTAAGCCTCTTTCTCTGCTTGCTTCTAAAGGTCCCCACAAAAACCAATGTACAGTGAATGAATAGATTTGTGTCTTCATCTTGTCTCAATAAGAAATTCAAATTGCATCACATACTAGGGATAAATGTAGTGGCTGTAACTCGTTAATTGAGACTCAGTTAAGTTCACAAAAGTCAAACTACTCAACAAAACATAAGAAATCAATTATACCTCTATTATAGAACTAGAGATTAGTTAACTGGAAAACACTAGAGTTTAAATCTACTAGATAGCTATATTTTAGCTATCAACTAGTACACAACTCACTAAAAGGCATCTAAATCGAACTAACTAACAATAAACTAGTGATAGGCCACATCACACATGTTAACTGAAAACTAACTCAAGTATCGATGAGACTAAATTCGAATTACCATCTTTGACTAAGGCACAAACCAAAGAAGCCATTCCTTGCTTTAATTTCAAAACTCCCTCTTAGTGAGGATATGATTCTTTAAAGAACCTTGTCCACTTGGATCAGTCATCAACTTTGCCAAGTTTTCTTCTACAGTAACTACTCCCTCTAAAATAGAAAGAGCCATGTACCCTATGCATTTGGGTGTTTGAGTCTTGGTGCTGGGAGACTCAACTCTCTTCTGAGCTCCCTTAACAAAATCCTTCGCCCACTTGGCTCAAAATTTCCCTATATTGGAAGTCTCTAACTAAGTGGATTCCTTGATTCATCCTATTCTATGGTCCTCGTCATCACCATCTTCCTGGTCAACCTAACTACCAACTAGATTCGACTCAAACTAAGATACTCATTGAGGCTCCATCTTGATAGCTCTATCTTGCTCTCTCTCTCGACCACCACTTCTCAATTATGAGAAATATCGTCCTTATTTCTCAAGGAAAATGTTCCCACTAGTTTCTCTCTTGCTCGTCCAAGGTCAGTAGCTTCTATGGTGTTAAAAAAAGTGCCCAATACCATTGATATGGTTTCCCGATCATCACTACTCTTAGGAACTTCTGGAACTGGCCACTTATCAACCATATGGCTCCTTTCATTAGTTGAACTAGGGCTCCAATTTGAATATGCCTGCTAGCAAGCCATGCTTCCTTCCATGTAAATTTTACTTGAGGCCTTCAGTAAGGTTGGATCCTAAGTATATCTACCCACTTCATAATCACCGATTAAAAAAAATCACAACTTTGTTTGTGAATAGTAATTCGCTACCTAAAAAAACTTTAGCATTGCATTTTCTGTGTGCTGGTCTAGATTTTGTTCACTACTCTGATACCATGTAGAAAATCCTTGAAATCTTGCAGTTGCTAATGAGAGAAAAATGATCTGCAAAATACACAAGATTTATCTACCAAAATTATGTGGAAGGAAAACAACGAATAGAAACACAATCTCACATAGACCACAAAATTTATGTGGGGAACCCAACTGGGAAAAACCACTCTTGCTTAAATGATTAATAGAGTAACTTGATCTATTGCAAAGAATCTTCTTCAATCCTGAATCCCTTGCAATATTGATAAACTCTCCATAAGACTTGCCCAATACTAGGTAAATAAGGCCTCTTGGGAGCTCCTATTTTCTAGCAGAATTTTACCCTTAAAAAATTGGAATTTATCCTATTTCCTTTGGAAATTCCCAAGATAAATTTCTCTACATGATCGTCAAGCTTATTTCTCTACTTTCTTCTCAAGCTCCCCATAAAAAGTTGTGTACAATGAATAAATATATATGTGCCTTCATTAAGTTTCAATAGGCAATTCGAATTGCATGACCTCTTAGGGCTAAATATATTAGCTGCAACAAGTTAACTGAGAGTGAGTTGAGTTTAAAAAAGTCAAAATACTAAACCAAAATCAAGAAATCAAGTCGATCTCTATTCTATAACTACAGATGAGTTAACTGACATACAATAGAGTTTAACTCCACTAGGTAGTTTAATTTTAGTTACCAACTAGTACAAAGCTCACTAAATGTCATTTAGCTCAGATTAACTAATAATGAACTAGTGATAGGCCACATCACCACAGGGGCTTCCCTTAATGATCCTTTTACATATCACGTGCATTCGTGGCATACTAAACGCTACCCTTAATTTGACTACATATTGAAAAATCTCTCCAAAAATCACATTTTCGAACACCCCTACAAGACAAACCCAGTACACCTTCCCAATTTCAAAAGACCCCTACTTTCACTGGACATTGTACGTATCAATTTTTTTATTAACATTTTTTTATACCTCTTTATATTTTTCAATAACTTTGAGCTCCATTTTTTATACCATCCAATATAAAAACCCTTTAACTCTTATATATCCATGAATATATTATATCATTTTTTCCTCAATATATATCCCCCAATATCAATGCACGTGGTATGGTATTTCTCCCCTAGTGAAGCCCCCATGCACATCACATATGTTCACAGACAACTAACTTAAGTATCTATGAGATTGAATTCGAATTAAAGTCTTCAACTAAGGAACATGTCAAATAAACCATTCCTTGCTACACTTTAAACACTCACTCTTAGAGAGGAAGGGCTTCCTGGAAGAACCTCATCCACTTGGATTTTTCTTCATCTCTACCAAGTTATTTGTTGCTAAAGTTTCTCCCTCTGAACTAGCAAGTGCCATATACACTGTATAGTTGGGTGCCTACTTCTTAGTGTTTCTAGAATCAACTCTCTTATGAGATCCCTTAACCAAATCCTCTATTGACATTGCTCGAACTCTCTTTATACTGGAATTATTTAACTGGTCCTCATCATCATCCTATTGGTCATCTCAAATACCAATTAGCTTAGACTGAAGCTAAGATACTGGCTAAGGCTCCATCCTTAGAGATCTATCATGCTCTCGCTCAACCACCACATCTCTATTCTAAGAACTCTTTTCCTTGCTGATCGAGGATGCACATGCATCAACATCCAATTTTTAGAGGCTCTCAATCATGACACAAATATGCTCGACTTGACATGAAGAACAATGATTTAGGTAGGCCTACCCATTATTGAATGATACATCATACCTTTTTTCTTCAATCTTGTTCATAAAAGCAAGCTTTCTAACATCATTGTTTCTTTCAAACATGTCATTAAGGTCCTTCCACATTCAGAATGGTGTATCCCTTCCATAGATATTTGGAATCTAACTCCTTCAAAGATCATCCTCTTAGCTTCGGTAGTATCCTTCCTCGAATGAGTTAGTTGTTGTGCATCTAATGAAGGATGTTTAGTAATATCAATACTAATGTATTTCAAAACCCCATTATCATCTAGCACTTCCTCCATCATGTCCTTCCATGCACAAAAGTTTGAGGTCCCTTCTAGGGAATGCTCTGTCCTCAAACGATATGATGACATAATTCTTGCGCTTGTAGAGTTCTTGCGCCAACTGATATCCTCTTCAATGTACTTTGAATATGATCAAGGAACTCAATTTATATCTTGTTTTCCACTCTAATAGAATGTAGAAAATCCTTGAAATCTTGCAACTGCTAATGAGAGCAAACTGATATGCAAAAGACAAATTTTTTTTCTACCAAAATTCTATGGAAATAAAACAATGAATAGAAATGCAATGACACATAGAACAAAAAATTTATATAGGGAACCTAACTGGAAAAAAACCCTTTTGCATATATTATCAATAGAGAAATTTGATATATTACAAAGAATCTGCCTCAAGGCGAAAGTCGTTGCAACACTGACGAACTCCCCACAAGACTTTCCTAACACTTAGGAAAATAAGGCCTTCTAGAAGCTTTTATTTCGTAGCGCAATTCTGCCCATAAAAATTAGGAATTTCTCCTATATCTTCGCACAATTTCCAAGATAAATTACTCTACTTGATCCTGAAGCCTCTTTCTCTACTTTTTTCTAAAGCTCTCAATAAAAAGTTGTGTACAATGAATAAATATATTTGTGCCTTCATCGAGTCTCAATAGGAATATTGAATTGCATGACCTACTAGGGCTAAATTTACTAATGGAAACTAGTTAACTAAGAGTTAGTTGAGTTAACAAAAGTCAAAATGCTCAACTAAACTAAGAACTCAAGACTATCTCTATTCTATAACTAGAGATTAGTTAAGTGAGAGATACTAGAGTTTAACTCCACTAGATAGCTACACTTTTAGCTATCAACTAGTAGATAACTCACTGAAAGTCATCTAAATTGAATTAACTTACAATAAACTAGTGATAGGATACATCATACATGTTAATTGAAATTTAATTCAAGTATCTATGAATTTGAATTTGAATTGGCATCTTTGACTAAGGCAGAAGTCAAATAAGTCGTTTCTTTTTAGAATTTCAACATTTCTTACCTGAACCTTATCTTATTCATGTTTGTTTACACTTTGTTACTTGGAAAGCATATAAGAAAATTATGTCATTCTTGTAATATAGCTCTTTCAAATTAGCATCGATAAAATTGATAACATACCTTTTCCTCCTTTTAATCAAAGTTGCACTCTCTTCCAAATGAAAAATTCTACCGCCATTTATTTGAAACATTGTGTTCGATGGGAATAGAGCCTTCATGCTACACTTTTATCTTCTCCTTTTTCTATGATCTCTTTCTTCTTGTGGAGAGTAAACCAACTTTTTGTATTATATTATCTTCATACTATTTCGAATTGTATTGGTCTTATAGATGTCACTGTCACTAAATTATGTCCATGAAAGACTTCATGCGCATATGCTTGATAAAATGTCTAAACACATATCAAAAATATCCACTGAAATATTTAAGATATCAAGCAATATATAAATATAAAGGCTGTACGATGGGGGCCCACATTTAATGCAATCAACTGAAGAAATAGGTGTTTGCATGTCACTCCAATGAATGGGACTTTCGGAAGTCATTGTAGGTTTTACGAGATATATTGGAGCTCTTGATATGCACCACAATTTGATTTTCCAATCATGAAGAGAACAACAGCATTGAAGTAGATACAAAATGACTTTGAGTAGGTCTAAAATTGACTCTGGTCAATACCTTTATGTTCCCGTTTCTTTTGGTTTTTGTCATATTCGTTTTCTGCAATAGTCAGCTGGCCGAGCTCTGATTCACTTCTACCACCGAGCACCATGTCCAAGCACTTACCAAGATAGCGAAAATTTAGAATGCCAAAGTTTTAATAAATTGCATCTTTGATTTTGGCCCAATAAGATGGAGCACAATTGAGAGACATATCTCCATTACTCAACGCCGACGAAGAGAAAACAAGAAAGAATATCAAAATATCACACACAGAAAATTCTGGTATGCCTTTGTCGAGGTGTGATGTGTTATCACTGGACGAAAATATCTCTCTTACCTAGTGCATCAGATAAAAACACGCACACACTAAAGTACCAATGAATTGTAAAATGGCTTCTACTGTCAATTCCTCGTAGACGGACTGTCGATTGACATTAACCTTTTTTTTGTAAACTCCGATTCGGACTGTCGATTGACATTAACCTTTTTTGTAAACTCCGATTATTTGTTGGCACTAGAACACTGGATACTAGAAATTTTCACTTGCACACACCATATTTTTTCCTGGTATGGAAAACATTCAATGGCACCCCTTTATACTAGAATTCTTACGTGCGATGTAGGAACTTTTCTTTGGAACCTCATTGTCGGAAGGAAAGTATGGTATGGAACTTCTACACAAGCCTTGATACCAAGAGATTTGGACATGTCTTTGATCTATGATTAATCTATTATGGAGCCTAAGCCTTGATACCAAGAGATTTGGACATGTCTTTGATCTATGATTAATCTATTATGGAGCCTAACTTCAGAACTATTACTAGTTAATATATTCAAGATGTAAATTGCTCCAAGTATAAAAGGGACCTATTCTAGTTGGATAAAATTTGGTAGCCTTCCAGACTTCAGAACTATTACTAGTTAATATATTCAAGATGTAAATTGCTCCAAGTATAAAAGGGACCTATTCTAGTTGGATAAAATTTGGTAGCCTTCCAGTGTTACTCTCTTTAATCTCGCTTGAGTCTCTTTCGCTCTCTCACACCATTGCCCACCATCACATAATGAACCTTTGAATGATCAGAAGCTCTAACCACATCACCAACTACAACCTTCGATCAACTGAGCTCGTCAGCCATTTATGCTTGTGTTTCCTTATCCAATTCTTCATATTTTGTCATATTTCTTCACACAATTAAAAAGATAACAAACAGGACTTAGCCAAAAATGAAATCACGTGAGGGAATTTAAAATCAGAAACTAATTCCCTCATTTGCCCTCCATCTTCAAATAGGCGGCATCCCAATGAGAAGACCATATCATCTTAGATTTGTCAAACACAACCTCATAACTAAAAGAGATATATTCATGCTCCTTAATCATCTATTGTATTACTTTCTTGCATTGAGAAATTGGGGTTTTATCACACCTATTATTATTTGACATCCAAGAAGATCACATTTAACAATGCATAGAACGACCTTGAATCGAGCAACTTCAAAACCAAATTTTTGCACGCATTCTCCCCTCGTCATTTCTCTACTCACAGGTGATAAACATGACCTTTCCAAGGTATATCCTCTAGAAATATTTACTAGTCCCTATCCGGGAAACGTTTTCCTATAGTAGTTGGAATGCCTGTATCGAGAATAATTTAATCAGGTCGCAAGCATTGGGAAACAACAAAAAATGCTCCCAACAACAATGCTATTGATAACAAAATGATGTAATCAGAAAACGTAACAGGAAAAATACACACACATCACGGACTTTAAGAGCATACTTCATAAGAAATTATATTAATTAAATCATTCTCCAACATATTTAGTGTATAAAAGGTCTATTTATATGATTATAATAATGGCTAACAGCATACTTCTTAAAAAATTATATTTATTAATAATTCTCTCATATGTTATATTTAGTGTAAAAAAGTCTATTTACAAAGTTGTAGGTGACAACAATGACTAATTCATAGTTTTAGCTATTTCCTCAACAATCTCCTTTAATATAACCCTAACTATCCCTTATGCTCTCTCCACACTATCTCCATGATTCCCTCAATAAATATTCATCCTTATTTTCACTCATTTTTATCTATATCTCATCCTTTCTAGACTTCTAGAATGGCCTACATTATTACATCATTCATCATATTGTCCATCGAACTTTACAAATAGGAATTGTTACTTCACATTCCTTTCTAATCAGAAATTTTCATTAAATTAATCTCTTTTTTCATTTTTGTTTTTTTAATTCTTCATCCCTAATATTTGGCCTTGTTCATTCTTCATGCTCTATTTTCTTGTTGTACCTACAAATCATAGACATTGTTGAAGTCCATACAAAAGAGTATCCACTCACTTGAGTACATCACTAACCAACTATTGTATTTATTGCTTCTCTAGGAAACTCCTTCTCGTACATGGTTAATGAAGCATTCATCCATGGAAAATTTATATACATGTACCCATTACTCCCCTTCCATCATCTCCTTCAAGTCATCATCTTCATTCTCTCCCATTTTCAGGTTACCATAAAATGATTCTACTACACCACTAAACTAGATAACAACTTGGTGTATGCCAAAAGTGTGTATTAAGTTGATTAGTAAAAAATACTGCACAATTTTTTTTTGTTAATCTTTCAATATATATATAATGGTCCAACATTTTTTTGGCAGGTTTTATCATTTTTTATGTGACTTCCTAGCATAAATAATTGATGGAGAAGTTTATAAATAATTGACAAAGAAGTTTATTCTTCAACTCGGTATAAGAAAGATGTGTAATTCATTTAATTTTTAATATTAATAATTAAAAAATCAAATATATTCAATAAATTAAATAGTTCACAACGAAACACTAACTAATATTGACATGTATTTGAAAATATATTAATAATATAAAAGCAATTTTAAAATATGGACAATATTCATGAATAAAATATTTCAATGAATATATGAATATTAAGTAAAATCCTTTAATTTTAAAATATGAATATATGTATGTATTATATAACGTAACTGAAAGCCCACGGGGCTTTGGATTGACAGTGAATGGGTGCGCTGTTAAGGCACTCCTTGCGATAGGTCACCGGTTCAAATCCCCGTGGGTGCGTAGGTTAGTCTTAACAAGCAAAAAAAAAAAAAAAAAAAAAAAAAAAAAAAAAAAAAAAAAAAATATAACGTAACTGAAAAATATATATATATCTATATATATATATATATATATATATATATATATATATATATATATATAGATATTGGTGGCTAAAACATTTTAAAACATTTGAAGTACTCTTATTATTTTATAGTTTGGTCGTTTTTCATCTATCCTTTCTTTTCATTTTTGTTTAAAACCTAGCAAAGATTTGTTGGAATTACAAGTTTAACTTGTGCACTCTTACATGTAAAGATGACTTTCAAAGCAATATTTCGACTTACCTATTCAAAAATAAAATTTAAATAATGAAACATTACACATGGTATATATATTACCAATATAGATCCATTTTAATCATTGATTTATTAAGCACAAAGAGATTAAATATGTTGAGGTGCAAACCTTTTTCAAGCTTTGCACTCATATGATTTCACTTGAAGAGATTTGATCACTCTTCACCCTTGATAGATTAAGATGTTTTTCTACAGATGTCGTATTTAAAGATTCATTATTGATTACTAATTGTCGTAATGAGAATGGCTTTATACAATATAATATAAATGAGATCTATTAATTTTTTTATGTACTAAATATAACATTGATAGTTAACATTGAAAAAATCATTATAAAAAACATTTCAATATTAGGATAGCTCAATTGGAATGGACGAGAGTACTTTAGTTTAAAAAAAAAGAAAATTTGATTATAAATAATATAATTGAATTTTTATTTTGAAAATTTATTTTTATTTCAATTTTATTAGAGTATTATTGGGCAATCCTTCACACATCCTTTTAAAAAAAAGATATTTTCTAAATTACAAAAATAGTGTGGTAACCTTGTATAAAGGAGATGTGGTAAAATTATTTCCCTCTCATTCTCTACCATAAACAAAATATTTCAATGTACATGATAAGTGACTTAAATTTATATCAATTTTAGAGGAAAGATAAGTAATTAGAGTAATAAGATAAAAAGTTTATATTTTCACTTTTTGTTGTGAGGAAGTTGTTAACTGGTTTATTTCAATATCAAACTTAAATATATGTTGATATAGAAATGGTTTATCATATATATATATATATATATATATAACATGATTTAGTACTTATATGTATTAATTTTGTGTACGAATGACAAATACCCAAGGGAATTACATGACCAATCTCATCATAATTTGTTGATAAATCAAAACTGCTACTAACTACCCTACCTAAAATACATCACAGATGACGTCTACAAGGAGTACCCTTATTAAACTAGTAGTATATATCCGACAAAATTGGAACAAAATCCAAATAAAATTAAATCCTTTGATATCCAAACTACTCAGAAGGGTTTGTAGGTCGATAGAGATCGAAGTCCCACACTGGCTCCATTGTTGGACGGTATGGCTTTGCTATCTAGAGCCTAAGATTTTCCATTATGTTGTATAGGGTATCCACCTCATCTCCCAAACATGTAATTATTTGCTACTGAGATTCATTCAGGTTCACAGACACTCTCAGAAGCACATTGTTGATATGCCATGACATGCAAATCATAAATTTCTTTCATAACCATGTATGTTACTTCATGCATCGAGTACACACTGACGTGGAAGAGGAGTCACAATTAGATTAACTTGGCTCCATTTGAGGGACACTTAGAATTCAGCAACAGGAATAATACAGAGGGTCAATTGAAATATTTGATTTGAGTGGGAATTTTCCAAACTGTAGAGGGTGGTTTCCAGAGACCCTAAACCCCCATAGAGACACTTTTAACCTTGTTAATAAAATTAGGTCCCAAACACACTATCCATTGGCCTTTGTGTGTGAATCCCTATCATTTCCACTACAGAGAAATACACTTACAATTTGAACTAAACTGAGGAAAACACTCGAATCGAGAAAACTTGAAACTTTTACCTCCACGCCAAAAAGACAAAGGCACCAAGATATCCAACTGCATTGATCTTTTAGCCATGGATTCAACTCTGCACCAGAAGGGAAACAGACTACATGAAGCTAATCACTGAGCATCCAAGAATTTCTTCTACTCGACGCCACTCTTAGTCCAAAAAATCATCCAATAATTCCTCAGTGAGCGATTGAACCCAAGTTCTAGATGAACACAACCTATGAAGGCTTGAGTGAGTTCAACACTCAATTGAACTCCATAGACGACCAAATACCACACAAGGGCCTTTAATTGTCCATGATTTATTTTGGCATCCTAAGGTGCCATCATCATCTCTATAATAACTGAACTGACACCTACCGCATCATACATCAGCTCAATACCACTCTACAATTGAATTCCAGTGATGGCAAAATTCCACACAAGGGCCATCAGATGTTTTTTCAATATTTCACCATGTCGGGATACCATCGTCATCATTGATCCGTCTGAACATGCACCTATAACATATTTCATTTTCTCAAACTCGCATGCATGTATGATCCCTACACGTGCCATTAATGGAAGCATGCTAGAAGAGAGAGGTTCGAGGCTTGAAATGTGAAATTGCATATGGGGAAGGATGACGAAATCAAAAGAATGCATGGGAGGATCAACTACATGTAGACTGGGCTGATATGCTGCCATGATTGGAAGGCAAGTGAATTTCCACGATGTCATTGGTTTGAGGGAAGGGAGGTGGCATGACATCATGGTGCATGACGGAGCGAAGGGAAAATTGAGAAGGGGCGGGTAAGGGAGTGAACACAATAAATAGGGAATGGGAGGGATAGGAGTAGGACCATATAGATCATTAGGCACAAAAATATTAGGGGGGAAGCGAGGGCCAATATGGGGTTGCAAGAAAACCATGAACATCCTACGGAATATATGCAAAACAACCCATGGTATTTATTTTAGTTTTCCCTCCATCCAATAGACAAGCCTTGTTGGGAAGGAATTCCTCTTCCGAGTTTAGAGATCGAAGAATGTGGAAGGGAAAGAAGGATGAGAAGGTATGAAAAATACTGTTTATTTTGCAAAACAATAATTTTAGCACATTGTCTTTAGGAGGACAACACATTTTCAAATATCAGATAATGAAGGATTCTCCATCTATTCCTCCTCTTTAGAGAGCTATTATCAGAGCCATGAGAAAATCATACATTTAAACCTAGTTATTGGATTTTCCACCTAAAACCCACGAGAATTTATCCATAATTATTCGTTTGGGATTTTTAATGCATAATTGTTCCTTTGGGATTTACAAGAATCCCTCTCCCTCCTGCCACCCCTAAAATAATATATAATTTAATGTTAGCAATAATAAAACATTTTAATGCCCAAAGAGAAGAAGTAATTGGAAGTAAAATAATTCAATTAGCATGTAATAAGAATAATATAATGCATTTAATTATTAATATAAAACTAATGTGGCATTTAAAAATATTACTAAAAATCAATGTGAATTGTAAGTAACATATTTTAATATGTACAATTGAGTAATATTGAGGTGTTCTTTAAAATATATTAATAAAAAAATAATTAACATGACCCAAGTTTATAAATAAATTATTTCAATGCCCATATGTGTGTGTCCATCTTAATCATGAATCTATCAAAGATCAAATCTCTTGAAGTACAAATGTATCTTTTGTAATGCAAATGTTTCTTTAAGTTTCACACTTAAAAGAGGTTTACACATTAAGAAGTTTTATCCCTCCTTGTATTCTTCAAAATGGATACAATTTTTTAATACTCTAGATACAAAAAAATATTGATTACTAGTGGATGGCATATTTACTTTTCTCATAGAACTTCAAAAAATTTGATTTCAGTTATCAATAATTATTAAGTGGATGATATGGATTTAACATCCATGAAATATTGTAGAATATTATACACAAATCAAAGGTTGAGATTTATCTCCAAACTAGTGAGGCTATTTTTTCTCTTTTAATTAAATTTATTAATTAAAAAAATTTGTCCTATGAACAAGTATTATATGAATAAATTATGGTTTTTTGGGTGTTATTGATAACCATGGTATTGTCCCATGTTACTATAACAAAGCATATTTACACATTAAGACTCTTCATCGTAAAGGGATAAATGTCGAGGGATAAGAATCATATTCCATATTACGTTTAAATTATACATTAATTATTTTTATAATTATTAATAAGAATAATTATAATTATAATTTTCTCAATTTTAAGATGTTTCTAATATTAATAAAGTGAGATTTATTATGAATTAAATGTTTTGATCTTTATTAAGAATTGATACCTATGAATGTTTACCAATCATTTAGTCTATATGACTGCCTACTAAATAACATATTTCAATTTTTATTTAAAAAAAAAAAAATTATTAACTTTATTTATATAAAAATAATGAAAAAAGTAAAAAAATAAAAAAAAATCTTTATATATATTTTATTATGATGAAGATATTTTAATATTTACTATAAATAAGACATTAAAATCTATAATATTAAAATATAATTGATGTATATAAAATATTAAGGAAGAATAAAGCATAAAATATTTTAATAGTCCATGATTTTTATAATATAATGTAGATGTGTACATGTTTTACTAATCAACATCAAATTACTATATACCAGTGTGACCACTACACCAAAATTCCAGAGGCCGGAGTTGGTGATGAGACTTGCTTTCATATTGCTTATATCCTCTTACACTACTGGTGTCACACCCCTACACTGGCATTACTCTTCCAACCGCACTATAGGAGGTGCGGCACCACCGACCACTTTCTTTTTAACAATACTTGTGATCGTGGACTACGCCTACTTTCTATACTTAGATTATTTTTCAACTTTCCTAAGTATACTTTCATTAACACAGTGGAAACTTTCTTACATCATTCATCATTATTATCTTTTACACATATATGCATAATGAATAATAAACCGGGAGGGGAAACTCCCTAAAATATGAGTCTTCCCGATAATATCAGTACTTCACAAATATTCAATTTTACACTCTTTGCAGGAAACCCCAAGTTTCCTTGGTACAATATCTGCCAAATAATTCAAGTCATCCTGCACCATTCACAGTCCCCGAACCAACTTTCAAAGTGCCCAAGGATACCTCTGCCCATTGCACCTCATTCATCGTTGTATTGTTCAGCACGTCATTCACCCTCGGCTCATTCAACAAAACGCCCTCAACTCGTTCAGGCGGACGCCCTGGCACGCCCTCGCCTGTTCAGTCGTTCAGCCCAGTGCCCTCTCACACCCTCGATTGTTCACTCATTTGGCTCGATGCCCTCACACGCTCTCATCCATTCGCTTGTTCAACCTGGAACCCTCGCACGCACTCGCCCGTTCACTCGTTCAACCCGGCACCCTCGCACGCCCTCACCTGAATGCCTTCGAATGACTTTTCCCGAACGTCCTCGAACGACTTTTCCTAAACGTTCACTCATTTAGTTGTTCAGCCCGACGTCCTCACACGCCCTCATCCGAACGAATTTGCACGACCTTGCCCGGTCATTCAGACAAATGCCCTCAAACACCCTTGCCCAGTCGTTCGGCCTGACACCCTCGCGTGCGCTCGCACGAACTGCAGCTCTATTTTCTGCTTTTTCCCCGACTCATTGTTTCGACCCAAGACTCCGCCTACACCTTGCCAAATTTTAGTCCTCTCCAAGTTAGATCACCCTCCAACTCACATGAACACTTGGAAACTTCCTTGAATGATTTTGCCAGCATTCCAACGCTTTACATATATGGTGGTTGGCCCATCGTTTGGGGTGTCGACTTACCAAGCTGACCCATTGTTTCATCCAACTCCCCCCAACTTCACATCGACCCATGGTGTGGGCGCCATGTGCGGGACCTCCCCCAGATATAAACTTTCCACCACCCAACACTTAGTCATTTTCACAAGATGACCTTGCGTCACACATTTCCTTCATTCGGTAATCTCGTCACACCATTCGCACGCACCCTCAACTAGTCGTTGAATCGCCCAGCTCGTCGCTCGCTTGTCATGCGCTTGTGCCAACTCTCTTTGACCCATAGGTTAAACTCACCCACCCAACACGCCTGACTCGTGGGCTTAACATACTCCCCCACTCTAAATGGTTGTCGTCCTCGACAACACCATCATATGACATCGCGAAGTGTCACCAACTCCAAGATCCAAAAATTCCCATGCTGCCTGTGTCTGCTCTGCCATCACACAAACCATAAAGGCTTACGTCTCCATGAATCAGAAAGTATTCTCAATCCATGATCATCAACCACATCTATCACATTCCCCACATGCTGCTCCCACTATGGAAGGTTGGTCCCTCCAACTCAAGCTACATGCTCACCGCAACATATCGTGTCAACCTCATCATGTATCGCCATCATGTGAACTAATGCCATGATACTCCAACACAATGCTAACACATTTCTGTACACTTTCAGACCCCATGATTTGAACTAGTCGGATAGCTAGTCCAACTGTCACGCTCAAACAATGAGAGTGTGCATCCTCATGCCATCATCAGTCATTTCTTCTAGCCTCCTGTCACAACATCAACTCGATCAAGAATCCATCTCAATAAAAATAAGCCATGCTCAGGTCCATGAAGTAAACTTTATCTCATCTACAACATGTTGTCGATGATGTTTGGTATCAATGCGTTGCATGAAATCAGTCGCATTTATCCCAACATCATCAACCATATGTGTAAAATCCATCTCCTCAAAATGAAGAGATCCTTTCATCAAAGCCGACTCTCGATGTGCCACATCTAGGTCCATGAAGCAACCTCCATCATATCTGTAATATGCCATCCCTCAAGTCTGACAAGGAAACAAGTATACACTTGTCTCATCTCCCATGTGTTGCCCAAGATCATAGACCAATCAGCTCCCATGTATTAAAATTGGTTAAGTCTCAGCTCAACCCATGCCCAAGTGTTGCCACCAAGGCATCATCATCGCTGCAACTCCATCACTCCAAAGTGTCTCATATCGATGCTCCTCATCAAGTCACTCTCTCAAGCACACCCATACATGTACTCAAAAGTATGCATCCCTTACTGTATCAAAGTCCCTGACCTCAACTCCTCAATGAATCAGATCCTCCAAGTCCACCATAATATGAAGTCCCTAAAAGTCACAACCTCATGTCATCATGAGCTCCATGAGTCATCTCCAACCAACATCCTAGCAAGCATACATGTCTTGGCATAAAGGTCTCTGCAAGATGCCTCATCTCTCCATAAGTGATACCTCTACAAGTGCTCCTACATAATGTCCTTGCATAAGACTGCCATGCTCCATGTCTCCAGCTCGATGTCCATGACTCAAGTTGCCCATGTTGTCCAACTAAGTAGACCCATCACAAAAAAGGGTCTTCCTCATCCAAGTCTGCAATTCGGTCTGGTGATCTCGGTCACCCAAACAATATCATCATAACATGAGTCTCTTCCACCATGACTCCCCCACTGAAGGTTCCACCAAGACTTCCTCTTGGTCTCAGCCATGAGAATTCCACCCAAGTATCATCAAACCCAAGTGTGTTCCCTTCTCCAATCTGTCCATGAGTCATGCCAGGAACTTAGCCAATTTCTCCGTATGGCTAAAGCATGACCCATTCCTCCATAATGATCATCATGTTCCTCCCTTGTCACGGGCATTTGCACCTTCTTCTATAAGTTCACAAACATCCCCAACAAGCTCTGCAACAGTCAATGGTCCTTGCCCCTCCATACAAGCTCTCATCGTAGACATCCATGGTACGATCCCTCATTGCATTGGCAAACTGATTTTGCACTTCTTGCATATGCCCATCTATCAAAAGCTTTAATGAGACAAAAGTATCAGTAGTACTTACTTCATCTTGAGGCTCCTCCATGTGAGTATCCTCATCCACCAATGTCTCAAACTGTACAATCCTGGTCCAACTTGAATAATTTCAATCTCGTCTTCTATCGTTGTCATGCCTGCAACATCCTCAAACATCACAACTTCCTCTTCTTTGTCATCACAATCTGCAGTTGCAACCTGCTCCATTGCACAATGAATTCGAAGAAGTTCTTCTTCAGCATTCCTTTCCAAGACTTCAAGTTCGTCTCAAATCTATGGGTTCTCTTCGTTCATCCGCTTCAACATGTATAAGGTCAGCAAGAGCCTCCCTTCACATTCTTCCAAACCTTCCATGTCTTATCGTTCAGCTTGGCCCAAGCATGAAGCTTCACCCTTGCTAAACTTGTCACGAAGTATAACACTTCCTTCTACAAATCTGAATCACCAAAGCTTGCGGAATACGAAGCTCCAATACCAACTATCACGAAGTGCAGTGAGATCAACTTTTCTTCAAATACGATTCTATGAATCACCTCTAATACCAACTGTCATGCCCCTACACTGGCAGTACTCTTCCAACCGCACTATAGGAGGTGCAGCACCACCAACCACTTTCTTTTTAACAATACTTGTGATCATGGACTACACGTACTTTCTATACCTAGATTATTCTTTAACTTTCCTAAGTATACTTTCATTGACATAGAGGAAACTTTCTTAAATAATTCATGATTATTATCTTTTACACATATATGCACAACGGATAATAATCCGGGAGGGGCAACACCCTGAAATATGAGTCTGCCCAATAATATCAATACTTCACAAATATTCAGTTTTACAGTCTTTGCAGGAAACCCCAAGTTTCCTTGGTACAATATCTGCCAAATCATGCAAGTCGGCCTACACCGTTCGCACTCCCCGAACCACCGTTCAGAGTGCCCAAGGATACTTCCACCCTTCACACCTCTTTCACCGTCGCACTGTTTAGCACGTCGTTCACCCTCGACTCGTTCAGTCGAACACCCTCAACTCGTTCAAGTGGATGCCCTTGCACACCCTCGCCCATTTAGTCGTTCATCCCAACGCCCTCGCATGCCCTCACCCATTCACTCATTTGGACCGGCGCCCTCGCATGCCCTCGCCCGAACATCTTTGAACAACTTTCCCGAACATCCTCGAACGACTTCGCTCGAACGATCACTCATTCAGTCGTTCAACCCAGCGCCCTCGCACACCCTCGCCCGAATGCCTTCGCACGACCTGGCCCGGTTATTTAGACAAATACCCTCAGACGCTCTCGCTTGGTCGTTCGGCCTGACACCCTTGCACGACCTGCGGCTCCGTTCTCTACGTTTGCCCCAGCACAGTGTTTCGGCCCAAGACTCTGCCTACACCTTGCCAAATTTCAGTCCTCTCCAAGTTAGCTCGCCCTCCAGATCACATGAACACTTGGAAACTTCCTTGAATGATTTTGCCACAATTGCAATGCTTTACTTATAAGGCGGTTGTCCCATCGTTTGGGGTGTCAACTAACTAAGCCGACCCATCGTTTCGTCCAACTTGCCCCAACTTCGCGTTGGCCCATGTTGTGGGCACCCATGTGCAGAACCGCCCTCACAAATAAACTTTCCACCGCCCAACACTTAGTAATTTTCACAAGATGACTTTGTGTCGCACGTTTCCTTCGTTCGGTCACCTCGTCACACTATTCGCACGCCCCCTCAACTCGTCGTTCAACCACCCAGCTCGTCGCTCGCCCGTCGTGCACCCATGCCAACTCTCTTCGACTCGTCGGTTAAACGCGCCAACCCGGCATGCCTGACTCGTGGGCCTGACAATTGGGGTATGGGTGACGCCTCGAGAGATTTGAATATGGGTGGGACCACTAGAAATCGATTCGAAACACCAAAACTCCAGAGACCTTTATGTTATAATATATAAAATGAGAAGATTTTATGGAGAATTTTAATTTAAAACATAAAAATAAAAGTAAATAAATATAAAGTTAAATAAATTTATTAATGTTGGATTACAGAAATCTTTAACAATAAATTTACACCACCATAAATCTGTTAACTGCCTTGATAGCTGCTAGAACATACCTTCTTGCCAAGGGCATCATATTGAAGTCCACCATAAATGATAGCATTGAACTTTACCATAAGAGATAGCTATGTCCATAGGTGGGTTTTTTGGTCAAATTTCTCTAAAATCCGGTAGGAATTTATTGAAATCACATGTTTGATGGGTAATCCTGTGCAATGGAAGTGCCCTAGAGGTTTTCTAAGGTGTTGAATCCATATGTACAGTAAAAAAACTAGTTTAAATAACACAAATCAAGATTTTACCTCAAATATTTCCACTGGATTGAAAGTCCAAAAAGTTGCATTAAAGACAGCTCCTTATTGTAAGGAGTTGTCTTTAGTGTGATTTTTTGAAATCTTTTACAGTGGGTTTTCCGATCAAATTTCTCTAAAATTCTGTAGGAATTTATTGAAATCATAAATTTGATGGGTAATCCTGTGCAATGGAAGTGCCCTAGAGGTTTTCCAAATCCATATGTACAATAAAAAAACTAGTTTAATAACAGAAATCAAGATTTCGCCTTAAATATTTCCACTTGATTCCTGCATCGGAAAGTCCAAAAAATCGCATAAAAAATTGGAGTCGTTTGAGATTAATACCTTCCGGCGGCTTAACATTAGTATTAAACGTCTTGATACCATGAACGCGTGTTTTGAGGTTAATCCTTTCCAGCCGCTTAACATTACTATTAAACGTCTTGATACCATGAACCCTTAGGTTCACTTTTTCCACATAGAAAAGCGGACATACCTCGAGGGACCTTAGATTCTCTTTGACGGGAAAATATTTGATACCTCTCGTACGACTTGGCGTTAGATTCTCTCCGACGGGAAAATATTTGATACCTCTCGTACGACTTGGCTTTTCCAGGCAAGGTTGCTTTCGGCGATGGACAGCGATTAGATTTTGATTGTTCGTACGGAAGGCCAGGTTGTAACTCGAGATTTCAGCAGAGCAGCTTACATGCAATGAACAAATCCACCGTGGAGTTACAATAAAAAGATTCAAACTGACATACCAACTCATTCAACGCAGAAAGTAGTGGAAATGAGAAAGAAAAAGGTTTTTGATGAAACGCATTCAAAACCCTAGAAGCTGCAAACGCAAGAACCAATCGCTGAGGAATGCATTTGAGCTTTTTGTTCTCTGTGATGCTGAAGTCGTGGTTATCGTCTTCTCTCAAACCCGCGAGTTTCACGAATTTGCAAGCCACAACGAGTAAGTCGTTCGTCCCTTTCGATCACTTTCACTCATCGACTAGTCAGTATTTGCTTTCGATGAAACACTTGTTAGCAGACAAATTACACCGCCGAAAGCATATTAAAATGGTTAGATCTAGAGATCTGTTTTATCACCACAGTTGAGCATATCGGACCATGTCACAAAAAGTATGAGAAATGGGTAAATTCGTTACGGTTTGCTGATAAAGTTAAGGGTAGCTAGAGTTCAGATACTTTTAGCAATTTTGGTAAAAGAATAACCCTAAATTGAAGCGTAAATAAATTGGGCGATTTGTGTGCTGTTACTCTTAGTATTCAGCGTTTTAGATAGAATGAGTTGTGAATAACAAAATGGGATTCACAAATAAAATGGGAATATCTGCGAATTGACTTCCATAGGACACTACTCGTTCTATGTATCTAGCCTATGTGATAGAACCAGTTACAAATAGCAAAACATCGTGCAGAAGTGATTACTATCTCCATTTTATCTTCCATTTCATCTGAGAGCATAAAGAAGACAGCTCAATCCTAAACTACCATTTCCTTTGACATCATCGAATAGCTAATTAAACGTTAAGCCATCACATGGGAAAGCAAGGGCGATAAAATTTGTTCCTTTAAATGTTTGAAAACACCAGATATTGAATTATTACCAGAAATTCAGAAAAAACATCCATTAGGGTGCCATGGGTTGTGTGGAATGACAAAATTAGGTATTTTAACCCTTCCTCTGCAGGTTTTATAACATTGATTAGAAAAGGTCACCTGTGCATTCTGCACAAAAGTTGTAACCTTGCTATTAGAAGTTCTTGGCATTACTTCATAATATTTTTATAAAATCTTTCCTTTAACATAGTTGTCATATGAATTGCAGCATTGTTATAGTTATCATATGAACCTCAGCATTGTTATTATAGGTTCCTTTAATATAGTTGTAATAAGAATGGAAACATTGTTAAAATATTTTGTTCACGGTAACTGAGAATATTTGTATCTTTCATTCCCTTAACATGGTTGTCATTTTCTCTTGTGATATCTTAAATTAGTTATTTTTCCTTCAAAAATTTGCGACACGAGCTTGTTATTCCTTTGCAAACTTGTTATTATGCTTCGGAAGCTTTTTATTATCTCTTACAAAATATCATCAATTTTTTTTCAAACAAATTGACAATTTCATCTTTCTATCATTGATATTATAATGATATTATTTTAGTATTGGGAATCTGGGATGGGTGAATTTCTCGGAAGTCCTGGTCACTGGGTGCAAGCCTTGGAAGTGATAGCTGACGCTATTGTGATTCATTTCACTAGTTTCAATCCCACTTCTTCACCCGTGTTAAAATCACCCAATGCAATGAGTGCTAAGTGGACTATTAAAAAATCATGAGAAATTAGTTAGTTACGATACCCCTCATGGAAATAGTCATAGATGAATGAGTTACTTAATTCAGCTCAATCCCACAAAATGATATGTCATATTATTTTACTTTAAATAAGTCTTTTTGAAATTCATATATTTATTTTAATATATTTATATTTTAATTTATAAATTTAAATTAACTATTATTATTTTTTAAATAAGACCTGATTTTTTATGGACAAAAAGTGTAAATAATAATATTAGAGAAAAGTGTGGCGAATGGATTTGAACGTAATGTTAAAGTAACAATGGATTTTACATTATAATAATAAGAAATATGTTATAAATAATTATAAAAATTATAATTATAATTTTATTTTATATATATATATATATATAATATAATATATCACTAGATTAATTTATATAAGTTAATTATTCTATATTAATATTAGAATGAAAATAAGGATAATAGTTATTTTAATTTTTCAATTATATAATGATATTAATTTTATTAATTATTTATTATATTTAATTATAATTAAAAAACTTATCATAATTAACAATAAATAGAAAATAATATTAATTCTTAAATGAATTTATATTTATATGTTAATAAGTTGTTATATCTGAAAATAAAATGCAAATAAAACTAATTTTAAAAAGAAAAACTTGTTTAGTTAGAAATATTAATCTTGAACTCTAATTGTAATAGTTTCCTTAAACATATTTAATTATAAATTAAATTTATAGGTTATATTTTTAAAAATTTTGGGATTTTTGCGTGAGAATTAATCTTGTAAAATTAATTATAATAATTCAGTTGTTTGATAATTTAGTATAATTTATTTATGATAATTAGAATTGATAATCCAAATAGAAAACATAATTTTGAAAATTTAAATAATATTTATTAAATAAATGTTTGATTTTTTGTTGAATTTCTTTGATAAGAGCCACTAACCAAAAAAAAATAATGTACAATAACCCATTATAGTACCTTATTAGGTAAAAAAACAAACAATAACTCATTGTAATTCTATGATAAGTAGAGAAACACCTATTTGCAATCAAACTTCCATTAGAAAATTCAAAAAAGAAAATTCAAAAAATGAACTCTGACTATATTGCCTATTAAGAATTGTCAATTAAAAGCGAGATGGGAAAGGCACAGATAAATAAATGTGTTTCATTTAACGTATTTATTATTAAAATTGACAGATACCTTTTCACATTGCTTCATGAATTAAATAGCTATGAATTTATTTCAAATTATTATATAAATCCTTTCTATTTATAAAAAATATTTTGTAGAAATTATATAATTTTTGAAGAGGATTTTCTTTTTAGTGGTTGATATTAGATAGTTTAATATAATTTATTCATGATGATGATGGTGGTTAACGTCCCCTAAGACCAAACATTGGTCTATCAGACCTAAAAACAAATTATTTAATTTGATTTAATATTTTATTCCTATGCTTAAAAAGCTTGGAGAGAAGCCTTCCTAGCTCACTATAATTTTGACATTGTAAAAGGCTAGGAAGGTCAGTATTGTAACAAAGATTGTGAAACTGAGATCTAATGTGGTTGTAGGTGGGGCACTCTAAGAGGAAGTGCTTTTCATCCTTGATGTTCCTATTCTCACATATATGGCAGATCCTAGATACATAGTATTGATAAGTTAAATGAAAAACATAATTTTCGTTTTTATATTTTTCAAATAATTCAGTGGATAGGAGCTTCCATTTCAATATGGGAGAGATGTTGTCATGTGAAGTTAGAATTAAAAGAAATAAAAAAAATAGTTACTTACAAAAATAAAAAAAAATTGTCAAGAAGAAGAAAAATGAAATAAAATACATCAAAGTTCATTATAAATAACGTAATTTTATATAAAAAGATAAAAATTAATTAATAACATAGGAGAGATTTGTAATTTTTTCACTATTCAACATGGAGTTTACATAGACATCCAAAATACTACAACCTAGTATGAAAGAGATATAAAAATCATTCCATGCATATTTGGTATTTAGAAAATAAATATTAATAAGAAAAACTTCATTCAAACCCATCAATAAAATATCCCTATGCTCACCTTATTAGTATTTGGAGAGCTTTCATCACTTACAACACTTTCATTCTTTTAGGATATTTGTTTTTGTCAATGTCCATCAACACTTTTAGATACAATTTTATATATTTTAAAAAAATTATTAATTTTGGTCTTAAAAGATTTAGAGAGATATTCTTTGCACTTCCCAATATAATTGATACCTATATTTAAATATATAGTGTCGAAATTGAAAGGAATGTTATCGAATCTCGATATGCAACTGCTGGCATTGGATCTGATGGATATGAAACAACCCGGTAAACTACTGGGGTTCAATCTTGATCAACCGGCATAAAAAAAAAATATAAAAATTTAATAACAAAACAATATAAATCAAGGAATCTCAAAATTATTGATTTTGGTCTTTAAAATATGTAGAGATCATTTCTACTAATACTATATTAAAATATGTATTAATAAAAAAAATTAACAATAAAAAATATGTAGTGAAAATTATTTTTAAATAAGTGAATTGTTACTGAAGGGGACAAAAGCACATTGTCAAAAAACAACATATGATAGAACAACATATTCATTAAGGCTTGCATTATCTAAAAACAACATATGCATTAAGGCCTCAAGGGATACACTCTGAACCCCTTAAGGATCCCTTTATTTTTGGCCTATGTCATCAATTTGCTAATCTCTTCTCCTAGTAAAAGAAACATGAATGGGGAGATTGGTTAACCTAGTGTGAGTCGTTCAAAGGATTAGAAAAATGCAGATGGGGATCCATTGATCAATATAGAAAAACATGTAGTTCAAATACAATCTATGATACAATTTACAATTGGGATTCATATACCCATTTATGTTAAAACCAAACAAAGGAAGGCTTACCTAACCTTGTGATTTGCCTTCAGGAGGTCTATTTTTAATATAATGGAGGGTGACTTTTGAAGCCTTATTTTATGCATGACTTCATTAGCCATAGATGTAACATCATGGATTTTTCTCTTTAAAATAAAATAATTTTTATCTTCAAATATAAAAATCATTAAACATTGGCTTGAGTATAGTGGCAATGATATTGGAAATTATCTTGTAGATAATATTACAATAGGGGAAACACAAAATTATTTAAAGGAAGAAGTATCTAGCTTCTCAGGAATGAGAGTCGAATGTGTCAAGTTGAATTCTCTAAGGATCTCATTCAATTGTTTGGATTTAACAGGTACTCTAAAATGATCATCCTTAATGAGTTCATAAAATCATTAATAGAATTCCACTGTAATGCCATACTCCCTAGAAATTTGTCTTCCTACATTGAAAAGATAGTAGAGTGAATCTCTTCTTTTGAAACATCTTTTGATAGTTCCTCATTCATTTCTATAGAAAAAATATGGGAAAGATATTTAGAACTCAAAATATTTCCCAGATAGGATACCTAGGAGTATTTGAAGATAATTCACTGAAATAATCCTTACTAACCTCTACTTTATCAACAAAAAAGGAAACCTAAGATCCCTCCCAAATCTTATCTACCAAATAATATTAAGCTTTCATACCTCCCTAGTAGATTTGGAAAATAATTTATTGTTGTTATCTCATTTTGTGTTCCAAATTAACTTAGTTTATAAATTCCACGAAACTTTTATTTTTCTAGGAGACCCATTCTTTAATCTAAAAGGGAATTTAGTGAAACCTCATAAACATTCAAAGGGGTAACTAAAAAAATTCCCAAGGATATTCTTTAGCTTTTGCTTCATTTCTAGAAAGAGCATATATGACTTGATTTTAAATTAATGGGCCCATAGAGAAGAGATTGCTTTCATCCACTTTAAATTTGTTGCAAATTGTTTTATTTTGAAAACATTAGAAGAATGATTCAAGGTGACCTAGTTTGAAGAAACCAAATTATGATAGACCTCCTCCATGTTCTGTGTTTGAGAAAATTTAAAAAGAGATAGATGTCAAATTTCTATAGAAGCCAATTTCAAAATAATTACAAGATGATCTAAAATATTAGCTATTTCTACCCAAGATTTCTAAATTCAAGGCCCATAAGAAATTCCTTTTAAGATAAGGAATCGATATAATTTTTTTCCACACATGATTCGCCACTGCAACCATTCATTTAGGTGTGGTGAAAATTTCATGGGGAAATTTCCACAAGATGAAGTGATATTGTTATAGACATATTTGGGAACTGCAGCCCCAATCACATATGTCCATAAACCAAGGGCTTCTAAACCCATAAAAGTGTTGTTTCATACCCTAAAGGAACAATATCAGCTGATTACATCATTTCCCAGAAGTTCTCCCTGAAAAACTACTGATAACTAGTCAAAACTTGACCATACAGACTGCTCCATGCTAAGGGTGCGATGCATCTCACTTGCAGCACACAAAGGGTGTGATGCACACTGAAAAGCCCTTCTATAGGGTACGATGGGTAAGAGTAGACAAATGGCAAAGGCAGTTTGCTAAGTGGAAACCTAGGGAATCTTCTAGAAACTTCCCCTATGACACTTTCCTCTCTGAATTCGCCCAGGGATGAGTAAGAGATCATGAAATCTCCAAGTGGAACCAAGAACTATCAGTGAAATGACACTAATCAAAATCCCAGAAGCTGACTCACCCACCTGCAAATATCTATATATGGATCCCTCATCCTAGAGATCCAGAGGCTAGAATTTTGTATTTTGTAAGGAAGTGTTGTTGATTTCTCTGTGCAACATTATATTACTGGGTGATCTAGCTTTTCATGAGGTGAAGAGTGCTTTCATGCTAGGAGGATGGCGCTGGATCAAACATCTTGGTTGTAATCCTCTCTTCTACTACTTCTATCAATAAAGCTATTTGAGTTTTCCTCCATATACTTGTATTTCTCTGAATCTTGTATTTATGTATGCATTTGTATGGTTAATGTACATCTGATCCTATATTGTTTATGGTTATAGATCTCTATGCTTTGATGGTATTTTGCTGCTTTGACTCTACAGGTGTTCTTTGAAGCGAGACAAGTGAGGAAGAAGTAGCAGAAGCTCTATCAAGGGAGAAAGGAAACAAGCAAGGAGCCAAGTGAAAGACTGAGGTTGGTACTCTCTACTTCTCTCTCATCCATCTCTCATAAAGGAAAACACAAGTGACTTTAAGTTGTTTGTTTCTAAGATAGCTACCTGTCTTAGTGGGACTAGTAGCTCTGAATGGACACTAGTTTTCTTGATAACAAAATGGCGACTCCACTGGGAAGCGAATAATTTTTTTGTTTATTTCCATTTGTTTGCTTTATAAACTACAGATGGAGCCTGAACTTAAGCCAGCTAGCCTTCGAACCGCATTTGCTATGCAAGTGCAAAGTAGATCAACGTTGCTTCAATTAATATCCGAGTTTGTTTATGAACTGAACATTTGACTTGCAAACATCCTAGGTGCCCTGGTGGTAGCTCAAATAACCTCATTAGATCAGCCCCTATACTTTGTGTTTACTATCTATCATTAGCTCAGCCTAAATCCCCAAACTTAGCTACAAACTTTGAGTGAAAACCAAGCTCAGTCTCGTCACTTGACCATCGCATTGTCTCTCATTGGCAATCTAGATGCATCACACCTCTCGTGTGCTACAGGTGAGATGCATCCCTGTTTCCCTGTGTTACAGGTGCAATGATTGAGTGAGACTATTTCTGCTTCCAGATTTTGGTTTTTCCTTCATTGTTTTCAGCTCTATTCAGTAGTTTTGCTATCTGTGATCAATATATCACTGTTGAAACTCTCTTCCTTTGCATTATTCAACCTCCATTGATAAAGAATTGTGAATATTTTTTTATGTATTTTTCATCATTTACAATTCTCCTTTGCAAAAAGTAGCTTAATCAAACTATCGTCTTTTGATTTGAAAGTGTCACAAGTGTTGTTTTCAGTCAAAGAAAAGAGTGTCGTAAAGTCTTCCTCTCTTAGATAGTCGATTACACTTTTGCCCTTGTATTTTATTTGAATCAACAATTCTTTGAAGTGTCAAAAGTAGTTTTCAAGTCAAAATTGAAAGTGTCATCTTAGTATTCCTTTCTTTTTGAAAAGAAATGGCTAAAGTGTCGCTTTGAGGAAAGATAGTTCAGATGTGTACTTAGTTTCTTTTTGCCATTCACACATTAAGGAAACTGAAAAACAAATATATGCATGTGCATTTGCGTTTAGACTGCATGCGGAAATTGATTTAGGAAAAGTGCATTTAGTGTGTGTTCTCTACGCTATGTTGAAATAATTTTACTTCTCTTTCCTTAGTAGCTAGGATTTTCATTGCTAAAAGAAAGTAAACGATTGTTTATCATCTTAGATTGCATATTTAGGAATTGTATATCTACATCATGCAGTGAACCTTAAAGGAAAACTTCTTAAGAAATATCAACTGTAAAATAAATCTCAATGAACATAAAAATGCTTTGGAACCTAACACACAACATCTAGAAGTCTAGGCTAGAGACGTATTCTAGCATCATAAAGCTTGGTAACTATCATTTCCATCATAGGTTGGGTGATTCCTCCTCTTTGATACGACAAGTGCCAGTACGGACTTGTGCTCCCATATACCATCAAGTATATATTGGGAGACCACAATAGGCTATATCCTTTATCCTTAGGAAGTCGTCTCTACCGCCCTATCAATCGCAATGCACTGAACGCAACATTTAGGAAGATTGACTACCGTACGTAAAAAGTATTCTGTAGTTTTGTGATTGGTTTGGTAATCCCTCTGTCTAGATTTCCAGAGTAGTCACTTCTGTTCGTTTTCAAACTCCTTAAAAGAAAAGGTCCATCTGAGCAATTGTCACTTCAAGCTCATTAAAAATCGAAGGCGACTAGAGTCATCTTTAGCTTTTTCTCGATTATTAAAAATTGAAAAATCAAGTTGTGTCAAAGCGTCATAAAATTTATTTTAATCGGAATAACATCACTGTTCCCTCGTTGGTCTTAGCTTGACGAAATAGAGTCCACCAATCAAGGATTTCCCCTTGGGGGGAATCCTAGTCCTTTCTCTTCTTGGGGAGATGTTGGTGCTCCACACATGGCTACATTGTCCCTTCCAGGGCTCACAATTGGCCTGCTAGTATGGCTTTTCTCGACCTCTGTCGTTCAAGACACCGTAATTCCTGAGCAATCAAATCAGCAACCAGATGATATTAGAGCTACCCCCCAACCTTCTACTTCATTTGTTTCTCCCTCTCCTTCTTCCTCTTCGCTTCGTGAAGCTAGTAACACTAAAAAACAAGTAACTAAGAAGAAGAAGAAAGGCAAGGAGAAGAAGAAGAAGAAGCCAACAGTGAAAGGGGGAAACCATGCATCGTCTGGCGAAAATCCACACACTACACCATCCAAACCTAAATCTCCATGTGTCATTTTCAGGGGATACCACTATCATCGAGATTGTCCCTACATCCCACAGATTCTGAGGGACTAGTCTCCCCGCTTGCACAATCTGGTGTCTGCAACCGTTGACTATCATGTTGAGAGTAAAACATCAACAAGTGAAAATGAAGTCAATGGATAGAAAGGAAGATCTAAATTATATGTAGACTGTGTAAAGGCGATCATGCCCTCGACTGTTGTCCCTTCCTGGACGAAGCTAAAAGAGTCTTGGACAACCGTCTTGCTTCACCGCAGTGACTTCCTCCTGGATTCAAGAAACTCTTTACAAGTCCATCGCTAGTTGAAAATCCGACTAACACGCCTCCATTGTCGGTCGAAGCATCTATCATTGAAGATAAACCCTCTGAGTCCACACCAGACCAAATTCAACAGGTCGAGACAGTAGTCAACCCATTCTTGTCTTTAGAAGGTCCATCTTCAGATGATACAGTCACCAAAGAGAATGAGAAGGACACCGTTCAACTTCTTTTTGTTAACACGGAATCTGATGAACAAGGGGGCAATCTACCCGTTCCTTTACCGCAGGAAGGAAGTTCGTCAAAGATTCATCCGGCCGTCTATTTGGTCCCTCCTCCAAGCAATCTAGTCATTTCCTTTGATTGGAGTCTACTAGGGAGACCCTGCCTACCATCTAATGTACCATTCCGAATCATAGTACAAGCTTATAGAATGATCATGGCTGGTACTATCATAGATGAAGGGGCTTCTATGAGTATCCTTTCCTCAACTGCTTGGAAAGTGCTTGGTTCGCCATCGCTTCTGCCTGGGGTTCAAAATCTGTTAGGCTTGAACCAGTCGACCATTAGGGATCCTTCCAAATTTGCCTATAACTTTGAGAAGGAAAACCGTTTATTTGAACGTGATGGTAGTCCAAGGGCCATTAGATTACAATCTACTCCTTGGCTGTGACTACATTTATAGCATGGGAGCTATTGTTTCCTCACTCTTTCAAGTGATGTGTTTCCCGCATGAAGGCAGAATGGTCAAGCTCGTAGACCAGCTTTAATTCCCCGGTTCAAACATGACTGCTAGTCAAATGCCATCCCTAACTAGTTTTTTTGCATAAGGAATGTCTCATCAACCTCTAGTCAATCCACCTTATGAGCGTGAGTGATTAAGTGAATATGACTAAAACCAGGGGGCATGCGCCCTGGTTTGCTTTGGCAAGAAGACCCTAGATATAAAGTAGGTTTCCACATAGGGTATATGACTAGTTTGACACACTCGTTCATTTAGGAAAATGGGATTTGACTGAAAAAGGATTCCCTCGTCAAAGGTTATGTGATTGGAAGTGGATTCTGCCCCTTCACCTTTGTCTATTTCGTTGGGCAAAGGCAAGGAAGTGTTTTGTCTACAAATGCGGATAAAACAACCTTGCTTTAATGCAGGAACTTCCATATGGTAACCTGGAAACTATACCTTTCTTTATACCTGGGGGCATGCAAACCTTTTGCTTGCAAGTGAAAATCAACCTTTTATTTCCTTAGATTGTAGGCTCTCAACCTTTTAACCTTGTAGGTAGGACATTTCTAGCTTGCATACAAAAGAATCTGGAGCAAAGTTTTTCATGGGGCAAGCTCCCTAAAAAATTAACCTACTAATGAGAGACATCCTTATTATATGACTGGCACGAGTAGGTTTACGCAAAGTTTAAGCTCGTTAAAAAATAAACCTAGCTATGAGCATATGTTCCCCTAGAGTTTAAGCTCATTAAAAAATGAACCCATCTTTCGGTAAATAACCCTTGTGATTGCATCACTATCAGCTTTTGAGCCTTGGTCGTGTTCTTACCATCACCTCCACTTTTTAGCCTATCATATGCCTCCACTTGATTGTTTACCCCTTTTGAGGAACAGTTGCGACGAGTGATTCTGTTAGCCACCTTCTTTACACTGCCATGATTGAAAAGTTACAAACCTTACCTGGAACCAGCTGCTACCTAAAAATATCACTCGTTCCTCAAGGACGAGTCTCTTTTAAGCTCTTTTTAGACTCATAAAATATAAAAAAATTGTCGAGCAATTGGCCTCTCCAGCTCATTAAAGTGATTGGGAGTGCCATCCCTCCTCTAGATTTTAACCTTTTTGGACTTGAGGGATCATTACACAAAGAGATCGAGCGCTTGTCTTTTTCAGCTCGTTAAAATGATAGGAAAAGTCATCCCTTTCATGTTATTTTATACTTTTTTGGACTTAAGGGATTATACTATGAAAAAGGATTACTAGAGTTTCCTTTTCGTCTCTTTTCAGACTCTCTAAAACTGAAAAGGACCGAGTTATCTTTGTCATTAAACTCGTTAAAACAATAGAAAAACTTGTCCATTACAGACAAGAGCGAGCTTCACTGTCGTTAGGCTCGCTAAAACATAGCGACAGGTTTGCCCGAAGGGAAAATTATAGAACAAGCATATGTTATCCTCCTCAAGCTTGACAAAACTAAAGAGGTATTGGTCAACAATGACTGGGGAAAAAGGGAAGAAAACTTGAATAACTTCATTGGTAGTAGGTCGCTCTTGAACATGACACTTTCACTCCGTCACCATGATTGAGTCGGGTTGGGTTATTCCATTCACCGGTCATATCACCATTGGTCCTCCGTATCATCCATTTTCGGGGTTAACACCACCAATCCATTTCAGTGTCACCAATATGTTCAAGAGAAGTCGCTTAGAGAATTCACCAACACATCTAACATCTCATCCGTTGCAATACCTTCACGCTTCATTCCTTCATGACCGCCACCCTGAACGTTGTATCATTAGATCATTTTCACCTCCACAAAATCATTTGCTCTGTTTTGTGTTGTAGATGTGGGATTCATTAAGGCCCTCCTACGATTGGTCACTTCTTGTCGACATCAGCTCATTGTCCAAGAAGTTGACTTGGGAACAACCCTTTTGATACTTTGAAGCTTGCATGCCTCAATGGCAAGTTTCTCACTTCTGACGACAGGTTTACATCAATGGCCTTCAACCAAAAGATTTTGCGTGGTGTTCGACATCAACTCATGTATTCACACCACGTGAATTGTACTGCAGTACCTTGAGGTTCATTATCATTATCAGTGATTCCTCTCATGCCTATTAACAGCTTACATTATCGGCTGGTAATCAGGCGATGTCTTTCCATGTTTGACACCAGAACATCTTTTCACAAGGATTGACTTGTACTTCAGGCGAAGATTGAATGAGTTTGAAGACCTCGGATTTAGTTTCATCCATCCATGCTGTGATATATTCAGGAAAATAAAGACATCAAATGTACATCATAGCTGCATAGATAATCATCCAAGCCAAGGGATGATGGCTCTACTAAAATCATCAGTCTTCCACACAGACGATTGTTTGTCCTATGTACATGAAAATGAATTTATAACGCTGAGCATGGGAATTCTCGCCTCAGCTAGATTATGAAAATATTATGAAGATAATGTATTGTATTGTATCTTATTACAAGTCACCTTCCAGTTCAAAAAACCTAGGATCCTCATGATAAAGCATTTCACTCGACATCAGAAGATTTACAACCTCATGCTTTAGGGGGAAATTGTTATAGACATATTTGGATACTGCAACCCCAATCACATATGTCCATAAACCAAGGGCTTCTAAACCACTAAAAGTGTTGTTTCATACCCTAAAGGAACAAGTTCGGCTGATTACATCATTTCCCAGAAGTTCTCCCTGAAAAACTGCTCAGAATTGGTCAAAACTAGACCATACAGACTGCTCCATGCTAAGGGTGCGATGCATCTCACTTGCAGCACACAAAGGGTGCGATGCATACTGAAAGGCCCTTCTGTAGGGTGCGATGGGTGAGAGTAGACAAATGGAAGAGGTAGTTTGCTAAGTGGAAACCAAAGGAATCTTCTAGAAACTTCCCCTTTGACACTTGCCTCTCTGAATTCGCCTAGGGATGAGTAAGAGATCATGAAATCTCCAAGTGGAACCAAGAACTATCAGTGAAATGACATTAATCAAAATCCCAGAAGCTGACTCACCCACCTACAAATATCTATATCTGGATCCCTCATCCTATAGATCCAAAGGCTGGAATTTTGTATTTTGTAAGGAAGTGTTGTTGGTTTCTATGTGCAACATTGTATTACTGGGTGATCTAGCTTTTCATGAGGTGAAGAGGGCTTTCATGCTGGGAGGATGGCACTGGATCAAACAGCTTGGTTGTAATCCTCTTTTCTTCTACTTCTATCAATAAATCTATTTGAGCTTTCCTCCATATACTTGTATATCTCTGAATCTTGTATTTATGTATGCATTTGTATGGTTAATGTATATCTGATCCCATATTGTTTATGGTTATAGATCTCTATGCTTTGATGGTATTTTTCTGCTTTGACTCTACAGGTGTTCTTTGAAGCGAGGCAAGCGAGGAAGAAGTAGCGAAAGCTCTATCAAGGGAGAGAGGAAACAAGCAAGGAGCCAAGAGAAAGATTGAGGTCGGTACTCTCTGCTTCTCTCTCATCTATATCTCATAAAGGAAAACACAAGTGACCTTAAATTGTTTGTTTCTAAGATAGCTACTCGTCTTAGTGGGACTAGCAGCTCTGATTGGACACTAGTTTTCTCGATAACAGATATGAACAAATATTAAAAAAGGACATCAAGACGATATTTATGGGGATGAGATCCCAACATAAATTTAAGGGAAAGTTTAACATTGAGATCTCCCCAAAACACCACATTTGCAACTAAGAGGACACAAAATGGAGAAAATTCTCCCATAAATGATTTCACTCTTGATTCAAAGAATAAATTTTAATAAAATGAATAGTTTATCCCAATTCTTGATCTACCCAAGGCATGAAGATCTTGTGAGGGTGAAGAGAGACAAAAATGTTTGTGAGAGGGAGATTCCAAGAAATCACTAATTCTTGTAACATTCCTTCTGAATCTAAAGCCACAAAGTGTTGATATTTGAGTAAAAGGGAGATATTTTCCTCGAATTTTCTACTCGGACACATAGCTTTTGTGTTAAATTACATCAAAATAAATTGAATATACCAATCCTTTAGGTATGGGAGTTTTCTCAAGCTCCCCAACCCTTTGACATTTAGTGAAATACAAACCATTTAGGAACTTATGAAAATGAGCATTGCTTACTCTAACTGCCCAAGTTATTGTTAGTTTCTTAGACTATGAATCTCATGCTCCACCTTCAAAGTTTCCAAGGATAGGTGGTACTTACTACCCACTTGGTAACAATGGATATTTTCTAGTTCAAGACCCACCTCTAAGGAAAAACCATACAAACCGTTTTTTCTTGAACATAACATGAATTTAGAAATATTTTTTCCTTATTTAATTAAGAATGTGAGGAAACATTTTGAGAGAAAAAAACCATAACCTTAGGGCAGAAGAAATTCAAGGAAAAGGATTCATGGTGACTATTAGGATCAATAACTTTTAAGTGATTCAAGATGTTGAGAGAAAGGGTTGATGAGAAGGGGGGAGTTAAATTTGACCTAGGGACCTAGGGAATATCACATGGAATAGACAATAATGGAGCCATAATATTGTAGTATACCTAGGGGGGATATTATGGGGTACAGAGGGAGGTATGCAAGGGAATAATGCAATAATGTGAAGGGCCATAGTTAATAAATAAAGTGGTTAATCTGCATCATGTAAGGGACCACGAGTAGTTAAGAATAATGGTATAACCCATTATATTAGATATATGTTATTGGGAGACCCATGGTAATAACTCATGATATTGTATGTATGAAGCCTATATAGAGGCTGGAGACTCTCGATTTAGAGATGTCAAGTATTGGCTTTGTATTGGCAAGCGATGCCTTGTAGAGTGATCTCCTTCCTTAAGCAGTAATTGTATGGTGTTACCCCACCTCAAGGGTTTTATCAATAAAGAAGCATTTTCATTTCATATTATTGGATTGATACTGTTATTTCTGGGTATATTTTCTATTTAATCTATTTTCAGGTCAGATCTACTACAAGTGGTATCAGATCATTTTCTTGGGAAAAGAGGGGAGCTTTTTTTTTTGCAAGAATTATTTGGGGAAAAATGTTTGCAGATTAGATCTAAAAATTTTGGTAATAAATTTGCAAAAACAAATAGTAGATATGGATTATTTGTAGAAAATAATACAAATTCAAAAAAAAAAATCGGCCAAATCAAGGTCAGGATGAGGGAGATATCGTTGACTTAAAATCAGTTGTGTTGCAGAAAATTTTCTGACGGTAATTCATGGATGATGGATCTCTAGTAAATTTTTACATTTTTATGGGGAATTTTTGGAAAATAATTGCAGATATAAGATCCTCATGAAAAATCACCCAATTTCAAAAAAAAAATTGGTCGAATCAGAGTCTGAATGAGGTAGATATTGTTGATTTAAAATTAGATATTTTTCAAAAAATATTATGACGATGAAACAGTTGTAGTGTGAATCTTAAATTCTAGAATTTCCATATCAGGATTTCTATCACACAAAAAGATGCAGAAAAATCATTCCATTTTAAAAACAAGCTATAATAAGGATTTTGAGCCATATTTATTGAGTTGTGGCCATTCTACTTCATGGCTTCTACTGATATTATTTTTATAGGGCGTGATAATGGTCTTACTATTGAAGAATTTCTAAAAAGTCTTAAGTCAACATGGCCAACACTTTGGAAAGATATATCACAACTTTATTTTAAAGATGAGGCGGCCAAAAGGTGGGACTCACTTGACAACAAGAAGATGGTAAGCCTTCTTAATGAAGAATTTAAAAAGTCCTTTTAGACAAATGGTCTCATGCTAAAAAATAAGATACTGAGGAACATAAGGGGTTATTTTCTATTGGTATCTCCGTATTACACGTTGATGGATGTATTAAGAAGGAGAAGACCATTGTGTCTATAAATGCTAGTTGCAAACATAGTTTTATCAATGTTAATTTGGCAAAAGAATTGCAAGTTCCAACAAAACGCATTAAAAACACATAGGTTGATAATGAGGATATTCAATTTTATAAAGATTTGAGGATTTTTATGGACAAATATGTATTTCATTCTGATTTTTATGCTTCAGATATGGCTAATGAGGTGTTGTTTTGGGATACACTTGGATGGAATCTATTCTTACCATCAATATTAATGTGCAGAAGAAATTCTTGAAGCTATGGTATAAAAGGAAGAAAATTACATCACATGATATTTCCATCAATAAATTGGTAGAGTCCAAGGAGGCTAAAGCAGAAAATGTTGTAGGTACTGACACATCAAATGAGGAGTCTGTGGTTGAAGTAATGCTGGAAGATAAGCAAAAGCCCCAGGCGCCAAAACATGTACCAGATACCAATCAGGCTCCATTAGGTGGTGAATTAAAGAAAGATATACCATTGGTTAAAACTTCAGCATATCACCACCCACATCACCCAGTAAGAAAACAACCAACAAGATGGCAACAACTTAGAAACAAGGACAAAAACCCCTACACAACACATAGAGAGGTGCAACGAATCACCCACAACACATCAACACAGACGAACTGCTAGGATCAACTTCCATCTCAAGCGAGTGAGGCACCATCTAGATCGAGTAATCACCTATCTTTCTGATGGCTAGATGCATGTGCATGGTACCAGTGAACTACTCTTTTGAGTAGATCTTATTATTTGTGTTCTTCTCATGTTTTGGGGACGAAACATGTTTAAGGGGGTTGGAATGTAGTATACCTAGGGGGATATTATGGGGTACAGGGGAACGTACCCAAGGGTATAATGTAATAATGTGATAGGCCATAGTTAATAAATAAAGTGGTTGACCCGCATCATGTAAGGTACCACAAATAGTTCAGAATAATGTTATAAGGCCATTGTATTAGATATATGGTATTGAGAGACCCATGGTATTATATTTATGAAGCCTACATAGAGGCTGGAGACTCCCCATTGAGAGATGTCAAGTATTGGTTTTGTATTCGCAAGTGATGGCTTGTGGAGTGATCTCCATCCTTAAGGAGTAATTGTATAGTGTTACCCTACCTCAAGGGTTTTATTAGTAAAGAAGCATTTTCATTTCATATTATTGGATCGATATTGTTATTTCTTCGTATATTTTCTATTTTAATATATTTTTCAGGTCAGACCTACTAGAAACATCCTCCACATCACCAATTTATAACATAATTAGAGAGGATGTCATTGTAATCAAAATATGTGAGTATAAAGATGCATTCTTAGGCTAAGTTCTTCTACATTTTGTGCATTGTGGATCACTAATAGGAGGTGGACCTATAATTTG
Source organism: Pinus tabuliformis (assembly GCA_031772625.1). NCBI lineage: Eukaryota > Viridiplantae > Streptophyta > Pinopsida > Pinales > Pinaceae > Pinus > Pinus tabuliformis. The sequence continues at coordinate 688,671,208 of CM062811.1, forward strand.
ACTTGGAATTAACATCTCCTAAGAATACCACCCCCTTACTCTATCCATATTTAGCTTGAAATGACAAGACTTACGACCAGTGAGAAGTTTGTTTTGAAAATTTTGAAATGGCCTTGGGTGTGCCTCAGTATGTGACAAACAAATCACTTGAAAAGAAACCTTTAATAATTTATCCTTTGTACCCAAGAGGATTTTGCATAGGAAATTTCGATCTAGTTCATGAGCCCCTTAGATGTATCCAACTAAAACACTATCCACAACCACCTCTAGTCAATTTCGGCTTTCCAAAACTTTTCTACATTAATTAATTTCCTAAAATTATTTCCAATTCCTTCCGTAAACCCCTAGATATTGAACAAAAAGCAGAGGAATAGGAAAATAAACCAAACTTGCGAGATGTTAAGGGTTTATCTACATGAATCACAAGTAAACTCCCAATTATTAAGGAGGAAGGTTGAGGGGTCCTAAGACAAATTTTAACTAAGAATTCAAAATTTCTCCTCCTATCAAACAAACTAAAATAACATCCATCCGTCAAATAAAAAAAATTGACCTATAACTCATGATTGTTATCCAATTCTTCTCAATCTAGGAATGAGTCAATGGTACTACTATGGATTTTCCACAAAACATTCCCACTTCTACTTTTTCTAATATCTTTAGAATATTTATTAAATAAATATCCACACCTACCACCATTTTCACTTGGATGTCTTGCCTCCTAATGCGACTAGGCTTATAAGAAGGTGACAAGAAAGGCTTAACTAGATGGGCTTTTATTGAATCATTAGCCACCTTCTCACATAAACCATCTATAGGAGTATTAGAACAAAAAAAATAAGCATAATGAGAGGATTTATGGCCTTCCTTATTGCCATCTACTAAATAGGAGACAATCACATAAGCTTGAGCTTAGCATCATGAGGTATATTTCCCTTACTTCAACTAAGGAGGGACATCTAGTAACTTGGATGGGTACAAATCCCATTAGTACATGAATGGTCAGACTGACTATATAAATTCCTCATCCATTTAGAATATCACACTTAAGGGGAGAGGATACTCTCCAATATCCAACATATTATGAATCATGTTTGCAACGAATAATGTCCATTACCGCACATAAATGGAGGAGACAACTAACAAGGAGGGACATTGTGTGATCCTCGCACACCTAGAACAGATGTGGATGTTGATTAATCCATTCATTTGTGCTCACATAGCATGAAGTACAACTGTAGAAACCCTATGCAAACCAAAACACCTATAGAAACTCCTGTGAAAACCCATCATGTTACATCCTTGTCTTTTCGTAAAGGATTACTTCATTTACTATATATATATATATATATATATATATATATATATATATATATATATATATATATATATATATATATATATAAGTACAATAAATATTTAGTTTAAACACATTTTAAGTTATGTTCGTTATATATAATTCTATAAATATTGATTATATACAAATAAGTCTATGAAAGAGACTTTTGTTATTGATGTGAGTCATAAATAAAAATTCGAAGAGATATGAATCATAAATAAATATTATATTGTTATATTAATTAAACAAAGATATTCTAATAATGGAATTTCTAGTGCTAAGAAAAAATAGATATGACAATAGGCAATTATGTGAGTTTATGGTGAAGAATGGTTTGGCAGGAAAGTATCAATATTAATACTCTTTTTAAACAAAATATGGGTAGTGTACATGGTAAATTTGGGTCTAGGTAATCATATTTTAATAAGTAGAGAAAAAGACAAAACTTATGAGGAAATGCTTTTATTTTAAAGAGAGAAATATGTTAATTTCAAAAAAATCAATTAAGTTCAAATTATAGATTTCAAAATGATCCACTAGCTTGCAAGAAAAATAGCTTTATGGGTGCTAAAATCTCCAATCAAGAAAATGACCAAAATTTTGAAGTGGAGAACCAAGTAACCCCAATGAGCTCACTTGAACTATAAACTAAAATAGGTTTTGTTGTGGAGGAATGAGAAAAGAAAAAGTTGGTAACCACAACATTAATGCTTTAGAAAAATATATGTTGTTAACGAACAAAAACAAAACCTTCAAATAGAAGAAACTACCATCAACCATCAAACAAATATTGAGATCTACAGAAATTGAAAGATCCAACTAGGAAGTATGGAAAAATTTACAAGGACAACTAGGTATCTTTGAATTTCCAATGCCATCAAAGATTGATATAACTTATCTTAGAGGATGAAGGATGGTACAAAAACACTCTTGAAGAAGTATGAACACTATCAACACCAATGTTGATAAAAAACAAGTGATGAAATACTATCAAAATATTCATCCAATTCGTCAAAAAATTATAAAACCATTATCGAAAACACAATGGCAATTATCTAATAGGCTAGGAAACAAGGTGATATGATACATTTAATCATTGAACTACATAGAAAAAAAAAAGAAATGCTAGGCATTCTCTATCAATAAGGAAAATCTCTATAATCATTAAACATCTCCCCCCTACTAAACAAAACTAAAGTAGTAGTATGAAAACACTAGTCAAAGCCCCATGATAAACAACCTAGTCAAAAATTCCAATTGATGATTTCTTATTGACAATTTGTTGACCACTTCCAAGAAAATAAAAAAATAAGAAGAACATCATATTATTGTACACGCAATGATTCAAACTGATATGAATTCAATAAGCATCTATTAAGATTATTCACTGATCATTCAACAAGGAAAGAATAATCAATTTGATATTCAAGACTGATCCATGCTTATTTCTTTCACATTGTTCATGTAACAAGTTGAATGCATAGCTAAAAATATACCAAGAATTTTGATTTATAGGTAAATTTCCCTAATGCTTATGAGCGTGATGATATGGTATAGTTTTATAGTTGACATTCTTAAATCCTATGCACCGACATGCTTAGATATTGTGCAACAATAGGAGTACAACCCTATACCTCAACCACACTGTCATTTACAATGACATTATCAACCATCTCATTAATCTAGAAACATAGTCACTCAGGGGCTTCCCTTCAAGCAACTAAGTCTAGACTCCACCTAAAACAAAAAAAAACCTTCTAAAATCAACAAGATTGGACATTTGTAGTGAGGAAATGGCAGAAACATCATATCTAATACCTACCCTATATGTATATACCATTAATGTAATACTAATAAGGAACCAGTATCCACTCATTCCTCCTCTAATATATCCCATTTTGTTTAGTAGTCGATACCGAATAACAATAGTGCATTTTTCAAAGCTAGGAGAAATAATATCATTAGTTGCCACTAAAGCATGTGATGAACCATAAACATCAACATCAACCTCCTAAAAGACAATGAGGTAACAATCAAGATCCTGGAAGGTGGAATAGTTAATAGGTGAGCTTAGTAACACACCAACAATAGTCTTCTTCTCAACATTTTGCAATTAACTGAATCTAGCTCAAGGCTCAGTTTTTAGTCTTAGCAACACATAATGGTGTCATTCTTCTTAGTCAACAACAAAAACAAAGAGATCATAATATTTTCAAGGCATGATATCGATCAAACAATCTATTACTATCTCCCTAAAGAGGGGCAGTGTCATCACAAAACTCATCAACATAGGCTTATAAGTGGAAAACCTCATTAGTGAGATGGGGCATTACTCTCCTCCAACCTACGAATTTCCTCCTTCAAGGAAACATTTTCTGAATAGAGAGATCCTTAACTTCATCTTTCAAATCATCAACAAGGCTAGCCTTATTCTCAAATTCATCTATAAGGTTATGGAATAAGGTTTTCATGGTTCTCCCTAGGACATCAACCTTCCTAGTTTTCTTTGTCATAATAGTCCTAAATAAAATAGCCTTTGTCTTCAACTAATTCATATGTTCTTCATTCTATGTCTACAACAAAGAAACAAAATATTGAAAGGTAACAACCTCATTATAAATTCGATCAATTATCTTTTTTCATGAAACTTTTGCAATCTTTTACCTACATAATAAATTGTTCACAACACCAATTCTAATGTGCTATTCAAAACTATAGGGAAAATGAAATGACCCTCCTATCATCAAGAATAGATGCAACTTTGACATTACATCTATCACTATATTTGTGTCTACTAATTTTGCAATGATATAGAGCCACAATGACCACATTACACCCAATGATTAAGTTCAAAAGTGCTAGCTAGCGATATCGCATACCACCACTAAAAATGTATAACAAAGAGGAAGCATATGTGTCTACAAAGAAATCCTTGAGAGGATGGACTGCATTGACAATCAGCCAAAGTAATGATTATTTGTTATTTGTCGCTTCTGCGACAATGTCTATCGAAAAAAATGTTAAAAAAATATCATTGATTAGGCTCTCATACAATCAAATAGGAGAGAAACTTTCCATTCATATGCCATGAACTCACGAACTTAATTAGATCTTCAATAAATCTAATATTATCGTATTGAATACATATATAATAGGTTCTTCGTTTATTAACAATGGAATAAATCAAATCATAATAAAAGATGTTTATATAAAAAAATAAAAGGCTTAATTCGATTTTAGATAAATCTTATATTATTGTATTGAATATACAAAGATATCTTTCATATATAACAACAAATTAAACTAAATATTAACTTAATATAAGTATAATCACACAAACTACATAACCTTACATTTGATAACATCAAAATAACAACTCAAATATATTATTATGATTTATTAAATAATATTATATAATACTAAATTGTAATATAAAAAATATTTATCTCATAATTATTTATTAATTAATAATACATCATATAATTCCATATATATATATATATGAGAGTAAATTCCATTGCAAAAAATAGTTAAGGATGTTAGGCATTAAAAGGGAACCTTAACTTGAATTTTACATGGATTTTTTTTTTAATTAAATAGTAAAAGTAGTGTTTTCATTTAACTTTTTATAATTAAAATTAAAATAATATTTTTATTATTATTTTTCTAATTTTAAAGAAATCTACATTATCTAAAATGTAATTGAAAACATAGATGTGTTATTAATAAAATAAAAATTTAACTCATATTATTAAATTTTCATAATTATGATAAAGAATATTTATTATAAAGTTAGATCAGTAATGGCTTCACATCTTGCAAAGCACTCACTCAGTTTTTAAGATATCAATGTAATATGGAATGAAGGGAGCAACTGAACTAAAGTGTTCCATAAATATTACACCATTAATAGAATTAGATATCTAGAACATCCTGCGCCACTCATGTGGCCGAGAAAGATCTTAATCTGGTTTGTCTAGATACAATTTGTGATTTCAATAGCTATAAAAATCTTTGGTGGGATCTTCTATACATAAACCAATGATCAAAAATTCATTATACTTTATTAAATTTTGGTCTAGTTTTCGTTACCCAGTGCTTGATGAAACCAGATTGGTTAAAAATTTGGTGGAGTTGGTCCAAAGTTAACAAAAACTGCCATGGATCCTAAGTATTTCAAAAGAGACTTTTGACGAAATTGTCAAGTGTGTGCGGAGTCTTTTCACCAACCATGCAAAACCATATCAGATATGAAAAACTTTTCTGATGACCATATACTTGATTACTTCATGAGGGGACATCATCAATGGCTTGTTCTCACAAAGATAAAACACCAAATCATTCTTGGTAAACCAATGATTGTGAGAAGAATATATACTAAATCTTGGGATACCAACAACATATATCATCATGCAAATGGCAAATTTCCTCATACAAATCCATTAGGAACATAATAAAGGGTTTCGTTGGGCTCCAGACAAAAGCTTCCACAATGTATAAATGTTGTCTTGTCACATGACTTTGATAGTGACAGTTTTCCGTGGGATTCTCTATAAGATATCCACTATGTAAAAGCTTTTCCTTTTACTATACACCATTTTCTGGGACTCAGAGCACTTCTCTGACTTTTGCTGTGATTTGATCCATATCTCGGAATCTTTGTATGAAAAAGTATGTCTGTCTGATTGTCCAATGTTGTCCCCTTCTATTTCTATATAAAGAGAGAAGTAATGCTCATTTGGGCATTCGGAGTTGAGACTCTGAGGGTGAGGGTCTTCTAGTTTTGAGTCGGAGATAGTCTCGCTGCTTTGAATCTGTGAACGTCTATGTTCGATTTTCTTGCATCACGAAGAAACTCTCTTTCAGGGTTGACTTGGAAAAGCCTACATATCAGGGCCTAATAACCTTTGTAAGAACCTAAAGTGGCTGAACTCATTAGGTTTGAATCTATATTGTTTCAGAGAATTCAAAGGCAGAGTCTACAAAAGGCCAGGTAGCCTTTGGATTGCATCTTATTTTAAAGTGTAGCATCTAGTAAATTCCCAAGCAGTGTATCTCTAATTGAAGTTTCTCAAAGTCTTCGAGTATTGTAATCCATCATTCAAAATCAATAAAAGAGAGAAGTTTTTCAAATTGTTCCATATGAGTTTGTTTTATACCATTCTAAATATTCTGTGAGAGGAGAGGTTCATCTGAGGTTCTCCAAGGATCGAGAGACATTTTGCTCATGTTGAAAAGAGACCATTAAATAACATTGTTGCGTGAAAATCCAAAAATTCAAATTCGTATAAGAATTTGTGTATTCATCATAAAAGATATAGAATTTGCACAACAAACTTCATTTTCGCATTCAGAGAAAGCACACATCTATATTCCAAAAAGTTATACAATTTCTCACCATCATTCGTTCTACATACACCCATCCCAATAACAACTTTTTTGAAGGGCAACGGATTAACATTCATATGATAAAGATTAGCTACCATTACTCCACAATTTTAGAATTAAGGTCAACCCATTTCTTCGTATTTGTATATTTACGTTATTGACGAGAGATGTTTTACAAGCCAGATAATATATAGAACATGTAATTAAAGTAAATTTAAGACACACTAATTAATTGTTTTATGCTGATATAAATTTACTAAATATCAGGAAATATTATATTATTAAAATTATGTTTTTTTTCTAAATTTATATATATATATATATAATTAAAATTAAAATAAATATAAATTATTATATACATGAAATAAATTATAAAATTACACCATTTTACCAACAGAGGAAAATCAATCATTATGAATGGACACCATGATAATTTCGAAACGAGAAGGGGTGTCGCCATGAGTGTAGAAGGCAAGATGTCATAAATGTTCCATTCGAGCCGGTCAATTATACCATAAATGGAAGGAAATATGTCATAAATGTTCCATTCGATCCGGTGAATCATACTCTTTTAGAAAACTGGGCGCGTATAAATTGCTGAAAATAAATAATGACCTATGCTGTATATTCTTAGCATTGAATTTTGGTAAGTTAGTTATTTAAGGATGACCATATACTTAATTGAGCGGGAACTATATATTTTGGCAAACCAATAATTCAATGCAAATAAACGACACCAGGCTCATTTAAAGCACATATTTGTTGTGCAAATAAACGACAGCGATCCGGACAAAAAGATCCGATTAACGAAGCAACCTGAGCTTTAAGATTAAAATATAAATGTAGCCCTGGGGCTCTGACAAATACTGAAACTAGAGATACCTTCCTCTTATCTGGTGTGGAAGGCACCCACAATGGGAAAGAAGAAGGTGGAGGTGAAACTCATTGAAAACCCTACCAGTCGCCACTCAAGTTTCAACAAACGCAAGGGCGGTTTGCTTAAAAAAGCGTTTGAGCTTTCTGTTCTCTGTGATGTTGAAGTTGCCCTTATCATCTTCTCCGAAACCGGCAAGATTTACGAGTTTGCAAGCCATGACGAGTAAGTTGTTTTCTTCGCTTCATTTCGATTGCATTCTTTCTTCAATGCATTTTCTTGGTTGAATAAGGTTCCCATTTTATCAATACAATAAGCTTATTAAAAATGGCATCTACAGAGCTCTGTTTATCACAAATTTCATGATGGAATAGGTACTGCCCGTTGGGTCCAAATGGAGCAAAAATGTTTAAAAATTATGTGTAATTTGTGAGCACTTTACCTTCCGTAAAGGGCCTAAATTCAATCTGATGTAATGACAGAATTAGGGGTTTTTTCAGCTTTATGATAGATGAAAAAAATCGAATTTTTATAATAAACAGATAAATAAATCTATCATAAAAGTTAGTTAATATATGCAGACCAGTGTATGACGGGTAGTTGAGAGGGTCTAAGGCATCTCTGTTGCAGATGCTTGAAAGTTCGCTCTTGTGAGTCGCCGGTTTTGGAAACCGCCAAATGTTTGCTTCTCTGTCTTATTATTTTCCCCAGAGGCTATGCATCTTCCTCTGTTTTAACGTGATACAGGGATAACCCTCGTTTTCTTCTCTTGTCGGCTCCCTTACAGACGAAAATCCTATTTGAGATTGTTACAATAGAGCAGTTACTGCGTATTGCCAATAACTATTGGTATTTCATATTGGAAATGTCCAGTTTCCGGTCTCTCAGATTGCTATACCTGGAGGTTGCAGCTGATAATTTCTCGGCGACTTCAAAGTTAGAATTTCTAAAAATGAGTAGAATAAAAGAATATACATGGCGTTGTGTAGCTTACGGCTTAATGTGCAGTTTCCCTTTGTGATATTGGTAGTGTTTTAGTTGTTTTATGTCGTGCAGGATACGGAATAAAATGCTCTAATCGAATCTATTAAAGATTAGAGGTATTAAAGACATAAGCATGCTCCGACAAGTACTGTTATGAAAACAGCTAGTCCACATTTTTTTTGCGGCAATGGACCCGGGAAGACATTGGAGCGAGGGTGATTATATGTGATAATTAATATTTTCTAAACAACTAGACAATGACTAATCCTATTTATATGCAGTGAATAGAGTGAAGTAGATGAGTTGCTGAAGATGTTGACCCTGATATGTGTGAACAACTAAGTCTTGGGTTTTTCCCTTCATGGTTTAGGTTATGGTTTGCAGAAACACTCCTGTAAATCGCGATAAGCTTGGTTGAAGAACATATGTCTGCCTTAGATTTATGGTCCATGTTCAAACAGCTCTGGCCTTAAATATGGTGAATTATGATTTGCTATGATTTGCTGAACATGTCGCACTAGGGTTATCGATTAATTTGTTAAATAGGAGGGTATACAGATTAGTCTCAAGAAAATGCGTTTTCTCTATAATAATTTCAACCGCGGACATGATATAAGAAAACAGAACAAAATGGTAAAGTTGATAAAGGAGTTGTTATATATTCTCATTTTAAATTTAATTCTTAAGAATTATTATTTACGCATATTAATCGTCCTAATCATTTCTATGAAAGAGTACTTATTTGTTGTTAGCCGTTATTACTTATTAAAAAAATTATATTTAAATTTATTATAATTAATATAAATTAATTTAATTATATAAATTTTATATTAATTTATAATATTACTTACATGTATTATATGGTTACATCTAAGAATTTTGTGATCTATAATGTAGAAGAAAGTCTTTCGGATTAATCACATTTTTAGGATTTGGTCTACAGCGAAATCCTTAAAATGTGATTAATCCCAAATACTTTCTTCTATGTATTATACTCTTTTTTGTTAACTTTTTATTCGTTTTTCATATTGATTATGGTTCTTTTTATTAATGGCTAAGTAACATTCAGCCCAAACTAAATAACATTCTCCATTTTCTTGCACATTAAAAGCGGTACAAAATTAAGTTTATTGTTGTTTTTAATATATATTAAAAATATGCAATTTTCATAAAATATTATATATAATACAAAAGGTCTATTTTAAATTTTATTGGAAATGGTTTTTCTTTTTAAGATAGCGTAAAGCTAGAAAAAATAATGGAAAAATAAATATCTAAAATAAAGATAAATCATTTATAACATTTTGTACAAATATAAAGAATATGTATCTCATTTTCCAACTTAATGTGTTTAAATTCAAAATTTTAATTAAAAGGTTTATGTGACTATGTCCCATTGCACGTACTATGCCTTATTCAGGTGGTAGTGTAGGCTAGGTTTCAATGTTGGGTGTAGAATCTCCACAATACTTCTCTAGATGTTTTGGCCTTCAAAGCTTTGGTGGAGAATAGTTATCCTCGTTCTTGGCCTTCGCCTTCAAATCTTTGGTGGAGAATAGTTATCCTCGTTCTTTGCGTTGGCCTTCATAGCTTGGACATAGAACAATTATCCTCATTCATGACCTTGTGTAGCAAATTTGTGAAGAAAATAGTTGACATTATGTAGGTTAATGTTGATGCCAATCCATTGGGGGATATGGGCTAGTGTCCAGTGCTCAGTCATTCTTTTTACTTTGGCCCTCACTAACTAGGTTGAAAATAAATAGTGTCCCGAGACTAAAGGGATCATTTCTTCCTCATTGTGTGGTAACTAGGTCTTCGTCTTTTTTGTGTAGAGAGAAAGAAGATAGAGATTTTATTTATCATAATTTTACATATTTCATGGGAAATCAAGGCCCTTTATCTAAACAGGTGGAACCCTAATTTTTAACCCTGAGAATGAAATTCCTTTAATGGTTTCATTGTGGGTGAAGCTTCCATGTTTCCCTCTCCACTGCCAGAATGATAAGACCTTCAAAAGTATTAGAAAAAGAATCACCCTAGCAAAGTACATTGATTGGGCCAAGCCACATGAAGGAATGAAAGCCTATGCACGGATTTGTGTAGAAGTTAATTTGGAAAAATGACTTTTTGAACTAGTGGACTTAGACCTTGATAGTTGGTCCTTCCTGCAAAAGGTTGATTATGATGATCTTCTATTGAAATGTAAAATCTGCCATGAATGAGGACATCTTGCAAGATATTTCCCTCACATGTAGGCCCCTAGAAAACAAGAATAAGAGGGAGAAAAATGGCAATAGTGAAAGTGATGTAGAGGGATTAATAGGCAAACAATTGGTGGAAAGGCTCTCTTTAAATGCCATGAGGAATGACCCAAAGCAAATACTTCTTTTGTTCTGGAAAACCTAGAAGGAGGAGGAGAAAATAAAATAAAAAATAATGAGGGAGATCAAGTCCATACTAAAGAAGTACCAACTCCTATAGTTGTCCTCAATTGAATTCCTCTTCTAGATGAAACTCTATTTGAAGCAAAGGGGGAATCTACTAAGGATGAAAATTTTCTTTCCCCTTGAATCCTTATAAATTCTCAGGCCCCTTTCTTTGTTAATTTTATAGATGAAAGGTCTGAAAGAGATTGAGGTATGAAAAATTCCAATGAAAGTTGGTAGAAAAGTTAATAGGGAAATCTCTAGTACCAACATAAAAATGGACAAGGAGCTTTGAACACAACCCACCCTGGAAATATCCTTTAAGGGTTAGCCAAGGATGACAAGAAAAGGAAGTGGTTCCAATCTAGTTGAAGGGGGAACCGAAAAAAATACCAAAAAATTATGAAAATTGTCCATTTGAACTACAAAGGGTTAGTGCGCATTGAAAACTTATTAGAAGTTTGAAGTTTATTAATGCAAGAAAAGATCCTAATTATTCTCCTACAAGAGAAAAGGTTGGCGTAAATGAATCTCTCCAAAAGAGTAATAAAATATGGAGAACAAGTCATGCTTTGATGATATGATTTTATGGGGCAGTGAGAGGATTGTGTACTCTATGGTTAGCTGTAGTCTTCAAATTAATTTCATGGGAGTGGACACATATTCCCAATAATAGGTTGTGTTATTAATATTATAAATGTTTAAGGTCCTATATCTCATAGGAAAGGTCTCAATGTTGGAATTCCTTAATCAATAATTAGACCTCACAGTTTAGAAGTAAATGCATTAACAATGGGGATTTAAATGTCACCATTCATCCCTAAGAGATAAAAGTGTGGAGAATTGTTCGGGATTCATTTCTGAGAAGTTTGAAGATCTTTTGACTTCCCATGAACTAGTTTATTATCATTCGAAGCATGAAAAGTACACTTGTAATAGTTAGAGAATCGGGCCTAGTTACATTGTTGCTAGGATAGACATATTTTTTTAATCAACAACTACTTGACTAGACACTTTCCTTCTCTTTGGATATTTTGGTATTGGAGGGTTTCAAATTATAAGGTGATCCAACTCTTTCTCAATCCTCATTAAGGTTATGGACCCCTCCCCCTACATTTCATCCCCGAAGGAATGAGATCCTTGGGAGTATGTGATGTAGTCTCCTGGGGATGGAGAATATGGGTCTTCGGATTCCTTGTCTTCATTTAAGAACAAAAGATCAAATTTGTAAAAAATAGCATTAAAGGCTTACGTCAAGGAAAATAAAAAAGATAGAATTGTGAGAGTATGTCTCCATCAACAACATCTACAGATTCGTCACAAAAGATTGGAGAATGAACATATCGTAGATGACATCTTATTAGAAAAAACTTAAGGGTTTAGTTTGTTGCAAAAGGATCTATAGGATGAAAAACTATGATGATTAAAATATAGAGGCCTTTCAAGGGAGGATAGGTTGGCTTATATCTCTTTATTCTTTCAAAATAGTATAATGAGTTGTTGCATTTATAGGGGAATAGGTTTGTCAAGCAAATTGCTCGATGGAATTTGATAAGCCCTTTAATCAAGCAATTTCTTAGGAGGCTTTTATCATTTTTGTTGGCATATAATAAATTATATCTATTATATGTGGACTTTGTTTTTATGTATCAAGGGATGTTAGGTAGGATTAAGTCCTTCATTGTTCTTATTTCAAAAGAGTTCAATCTTTCTTTTTTCCAGACTTTTTTCTTCTGTGTTACGTTTCCTGTAAAATAATATTATTTCTAAAATCATTGCAGGTTTCCTCAAGTCCTTTCTCCCTAATCTCATCTTAGAAAACCAAAATTGTAGATAACATTAATTTAGTTCAAGAGATCTAAACAAGGAAAGGGAATTATTATAAAGTTGTACGTAGGCAATCCCTTTGAGGGAGTAAACAATCAATTCCTTTTCCATGTTACGAGGCACATTGGATTTCATGATTTTTCATAAGCTGGATTGTAGCTTGCATATCACGCCCATAGATTCTTCTTCTGGTTAATGGGAGGCCTGCTGGCTTTTTCTAAAGCATCTTTTCCCTTATATATTTATCTCAGTCCCATCTCAGTCCCAGAGATTGGAATATGAACGAGGAAATGGAGCTTGCTGAGGTATCCGATTCTCAGGGGGAGTAAGAAGCATTAGTAACTCTGACTCTGCTGGTGATACTTAGTGGGAGGTGATTTAAATAAAAAATGCTGTAAGTTAAAAACGTGGTGGACAAGTTTGTGAAAGCCTCCAATTGTATGATAAAAATGGGAGAAATTCAGTTATACACATCGAATGTAGGTAAATTAATTCAAGTCCATCTTCTCCGGGTTCATGGTCTCTATGTTTTGGAGGTTTGTTGATAATTTAAATATCTAGCTACGCCTATTTCTCTCAAACCCTTTCATCATTAGTCCTGGGAATCTTTTTTATTGAAGTTCCAGTTAAAATATCCTCAATGTGGAGCTCTCCGGCTAAACCCAGTATGGAGGGTAATCATCATCAACGACGTGCTCTCAGATTTCCCAGTTTTCAGCTTTTCTGGTCCCTATAAGGCTGATATCATAAATGGCTCAGGAGTTTCATAAATTCTTATGGCAAGGAGGCAAGTCGGGTACGAAAAAATTCCATGAAGCGAAGTTGGTAGTGGTAAAATCTGTTCGACTGTTTGTAACGGAAAATGTGTACTTGGACGAGCTGGATTTTCCATGGGAGGTCGCTTTGAGCGATTAAGGACGGCGATTTCATTTTTATTGTTGATCCGGACAAACAGTGTGTAACCCTAGGTTTTCAGTAGAGAAGCTGACATGAGATGAACGAAGCAACCGGACCGTTACGATTATAATATAAATCTAGCTCCGGGGCTACGACTAACACTGAAAATAGAGATACCTACCTCTTATCTTGTGTTGAAGGCAGCCAAAATGGGAAAGAAGATAGTGGAGCTGAAACGCATTCAGAACCCTACCAGCCGTCATTCTACTTTCTACAAACGCAAGGGTCTAGCTGTTTAAAATTTAATTTTAATTTGCGAGCACTTTACAGTCTGATGTATTTACAGAGCTAGGCAGTCTTAGGTTTTTCTGAGCTTAGGCAGTCATAGGAAAAAATCGAATATTTAGAATAAAGAGATAAAATAAATGTAGGTTAAAACTTAAAGTATATGGTGGAAAAATAAAATGTCGTGAAACCTTTCTGGCGACCTAAAAATTGAGGGTAACATTTGTTGCTGCTCACTGCAATCAGATGCTGAAATTTCTGCCAACGGCATGCTTGAATCTCTGTTGAAGATGCTTGAAAGTTCGCTGATTTTTCATTTTTATATGCAAATCACGTTACTCTTGAGAGTCATTAGTTTTGGAAACCGCCGACTGTTTGCTCCTCTGTCTTATCATTTCCCTTCTGTTTTCCGGTGATAAAGGGATAACACTCGTTTTCATCTCAGGGCTCCTCTCTTACAAAGCAACTTGTTAGACTATAACATTGATTGCGTACTGCCAATAACTGTTGGTATTACATATTGCCAATGTCCAGTTTCTCGTCTTTGATATCGGTATATCTGGAGGTTGCACGTCTTTGATATCGCTATACGTGGAGGTTGCAGCTGATAATCTCTCGTGAATATTAAAGTTAGAATTTGTAAGCAGGACTGGGTTAAGAGAATAAGTATGGCGTTGTATAGCTTAGGGATTAAGAGGTCGTTTCACTTTGTGATGTTGGTAGCGTTTTACTTGTTTTATTTCGTCCAGGATGAAGAATGTAATTCTCTAATGGAATCTGTAAAAGATGAGGTCTTAGTCCACAATTCTTTTATGGCAATGGATCGGGGAAGACATCAGAGCGATGGAGATCATATACCATAATTAATCCTTTCTGACCAACCAGAACAAAAGAGTGATCCTAGCTATCTGAACTGAATAGAGTGAAGTCGATGAGTTGCCCAAGTTTTTTACCCTGAAATTTTTGATGAAATATGTCTTTGAATTTTCCCTTCCTGATTTAGGTTATGGTTTGCAGAAATATTCTGAGAAATCGTGTTAAGCATGGTTGAACAACATACGCATGGCTAAGATTTATGGTGCAATAGGGTTAGATTATAATTGGTTGAATAAGAGGGTACAAATTCCGTGTCAAGAAATTGAATATTCTCTCTAACAAATTCAGCCACGGAAATGATACAAGGAAAACAGAACGTAAAGTTGGTCGAGTAGTTCTTGAATATTCTCTCTAACAAATTCAGGCACGGAAATGATACAAGGAAAACAGAACGGAAAGTTTGTCCAGTAGTTGTTATATATTAGCATTTTAAATTAATTGGTTCATAAGTGTATATATATGAATTTCAGAGGTTTGTTGATTTTTTGTTTAATCCAGGGTCTAGATTGATTTTTAAAGTAATGTGGTCATTACATGTTTTTTATTAATGTTTATCAATGGATGTAGTGTATTAAAGAGTTCGCTAGATTGCATTGACTTTTAATAAATTAAAAAAATTAGATCCTTCTACCAATTTCCTAGAGATTTGAGATTACTCTAATTTTAATAAGTTCCTCTATGTTGAGATTATTCCAATGGTAATAAGTTCCTCATTATTATTTATAACATTCATTTATATATAAGCAAATTTAATTTAGAAAAATGGTCATTACTTTTAATAAGTTTAAAAAATTAGATTCGTGCCAAGTGGCTCCCACCCACCAATTTCCTAGGGACTTGAAATTATTCCAATTCTATAAGTTCAATTCTAATAAGTTCTTCAATATTATTTATAACACTCATTTATAGATAAGAAAATTTTATTTAACAAAATGGTTCATTACTTTTAATAAATTTAAGAAATTAGATGCATGCCAAGTGGCTCCCCGCCCACCAATTTCCTAGGGATTTGACATTATTCCAATTCGAATAAGTTCCTCCATGTTGAGATTACTTCAATTCTAATAAGTTCCTCATTATTATTTATAACATGCATTTATATATAAGCAAAATTCATTTAGCAAAATTCTCAATTATTTTTAATAAATTAAAAAAAACATATTCGTGCCACATGGTTCCCCACCAACCAATTTATTAGGGATTTGAGACTATTCCAATTGTGATAAGTTCCTCATAATTATTTTATAACATTCATTTAAACATAACAAAATATATAAAAAGGTATTTTCCTACGTCTTCATCATGGTGCAAATAAATTCCATCCATTGTGGCTTTAAGATATCCCATTAGGGATTTGAGATTATTCCAATTGTAATAAGTTCCTACATGATAAGTTCCTCATTATTATTTATAACATTAATTTAAATACAAGAAAATATATAAAAAGGTATTTTCCTATGTCTTCCGTATGGTGCAAATAAATTTCATCCATTGTGGCGCTAAGATATCCCTCAACATGTTGGAAGATATTGCCTACTCTAATCTCTTTCTCTTGCTAGAAGAATGTGGTTTACAAGTTGTGAATGCTACGTCTTCTTTGATTAATATCAAATTTTTACATACCATATATAACAAGGTATTTTCCTATAATCATGGAAACAATTTACTTCCATGTATGCTTTACTAGTATTTGAAC
This sequence comes from Pinus tabuliformis, assembly GCA_031772625.1. Lineage (NCBI taxonomy): Eukaryota > Viridiplantae > Streptophyta > Pinopsida > Pinales > Pinaceae > Pinus > Pinus tabuliformis. The sequence goes on from CM062811.1 coordinate 688,687,803, forward strand.
ATACATATATTTGTACATTGCCACAAGTGCTTGATAGTGGAAAATTTAACGTTGAGAAGCTCTATTAGAAGTTTGGGCATTTGATATTGGATCATGAGGCTGACTTACGGGACCTTGACTCTCGAGAGGAATATGTATCGTCACACAAATGAGGAGTACAAGGTTTGACGAACTTATTCCATGAATCTCCAGAATATCAATTATGTATTTAGTATAAATTTAGTAACTGAGTGTGATTTATATCTTAATGATTTGAAGGAGTGTTCTATGAAAGATTGCTTTACTTTTCAAATACAAATGTATAAAAGTAGCACTATTATGGATGTGGTCAGACCTAGGTTTTTAATGTAGGTTTAGCGTAGAATTGGGTAAAGTAGTATGAATCATGACTTTGTGCTCTAAAATTAATTAGCAATAATTCAATAAGAAAATTTTAAATTGCAAGCTAATCTTATTAGTTTTTTTTTTAAATATCAATACTGATCTATTTTAATAAAAAATCTAATAAGTGTTTCAACTGATATAATTCTTCCTATCTATTTTTTTTTAAAATGAAAAATTTGAAAAAAAATGTTTGCATCCCAAAGATATAATTGAAAAAAAATATAGCCAATATATAAAATAATAACATTATTTGAAATGCTTAAAAACATTTTAACCATGAAATTGTATTTCTTTTCATTGTACATATTAGTTGTCATTGAAATATTTTACTTAATATGGTATTGAAATATTTTACTTATGAAGTACATTGTTTGTACTAATAGGATAAGTTCCTCCATGATTAATAAATTAAGAAATTTAGAAATTATGGTTGATGTTTCAAAATCTATTTTTATTTTTAAAATTTGAAATGCATTATATTGTGAATTGATTATAAGTAAAATAGATGAAGTAAAAATATAAATTTGGTTTTTTTGTTTGTTAATTTGATCAAATATATCATACATTAAAAAATTGTAAATTTATACATTTAGAATTCCATCAATAATGATTCAAATGATATATTTTTAAAAAATTTAATATATTCAAATGAGATTATAGTAATGAATTTATGAATTTACAAATTTTTGTTTCGTTTCATTTATTTTATATGAATTTATTTTTGAAAAAGTCATTATCTACTACTCTTTTGTTCTTAAGATTTTAAACTATATTTTGAATTTTTTCATTAAAAAATCCTATAAAATAAGACTTTATAGGGTTTATTAATCTAAGGCTTCATATTCCTAGTATATAATATTATTCATAGGGTTTATAATATTAATATTTAGGATTAATATAAATCCATTGGGTTTATAATCATGGTCAACCATGGTCCAATGTCATGTTGCGATAAAGATTTTCTTAATATAAAAATCAACCAATGTCGCATTATGACAAGCATTGTCTCAATATGAAAATCAACCATGGTCAACCATGTTCTAACAATGCTATGTGACAAAGGTTGTCTCAACCATGGTTAAACATGGTCAACCATGGTTAAACATGGCCAACCATGGTCAAACATCGTCAATCATGGTCAACCATGGTCAATAACCATTGTCACATTGTGACAAAGGCTGTATCTTGGTCCAATGGCACATTGTCACAACCATGGTTATCCATGGTCAACTATGGTCCAACCTCACATTGTCACACAGATTGTCTCGATATGGAGATCAACCATGGTCAACGATTATCAATGATTTTCCAACGTCGTATTTGGAAAAGCATTGTGTCAATATGAAAATCAATCATGGTCAACCATATTCCAATGTCACATTGTGACAAAGATTTATCTTAGGGTTTATATTCCTTGGGTTTATAATATTTATCCCTTGGGCTTATATTATTCCCTTAGGTTTATTATTGCCTTGGGTTTATAATATTTAAATTAGGGTTTATGTACATTGGGTTTATAATATTTATTTTATGGTTTATATACCTTGGGTTTATAATATTAATCCTTTAGGTTTAATATTATTCCCCTAGTTTTATGTTACCAATCCATTGGGTTTTTAATCCCTTGGGTTTTTGGTATTAATCCCTTGGGTTTATAATATCAATCCCTTGGGTTTAATATTATTCTCTTGGGTTTATAATACCTTTGGGTTCAATCATGGTCAAACATACTCAATAACCATGGTCAACAATGGTCACATTGTGACAAATATTATCTCTTGATCCAACGTCATATTGTCACAACCATAGTCCAAAGTCACATTGTGACAAACATTGTCTCAATATGTAGATCAAGCATAGTCAACGATGGTCAGACATTGTCCAACATCACATTTGACAAACATTGTCTCAAAAAGAAAATGGATCACAGTCAACCATATTCCAACATCAGATTGTGACAAATCACTTGGGTTTAATATTATTCCCTTGGGTTTATAACCCGTTGGGTTTATTGTTACCTTGGTTTTATAGTATTTATCTTAGGGTTTATATACCTTTGGTTTATAATATTAATACTTTAGGTTTAATATTATTCCATTGTGTTTATATTATCAATATATTAGGTTTTTAATCCCTTAGGTTTTTAGTATTAATCCCTTGGGTTTAATATTATTCCCTTGGGTTTATAATACATTTTGATTTTAGAATTAATCCCTTAGGTTTATTATTCCATTCAGTGTATAATACCAATCCCTTGGGTTTATTTTCTTCATATTCCTAGGGTATAATATTACTCGTAATATTTATAATATTAATCTTAAGGTTTAATATAAATCCTTTAGGTTTACAATCATGGTCATCTATGGTCAACAATGGTTCAATGTCACAACATGCCAAAGATTGTCTCAATATGAAAATCAACCATAATCAACCATGGTTAACTATGGTCCAACATCATATTTTGACAAACATTGTTAAGGTTTATAACATTAAACCCAATCACATTACATCATTAGGGTTTATAACATTTATCTTAGGATTTATATTCCTTGGGTTTATAACATTTATCCCTTGGGTTATCTAAATTGTTTTTCTAAATGTATTATCACCATTATAAGCCCGACATATTTTTCATTTTTCATTAATTCCACATACACACACACACATCTATATAATTTTCTATGTAAAAGCATGCTCAATTATAACTAGATTTTATGTGATTTTGATAAAACATTATATATAATAAAGAATGTCTATTTTAAATTTTAGTTTTTACCTTTTTTCACTATAGTATAAAATTGAAATAATTAATAGAAAATAAAATATTGAACATGAAAATAAATTATTTTTATTATTTTATACAAGTTTAATTGTAAAGAATATTTTTTAAATTAAAACCTTTAATAGACAGTGTTTATGCAACTCTATCACCTTGTTCTTAATCTCTTATATCCCATGCATTCATAATAACTTTTGTTCTTCCTAATTCAACTGGTAGTGCAAGCTCCTTTTGTCCTTGCTTGGAGTCAATATGGCTTCCATTGTGGGGTGGGAGATCTCTTCATGGCTTCACTAGATGCTTTGGCTCTCAAAGATTTGTTGGTGAATAGTCATCGTAGTCCATGGCGTTACCCCAACAAATTTGTGAAAGAACTAAATGACATTTTGTATTTTAATGTGAATGTCCACCCATTGGGGGATATGGGGTTGCTTATGTGAAATTGAGTTTATTGGTTCATTTTTTTTCCTTTGGCCCTCCCCCACTTAAGGACTACCCAGGTTGAATGTAACTAGTGTCCCAAGGCCAAAGAGAACATTTCTCCATCATTTTGTGGTAAGGGTTTATTTTCCTTTTGCTCTGAAGAGAAAGAATATAGAGATCTAATTTTTCGTATTGCTCCATATTTTATAGGAACTTAGGGGATTTATTTGAATAGATGGAACCTTGATGTTTGAACCTAAGAATGACATTCATTTTTTCATTTGAATGCGAGTGAAGCTTCCATATTTCCCTCTCCATCGGTAGAATGATGCAACCTCTAGAATTATTACAAACGCCCTAGAAAAGTAAATCAATTTGGACAAGGCACATGAGGGAATGCAAGACTATGCATAGATTTGTGGATATGTTGAGCTCGAAAAAGGATTTTTGGAACTAGTACAAATAAAACTTAACAATTGGTCCTTCTAGAAAAAAGGTTGCTTATGATCATGTTCTATTGAAATGAAAAATGTGCCATGAATGAGGACATTTTACAAGATATTTCCCTCATGTAAAGACCCAGAGAAGAAACAATAAGAGGGAGAAAAATAGTAGTAGCCAGAGCAACATAGATGGACTAATAAGAAATTAGTTGGTGGAAACTAATAAGTCACGAGTTACAGAGAAGTCTCTAGTTTCACCAAATGCCCTATTAAAATGTTAGGCATCTTCCTCCTCTAAATCCCACGATGAATGAACCTAAGTAAATAGTTTTTTTATGTTATAAAACCTAGAAGAGGAAGGAGAGAGAAAATGAGGAAGATGAAGTTATCACTGATGAAGTTCCAACTCCAAACAATACCATGGATGAAATGTCTCTTCTAGAGGACATTCCAATCGAAGTGGAAAGGGAATCTTAAAAGGAGGATGTTTTTATTTCCCCTTCAATCCTAAGAAAATCTGAAGGCCATTATGTTGTGGATTTTGTAGATGAAATTTCTAAAGGGAAAATTATGACAGATACTAAGGAAAGAAAAATTGCAACGAAAGTTGATAGAACCGTGACTAGAGAAATTTATAGTGCCAAAACTAAAAAGAAGAAGGAGCTTGAAACACAATCCACGACGAATGTCTATTTATAGGTTTGGTCAAGGTACAAGGAAGGGAAGTGGTTCTGGCCGAAGTGAAGGTGGAACTCAAAAAATTACTAGAAAATGATGAAATAATTTCTTGTAATGACGTGGGGTTAGAGCTCAAGAAGAAATTGTTAAAAGTTTAAATTCTATTAAAGGCATAAAAAACCCAAATTATTCTCCTCCAAGAGAAAAATTTATGGGTAAATGAATCCCTCCAAAAGAGTAATATAGTATGGAGAATAATTTAAGCTTTGATGATACAATTCCATGGGCATTGAGTGGATTGTGTACTCTTTAGTTAGGTGGAGTGTTCAAATTAATTTCAGAGATGTGGACACAACAATGGATGGTTACTTGCTCTAAGCCTAAAAAACATGAGTCCTAGGATTCATTGTGTTCATCTTGAGGCAAAAGATAAAATTTGAAAAAATAACATTAATGAGATGGATAAAGAAAACTCAAAAGGATATAAGTGAGGAGGTATATCTCCATCATCAACATCTAGAGTTTCTTCAAAAAATATTTGAGATTGAGCATATTGTAGATAACCTCCTATAAGAAGAAACTTATGAGTTTAGCTCGCTGCAAAAGGATCTATAAGATCAAGAAATATGGTGAGTAAAATATAGAGGCAAATGGTTGAAGGCAAGAGATCAAAATATTAAAAACTTCAACAATAGTCCAAGACGATGTAATGGATGAACAATATTAAGACCATTATATTATATAGGGTCATGGTGGAAACTTATGGAAAAATAAAAGTGGTGTGTCATGATTACATAACCAATTTTTATAAGGACCCTCAAATTAGAAACAATTGAAAATGGAGTATATGTTGGCTCATGTCCCTTTATTTCTTTCGAGAGAAGGTAATGAGCTCTTATTTTGATCAATGTTAGAGGAATAGGTTTGGGAAGTAGTCTTCTCAATATAATAAGTTAGATCCCTTGGCTCAAGCAGTTTCTCAGCAACATTTTCTCATTATTATAGGCATATAATAAAGTATGATCTCTATTTGATGGTGGAATATGTTTTAAAGTGTCACAAGATGAGAGTTGGGATCAACTCATCCTTCATTGGTATCATTCAAAAATAGTTCATTCCATCCTCCTTCTCAAGAATTTTTTCCATCTCTCTTTGTAATTCCTGCTATAAAATTATTCCTAAAATCATTGCATGTTTCCACAAGCCCCTTCTCTCTAACCTCATCAAATAAAAGGAAGGAGGTTTGGGTGAAAGTACCAAATTGTAGATAACATAATTTTAGTTCAGGAAATCTAAGCAAGAAAGGGGAATTATTAGAATGTTGTACATGGGTAATGCCTTGTTTGAGTCAAAGATCATTTTTTTTATTATGTTATGAAGAAATTTGGGTTTGATGGTTCTCTGATAGGTTCGATTGTAGCTTGCATATAAGGCCCATGGTTTTCTCCTCTACTTAATGGGAGGCCTTTTGGATCTTTTAAAGCATCAAGAGGCATAACATAGGGGGACCCTCTTTACACTTATATGTTTATCTTAGTCCTCGAGTGCTTAAGTGGGATATTGGAATGTGAATGAAGTATTGGAGATTTCCTAGGTATTTGATTCTCAAGGGGCATGAAAATCATTAGTAATCCCCAATTTCCTCATGATACCTTTCTACATGGAGCTACATAAGTAATAATCATTGCAAGGCTTAAAATGGTGATAGACAAGTTTGTGAAAGCCTAAAAAGGTCTACTGAAAATGGGAAAATTTCTAGTTATATGCTCATAATGTAAGTAAATTAATTCAAAGCCATCTTCTTTATGTTCATGGTATTTATGTTTTGGAGTCTTGGAAATCATATAAATATATAGCTATGGCTATTTTGATAAGACCCTTCCATAATTATTCATTGGAGATTTTTTTGTTGAAGTTTAACTTAAAATTTTCTAATGTGTAGTTATCTGACCTAACTCAATATATAGGTGTTGATGGTGCTGGACCTGCCAACATTTAGGGGATCTCCCTGGTATGAAGTCGCGACAAGGAATAATATCGTTTGGTGTAGGAGTCGCATCTGATATGATGACCTAGTTTCCATTATCTTAAATATTTCCCTTAGCTCTTCCTTTTCAACACATGAGAGTGGTTTACTTTGTCTTCGAACAACGAGGTTCACATGCGTAGTATGTGCTTAGTGTCTCTTGTGTCAAGTTTCTTTCACTACAGAGGGAGAGTGGTAGAATGAGTCTCAAGTCGAAAGGGAATAGTCCCAACTTTGTTAGAGACACACAACATAACAGGACATGCGTAGCTTTGGGCAAAGTAATCCATGTGGAAGGTACAACCAAAAAACATAAGGTGAACAAATAGCATGTACAAAACATAATAGAATAGTCCACAAGAGTGTGACAGTCATTATAACAAGTTTACGAGAATGACTATGTCGAGTGTCTGGCGGAATATTCCATATAGGCGAGACAGTGTTAAAAAATGATAGAACACATTTTCAATAACATATCTACTAGAACAACCGAAATAGTTCAACTTTCTTAATACAAGTTAAAGCAACATGCATTACAACCATCCAAAGAATAGTCTTACCAACAAATACAATACATGTGTGAAATCATCCTAGCCTGTTAATAGGCTTCTAAATTAAGCGAAAGTTCCAAGACACATCTGTATACCATTACATCACTAACCCCGATATTGGGGCGTTAAGGCCATTGCTCTCTCCTCAAAGAAAAGATTATAGACCCTTAAGGCTCTATGGGAGGAGCCAAGGTGAAAAGTCCTTTCCATGTACAAATGAGGGGTATATATAGCCAAGGGTGAAGCTGACCCTTGTGACTGCTCGATTTCTCTCATGACTGTTTGAAGTATATGACTCTTCAACTTTACATGTGGGTCTCTTGTACTTCCATGTTATGTTACATTGATTACAACATTATAGCCCATAGTAGTGATGTGATCGAGATGACTCATGACATGACTCGACACAATAGTGCTGGTATGTTCATACTGATGGTGGTGTCCATGTTGAGCTGCAATGTTGCTTAGTGATGAGTGTGCTCTTGGTGTATTATGGGTTCACCTTTGCATGGCATGGTGTGTGGAGTCTTTGATGGTCTTGGTATTTGCTTGATGTTGCATGTGCATGTATCCCCTTCGCTGGTACTTGGCTTGCTTCATGTGTTCATACATTTGCGAAAACGTCTTCAAAAATGTGCTCATTGTTCATCCTATTTGTCATCCTGCCATGTCTCATCCATGTACCTGTATCTACCATCACTCGTGATGAGATAACATCAAATCTATAAATCTCCTAGTTTACCATGATGCATCATCTTTCGTTTTCAGGTGTAGGTGATTGGGTGAGAGGACAAGGCTCTCAAATTGCGTAAAGCACATTTCAGGCTGGGATGCGGGCTCCATAGCACTATCTAGGAAAATTACGCAGAGGTCACTCCGAGGCTGGGATGAGTAGTCCAGAACATTAGTGACCTTCTGCGGGATATGGCTTAATCTGGGGGCAAGAACTACAAAATTTTTTCAGAGGCAGTGTGGGCAATAGGGAGGGCACTAGTAGTGAAAATTCTACAGATTCTCTGGGAGGCTCGTAGCGGGTTGCGGGAGCCTATTGGCCAAAATCGCACAGAGCTGGGAGGATGGTCTACAGGATATGTCTATGTAGTTTCTGGGTTGAGCGGAGTGTCAGGAAGCTAAAGGACAGTCCAAGAAAATTGCACAGTTTTGAGGAGGAGTAGCAGGTCGGCTGACAGGGGGATTGGCTAACAGAATTGTGGAAATTTTGGGGATAGTGCAGTGACAGGCACAGGGTGCCTATCCCTCATGTCTGCACAATTTATTCATTCAGTGGAGGTGAGCATGTTGAAAAATTCTACCCAATTTTTTTGGAGGAGTGAAGCCCAGGATCACTGCCCGGTGAAACTCTCTGGTTCACCAGCAGTAATATTGATAAATGGCTTATGGGCAACATCGATTGAGATGGCTTCTTAGGAAAATTCTACACTGTTCTGGGTGAAATTCAGCGAGGTCAATGCCAGAATTGCATAGTGCAGATTGCATGGGAGGCAGCCTCAATCTCTACACAATTCTGGGCAAGAGTACTTGGTCACTGAGGGTTGAGACTCCACAGTGTAGCCCAATGAAGGTCTGGCTGATGGAGGGTGGTCCAGTCAATAGGTCTTCAAAAAAATGACTAAGTGTGTGAGCGAGTGAACTCATGTATACCTGACCTTGTGAACACACGCACAACATGACCTAAAGACAAGACATCTCAAACCAACAAGACAACATATGCTCAGTGTGACTGACTGAGGGGCTGTCTAATGATGAAAGCGATAAGTGTGACCTTGGGATATACCTTTAAGTGACCATGAGGAAACTTGAATGGCATTGCTTACAACATTATGTGTGAGTGCGATAAATGTTTACATAGCGAACACAACTCATACGCAAGCCTTCAACATGATTAGAACAAGGTTGCAATCATTTCATAGAAATCAACATGCCGAAGACGTTAGTTGGTCAAATGATTAAAAAGGAAGCAAAACATGTAAAGAAAACACATGAAATGACTTTTTGTGTTTGCACACATGCATGTTACTTCGAAAGGTATTCTTTACTTACCATACTTACCTTCATGATGATCATGCATCTGACGGAGTTTGCATGCGGTCCTGATCCTTTCCCATCACTTGGTGTCTCGATACCTCTCCTAGACTCCTTGGGAGTGATCTTAGCATGTCACATCTTCCTATAGTCACTCATTGATGGATCAACGTAGTTTCAGTGGGAAGTGACTGCTGCTAGAGTGAAGCCTTGAGAGGCCCATCTGAACAGTATTTGTATGCAAGACAAACAAGACTACTTGGACAACACTGTGCAGTTTTGGGCCACAATACACTACCGCAGGATGGGGGTCCTAGGAGGACACCTCTGTGTAGTTTCTGAATGGAGGGCAGCTGGAATGCTCTACGCATTTCTCAAGAGAAGTGTTGGTTGGGGTCTCTGCATGCTGTGGGGTTTCACGAGGCAAGGAAGGAAGCTTGATGGTTGCAAAAGAAAACTGCAAAGCTCTGGGAAGTTCAATGAGGCTAGGTTGCCTGGGACATGTCTAAGTGTGAGATTAGTGACATAGATGTAAACAGTGATAGGACTCGACTATGATTGCACATGAACACTTAGTGACACAACATAAACCATCCAAAATGCATAATACATACTTTTCTTGATGCAACAACCTTCGTGAGAAGAGTGCATGAAGTGAGTGTGAAACATGTCTATGCAATGAAAACCATTCATATCCACACAATTCCCTGCAAGCAAAACAACACTCCCTTTGCATGACAAACAACAACCCCTATGCCCAAAGATGACGCATGGTGCATAAAGATGAGAACATGGACAATTATTAAGATGAAGGAGGGGAGCTTGAAATCATAAGCTTACTAAAAAGTGACCAAAGATGATTGATCGCAGGATCCAAGGTAGGCTCTGAAATTTGCATGTGAGCCAAAATTTTGGAGGGTGGTTGTAGCGGCTACAACATTGGTTACACTTTGTGAGAACTCCAACTCTTTGTATGGACCTTGTTACGTGAAAAGCGAGTCTAACCCTTCTATGAGTATTTTTCAATTCTTTGATCTTGATGGCTTTCACACTAGCTTGTGTGAAAGATGTAGTCCCTACCATTCTCTTGATTGGTCAGAACACATTCCAAGACAAATCAACTTAGTTGTTTTGATTAGGAATGAGGGGTATATTGATGCACAAGTAATATAACTGTCCAAGTTTAAGTTTCATCTCTAGTGTTGATTTGCTACGAGCAGGCCTGAACAATACCTTGAAGAGTCACACAGGAACACAAGCATCGCTCCACTGCCAGCGAGCCTGGTTAATTCCCCGATAGAGTATATTGCATCACCTCTCTGTGCAAGAAGCCTTATTTTGCCTTATTCATTTTTCATTTTTTCATTTTTTCAAATAATTGTGCATAAGCACTTATTTATTTCGGAGGTGAAAGAGGGATCTCAACTTATTGAGAGCAGAAGAGGTTGCTCCTTTAGAGAAGTATGTTATATATACCTTTGACATACTTGTTAAGTTTTTCCCCCTCGCCTTGCTCTACTTGACTGAGCTAACAAAGGTTAGTGCAAAAGAATTGATTATATTAGGCAATACTAGTTAACAGTGCAAGCATTGTGTTTTCACCAAGACTCACTCTGAACAAAACGTATTTTCCATTAAGGCATCATCGACTAAAGACAACAAGTTATTCATAAAGAGAGAGGACAAGAAATAACCAAATGTTTATAGCTATACAGGTCCTCCTAGATTTCCCTAGCTTGTCTCGAGAGCCGAACACGGTTTCACGAGAGGCTAACCTAGGGTACAAGCAAGAAAAGAGAGAAAAAACCAAAAAATAGAAGTAAAGAGAAAGAAAAACAAGTAATCCATGCAAGCAAGAAAGAAAACCAAACCAAGTTAGCAAGCAAACATACATGAAAACTAGAAAGCAAAGCAAAGCAAGAAATAAAATATTACTCCTACTCTTATGCTAAACAGTGTACGAGCCTACTCACATGAAGTGATATTTCCAATGCGGTCACTGGCACATTGGTTGGCACATGTTGGTAAAAGCATGAAAAATATGCAATTAAACCAATGAACCAAAAAGATTGATCAAAGAAGACCAATAAGCTTCGAGTTTGAAAACATCAACAAAAAAGAAAAGAGTGAATGCACAAGACAAACATTTTGTAGACTTAACATGGTGTTGTGACACACTGTGTGGAGATGATAAACATGTACACTCTGTCGACTGTGGTAGACAAGCAAACATGAGAAAGAGAGACAACTTACACCTTGCAAGTGTGCTTGTTGTGTATGATTCCTCCAGTGCATAAGCAATTAGATCATGTGATTCGAGTGGAGGAAGTGAAATCTACCCGTTTGAGTGATCTTCATTGTGAAGTAGAGAGTGATGAGGAGCCTTGGGTGTTTCAAAAATTTTCTGATCAGAAGTGGAACTACCCTCAGGACAGGGAGGGCCTTACATAGCCATCAGACCAGGCTAAAGTGCCTCGATGGCCTATGGGGTTTCCACTCCGTCAATGATAGATCATCAAAGACCAGTGACTTAGACATATTAACAATGAGTGAATCAACATCATGATCAAATGAAGAAGTATAGAGATCATGACAACCATGATCAGAAAACACGGGATGTTTGTCGACATCCTCAGGTTTTGATCAATCATGCACAGGGGTAGATGACAAACAAGGATGTTCACCCTCAGTTTTTTTAGAAATGACAGATGAAAGATGGGACAAATTTTCAAAGGAGGATGTGTCCTCTCGGTAATGCAATGACAAGCTAACATCTCGTGTGTTTGTGAATGATGGAAAGTAAAAACATTGGCAGTGGAGTTTTCACAAGAGAAATCCAAAGTCGCAGAATCACAAGGGATTTCAAGATAGAGCAGATGAGGCACGAAAGGAAGGGAGTCATCCTTCACCATGAGTTCCTCTTTAGATTCCTGCACATACTCATCATCAATGATAACACTGGTTGGTTGCACAACACCAACTGCATCAATAACTTGATCGTCATTAACAACAAGTGTCACGTCCTGAGTGGAAGAACACAAGATAGTACAATCTAGAGGATCAATGGAATGCAGGGACAAAAGTTGAGGGAACGAATTCATGTGATAGCCAGCAGGCTTACAAGCCAAATCTACGCAAATATTGAGAGCAGATGGGGTGAGAGGATGTGACAGTTCAACAGATGTGCATGCAGCCTCTCCTAACTCGCACTATGGAGTTAGAGTTATTTGATGAGAAGAGGACAGACAATCACATGTGGCAGTGACCTCATTTGTCTTAGATTTGGTAGCTCTAACACTGAGGTATGCTCAGAGGGGTTTGAATGATTCTGAGAATTGCAGATTTTTGGATGTGTAAAGAGGATAATTAAATCTTCCATCAAGAAATTCCCAATAAATTTCATCTTCACGAAATCAATATGCAATATTACAAAAGCGTGTGTTAAAATGCTCAATGGATTCATTGGGTGCTTCCCATAATTTCAGAATTTCTTTATTGGGTGAATGACAACAGGGTGGGCGCTCAATGAGGAAGCTTCAAATAATGATGAGATAGTAGTATAGGTAGTAGGAGTTTTCTCCTTCTAGACTCCTCAAAATTAATTTCTCTGAGTTAGATACATATGGGGTTTTCTTCTGAGAGGGATGAGCGAGTGTGAGGCCTTCTAAATGGTAGGATGATAAACAATAATGAGATTTGTGGAGTCGCCAAGGTGTTGGGGATGCAATCAGAATGTTTTTGCTCACATATACAAAGATTGCTTAGTTTGTCGTATCCCATGGGAATAATCCTTCAATTCGGTCCACGACCATGGCACCAAAAGATGTTTTCACTTCCAGAGATGGCTGCGGATTTCTTACAAGATCAGTTTCTCGAACATCTAGATTTTGTTTGTCTCATATGATTCTCAAGAAATTCGAGACAGCACATATATTTTTGTATATATACATTCATATAGATATATATATATATAATAATCAACACGGGTTGGTTCATTCATCTAAGGGCGTAAGCCATGTATTTCAAGTACTTCATCACATATAAAACTCATAGAAATATATCTATGAACTAGTGGAAGGTGAGTAGTTCAACGACCTACAACTTAATAAATTTTGGGAGAGAAATGAAAAAAGATAAAGAGATAGAATAACTCATCAAATAGAGCTTGAAGCTTCCAGAATTCTTCACTCATCGCATACAGTTTAAAGCCAATAGAATTCTACACTTATCGGAGTTAAAGGTAGACGTAATGTATGAAAGAGGAAGGGTGTGCTGATTCATGGAGCGCCATTTTAACGATATAATATCAAAGATCCATACAGGAACATGCATTAACGAGCTAGATCTTCGATGGGAGGTCGCTTTGATCGATTAAGGACGGCGATTGCATTTTTATTGTTGATCCGGACAAACAGTGTGTAATGCTAGGTTTTCAGTAGAGATGCTGACATGAGATGAACGAAGCAACCGGACCGTTACGATTATAATATAAATCTAGCTCCGGGGCTACGACTAACACTGAAAATAGAGATACCTACCTCTTATCTTGTGTTGAAGGCAGCCAAAATGGGAAAGAAGATAGTGGAGCTGAAACGCATTCAGAACCCTACCAGCCGTCATTCTACTTTCTACAAACGCAAGGGTCTAACTGTTTAAAATTTATTTTTAATTTGCGAGCACTTTAACATCCGGAAAGGGGCTAAATTCAGACTGATGTATTTACAGAGCTATAGGTTTTTCTCAGCTTTGGCAGTCATAGGAAAAACTCGAATATTTAGAATAAAGGGATAAAATAAATGTATGTTAAAACTGAGAAGTATATGCTGAAAAAATAAAATGTCGTGAAACATTTCTGCCGACCTAAAGATTGAGAGTAACATTTATTGCTGCTGACTGAAATCAGATGCTGAAATTTCTGCCAACGGCATGCTTGAATCTCTGTTGGAGATGCTTGAAAGTTCGCTGATTATTCGTTTTTATATGCAAATCGCGTTCCTCTTGAGAGTCATTAGTTTTGGAAACCGCCGAATGTTTGCTTCTCTGTCTTTTCATCTCAGGGCTCCTCTCTTACAAAGCAACTTGTTAGAATATAACATTTATTGCGTACTGCCAATAACTGTTGGTATTACATATTGCAAATGTCCAGTTTCTCGTCTTTGATACCGCTATATCTGGAGGTTGCAGGTGATAATCTCTCGTGAATTTTAAATTTAGAATTTGTAAGCAACACTGGATTAAGAGAATAAGCATGGCGTTGTATAGCTTAGGGATTAAGAGGTCGTTTCACTTTGTGATGTTCGTAGCGTTTTACTTGTTTTATTTCGTCCAGGATGAAGAATGTTTTTCTCTAATGGAATCTGTAAAAGATGAGGTATTAGTCCACAATTCTTTTATGGCAATGGATCGGGGAAGACATCAGAGCGATGGAGATCATATACCATAATTAATCCTTTCTGACCAACCAGAACAAAGGGTGATCCTAGCTATCTGAACTGAATAGAGTGAAGTCGATGAGTTGCCCATGTTTTTTACCCTGAAATTTGTGATGAACTATGTCTTTGAATTTTCCCTTCCTGATTTAGGTTATGGTTTAGAGAAATCGCGTTAAGCATTGTTGAACAACATACGCATGTCTAAGATTTATGGTGCAATAGGGTTATATTATAATTGGTTGAATAAGAGGGTATAAAGTTCCGTGTCAAGAAATTGAATATTCTCTCAAACAAATTCAGCCACGGAAATGATACAAGGAAAGCAGAACGTAAAGTTGGTCGAGTAGTTGTTATATATTAGCATTTTAAATTAATTGGTTCATAGGCGTATATATATGAATTTCACAGGTTTGTTTTGTTGAAATATTTTAATCTGGGTCTAGATTGATTTTCAAAGGAATGTGCTCATTATATGCTTTTTATTAATGGATGTAGTGTATTACAAGGTTTGTTACGTTGCATTGACTTTTAATAAATTAAAAAAATTAGATTCCTGCTACCAATTTTCTAGGGATTTGACATTATTCCAATTCTAATAAGTTCCTTATTATTATTTATAACATTCATTTATATATAAGCAAATTTCATTTAGAAAAATGGTCATTACTTTTAATAAGTTTAAAAAAATAGATTCGTGCCACGTGGCTCCCACCCACCAACTTTTTAGGAATTTGAAATTATTCTAATTCTATAAATTCAATTCTAAAAAGTTCATCAAGATTATTTATAACACTCATTTATACAGAAGAAAATTTTATTTAATAAAATGGTCCATTACTTATAATAATTTTAAGAAAGTAGATGCATGCCAAGTAGCTCCCCACCCACCAAATTCCTAGGGATTTGAGATTATTCCAATTCGAATAAGTTCCTCTATGTTGAGATTATTTCAATTCTAATAAGTTCCTCATTATTATTTATAATGTGCATTTATATATAAGAAAATTTTATTTAGCAAAATTGTCAATTATTTTTAATAAATTAAAAAAAAACATATTCGTGACACATGGTTCCCCACCCACCAATTACTTAGGGATTTGAGATTATTCCAATTGTAATAAGTTCCTCCATGATAAGTTCCTCATTATTATTTATAACATTCATTTAAATATAACAAAATATATAAAAATGTATTTTCCTATGTCTTCAATATGGTGCAAATAAATTCCATCCATTGTGGCTTTAAGATATCCCATTAGGGATTTGAGATTATTCAAATTTTAATAAGTTCCTCCATGATAAGTTCCTCATAATTATTTATAAAATTCATTTAAATACAAGAAAATGTATAAAAAGGTATTTTCCTAAGTCTTCCATATGGCGCAAATAAATTTCATTGATTGTGGCATTAAGATATCCCTCAACATGTTGGAAGATATTGCCTACTCCAATCTTTTGCTCTTGCTAGAAGAATGTGGTTTACAAGTTGTGAAAGCTACGTCTTCTTTGATTAATATCAAAATTTTCCATACCATATATAATAAGGTATTTTCCTTGTAATCATTGAGACAATTTACTTCCATGTATGCTTTACTAGTATTTGAACATACATATATTTGTACATTGCCACAAGTGTTTGATAGTGGAAAATTTAACGTTGACAACCTCTATTAGAAGTTTGGGCATTTGATATTGGATGATGAGGCCGAATTACGGGACCTTGACTCTTGAGAGGAATATGTATCGTCACACAAATGACGAATACAAGGTTTGACGAGCTTATGCCACGAATTTCCACGAGATCAAGTATGTATTTCGTATAAATATAGTAACTCAGTGTGGTTTAGATGCTAATTATTTGAGGGAGTGTTCTATGAAAGATTGCTTTACTTTTCAAACACAAAGGTATAAAAGTATCCCAACTATGAATTTGGTCGTCCTAGGTTTTCAATGTAGGTTTAGTGTAGAATTCGGTAAAGTAGTATAAATGAATCTGTGCTCTAAAATTAATTAGCAACATTCAATAACAAATTTTTAAATTGCAAGTTGATCTTATTTTTTTTTTTAATATCAATATTGATCTATTTTAATAAAAAATCTAATAAGTGTTCCAAGTGATATAATTTCTTCCTCTCTAATTTTTTTTAAAGTACAAAATTTGAAAAAAGAAGTTTGCATCTCAAAGATATAATTGAAAGAAAATATAGCCAAAATATAAAATAATAACATTATTTGAAATGCTTAAAAACATTTTAACCATGAAATTCTATTTCTTTTCATTGTTCATATTAGTTGCCATTGAAATATTTTACTTAATATGGTATTGAAATATTTTACTTACTAAGTACATTGTTTGTATTAATAGGATCAATTCCTCCATGATTAATAAATTAAGAAATTTAGAAATTATGGTTGATGTTTTGAAATGTATTTTTTTTTTTTTATAATTTGAAATGCATTATATTGTGAAATAATTATAAGTAAAATAGATGAAGTAAAAATATAAAATTGGTTTTTTGTTTTTTTTTGATTAAATATATCATACATTAAAAAACTATAAATTTATACATTTAAAATTCCATCAATAATGTTTCAAATGATATATTTAAAAAATTTAATAGATTAAAATGAGATTATAGTAATGAATTTATGAATTTACAAATTTCTATTATTGCCTTGGGTTTATAATATTTATTTTAGGGTTTATATAACTTGGGGTTATAATATTAATCCTTTAGGTTTAATATTATTCCCGTAGGTTAATATTACCAATCCGTTGGGCTTTTAATCCATTCGGTTTTTAGTATTAATCCCTTGGGTTTATAATATGAATCCCTTTAGGGTTTATATAGATTTCAAATTTATAATATCAATCCCTTGGGTTTAATATTATTCTCTTTGGTTTATAATACCTTTGGGTTCAATCATGGTCAACCATAGTCAATAACCATGGTCAACAATGGTCACATTGCGACAAATATTATCTCTTGGTCCAATGTCATATTGTCACAACCATGGTCCAATCTAACATTGTGACAAATATTGTTTCAATATGTAGATCAATCATAGTCAACGATGGTCAGACATTGTCCAACATCGCATTTGACAAACATTGTCTCAAAATGAAAATGGATCATGGTCAACCATATTCCAACATCACATTGTGACAAATCGTTGGGTTTAATATTATTCCCTTGGGTTAATAATCCCTTGGGTTTATTATTACGTTGGTTTTATAGTATTTATCTTAGGGTTTATATACCTTTGGTTTATAATATTAATACTTTGGGTTTAATATTATTCCATTGTGTTTATATTATCAATCTATTGGGTTTTTAATCCCTTAGGTTTTTAGTATTAATCCCTTGGGTTTAATATTATTACCTTGGGTTTTAGAATTAATACCTTTGGTGTATAATACCATTCCCTTGGGTTTATTTTCTTCATATTCCTAGGGTATAATATTACTCGTAAGGTTTATAATATTAATCTTAGGGTTTAATATAAATCCCTTAGGTTTACAATCATGGTCATCTATGCTCAACGATGGTTCAATGTCACAACATGCCAAAGATTGTCTCAATATGAAAATCAACCATAATCAACAATGGTTAACTATGGTCCAACATCATATTCTGACAAACATCATTAAGGTTTATAACATCAAATCCAATCACATTACATCATTAGGGCTTATAACATTTATCTTAGGATTTATATTCCTTGGGTTTATAATATTTATCCCTTAGGTTATCTAAATTGTTTTTATAACTGTATTATCACCATTATAAGCCCGACATATTTTTCATTTTCCATTAATTCCACACACGCACACACATAATTTTCTATGTAAAAGCATGCTCAATTATAACTAGATTTTACGTGCTTTGCATAAAACATTATATATAATAAAGAATGTCTACTTTAAATTTTAGGTTTTACATATTTTCACTATAGTATAAAGTTGAAATAATTAATAGAAAATAAAATATCAAACATGAAAATAAATTATTTTTATTATTTTATATAAGTTTAATTGTAAAGAATGTGTATATATTTTTTAGAGTTAATATGTTTAAATTCAAACCTTTAATAGACAGTGTTTATGCAACTCTATCACCTTGTTCTTAATCTCTTATATCCCATCCATTCATAATAACTTTTGTTCTGCCTACTTCAACTAGTTGTTCAAGCTCCTTTTGTCCTTGCTTGGAGTCAATATGGCTTCCATTAGGGGGTGGGAGATCTCTTCATGGCTTCACCAGATATTTTGGCTCTCAAATATTTGTTGGTGAATAGTCATTGTAGTCCTTGGGGTTGCCCCAACAAATTTGTGAAAAAACTAAATGACATTTTGTATTTTAATGTGAATGTCGATCCACTAGGGGATATGGGGTTGCTTATGTGAAATTGAGTTTATTGATTCATTTTTTTTCCTTTGGCCCTCCCCCACTTAATGACTACCTAGGTTGAATATAACTAGTTTCCCAAGGCTAAAGGCAACATTTCTCCATCATTTTTTGGTAAGGGTTTATTTTCCTTTTGCTTTTAAGAGAAAGGATATAGAGTTCTAATTTTTTGTATTGCTCCATATTTCATATGAAAATAGGAGATTTATTTGAATAGATGGAACCCTGATGTTTGATCCTAAAAATGACATTCCTTCTATCATTTTAATGTGGGTGAAGCTTCCATATTTCCCTCTCCATCGGTAGAATGATGCAACCTCTAGAATTATTATAAACACCATAGAAAAGTACATCGATTTGGACAAGGCACATGAGGGAATGCAATCCTATGCATAGATTTGTGGATATGTTGAGTTCGAGAAAGGATTTTTGGAACTAGTACAAATAAAACTTAACAATTGGTCCTTCTAGAAAAAAGGTTGGTTATGATCATCTTCTATTGAAATGAAAAATGTGCCATGAATGAGGACATTTTACAAGATATTTCCCTCATGTAAAGACCCAGAGAAGAAAGGATGAGAGGAAGAAAAATGTTAGTAGCCAAAGCAACATAGAGGTACTAATAAGAAATTAGTTGGTGGAAACTAATAAGTCACGAGTTACAGCAAAGTCTCTAGTTTCACCAAATGCCCTATTAAAATGTTAGGCATCTTACTCCTCTAAATACCATGATGAACGAACCTAAGTAAATATTTTTTTATGTTATAAAACCCAGAAGAGGAAGGAGAGAAAAAATGTGGAAGATGAAGTTATCAGTGATGAAGTTCCAACTCCCAACAATACCATGGATGAAATGTCTTTTCTAGAGGACATTCCAATCAAAGTGGAAAGGGAATCTAGAAAGGAGGATGTTTTTCTTTCTCCTTCCATCCTAAGAAAATAAGAAGGCCCTTAAGTTGTGGATTTTTTAGATGAAATTTCTAAAGGGGAAATTATGAAAGATGCTAAGGAAAGAAAAATTGCAATGAAAGTTGATAGAACCGTGAATATAGAAATTTATAGTGCCAAAACTAAATAGAAGAAGGATATCGAAACACAGTCCACAACGAATGTCTGTTTATAGGTTTTGTCAAGGTACAAGGAAGGGAAGTGGTTCTAGCCAAAGTAAAGGTGGAACCCAAAAAATTACTAGAAAATGATGAAATATTATCATGTAATGATGTGGGGTTAGAGATCAAGAAGAAATTGTTAAAAGTTTAAATTCTATTAAAGCCATAAAAAACCCAAATTAGTCTCCTCCAATAGAAAAATTTGGGGGTAAATGAATATGTTCAAAAGAGTAATATACTATGGAGAATAATTTAAGCTTTGATGATACAATTCTATGGGGCATCGAGAGGGTTGTGTACTCTTTAGTTAGGTGGAGTATTCAAATTAATTTAAGAGATGTGGACACAACAATGCATAGTTACTTGCTCTAAGCCTAGAAAACATGAGTCCTAGGATTCACTATCTTCATCTTGAAGCAAAAGATAAAATTTGAAAAAATAACATTAATGAGATGGATAAAGAAAACTCAAAAGGATAGAAGTGAGGAAGTATATCTCCATCATCAACATCTAGAGGTTCTTCACAAAATATTTGAGAATGAGCATATTGTAGATAACCTCCTATTAGAAGAAACTTATGAGTTTAGTTTGCTACAAAAGGATATACAAGATCAAGAAATATGGGGACTAAAATATAGAGGCAAATGGTTGAAGGCAAGAGATCAAAATATTAAAAAAATTCAACACTAGTCCAAGATGATCTAATGGATGAACAATATTAATACCATTATGTTAGATAGGGTAATGGTGCAAACTTTTGGAAAAATAAAAGGGGTTTCTCATGATTAAATCACCAATTTTTATAAGGACCCTCAAATTAGAAACAATTGAAAATGGAGTATATGTTGGCTCATATCCCTTTATTTATTTCGAGAGAAGGTAATGAGCTCTTACTTTATCCAATGTTAGAGGAAGAGGTTTGGGAAATAGTCTTCTCAATATAATAAGTTAGATCTCTTGGCTCAAGCAGTTTCTCAGCAAGATTTTCTCATTCTTATAGGCATATACTAAATTATGATCTGTATTAAATGGTGGAATATGTTTTAAAGTATCACAAGATGGGATTTTGGATTAACTCCTTATTCATTGGTCTGATTCGAAAATAGTTCATTCCATCCTCCTTCTCAAGAATTTTTTCCATCTCTCTTTGTAATTCCTGCTATAAAATTATTCCTAAAATCATTGCATGTTTCCACAAGCCCCTTCTCTCTAACCTCATCAAATAAAAGAAAGGAGGTTTTGGTGAAAGTACCAAATAGTAGATAACATAATTTTATTTTAGGAGATCTAATCAATAAAAGGGAATGATTAGAATGTTGTACATGGGTAATGCCTTGTTTGAGTCAAAGATCATTTTTTTTATGTTATCAAGAAATTTGGGTTTGATGGTTCTTTGACAAGTTTGATTGTAGCTTGCAGATAACGCCCATGGATTTGTCCTTTACTTAATGGGATGTCCTTTTGATCTTTTAAAGCATCCAGAGGGATAACATGGGGGACCCTCTTTACCCTTATATGTTTATCTTAGTCCTCGAGTCCTTAAATGGGAGATTGGAACATGAATGAAGTATTGGAGCTTTCCTAGGTATTTGATTATCAAGGGGCATGAAAATCATTAGTAATCCTCAATTTTCTCATGATACCTTTCTACTTGGACATACTTAAGTAATAATCATTGCAAGGATTAAAATGGTGATAGACAAGTTTGTGAAATCATAAAAAGGTCTACTAAAAATTTGAAAAATTCTAGTTATACGCTCGTAATGTAAGTAAATTAATTCAACACAATCTTCTTTATGTTCATGGTATTTATGTTTTGGAGTCTTGGAATTCATATAAATATCTAGCTATGCCTAGTTTGCTAAGACCCTTTCATAATTATTCATTGGAGTTTTTTTTGGTTGAAGTTTAACTTAAATTTTCTAATGTGGTGCTATCTGACCTAACTCAATGTATAGGTGTTGATGGTGTTGGACCCACCAACATTTAGGGGATCTTCCCGGTATGAAGTCCCAACAAGAAATAACATCATTTGGTGTAGGAGTCCCATCTCGTATGATGGCCTAGCTTCCATTATCTTAAATATTTCTCTTAGCTCTTGCTTGTCAACACATCAGAGTGGTTTACTTTGTCTTTGAAAAATGAGGTTCACATGTTTAGTGTGTGCTTAGTGTCACTTGTGTCAAGGTTCTTTCGCTACAGAGGGAGAGTGGTAGAATGAGTCTTAAGTCAAAAGGGAATAGTCCCAACTTTGTTAGAGACACACAACATAATAGGACATGCATAGCTTTAGGCGGAGTAGTCCACATGGATGCAGCAGTCACAAAACATAAGGTGAATAGATAGCATGTACACGACATAGTAGAATAGTCCACAAGAAAGTGACGGTCGTTATAACAAGTTTGCGAGAATGACTCTATCAAGTGTCCGGCGAAATAGTCCACATAGGTGAGAAAAAATTAACAAATGATAGAACACATTTCCAATAACATATGTACTAGAACAACCACAATAGTTCAACTGCCTTAATACGGTAAAATAAACATGCATTACAAGCATCCAAAGAATAGTCTTACAAATGAATACAATGCATGTGTGAAATCATGTTGGCCTGTTAACAGGCTTCTGAATTAAGAAAAAGTTCCAAGACACATCCATATACCATTACATCACTAACCTTGATAGTGGGGCATTACGGCCACTCCTCTCTCCTCAAAGAAAATATTATAGACTCTCAAGGCTCTATGGGAGGAGCCAAGGTAAAAAGTCCTTTCCATGTACAAATGAGGGGTATATATAGCCAACGGTGAATTTGACCCTTGTGACTGCTCGATTTCTCTCATGATTTTTTGATGTATATGACTCTTCAAATTTACATGTAGGTCTCTTGTACTTCCACGTTAAGTTACATGTATTACAATAGTATGGCCCATAGTAGTGATGTGGCCGCGATGACTCATGACATGACTTGACACGATAGTGTTGGTATGTTCATACTGATGGTAGCGTGCATGTTGAGCTACAATGTTTCTAAGTTATGAGTGTGCTCTAGGTGTATTATAGCTTCACCTTTGCATGGCATGGTGTGCAGAGTCTTTGATGGTCTTGGTGTTTTCTTGATGTTGCATGTGCATGTATCCCCTTTGCTAGTACTTGGCATGATTCATGTGTTCATACATTCGCGAAAACGTCTCCCAGAATGTGCTCATTGTTCATCCCATTTGTCGTCACACCATGTCTCATCCATGTGCCTGTATCTGCAGTCACTCATGATGAGATGATATCAGATCCATAAATATCCTAGTTTACCATGAAGAGTCATCTTTTATTTTCAGGTGTAGGTGATTAGGTGAGAGGACAAGGCTCTAAAACTGTGCAAATCACATTTTAGGTCGGGATGCAGGCTCCAGAGCACTATCTAGGAAAATTATGCAAAGGTCACTCCAAGGTTGGGATGAGTAGTCCAGAAAATTAGTGACCTACGGGATCTGGCTCAATTGGGAGAAAGAACTATGAAATTTTTTTAGAGAGGCAGTGTGGGCAATAGTGAGAGCACTAGTAGGGAAAATTGTGTAGATTCTATGGGGATGCTTGAAGCGGGTTGCTGGAGCTTACTAGCCAAAATCACACACAGCTGGGAGGTTGGTTTGCAGGATATGTCTATGCAGTTTCTGGGCTAAGTGGGGTGTCAGGCAGCTGGAGGAAGGTACAAGAAAACTGCACATTTTTTAGGAGGAGAAGCAAGTTGGCTGATATGGGGACTAGCTCACAGAATTGTGGAAATTTTGGGGATAGTGCAGT
This sequence comes from Pinus tabuliformis, assembly GCA_031772625.1. Classification (NCBI taxonomy): domain Eukaryota; kingdom Viridiplantae; phylum Streptophyta; class Pinopsida; order Pinales; family Pinaceae; genus Pinus; species Pinus tabuliformis. The sequence goes on from CM062811.1 coordinate 688,711,881, forward strand.
GATAGGCAATTGTGGAAATTTTGGGGATAGTGCAGTGACAGGCACTGGGTGCATGTCCCTCATTTCTACACAATTTATTCATTTAGTGAAGGTGGGCATGCTGACAAATTCTACACAATTTTTTGGAGAAGTTTCGGGGTCACTGCCTGGTCAAACTCTCCAGTTCACCAACAACAATATTGATATATGGCTTGTGGGAAGCATAGATTGAGATGGCTTATTGGGAAAATTCTACACTGTTTTGGGTGAAAGTCAGACAGGTCGATGCCATAATTGTGTAGTGTAGACTGCATGGGAGGCAGCATCAATCTTTGCGCAATTCTGGGCAGTAGTACTTGGTCACTGAGGGCTAAGACTGCATAGTGCATCTCAATGGAGGTACGGCTGATGGAGGGTGCTCCAGTCGACAGGTCTTCAACAAAATGACAAAGTGTGTGAGCGACTGAACTCATGTATACTAGACCTTGCGAACACACACTCAACATGACTTGACGACATGACATCTTGAGCCAACAAGATAAGATATCCTCTGTGTGACTAACTGTGGGGCTCTCTAATGATTAAAGTGATAAGTGTGACCTTTGGATATACCTTTGGGTGACCGTGATGAAACTTGCATGACATTGCTTACAACATTATGTGTGGGTGTGATAAATGTTTACATAGAGAACACAACTCATACACAGACCTTCAACATCACTAGAAAAGGTCACAATCATTACATAGAAATCAACATGTCTAAGACATCAATTGGTCAAACGATTGAAAGGGAAGCAAAACATGTAATGAAAACACATGAAATAACTTTTTGTGTTTGCACACATGCATGTTACTGAGGACAAGATGATATGACAATGACAAACATTCCTATAAACTCAACTAAGAGGTGTACCTCGAAAGTTACTCTTTACTTACCATACTTACCCTTGCGATGATCATGCGTCCGACAGAGTTTTCATGTGGTCCTGATCCTTTCCCATCACTTGGTGTCTCGGTACTTCTCCTGGACTCCTTGGGAGTGATATTAGCATGTCACATTTTCCTATAGTCATTGATTGATGGATCAATGTAGTTTCAGCGAGAAGTGATTACTGCCAGAGTGAGGCCATGAGAGGCCCATCTTCACAGTATCTGTATGCAAGACAAACAAGACTACTTGGAAAACACTGTGCAGTTTTGGGCCACAATACACTGCCCCAGGATGGGGGTTGTTATGAAACCAACTCAAGAAAAGATAGAAAAGATAGATCAACGCCTTAGAATTCAACCTCTTCGAGGGGGCAACCTCCTTTACATTACATAAATGAACAATTCTTTGATGATACAAATGACAAAACCTCCTTTCTATATATAGGAGTCTAAGGAGTCACAATATAATCCAGCCGACCTAACAATAATAATATAAAGCCACAAAAATAACAATAGAGGGATTCTATGGGGCACAAAAATAACAACATGGGGGTAATAGGGGCACAACAATATAAATAAGGGGTATAACTACAATAGTAATGGGGTAATCACTAGTATTAGAGGGACCCAACATGCCCCTCTCCTTTAAAAAAGTGTTGTCCTCAATGCTTGAGTAGTTCTGGATACTTCTGCATAAAATTCTCATCCTCCCATGTGGAATCTTCAGCCGATAAGTTCTTCCACTTGATAAGATACTCTGAAATTGCTCGATTTCGTAGCTGTCGAGTTCTTGTTTCTGTGACTGCTTCCGGTTCCAATATAATTTTTCCTTTCTCATCAAGTTCTGGCAATATTGTTTGCACTGGGAGCTTGTCGCCTATAACCTTCTTTAAACATGAAACATGGAAAACTGGGTGCAATCGAGAAGCTGCAGGAAGCTCCAATTTGTATGCCATAGTACCAATCTTTTGCAACACCTTGTACGGACCATAATACTTTGGTGATAATTTATTATCCTTCTTAGCCTGCTTTAGGGACATTTGCTTATATGGTTGTAGTCGTAGGAATACCCAATCACCTACATCAAAACTTCTTTCACTGCGATGTTGATATGCCTGTTGTTTCATTCTATTTTGTGCCAACACGAGGTTATCCTTTAAGAGTTGGAGGACTTGTTGTTGATGTTCGATGTGATGTTCCACTGCCTGAACCTTAGAATTTTCTCTTAAATATGATGTGATGGATGCTGGTTGATACCCATAAAGTGCCATAAATGGGGTCATTTTTGTTGCTGTATGGAAGGAAGTGTTATACCACCATTCAGCCAGAGGAAACCATTTAACCCATTATGTCTGTTTATCAGATACAAAGCAATGAAGATATCCTTCCAAACATTTGTTTACTATCTCAGTTTGCCCATCAAATTGAGGATGATAAGATGAGCTATGAGCTAACTGAGTACCAAGACAAGAAAATAATTCTGTCCAAAAATTTCCAGTGAAAATGGGATCTCTGTCACTTACAATAATCTTTGGGTTTCCATGTAGCTTTTGAATTGTTTCCATAAATGCAGTAGAAAATGTACTGGCTTTAAATGGATGTGATAATGCACAAAAATGTGCATACTTGGTAACTCTGTCCAATACCACCATGATGACACTCTTTCCCTCAGACTTGGGTAAACCTGTGATAAAATCCATTGAAACCTCCTCCCAACGTTGGCTTGGAATGGATAAAGGTTGTAATAGACCCGGTGTCTTAATTGTTTCAACTTTATTTTGTTGGCAAACCAAACATTCCACCACAAAATTTTGAATATCTGATTTAAGGCCATCCCAAAAAAATTCCTTCTTAACCCTGTGGTAAGTTTTTAAAAATCCCGAGTGCCCTCCTAAGGGAGAAGTGTGCAATTCCATAAGAATCTTTTGTTTTAGCTAGGAATTCTTACATAGGTATAAGCGATCTTTGTACCATAATGAATCATTTTGCCAGCTAAATGTATCAGACGTACTGGAATCTTGTTGTAGCTTTCGAATAAGTGCCCACACTTCTTCATCATTCTTCCATTCCTCCCTTGCTTCGTTTATCCAATCTGGTTGGATAATAGAAATGGCGCACAACAATGCTTCCACATCCTCATCCTTTCTTGAGAGTGCATCTGCCACCACATTTTGCTTCCCTTTTTTGTAGATGATTTCAAAGTCATAACCCAACATCTTTGTGACCCACTTTTGTTGCTCTTCAGAAGATAATCTTTGTTCTAAAAAGTATTTAAGGCTATCATGATCCGTTTTTACCTTGAAGTGTCTTCCCATTAGGTAGGGTCGCCATTTCTTAAGTGCATGGAGTATTGCCAACATTTCCTTCTCATAAATAGCTTTGCTTAAAAACTTTCCCTTGATTGGACGAATTTCAAAAGCAATGGGTCTTTCATCTTGCATTAGAACAACACCAATTCCATTTCCTGAAGCATCACATTCCATAATAAAGGTTTTTGTGAAGTCCGGTGTAGCTAAGACCGGTGCTTGGCACATTGCCTCTTTAAGATGTTCAAAGGCCTTTGTTGCTTCCGGAGTCCATGAAAATGCATCTTTCTTCAATAATGTTGTTAGAGGTGTTGCTATTCTCCCATAATTCTTAACAAACTTGCGATAATACCCTGTCAACCCAAGAAATCCTCGCAGATGCTTTATGGATGTGGGGATTTTCCATTCCTTAATGGCTTTAATTTTGCTAGGGTCTACCTTAACTCCTTCATGAGATACAATATGACCCAAATATTCCACCTCCTGGACTCCAAAGAAACATTTGGATCTTTTTGCATATAATTGTTTCTCCTCCAATAGTTGTAGCACCCTGTCAACATGTTCAACATGATCCTTCCAAGACTTGTTGTAGATTAGTATATCATCAAAAAATACTAACACAATTTTTCTAAGGAATGGTTTGAAAATTGAATTCATCAAACCTTGAAATGTTGAAGGTGCATTAGTAAGGCCAAAAGGCATGACCAAAAATTCATAATGACCCTCATGAGTTCTAAATGCCGTTTTCGGAATGTCTTCAATCTTCATTCTGATTTGATGATATCCCGAACGAAGATCCAACTTGCTGAAGTAAATTGATCCATGCAATTCATCGAGTAATTCATCAATGACAGGAATGGGGAACTTATCTTTAATAGTGAGCTTGTTGAGCTCCCTATAATCCGAACACATGCGCCATGATCCATCCTTCTTGTGCACCAATACTACTGGAGCAGAGAAAGAACATTAACTTGGTTGAATTATACCAGCCTCTAGAATTTCTGCAACCATACGTTCAATTTCACTTTTTTGGACATAGGGATATCTGTATGGCCTGATGTTTGGAGGAACACTTCCTGGAATCAGATGAATAGCATGATCATGATCACGCATAGGTGGGAGACCTTTGGGAGTCTCAAATACCTTGGAATGATTGTCCAGGACTTTTTGGAGATCTGGAGAAATAGATGATTCCGATGTGGAAACATCTAGCGAACATAATTGTGCAATTACACCTCTTTGCTCCTTTTTTAGAAGCTTTGTCATACCATTAGAGCTGATTATCTTTCCTAGTTTCCCTGCAATACCCCTTAATTCAACTTCCTTTCCTTCCGTAGAAAATTTGATGAAAAGTTCATGAAAATTAAAAGCTATTGTACCCAAGGATTGTAGCCATTGGACTCCTAGTACAACATCAGCACCTCCCATTGGAATGGAAAGCATTGGGCTAGTCAATATATATTCTCCCATGGATAGCTTGATATTATGGCACCTTCCAAAGTAATTTATTGTTCCTCCATTTGCAATCATCACTTGACACTCAGGTGCTGGATATAGGAAGCAGTTCAATTCTTTTGCTACCCTACAATGAATAAAATTATGGGTGCTTCCTGAATCAATCAACACTATTACCTTTATCTTCTTGATTTGTCCTTATATCTTGATGGTTTGAGGAGTGGTAATTCCCACCAATGCATTACAAGATATGGTCGGATTTACTTGTTCTTCATCTAGGCTTTGTTCCTGGAGTATATCTTCTTCTTTTGACCTTTCTTTCTCCTTTTATTCTTCCTCTTCACAATCTATGTAGAATAATTTCTTCTCAGCACACTTATGACCTTTAGTGTATTTGCTATCACAACTGTAACAAAGCCCTTTTGCTCTTTTTTCTTCCAATTGTTGTGGTGTCAACCTTATAGGTTGTGGAAGACTAGGGGCAACAACACTTTCGTCTTTATAATTGTGAGTGGTATGCTTCCTAGTTGCCATAATTTTGCTTTCCATTTTTCTTGCTAACCTGAATGCCTTCTCTAATGAATCAGGTTCCCAAACGCGAACATCATGTTGGATATTATCCTTTAAAGACCCTATGAACACATCAATCTTATGCTCCTCTGGAATATCTTTTACCCTTATGTTCAATTTTTGGAACTCCTCAATGTGCTCCATTACTGAACCCTTTTGTTTGAGACTTATCAATTGGCTAAAAAATGTGTTGCTTTTTGTATCTTCATAATGTGCTATCAATTCTTCCGTAAAAATTGCCCAAGTGATAAATTTCTTATGAGAGAAAAGCCATTGATACTATACAAACTGATTTGGTTCCAAATATACAGTTGCCATACGTACCTTTTGTGTGTTTTACACATTATTGAGATCGAAGAACTGCTCCATCTATAATATCCATGTGGCGGGATCCTTACCATCAAACTTCCTCATATCGATTTTTGGAATATGGTGGGTCTTCGATCCAACATTAGCGTCTATGGAATCATGATTAACATTACTTTTGTTCACATCATGAGTTTCCTTTACAACCTTTTCACCATTAGTAAGTATTTCTTGTAGAAAATTTGTCAAATCTGTCTTCAAATCTGCCATGTCTGTCTTCAAATCTGTCCTCAAATCTGTCTTCAAATCATCCATCTTAGCTTCCATGCCCTTTATCTTAGATTCCACGCCATTTATCTTAGATTCCACACCATTTATCTTAGATTCCACGCCACTTATCTTAGCTTCTGTTAGCTTTTGTGAGCGTGACATTTGTTGCTCTTGTTCTTGTACTTTTGATATATCATGTAGCATTTCTTCCTCTTCTTCATGAGTCATGCTCGAGCTTTCAGGTTCCTTACTAGGTGTTACATAGTAATTTGTCACCATTGGTCACCGTCCCTGTTACCCCTGTTTCCGTACATTGGAGGACACATTCCGGGACCTGTGAGCAGTGACATAACCTAAAAACACTTGCATTATGTTCCCCTGAGTATGTACTTCATGTTCCCTGAAGACACCTTCTGCAAAATATCCCTGAAAAGTGCCCTTTTCCCATTAGCGCGGGTCCACAATGTCTTACCCGCGCCAATCACTGAGATCCTCAAAAGGGGGTGCGACCATTGGCGCTCTGTCTTAGAACAACACTCGCGCCAACCAAGTTTGGTAATGATTTTTGACAAACGCGCACCCATATGTTTTTTCCCTTCAGATCACGAAGTCTTTTGAGGATAAAATCCATCTGATAGAGGTCGAGAGTCATCATCTATCCTTGACATCTATCCACTGCGGCATTTCGAAGATAATGCCAATCCACAATGGGTGTCCTGGTGCATTGTATCTTCCTCCCTTCTCCATCTATAAGAGTCTGTCCTCATGCATTTGACAAGCTAGTTTTTGAGTAATGCTAGTTGTGATTATGCTTGTCTTGAGTGATAGTAAGAGTCTTGAAGCATAGGGAGGTTATGCTGCCGGAAGTCTGAGAGAGAGAAGGTCTATTGCAAGACATACATAGCTGCTCGCCCAGCCAGAGGAGAGGTTCAACGTCAGAACCTTCGTTGTATCTTTCTCTGTTTATTATTCATTAATGAACGACTACTATTATGGTTCCGATATTATTGTTCATCATGATAATGTTTGATCTATTTCCTTTCTGACTGAAATATAGTTGTATTTTAGTGGATTTTATGCTTGTTCTCGTTTCGTTCTTTGCATGTGCAGGTATCCATATGTGGGGATCGCAAGGATTGTGACCTGCCAGAGCAAGGGAACGGGAGTATCAACTCTTCTTCGACATTAGCGATGGACTCCAGGTTGGTTCTCGTAATCCACTTTCTGTATGCAACTAGGAACTTGCATAGTAGCGTGATTTGATTGTTGCTAGACCCATTTTGGGCTAGTTGGATCGCCTCTGTCCGCAGAGGGGATTTACCTCTCCAACAATTTGGCGACTCCGCTGGGGAGGAGCTATTTGTTGTTTGATTTATAAACCTTGGATGGAGTCTGAAGCACGGCCAGGAAACCTTTGAAACGCTATTGCTTTGCATTAGCGGAGTAGATCAACGCCACTTTAGTCAATCTCCAGTTTGGTTTATGAAACGAACGGCTTGGAGTTTGTCTTGCATGTTAGTTTTTTCTTGCCGGCTTGCATAAATGAGCTTTCTGGGTCAGCTTTAAAGCTGTTTCTTGCTGTTAGATCTGTCTGAGTACTGTTGACCAGACCCTGGGCTGTTTTATTTATTTTTTGGGCCAGCAAACTGTGTTGGTGCGTTTTTCTCTCTGACAGTCGCGCCAGTTGGCGCATGTTGCACAATAGCAACTCGCGCCAATTCCTGAATAGCGCAAGTTGCAGGCTGACAGTCGTGCCAGCCCTGTGAATTTTGCCAGTGTGTTTGTTGGAAGCTCTTTAAACTCAGATTTTTTGTCTTTGTATATCTTTTGCAGCTTCTGGAAGTGTGTTGGACCTCTGTTTGAGTGGTTGTTACCTTTATCCTTCAGTTGTTTGCTTATTTCTATCGATTTTGTATCCCAACCCTAGAGCATCTAGTGGCTTTGCATGTCGAGCCTTCTGTGGGAAGTTTCAGTTCTTTGATTGTCCAGTCAACTTTTTGGTTGTTTTCCGCACCTGTCTAGTGGTTGTTAAAGCTTGTTATTCTGTGCCTCGAGCAATTCACCTCTAGCTTGTTTGGATTTTGCTTGACTTCATTTGAACTTAGATCACATGGTTCATTGAAGGTCTGTGCGCTTTTCCTTGTTTTGACAGTTCATCTTGGTGTTTCAGATTTGGTTCTCTTTGCATTGAGTGAATTTTGTTTGTTTATGCTTGTTAATATCTCTTGAGATTTGTTTAAATGCATTATGCCATTTTAAAAAGAGAAAAACAAAAGATCTTTTTTGCATTATATTAGTTAGCATTTATTGTTATTTGTTGCTTTTAAAAAGAAAAGAAAAGAAAAAGTTTCATTTCTTGTTATTAGCTGCATTAGGATCTTTGTTGTTTGTTTATTGTTCATTTTGTTTGTTTGAAAATCTCAACTCTCCTGTAGTTAGAATTCATTGAACGAAATGATATAATTTTGGCATGTAGTTTTCATTTAGGAAGTTTTGAGAGATCACATACGGTAGGACAAAAAACTGAAACTTAATTGAAGATCAACTGTAAAATAAACCGAATGAATCTAACAATGCATTGGAACCTAATGCACATATTCTAGACGTCTAGGCTAGAGACATGTTCCGGCGTCGTTAAACCTAGTCACTATTGTTTCACACTATGGTTGGGTGATTCCTCCTCTTGTGACTCGATAGTGGTCTAGCACGGACTGAGCTCCCACGTACCATCGCGTATATACGGGAGACCCCACTAGGTTATCATCCTTTATCCACAGGAAGCCGAGTCTGCCGCCTTACAAGCCGTAATGCACTGAACACAGCATTCGGGAAGATTGACTGCAATACGGGAAGTCCTTGGTTTTCATCTGATTCCCAAGGTGTATAAGCAGTTTTACGGATTGTTTGGTAAACCCTTTGCTTAGAGTCTCCAGAGTAGTCACTTTTGATCCTTTTCGGACTCCTTAAAAGAAAAGGTGCCTGTGAGCGTCTTGTCACTTCATGCTCATTAAACATTCGAAGGAGACTAGAGTCATCTTTTTGTCCTTTTCTCGACTCTTAAAACATGAAAAGGTCAAGTTGTGTCTTTGCGTCCTAAAATTTATTCGGCCACGATAACATTTACCCGGTTAGATTTTGTTTGCGTTAGTTTGAGTAGGGGTTTTTGTCTCGGTAGATTCCTTAGGTTTTGTGAAGTTTCATCCTGGCGGAATTACTAATTTCGTCTTCTTCCGAGATACCGGTTGTGAGTCTTCCTGTGGTTCCGAGTATACAACCACTTAGTTCTCGTGCCCCAGGCGACGAGACTTACCAGTTTCATTGGAACCCTACTTGGGAACCTTCTGACGACAGTGTCCCTTTTTGGGACTATACTTCTCCTCGTGTTTTAGTCCCGCCTTCTTCCTCTGATATGGAGGACTTGTCCCCTACAACGACTGACGAGTTCGTTGTGACGAGCGGTGAAATTCCCACTGCAACGGAACCTACACCTATCAGTAGCACTCCCACTACTGTGAACCTACCACCAGGCTATAAAGCATTAAGGGATACTATGCCCTCTGGAACTCCTTTCATGGGTTCTATTTGGTCACCACTCACTTTTCCTACCACAGAGCCTTTTACTCCGCAAAGTCGCAGTACATCTGTTACCTCAATCACAACCGCTCCAACGGTATGTGCAGCCTCTTCGACTCCTATTTTTAGTCGTCCTTCGGCTTCTTTATTCGGAGTCTTTGATCCTACGTCAAACGTCCCAACACAGGGACCATACGATCCATATTTTTCGTCTCAACCGTTTGTTGAGGTATCAGTTCCGTTGTCAATTGATTGGGGCTCCACCTCTTTTCATGGTGGTCAAGTATCATCTGCGCAATCTCCAAGACAACCTCCTCAAGACCAACAAGAGCAATCCTTTCATGGAAACCCTTTTGCCTCTGGTGGTCCATTTTTCTCTTCTTACGTTCAACCTTCTGGTAACTCAGGTCAGTCTTCTGTTCAACAAGCCCAACCTGGTATCCAGCAAGGTTATCCTACTGGACAAATTGGTCAATCATCTATTAACCCAAACCAACCCGATGTCCAGTATGGTCCAATATCTGGACAAGCTGTTCAACCACATGGTCAGCCTACCATCCAGTATAGTCAACCTTCTGGGCAAGTCGGTCAGCCTCAAATCCAATTAGGCCAACCAACTGCCCAGCCCACTCAGCCATCTGGTCCGGTAGGACAACCTTCAATTGTGCCACAACAACAACTCCCCTCCCAGCAGGTACAACCTTCTGGGCAGGGAGGTCAACCCCAATATCAACAAGGTTATCCTTCCGGCCAGATAGCCCAACCTACAGGACATCCTTCTGGCACTGCTCAACCTGGGTTTTTGCCTCAGGCTGGACCCCAGACCCCATCTGGTCTTCAAATGCAAGCTGGGGTTCAATCCCAGCCACTTTATCAACCTCCGCCAACTCCTCAAACTCAGTTTGGAGTCCAGCCACCCCATGGTTACCAGCAACCTTAAGGGCAACCTTTGTTTGCCCCGTATCAAAATTACCAACAACTGCAGACGAATCCTTATTATCCACAACCATATGGTGCTCCTGCAGGACCGATTGGTAATCCATGGAACGCTGGGGGGCAAAACCCAAATCCCTACGGACAAAACCCTATAGGGCCAAATCCGTCTGGACCAAGCCCTTGGGGGCAACCGCCAGTTGGTTGGAACCCTGGTGCTCCAACCCAACAGCAGCCCCAGATGTCCTTTAATCCTCAATTACCTTTCTTAGCAACTTTAGAATTACCGGATGTGTCTAAATTGACCAATGATCCTATTCTACATAATCCATATTGGCCTCCGGTTCCAACGAAAATTCCCGGTGACTGTCCAAAATTCGATGGTAAACCTAATGAGGATCCACAAGCTCATGTCATGACCTATCACCTATGGTGTTCATCCAATTCATGGCTTGATGATTCAATTCGACTTCGCCTTTTTCAAAGGACTCTCACCGGTTCTGCCGCTAAGTGGTATATTGAGCTCAATCGCGGATCCTTTCAGGATTTTAACTCCTTGGCTATGGCATTCCTCACTCATTTCCAGTTGCCCATTCGATATGAAATGGGTACACACCTCCTCACATCCTTAAGACAAACGACGGCTACGCATATCTCTGATCATATCCATGAATGGAGACGGCGTAGACGTATGATCAAATTTTGGATTCCCGACCAGCTTCTTACCGATTGGTTTACGACTTCGTTCGTTCCTCCAATAGCTCGGGACATTGCCATGGGGGCGTGTGTCACTGAAGAGCAAGCTATCGCACGAGCTCAGTACCTTGACTTGGTTTATTCTCAGTCAGGAACATTGTATGATTATCTGCCTGATGCCCCTAGACCAGGAACATCCAAAGCCCCGCCAACACCAACTGTTGACAGTATTATTGGTACTGTTAGTTCATCCTCAAAGAAAAATTCTGCGAACCCTGGGAAGCAAAAACCACCCGTTTCGAATGAACCCACTTCTCAGGTAATACCCACTTCGAATGTTACTTCCGAGGTCAATGTCGTCCAATCCACCACGGCAGACAAAGCCTCGAAAGCAAAGAAGAAAGGGAAAGCGAAGAATAAGCCAGATCAACCCAAGCAGGAAGCCCCTAAACCTCCGCCCGAGGACGGTGCCAAGCGCAAACCCAAGTATCCTTGTCTTATCTGTGATGAGGATCACTATACCAAGGACTGCCCGAGGCGGTCCGAAGTTAGCCGTTTGTTGAAAGGCGCTCCCGGGACTCCCACGGTGCTTAAAGAACCCTTTCCCTCACAACAAACTCAAAAAACTCAAATGGTGGCTGACCCGTCTCAGCCTCCCTCTTCCTTTGGTTCTCAAGTGTTTATGGCTGGAACGATACCTGTCAATATCAATACTCGAACAAAAGATTATCCGCCATCTGCCGGGAAGGAGCCTGAGATACCCTCTAGTGCTCCTCCGTTCAGTTCGGGTCCGCTCCACATTGAGAGACCTACTACTGAGACGCCTCTTCGACCCCCTCCAAAAGGAGTACTCCGGAAATCTTCTTACAACCCAAATGCTCGTGCTGCACAACACTACAATATCGTTGAGGACTTAGCGCAGACTCCGTCGGCTATGTCCGCTTTAGAAGTTCTCCAGAGCTGCCCTTCTCAGAGGAAGTCCTTGCTATCCGCTATTGGTGGCATAGACCCAGCCGACTCGGATTTAATTACTTTTGACTTAGAACGCCATACGTAGAGACTGCCTCCCCAAATCGCATTCCTTATACAGGTCATTATTGATTCCAAAACGATTCATCGTACAGTCATTGATGAAGGTGCTTCAACTTGCATCATGTCTGTCGCCTATTGGAAAGCTATTGGATCTCCTACGCTGAGTCAGTCTCCCACAACCTTGGAAGCTTTTGATGGAAGAGCCTCTCGTCCTTATGGTATACTCCAACATTTGCCCATCACTTTGGAAGGGAAGACGGTCGAAATGGAAGTTGAAGTCGTTGATGCTACTCTTACCTACAACCTCCTTCTCGGACGTAGCTGGATCTATGCGATGAAAGCTGTTGCTTCATCTCTGTTTCGTATCATCCGTTTCCCTCATCAGGGGAAGATTGTCACCGTAGACCAGCTATCTTTCTTCGCTTCCTCTTCTGAAGGCAACATCCCTTTTGTGGAGCATACCTCGAAGTTATCTGAGAGTCTGGGAGCCGGACTTTTCAAAGACCCCGCCCTTATGGGTGTTTTTCCGCTCCCACCTCCTAACGTTGCTTCTGTTAATATGATCACTACTTGTTCTGATCCATGGATCATTCCTCCCACCGACCAAGTAGATTCTTGGGGCGACAGGATGCCGTTGAGTCCTGCCGAACTCAACTATGTTGAAGTTATTGCTGCATCGGCTCCTTCTTCCGAACTTGCTCTTTCAAGCACGATTCTCCACTCCTTCGATCCATCCTCAGGGCTTGTAGATGAGACTTCTTCGGATCCTTTGCAAGAAACATTCTCTTCCGATGAAGCCATTATTGAGACTATGTCTCTCGAGGAACTTCCTTGGCATGATTCTCACCATCGTTCCTCGTTTCTCCCTGCCCCTCAGGATATTCTCACTTGCCTTGAGCGGTTTGCTCCTTGTCTCCCATTGCAAACACCTATTCAGATTTATCAGGTGTCTTCTGAAGGGAATATGGCAAACATTACGCAAACCCAGCCTATCGACATCTCTGTGAAACCAGGGATTGTCGAGCACCTTCATATTGGAGTCACTTGTACTCCGGAGGAGATTCAACTCTATTCTAATCTTTTTCGCGAATTTCGTGACGTTTTTGCATGGTCCTATGAAGAAATGCCTGGCATTGATCCTAGCATAGTGGTGCATGAGATAATCACGTACCCAGGTGCTAAGCCTGTTCGTCAACGTTTACGCCCTGTACACCCCCGAAAGGCTGCAGCTATTAAGGCCGAGGTAGAAAAGCTTCTTAAAGTCGGTTTTATTTATCCTATTCCGCTCACAGATTGGGTTTCAAATATCGTACCTGTGACTAAAAAACAGGGTACAATCCGTGTTTGTGTTGATTATCGTGATATAAATCGAGCCTGTCCTAAAGATAATTTTCCCACACCATTCATTGATCAAATTATTGACGAGTGTGCCGGAAGTGAAATGTATTCTTTTATGGACTGTTTTTCTGGCTATAACCAGATTAATATTGCTCCCGCTGATCAACACAAAACTGCCTTTATCTGTCCTTGGGGCACTTTTGCCTATAAGAAGCTCTCTTTCGGTCTTAAAAATGCCAGTGCTACCTTCCAGCGTGCAATGTCTTATGCGTTCCATGACATTCGACACATTGTACAGCCGTACCTGGATGATCTCCCTGCTCATTCAGCCAAACGTCAGGACCACCCAAAACACCTTCGCGAAATCTTTCTTCGCTGTCGATACTACCGAATCAGGCTTAATCCTCACAAATGTGTCTTCTGCGTTGAATCTAGCTGACTTCTCGGGTTTGTCGTTTCCCGAGAGGGCATCCGTTTGGATCCCCTTAAAGTCGAGGCTATTGTGAATCTTCCTCCCCCTGCTTCTTTACAGCAATTGCAAAGCTTGCAGGGTAAAGCCAATTTTTTACGTCGTTTCGTTCCAAACTATGCCGAGGTGGCCAAAGGTTTTACACGATTACTAAAGCGCGATGTCCCTTTTCATTGGGATACCATAGCTCAGGAATCTTTTGAGCGTCTCAAGGGCCTCCTTGTTTCTGCTCCATTGCTCCGTCCTCCGAATTATTATCGCGACTACACTCTGTATTTGGCCACCTCCGACACCACTATCGGCATGGTTCTTGTCCAAACTGACGATGATGACACTGAGCATGTTATCTATTATCTCAGCCGCAACCTTTTAGATACGGAAACTCGATATGCTTATGTCAAGAAGTTGGCATTGGCCGTTGTTTGTGCTGTCCAACGCTTCCGTCATTATATTCTGCTGCGTACTACTACTGTGATTTCTGACTACAACCCCATGACGTATATATTGTCACGCCAGTTGCTGGGGGGCAAGTACTCAAGGTGGATTGTTATCCTCCAAGAGTTTGACTTGGAATTTACCACTGCCAAGTCCAAGAAATCCCTTGTATTTGCTGAGTTAATTTGCTCTTTGCCATCTTCTTCCCCGACCTCTCACGTAGAGGATCAAATTCCAGATGAGACCTTATTCCTCATTAGCACCCTCGATCCATGGTACGGAGATATCATTATATATCTGCAAACCTCCTCCTTTCGCCCGGGCATGTCCAAAGACGCTCGGCGAAGGATTCGCCATCAATCTCAACCATATCGTATCATTGGGGATACATTATATCGTCTCGGCGCCGACTCTGTTCTCTACCGTTGTCTTACTCTCGAGGAGGCTGAGCGGGTCTTGAATGACTGCCACTCTGGTGCCTGTGGCGGTCACATGTCCGGATATGCTACTGCCCAAAAAATCCTTCGTGCTGGCTACTTTTGGCCCTCTATCTTCAAGGATTGCATCCTTGCGGTCCGCTCTTGTCATGAGTGCCAGATATACCAGCGAAAAATGCGAGCGCCTCCTGCTCCGTTGCACCCTGTTGTCACCGTCGGCCCTTTTTCCAAATGGGGCATTGATTATATGACCTATAACCCTCGCTCGGCTGGGGGGCATGGGTTTATTATCGTTGTCGTCGATTACTTTACTAAATGGGCCGAGGCGATGCCTACATTAACTGAAGACAGTCACACAGCGGCACAATTTTTATTTAATCATGTTATTTCGCGATTCGGCGTCCCTCAAGCCATCGTCACTGATCACGGGAAGCATTTCCGTAATCATATGATGTCGGAATTAACAACCCAGCTAGGCTTGCAGCATGATAGTTCAACCCCGTACTACCCTCAGTCCAATGGCCAAGTTGAAGCTATCAATAAGGTTTTGGTTACAATGCTTCAACGTACCGTTGGCATGCATAAGTCTAACTGGCATTTGATGTTGTTCCCTGCCTTGTGGGCCTACCGAACCTCTGTGAAGGATGCCACTGGTTTCACTCCATTTCAGCTA
Source organism: Pinus tabuliformis (assembly GCA_031772625.1). Classification (NCBI taxonomy): domain Eukaryota; kingdom Viridiplantae; phylum Streptophyta; class Pinopsida; order Pinales; family Pinaceae; genus Pinus; species Pinus tabuliformis. The sequence continues at coordinate 688,727,283 of CM062811.1, forward strand.
GTTTATGGACTAGAGGCTACCCTTCTGATTGAATGTGAAATCCCTTCATTAAAATTAGCTGTCGAGCTACTTCCCAACACCACTCCGTTAGAAGAACGCCCTCTTTACTTGGAACGGCTAGATGAGACTCGTCGCCTGGCCTCTTTGGCCATCGAAACACAAAAGAAGCGAGTCAAGACTCACTTCGATCAGACCGTACGTCCACGTTCTTTTGTTGAGGGAGACTTAGTCCTGCTCTATGATCAGGCAAAAGATAAGCTAGGAGCAGGAAAGCTCGAGTCTATGTGGCTAGGCCCTTATATTGTCAAGAAAGTTTTGCAGAAAGGGGCCTACGAGCTAATTGATTATGAAGGGAACCCTCTTGGGAAGCCCCGAAATGGGCTATATTTGAAAAAGTACTATGCGTGATGCTGGTACATTTTATTTTGTACATACATGTACTCTAGCTAGTGTGTTGTGTGTGTGTGTGTCAGTTTTAAAGGCGTAACTGCCACTTATTGTGTTTCTTGCTTCTTGTGCAGATGTCGGATACACCTTATGTTGGTTTCGCTGATGGTGCCTGCCGCAGTACTCGCAACTTGTCCTCTGCGGCGTGGGTGATCTACGATCCTCATGGCGAGCTGATAGATTTTCAGGGTGTGTGTTTGGGTCGTACTACTAACAATGTCGCCGAATACTGTGCTGTAATCGAGCTACTTGCTGAAGCAATTAATCTCGGCATTCGTGCATTGGTAGTGAACCTGGACTCTCAACTTGTCGTCCACCAGCTCAACGGGCAATATTCCGTCAGAGACCATCGCATTCTAAGGTTGTATTTACGTGTGAGATTGTTAGAAAGGAACTTTGATTTTATCACATATCAACATATTCCACGACAATTAAACACATTATCTGATGCATTGGCCAATCACGTATTAGATAGACATTTGCGTAATTTGTAACCAAAACATTATACAAGCAAGCACATGAAAACAAAATAATAAACCATAGGCATATGTATATATATATACGTGTGTGTCATAATGTTTGCGCCACGCGCATTACATAATCCAAAAAATAATACATGTCCGAATCTCATACAGCCGCTGACAACATGTCTCTCAAAAATGTGCAAAAATGAAACCTAGGCGTCTAATCACGGTGATGCTCATGATAGCATGTCACCGCTCGCACCAAACGTCTCAACAGACGATGGACGCGAGTAGATACTCCCACTGTGTGCCTCTGGTACGCTCTGGGCACGTCTGCCAATCTGGCATAATCTGGAATCCCTCGAGTAAGTGCCTCAAGGTTCTGTACTAGATCGTCACCCGCATCACCCTCTACCTGAGGGTCGGCTGCAGGTTGTGCCCTCCGTGCGTTGTGAGGCATGTCAGCCGGTCGCTCTGCACCAACATCTGCATACATATATATAGCTGTTGTCAGAGACAGGCATGTATTACAAAAAAACTTAAATACATAAAAACATCAAAAACACAAAGAGTTCTTACCTAGCTCCTCGTCCCAGTCTTCTCCCACAGGCAATGGGAGATCTGGATCTCCAGTAAAATCAGTGCCCGCATAGGGCCAGTCCTCTATGACGATCATCTGGTGACGGAGCCAAATGAAGAACTCGGGCCTCCAGGCCATCTGCTGGCCCCCTCCTCCTCTGGGCATGAGTTCTGCCCATCGAGTCAATCTCGGCTCCCGTGGCACTGGATCTGCCACTATACCTCCCTGTATCCGGAATATCGGCAGGCGCTCCAGGAAGAAAGATACCACGATAGATCCGTATCCGAACTGTTTGTTGCCATCGCGCTTACACTTGGTAAGCTGCCTCTTGATATTTGTCGTCACTGCCGTGGCCCAATCAAACAGTGTAGGTTTGAGACACTCAGTTGCCAACAACAAATGATTTTTGCTAGCCTCATGGGGCACCTGTACCCCAGCCGTCCGTGTGATAGTGAACAATATCACTCGTAGCACCAAGTCGGGAACCGTGATAATATCTACTTTGGCACTGTTTGATCCAAACTGTGCCCCAGGACAAACTCGTTCCATCACCTCCCCCATCTTCTCCCCGGAAGGCCTGCTACCAGTCAAGATGGGTCGTGCACCTCTCCGCGATAGTCCAGTGATAAAGTAGACATCGGAAACATCTAACTCCAATGTCTGGTCTTTCAGGCGAAATACCTGATCCTCCGTATCCCAAGCATCCACGATAAATCGCAGCAACTCAGGTTGTGCACGTAAATATGAGGTGAGGAAGAATTTCTTCAAGCCACAGTCTCTCAAAGCATCCATGCATGCATCATCCTCCATTGCCATGGCATCAATGGCATCATGCTCTCTTTCTCTCCATTCTATAGCCATTCTGACGAATCCCTGCAACCATAAAGTCGAATTTTTCATCATTAGATCATTGGTGAAACCAAAATTGAAAAAAATTTGCAAAAACAACGGCTAAATTCATGGCAAATTTAGGTCGCGCGGTTGGCGCGACTGTTTCTAAAATAGTCGCGCCAAGGTCGCGCCTCCTTTGGGCAAAAAATCCCATTGGCGCGATCCCGAGCGGGAAACTCGCGCCAATGGCGCAACCCTATGAATTTGCAAATCCTCTGGCAGGGGACTAATCTATGGATGAAAAACTGAAAAAATGGAATGAAAATGAAGCTAAGGATGAGGCCTCTTACCTGCTTTAGACGGCGGCTCGAATGCTCTCCTGGATTGATCGCAATCAGCAGTTGAAATTTGCACCCAAAACCCTCCAATGGTAAACTCACAAGGTAAAAAGTGAAAAGTAAATTTATTTTTTACCATTTCACTATTTATAGCATTTTTTTACCTAAAAATACATTAAAAATGATATTTTTTGAGTATTTTTGGAATATATTTATGTCGAAGTGGGTTTTACGCTGTTTTTTGTATGATGACAGGGGTTGGTGCAACTCAAAGCAATGAAACGAGCTCCTTTTCGACTTTTTCAAGCTCGGTAAAACATGAGAAAAGGTTACTTTAAGGTCCGCTTTTAGCTCTTTTCTGACTGTTTAAAGAAGAAAAGATTGCCGAGTTACTCCTCTTGACTCGTTAAACGTTAATAAGGGGCAGTCGTTTTAAGTTCTTTTTGTCGACCGTTAAAACATAAAAAGATTACCAGGATTTTGTCATTTCAAACTCGTTAATGGTTACGAAACGACGTGGTTTTGATCGCTTTTTTACTTTTTCAGGTCGAAATCACTATTTATGAAAAGTACTCCTCGATCGTAATGGTCGGGCGGTTCTTTCGAGCATTGTTTTATACTTTTTTGGGCTCGAGAGACACAACCTTACGAAAAAGGACACCCCTGGAGTTTCCTTTTCTGCTGTCTTTTCAAACTCTCTAAACATGAAAAGACGCCGAGTTCTTCCTTTGTCAGACTCGTTAAAACCTGATGACATCGGATTTTGTCGAAATGACGCACCACAAGCATATGCTATCCCCATCAAGCTTGCTAAAAATAATTGGGGTACTCGCCAGAAATGGCGGGGGAGAAAGGAACCTTAATTACCGTCGTGTCGGCAGTATGTCGCTCTTGAACATGGCACTTCTCTGCTTTCGTGTCTGGGTGGGGATATCTCATCTCATATTTTTCACTTGCCTCCGTGGACTTGGGTAATCCTGTTTGACCTCTCATCTGCTCATTGCCTCGTCATCATGACCTCTGATACATTGATGTCAAATACTGCCAATTCCACTGTCGTGCCGCCGATATGTTCAAGAGAAGTTGACCTCTGCAAAGAAACAACCTCCCTCTGATAGCTCGCACAATCTTGATTCACAACATTATCTCTCTGTCTCGTGACGATGATGTGGGAAACATTATGGCCCACCTTCGATTAAGGTCACTTCCTGTCGACTTCAGCTCATTATCCAGGAAGCTGATCTAGAGACTCCCTTCCGGTGCCTTGGAGCCTGCATGCCTCAATGGCAGGTTCTTCGTGTTCGACGTGAGGTTTTCATCATTGGCCTCCGATCGAATGATTCTACGGGTGTTTGACGTCAGATCACTAATTCGCACGCCGCAGATTGTACCTGTAGTACCTTGAGGGCCATTGTCATTATTAGTGGTACCTCTCGCGTCTGTTAATAGTTTTCAATATTGACTGGTAATCAGACGATGTTCATGCATGTTCGACTTCAGCTCATATATTCGCATGCTTGAACTTGTACTTTTGTTCGGGTCGAGATGGAGCGCAAGACCCTGGATTGTGTCTGTTGTAATCCAGGCGTGATTCTTGATACATGACTCATTCACTGGATGGCTGCGACCATACCTGAGTCAATTCATTGATCCTAATCAGATGGCTGCGTCCATACTATGGATCTAGATTATTATGTACTCTCTTATGGATGGTTGCGACCATACCACATACATCATGTACTTGAGCTATCAGTTGTATCTCTCAATGCAGATTCTCGGCGGCAGCTACATGTGTTCTTGTAAAGCATTTCACCCCTCTCTCTCTCTCGGGGCTCATGCTTTAGGTGGCATCTGTTACACAGTAATTTATCACCATTGGTCACCGTCCCTATTACCCCTGTTTCCGTACATTGGAGGACGCATTCCGGGACCTGTGAGCAGTGACATAACCTAAAAACACTGGCATTATGTTCCCCTGAGTATGTACTTCATGTTCCCTGAAGACACCTTCTGCAAAATATCCCTGAAAAGTGCCCTTTTCCCATTAGCGCGGGTCCACAATGTCTTACCCACACCAATCACTGAGATCCTCAAAAGGGGGTGCGACCATTGGCGCTCTGTCTTAGAACAACACTCGCACCAACCAAGTTTGGTAATGATTTTTGACAAATGCGCACCCATATGTTTTTTCCCTTCAGATCACGAAGTCTTTTGAGGATAAAATCCATCTGATAGAGGTCGAGAGTCATCATCTATCCTTGACATCTATCCACTGTGGCTTTTCGGAGATAATGCCAATCCACAATGGGTGTCCTGGTGCATTGTATCTTCCTCCCTTCTCCATCTATAAGAGTCTGTCCTCATGCATTTGACAAGCTAGTTTTTGAGTAATGCTAGTTGTGATTATGCTTGTCCTGAGTGATAGTAAGAGTCTTGAAGCATAGCGAGGTTATGCTGCCGGAAGTCTGAGAGAGAGAAGGTCTATTGCAAGACATACATAGCTGCTCGCCCAGCCAGAGGAGAGGTTCAACGTCAGAACCTTGGTTGTATCTTTCTCTGTTTATTATTCATTAATGAACGACTACTATTATGGTTCCGATCTTATTGTTCATCATGATAATGTTTGATCTATTTCCTTTCTGACTGAAATATAGTTGTATTTTAGTGGATTTTATGCTTGTTCTCGTTTCGTTCTTTGCATGTGCAGGTATCCATATGCGGGGATCGCAAGGATTGTGACCTGCCGGAGCAAGGGAATGGGAGTATCAACTCTTCTTCGACATTAGCATTGGACTCCAGGTTGGTTCTCGTAATCCACTTTCTGTATGCAACTAGGAACTTGCATAGTAGCGTGATTTGATTGTTGCTAGACCCATTTTGGGCTAGTGGGATCGCCTCTGTCCGCAGAGGGGATTCACATCTCCAACACTAGGTGTTTGCATTTTCTTTCCTCGGGGCATCAGTTACCAATAATAATGCTTTACTATGCCCTTTGAATTCCGTTAAACCAAGCTTACACAAAAATTTAAAAAAAAAACTACACACCTTTTTTCACTTTATAGAAGCCTGATACTGAATTTGATGTATATCTGTAATTTCGGATCATTCAGTTTTGAAATTGTGACCTATAGTAGCCTTTTCCGTCCTCTTTCCAATGCCACAAGTCTGACCCAAATTGGATTATCCAAGGAAGAGTTATGTGAAATCTCCCACAGTGACTTGCTTTTAGACTAGTTCAGTAGAGTGAACTTGTACGACATGCCACGAGTCACTGTTTCAACCTTTGAATCTGAAACACACATAAACGAAACTACAGTCCGTCCTCTTTCTGTACCTTCTTACGAAATTTCAATCCGATCCCCAGAGATAAAGTTATGACAATTTTCCCTAGGTCACATGTTTTGAATGTAATTCAGGAGTCTGCAAAAGACCAACTTCCTCAGATCATATCTCCGCAAATATCGTGCGAAAAGCTCTGAAATTTGGACCCAAGGTTCAGTGCAATTTCTTCTCAAATGGGTTTTTCTTGCGACTTCTGAAACATCATAGAAAAAAAGTTATAGCGAAAATTCCACGATGACCTATTTGGAGCAGCGAAACCCTAAAATCCAAAGCTCTGATACCAAATGTTATGAAACCAGCTCAAGAAAATATAGAAAAGATAGATCAACGCCTTATAATTCAGCCTCTTCGAGGGGGCAACCTCCTTTACATTACATAAATGAACAATTCTTTGATGATACAAATGACAAAACCTTCTTTCTATGTATAGGAGTCTAAGGAGTCACAATATAATCCAGCCGACCTAACAATAATAATATAAAGCCACAAAAATAACAATAGAGGGATTCTATGGGGCACAGAAATAACAACATGGGGGTAATAGGGGCACAAAAATATAAATAACGGGTATAACTACAATACTAATGGGGTAATCACTAGTATTAGAGGGACCCAACAGGGGTCTTGGGAGGACACCTCTCTGCAGTTTCTGAATGGTGGGTAGCTAGAATGCTCTACGCATTTCTTGAGAGTAGTGTTGGTTGGGGTCTCTACAAGCTATGGGGTTTCATGAGGGAAGGAAGGAAGCTTGATGGTTGCAAAAGAAAAGTGAAAAGTTCTGGGAAGCTTAATGAGGCTAGGTTGCTTGGGACATGGCTAAGTGTGAGATCAATGACACAGATGTAAACAATGATAGGACTCGACTATGATTGCACATGAACACTTAGTGACACAACGTAGACCATCCAAAATGCATAATACATATTTTTCTTGATGCAACAATTTTCGTGACAAGAGTGCATGAAGTGAGTGTGGAACATGTATATGTGATGATAACCATTCATATGCAAACAATTCCATACAAGAAAAACAACATTCCCTTTGCATGACAAACAACAAACCCTATGCCCAAAGATGACACATGGTGCTTAAAGATGAGAACATGAACAACTATTAAGATGAGGGAGGGGAGCTTGAAATCATCAACTTACTAACAAGTGACCAAAGATGATTGATCGCAGGATCCAAGGTAGGCTCTGAAATTTGAATGCGAGCCAAAATTTTGGAGAGTGGTTGTAGCTGCTACAATATTGGTTACACACTAGTAGGTGAAGAGTGATTCTAACCCTTCCATAAGTATTTTTCAATTCTTTGATCGTGATGGATTTCGCACTATCTTGTGTGAAAGATGTAGTCCCTACCATTCTCTTGATTGGTTAGTACACATTCCAAGACAAATCAAATTAGTTATTTTGATTATGGATGAGGGGTATATTGGTGCACAAGTAATATAACTTTCAGAGTTTAAGTTTCATATCTAGTGTTGCTCCATTGCCAACAGGCCTAGACAGTACCTCAAAGATTCACGCAAGAACACAAGCATCGCTCCATTGGCAGCGAGCCTGGTCAGTACCACGACGGAGTATCTTGCATCACCTCTCTGTGCGAGAAGCCTTATTTCACCTTATTCATTTTTCATTCTTTCATTTTTTCAAATAATTGTGCGTATGCACTTATTTATTTCAGAGGTGGAAGAGGGATCTCGACTTATTGACAGCAGAAGAGGTTGTTCCTTCAGAGAAGTATGTTATATATAACTTTGACATACTTGTTAAGGCTTCCCCCCTCGCCTTACTCTACTTGACTGAGTTCAGAAGGGTTAACTCAAAAGAACCGATTAGAGTTGGCAGTACTAGTTAACAATGCAAGCGTTGTGTTTTCACCAAGAATCACTCTGAAAAAAACATATTTTCCATTAAGGTATCATCGACTGATGACAACAAGTTTTTCATAAAGAGAGAGAACAACAAATAATTAGAATTTCCTAGCTTGTCTCGAAAGGCAAACACAGTTTCACAAGAGGCTAACCTAGGGTACAAGCAAGCAAAGAAAGAGAAAACCAAAAAGCAAAAGTAAAGAAAAAGAAAAACAAGTAATGAAAGCAAGAAAGCAAGAAAACCAAACCAAGTCAACAAGAAAACGTACATGAAAACCAGAAAGCAAAGCAAAGTAAGAAAAAAAAAGACTACTCCTACTATTACGCTAAATAGTGTGCAGACCTACTCACATGAAGTGATATTTCCAATGTAACGATTGGTGCATTAGCTTGGAACATTTTGGCAAAGGCATGAAAAATATGCATGTAAACCAATGAACCATAAAGATTGATCAATGGAGACCAACAGGCTCCGGGTTCTAAAACATCAACATAAAAGAAAAGAGCCAATGCACAAGACAAACATTTTGTAGACTTAACATGGTGTTGTGACACACTGTGTGAAGATTATAATCATGCATACTCTATCGACTATGATAGACAAGAAAACTTGAGAAAGAGAGACAACTTACGCCTTGCAAGTGTGCTTGTTGTGTATGATTCCTCCAATGCATAAGCGATTAGATCATGTGACTTGAGTGGGGGAAGTGAAATATATGTGTTTGATTGATCTTCAATGTGAAGCAGAGAGTGATGAGGAGCCTTGGGTGTTTCAATTCTTTTTATCAGAAGTGGAACTAACCTCAAGACAAGGAGAGCCTGACATAGCCATCAGACCAGACTAAAGTTCCTTGATGGCCTATGGGGTTTCCACTCCATCAATAGGTAGATCATCGAAGACTGTTGACATAGACAGATTAACAGCAAGTCAATCAACATCGTGATTAAATGAAGAAGTGTAGAGATCACGACAACCACAATTAGAAAACTCGGGATGTTCATCGACATCCTCAGGATTTGATGAATCGTGCACAGGGGTAGATGAAAAAAAGGATCTTCACCCTCTTTGTTTTCAGAAATGACAGATGGAAAATGGGATAAATTTTTAGAGGAATGTGTGTCCTCTTGGCAATGTAATGACAGGCTAACATCTCGTGTGTCCAGTGAATGATCGAAAGTAAAAACATTCGCAGTTGAGTTTTCACAGGAGAAATCAAAAGTGGCAGAATCACAAGGGATGTCATGATGGAAAGGATGAGGCATGGATGGAAGGGAGTCATCCTTCACCATGGGTTTCTCTTTAGATTCCCACACACACTGATCATGAATGATAACATAGGTTGGCTGCACAACACTAACTGCATCAACAACTTGATCCTCATTAATAACAAGTGTGAAGTCCAAAATGGAAGAACACAAGATAGTACAATCTAGAGGATAAATGGAATGCAGGGACAAAAGTTGAGGGAACTAATTCATGTGACAACCAGCATGCTTGTAAGCCAAATCTACACAAACATTGAGAGCAGGTGGGGTCAGAGGATGTGACAGTTCAACAGAAGTCCGTGCATCCTCTCCTAACTTGCACTATGGAGCTAGAGATGTTTGATGAGAAGAGGACGGGAAATCACATGTGGAAGTGACCTCGTTCATCTTATATTTGACATCTCTAACACTAAGGTATGCTCGGAGGGGTTTGAATGATTCTAAGAATTGTGAATTTTTGGATATGTAAAGAGGATACTTAAATCTTCCATCGAGAAATTCCCAATAAATTTCATCTTCTCGAAATAAATATGAAATATTATAAAAGCATGTGTGAAAATTCTGAACGAATTCATCAGGTGCTTTCCATAATTTCAAAATTTCTTTATTGAGTGAATGACAACAGGTTGGGAGCTCGATGAGGAAGCTTCAAATAATGATGAGACAATAGTATAGGTAGTAGGAGTTTTCTCCTTCCGGACACCTGAAAATTAATTTCTCTAGGTCGGATATAGATGGGGTTTTCTTCTAAGAGGGATGAGCGAGTGTGAGGCCTTCTAAATGCTAAGATGATAAATGATAATGAGATTTGTGGAGTTGCCAAGGTGATGGGGATGCAATCATAATGTCTTTTCTCACATATACAAAGATTTCTTAATTTGTCGTATCCTAGGGGAAAAATCCTTCAATTTGGTCCCCGACCATGGTACCAAAAGATGTTGTCGCTTCCAGAGACAGTCGTGTATCCCAAGGGAAAAATCCTTCAATTCGGTCCCTGAACATGGTACCAAAAGATGTTGTTGCTTCTAGAGACAACCGTGGATTTCTTACAACACCAGTGCCTGGAACATCTAGATTTTGCTTGTCTCATATGATTCTCATGAAATTCGAGACATCACATATATTTTTGTATATATACATTCATGTATATATAATAAACAACACAGTTTGGTTCATTCATATAAAGGTGTAAGCCATGTATTTTAGGTACTGTTTCACATATAAAACTCACATAAATATATGTATGAACTAGTGGAGGCTGAGTAGTTCAAGGACCTACAACTTAATAAACTTTGGGAGAGCAATGAGAGAAGATAAGGAGGTAGAATAACTCATCACATAGAGCTTGAAGCATTAAGAATTCTTCACTCATTGGATAGAGCTTAAAGCCTCTAGAATTCTACACTTATTGGAGTTAAAGGTAGACATAATGTATGAAAGAGGAAGGGTGTGATGATTCATGGAGCACGATTTTAAAGATATAATAGCAAAGATCCATATAGGAACATGCATTAACAAGTCAACACAAATGAATCTATAAGAACATATGAAACATTTCTAGGAGCTATGATTACATGAATTCAGAGAGGAAACATGAACATACTGGAATTTAATAGAGGGGTAACATACTGTAGTACTCAAAGTAGGAATCACCACCATTTTCTTAATATTATGAGAGATGCATATCATAAAGTCATACATTCTCAAAAATCGCATGTAGTTCTCTCTTTAGGATACTGAAACTTTGTGAAGTGTTGCTTCGCACTATTTATCAGGGGAGGGGAACATTGAATAGTAATTACAACAAAATATTTTCATCCGAGCCTCAACTATCATATCGATTAGATGTCTCAACTTGGGATAGATCTGTGGCCCAAAAATGTCTACAAAATATTAATTGATTCATTAAATGGTCGACACATTACATGATTACAAAACAGCTCAACAATTAGATGGAAACACCAACAAAATATATCCATGCCCATCCTTGTGATTGCCTTTGCTCAGGTTCTTGTTTGCCCATGCTCTGGCCTACTGTCCCACCTAGCTGATTCCTGTCGCTTCTACCTTTATTGCTTAAATCGTTCATTCTCAAGAACTAGGAGAATTCAACTATAATTTTAATGCCACAGTACAGAAGCAGAGGTCACCTGGGTGCTACTTCGTCTTCCCTCTACATGGAGCACCATGCTGGATCATCGAGTCCTCCCGAAGCTCCATGTTTTTATTTACTCTATCAATGTTGACCTTGGTTTCAGGTCACAAGGTGCCTTACTGGGTCAACCCATGTCAATTATGAAAGTTCCATCTCATTTCTTAAATGCCTCAGTTGCCAACCCACCACTCTTTTAAAGTTTTGCATTACTTTATCATAGAGTTATCACTTCGGTATTTCCCATCAAAGGTATTTGTAGAATGAGACATTCTAATCCACTTTAGTTGCTTTTGCTTCATGTGCCCAGGGGCTATGACTAGGCTTTTAGTCCTTGGGTGCTAGGACTGTTGTAGTCGCGTCTCTGAGGCTCATCCCTTTGTTAAAGAAAATCCCACATATCAAGGATTTCCGATGCTTACCTTCGGTGACACTTCCCCAATATTGCAATCTCCAATGTGTGATGCAATCTGATCCACTTTGAAAAAGTATGAGGGAGAGTTTGCGCCCTCTATTGCTTGCAATCACCAAACATCCATTGAGCCCACTTGGGATATCACATCAACCATTTCATAATATTACCTTTGTTTGCTCCCTTTGACACTTGAGATCCTTGATATGCGGGGTCCACTTCCATGCTTAGGCCCTCGTTCTTTTAGCTCTTTATGTGACCGTGTGCCAACCCCCTTATCCGAGCCCCTTTCTCAGAGTATTGCTATCAAGGTTTTAACCATGATGTAATAACACACCTTAACCTATAAACGATGATTTGCGATTTGCGACGTGACATCATCCTCTACCATGTGTCACCTTATGAGTAGTGACATGTGTCACTCGAATACGTCCCCATAGGACCCCTAAAAACACTGACTCAACATGCCACGTGTCCTCAATATTTCCATGTCATGATGACATGAGCCGCCCTGTGGGTTTATCTAGACCAATAGTATTTCGTGATGTGAACTGTTGGAGGAGAGAGAAAAGGCCCGTCCTTCTCTAGTTTTGCAACTGATTTCCTTTGTTAATCACAATCGGTCCTCCCCAATGCTTTAACACTAGAAGACTGGATCACGACGATTTTTAATTTTATCGAACTTCGGTGGTTTCATGACGTCGTATTTGGTTGTACCCTCCAGTGCTTGCGATCGTTGATATGCTGATTCACCCCGAATCTTCGATTTCTTACTCATCCATCACTGCCAAGACATCTAATCACCTATTTCCAATATTGGCAATCACTGATCGCAAGTTCGCTATGTTGTCTCCTATTGCTACTTTGTCAAAGCTTCGATTTTGATCTACAACATAACAATGACCTCTGATGTGCAAGCCCATCGATACAAAACCTATGATCATCGATAGACCGTGCCTTGAAACTCCAATTTGTGATTTGTGATATTGACGATCGTTAATCGTAGATTTCATTGCCTTCCCTAGCTACTACTTTAGTAAACTTTGATTGCGATTTGCAATGAGCCTTACCCTTCGTCCTTTTCTCATTGTTTTTTGGCATTCAAAGGGTAGCTTCAATTTGCTCTATTGTTTAATCCAGGAGTCCATTTTTGGACTTCCACATACCGTTGGAAAGCTTATTCTAAGAACTATCAAATGGAGATAGTCTAATTTAATTTTGAGATTTTATGTGGCATGGAATTTGGCTTTAAACTTCACTGCTATTTTTCACTTTAAACAAATAAAAACACATTTGGCAGTGAGTGACAATAGGTATGATCAATGATAGAGGTAGGTTGTCATTGTGGTATAGGGATGAGAAGATAGAGGATTAGAATTAGCATGTAATCGTGAATTCACTCATCATAATAAATAGAACACTAGCATGAAAATCTCATCAAAACAGAGCATAAAACTTGTGAATTATTCTTAAACACCTATGAGATGATCGCAAGAAAGCATAGATATGGTAGTAAGGAGAAATATATATTCAATTTTATAATAAAATATAGATAAAAAATGCCACATAGCATAGCACAAGAATCCGAAGATAATAAGTGAAATTTCCTGTTGTATTACTACAAAAAATGTACACTAGCTCCAAGATATGATTATTAAGCATCCAACCCTCTCTATGACTTAGATCAAGCTACATATAGACCAAAATCCACATTTCCCCTCTCAGGGGTCGCATCAACCATCATAAGTATTGTTTACAAGAATATCTCCAAACATACCTAAGATTAAGGAGGTTAGAAACCAACTCCCAATTTAGCCCAAACTGATTCACTTTAACTTTACAAGCATTAATCAGCATGAATATACACTACTTTGACATTTACAAGCTTAATTACAGCCAAATTCACTCATAAAATCCATAGAATAATTAATTACATCATTTAGAATTATATGAATACTAATTAAATCAAGAAAAATCAACTCTTGACCATGAAGACTTTGAAAATAGGTTTCTCCACAGAAGCGTAGTGTGCTCTTAGAAAAAGTGTAACGAATTTTGGAAAGATGTTTGGAGGCCTTCTTGGATGAGTTACCTTCTAAAACACGTATGGTTGTAAAGCCTTTGGTGTCTACTACGCAATAGAGTCATCAAGAACTGTAAGCACCTGCTCCAATCCCCTAAAAAACTTACTTGAATTGAAGTTGTCCATAGTGGATAAACTCTCCTTTAGGAATTGTGTTTTGGGAATTTCTCTCAAATCATAACACTTGCGAATAGGTTTTTGTTCTATGGTGTATTATTGACAAAAACCTCTATCTCTTTTGTGAAATTCATCGTCATTACTTCAGAAAATGATTTTGATGTAAGACGGCCCTTGTGTGCAACACATGACCTCAAAACCCTAAAAATCATGCCAATCACCTCTGCTGATACCAAGAAGTCCATTCCTGCTATGGTGGTATTTTGCCTCTTAAAATTGGTGTCAAATAGACTGGTCAACTTAGCATGGAAGCCTAATTCTTGAAATTTTTCAGAAAACCCTATGTAGCCAACATCTTCAAATGATCTTTTGATGAATGGTGAAGCATTGATCTCCTTCATATTGGATGGCTCAAATCTAGAGATGTTCCCTCCTTTTTTATACTTCCTCTCCTCACTTTCCATGGGGTTTGTTTTCATAATACAAACCCTCGCTTTTTTGGAGGGAAGGGAAGGTTAGGATAGGGAAAATAGGGAAAATGGGGTAGCTAGTTTAGGTAAGGGAATGGAGGGGATAGGGATTAGGGAAATTTATAGGAAAATTATAGGGGGTAGGCAAAGATGTTAGCGATACTTTGGAGGTGGAATCTCTTTAAATGTGTGGGGGGAAGTGGTGAAAAAGGCTAAAACATAGTCCTAACCCATAATTTGGAAAAAATGTAGCGTGAGCTAGGATTTTAGTGGAATGGACTCATTCAGTGAAAAATCCAACTGTAGGATCCAACACAGTAGAGAGAACATCCTCATGTAATCATCAACCATTTATCCAACAATAAAGTCACATAATATTGCATAATACACTATCATCATTATCTAAAATCCATCAAGAAACTTCATCCATAGTATCCAAGTGTTGTTCTCCTAGAACATCAAATCATCCACACAACCATCTTAAACAAATGCATCATATGCCCTAATTACTATAAAGACCTCCAAATGAGGTCCATATAAAAACTCCATTATCTCTTCCACATGCATTTCCATGAAGAGATCTAAAAATTATAATCCATAAATTACTCTTGTAGTCCTCTTATGATTTCTGTCACAAACATTTTTATATTTTTAATACTTAACTTGTGCATTGTCATTAGTAATAAAATGAACTGATTGCAGTTAACTTTCCTATTAAATCAATAATCCTTTATTACTTAATCTATATGTTATTTTCTTTTATTTTCTTATGACAAAATTTATAAAAGGATCAAGTGCTTTTCCCCATAATGAGCACAAAACTATGAAGTACTTTCCTTTTGTTTGATCACACCTGACTGATATATATATATGCTACTACTAATATCAATTATTCGTTATGACTATAAATAAGCTTCTTATAATTAGTTTATTTCATTTCCCTTGTCAACATACTCCATAACCTTGTTAGTATACTTCATGGTCTAAGGCTTTAGGCTATGGAAAGGTTGTGACTCATGTTAACTTAAAAATTCTCTTGGTGTGATGATGGTTGGAATATAGCATTTATAGAGTGAGTAATCCTCCAAAGTTTCGCACTTATACCTAACCATCTTGGTATTATTAGTCAGGAATGGTGATAGTGGGTTGTGTAATTTGAATACTCCATATGTTGGTTGATCCTTGCCATTGCACATAAACTCAAGCCTTTATGTGTGCCAATCGTATGGTATACACAACGATGCATCTGGGAAACTGATGACCAACCATTGTGATCCAACTCAACAAGTGCCATACGCCCATCACATGTGTTTGCAATCATTAATTCTCATGAATGACTAGGATGCAATGAGGTGATCCAATGGTCCACCGTGCAAATATCCAAACCATAAATCCCTAAACAATTTCTCTCTATGGATTTTTGTGTTATGCTCTGCTCTAAGCGATGCCAAGAGATTATTTATGAAGCCAACTACCTGTCCGGTAAGTCACGCTTCTATGTCACTATTAGTAGTGCTACAGGTGTGTGCACTGGTCAAATGGCATTCTTTGATGGCTCATATTTTTTCTATGAATACCCATCCCTTGATTATTATGCCATATGATATGGTGTGGTTTGGAACTGAACTCGCAACCTACAAATCCTATGGGCCTCAACAATTGACCCTTATGGAAAGATTTCACGCATGCACCTGAGGCCATCTTATTTTCTTTGTTCAATTATGTTTTCATTGTTTTAAATTTGTCCTATTCTTTTTCCATTAAGGTTCTCATGCTAAAATTGTGGTTTTGGTTTACACTGGCTATAGGGAAAGGGTGTATCAAAGGGTCTAGTATTCTGAGTTCTCTATTTTGCAATTTCTTCAGAGCTTAGACCACCAATTTCTCTATCAAGTAATAAACCTTGTTCCCACCTTATGTTGTATTCTTCTTTTGCTTGCATTGCGAAAAAATTCTTGGTTTTTGGTCGGTGGAGGCCAGTTTAAAAATTGATGTCCTTTTGTTAACCCATCCATAGATGGGAAAGGGGAAGACCTTGGAATTTACGCATGTAAAATGTAAATCTTTGGTTTCGATTAGTTCAATATATCCCCTATTGCTCTTCAGGCAACCTGTCTCATTGGTGTATAATAGATGTAATTCTCATTGTGGTCCCTTTCTATTGGGTCCCTATAATACTAGTGATTACCCCATTACTATTGTAGTTATACCCTTAGTAATATTGTTGTGCCCCTATTGCCCCCATATTGTTATTACTGTGCCCCATAGAATCCCTCTATTGTTATTTTTGTGGCTTTATATTATTATTGTTAGGTCGGCTGGATTATATTGTGACTCCTTAGACTCCTATATATAGAAAAGAGGTTTTGTCATTTGAATCATCTAAGAATTGTTCATTTATGTAGTGTAAAGGAGGTTTCCCCCTTGAAGAGGCTGAATTCTAAGGCGTTGATCTATCTTTTCTATCTTTTCTTGAGCTGGTTTCATAACATTTGGTATCAGAGCTTTGGATTCTAGCGTTTCGCTGCTCCAAACAGGTCATCATGGCATTTTCGCTATAACTTTTTTTCTGCGACGTTTCAAAAGTTGCAAAAAAAACCCATTTGAGAAGAAATCGCATTGAACCTTGGGTTTGAATTTTAGAGCTTTTCACGCCATATTTGCGGAGATATGATCTGAGGAAGTTGGTATTTTTGCAGAATCCTAAATTACATTCCAAACAGGTGACCTGGGAAAAATCGTCATAACTTTCTTTCTGAGCATCGGATTGAAATTTCGTAAGAAGGTCACTGCGGGAGATTGTGCATAACTCTTTCTTGGAGAATCCAATTTGGATCAGACTAGTGGCATTGGAAAGAGGAAACAGAAGGCTACTACAGGTCACAATTTCAGAATTGGATGAGTCAAAATTACAGAGATACATCAGATTCAATATCAGGCTTCTACAAAGTGAAAAAAGGTGTGTAGTTTTTTTTTTTTTTTTTTTTACGTAAGCTTGGTTTGAAGGAATTCAAAGGGCATAGTAAAGCATTATTATCAGTAATTGATGCCCTGAGGAAATAAAATGCAAACACCTAATAAGCAACCTGAAAGCTGTAGCATGACTTATGAAGAAGAGGAAGAAATGCAACATGATATAGCAAAATTACAAGACCAAGTGCAACAAGTGTCACTTGCACAAAAAGGAACAGAATCTAAGATGGATGGTTTAAAGAAAGATGTAGAAGCTAAAATGGATGGTTTAAAGAAAGGCGGAAAAGCTAAGATGGACGATTTGAGGATAGATTTGAAGACAGACATGGAAGAATTGAAGAAGTTGCTACAAGAAAGGGTCACTAATGGTGAAAGGGTAGTAAAGGAAACTCATGACGAGAACAAAAGAAATGTTAATCATGATTCCATAGACTCTAATGTTGGATCAAAGACCCACCATATTCCAAAAATTGATATGAGGAAGTTTGATGGCAAGGATCCCGCAACATGGATACTACAGATGGAGCAATTCTTTGATCTCAATAATGTGCAAAACACACAAAAGGTACGCATGGCAACTTTATATTTGGAACCAAATCAGTTTGTATGGTATCAATGGCTTTGCTCTCGTAAACAATTTATCACTTGGGCAATTTTTATGGAAGAATTGATAGCACATTATGAGGATACAAAAAGCAACACTTTTTTTAGCCAATTGATAAGTCTCAAACAAAAGGGTTCAATAATGGAGCACATTCAGGAGTTCCAAAAATTGAACATAAGGGTAAAAGATATTCCAGAGGAGCATAAGATTGATGGGTTCATAGGGTCTTTAAAGGATAATATCCAACATGATGTTCACCTTTGGGAACCTGATTCATTATAGAAGGCATTCAGATTAGCAAGAAAAATGGAAAGAAAAATTATGGCAACTAGGAAGCATACCACTCACAACTTTAAAGACAGAAGTGTTGTTGCCCCTAGTCTTCCACAACCTATAAGGTTGACACCACAACAATTGGAAGAAAAAAGAGCAAAAGGGCTTTGTTAGAGTTGTGATAGCAAATACACTAAAGGTCATAAGTGTGCTGAGAAGAAATTATTATACATAGATTGTGAAGAGGAAGAAGAAAAGGAGCAAGAAAGGTCAAAAGAAGAGGATATACTCCAGGAACAAAGCCTAGATGAAGAACAAATAAATCCGACCATATCTTGTAATGCATTGGTGGGAATTACCACTCCTCAAACCATCAAGATAGAAGGACAAATCAAGAAGAAAAATGTAATAGTGTTGATTGATTCAGGAAGCACCCACAATTTTATTCATTGTAAGGTAGCAAAAGAATTGAATTGCTTCCTATATCTAGCACCAGAGTGTCAAGTGATGATTGCAAATGGAGGAAAAATAAATTTCTCTGGAAAGTGCCATAATATCAAGCTATCCATGGGAGAATATGTATTTACTAGCCCAATGCTTTCCATTCCAATGGGAGGTGTTGATGTTGTACTAGGAGTCCAATGGCTACAATCCTTGGGTACAATAGCTTTTAGTTTTCAAGAACTTTTCACCAAATTTTCTACGGAAGGAAAGGATTTTGAATTAAGTGGTATTGCAGGGAAACCAGGAAAGATAATCAGCTCTCATGGTATGACAAAGCTTCTAAAAAAGGAGCAAAGAGGTGTAATTGCACAATTATGTTCGCTAGATGTTTCCACATCGGAATCATCTATTGCTCCAGATCTCCAAAAAGTCTTGGATAATCATTCCAAGGTATTTGAGACTCCCAAAGGTCTCCCACCTATGCATGATCATGATCATGCTATTCATCTGATTCCAGGAAGTGTTCCTCCAAACATCAGGCCGTACAGATATCCCTATGTCCAAAAGAGTGAAATTGAACGTATCGTTGCAGGAATGCTAGAGGCTGGTATAATTCAACCGAATCAAAGTTCTTTCTCTGCTCCAGTAGTATTGGTGCACAAGAAGGATGGATCATGGCGCATGTGTCAGGATTATAGGGAGCTCAACAATCTCACTATTAAAGATAAGTTCCCCATTCCTGTCATTGATGAATTACTGGATGAATTGCATGGATCAATTTACTTCACCAAGTTGGATCTTCGTTCAGGATATCATCAAATCAAAATGAAGACTGAAGACATTTCAAAAACAACATTTAGAACTCATGAGTGTCATTATGAATTTTTGGTCATGCCTTTTGGCCTTACCAATGCACCTTCAACACTTCAAGGTTTGATGAATTCAATTTTCAAACCATTCCTTAGAAAATTTGTGTTAGTATTTTTTTATGATATACTAATCTACAAGAAGTCTTGGAAGGATCATGTTGAACATGTTGACAGGGTGCTACAACTATTGGAGGAGAAAAAATTATATGCAAATAGATCCAAATGTTTCTTTGGAGTCTAGGAGGTGGAATATCTGGGTCATATTAGATCGCATGAAGGAGTTAAGGTAGACCCTAGCAAAATTAAAGCCAAAGAATGGAAAATCCCCACATCCATAAAGCATCTGCGATGATTTCTTGGGTTGACAGGGTATTATCGCAAGTTTGCTAAGAATTATGGGAGAATAGCAGCACCTCTAACAACATTATTGAAGAAAGATGCATTTTCATGGACTCCGGAAGCAACAAAGGCATTTGAACATCTTAAAGAGGCAATGTGCCAAGCACCAGTCTTAGCTACACCGGACTTCACAAAAACCTTTATTGTGGAATGTGATGCTTCAGGAAATGGAATTGGTGCTGTTCTAATGCAAGATGAAAGACCCATTACTTTTGAAAGTCATCCAATCAAGGGAAATTTTTTAAGCAAAGCTATTTATGAGAAGGAAATGTTGGCAATACTCCATGCACTTAAGAAATGGTGACCCTACCTAATGGGAAGACACTTCAAGGTAAAAACGGATCATGATAGCCTTAAATACTTTTTAGAACAAAGATTATCCTCTGAAGAGCAACAAAAGTGGGTCACAAAGATGTTGGGTTATAACTTTGAAATCATCTACAAAAAAGGGAAGCAAAATGTGGTGGCAGATGCACTCTCAAGAAAGGATGAGGACGTGGAAGCATTGTTGTTCGCCATTTCTATTATCCAACCAGATTGGATAAATGAAGCAAGGGAGGAATGGAAGAATGACGAAGAAGTGTGGGCACTTATTCGAAAGTTACAACAAGATTCCAGTACGTCTGATACATTTAGCTGGAAAAATGATTCGTTATGGTACAAAGACCACTTATACCTCTGTAAGAATTCCCAGCTAAAACAAAAGATTCTTACGGAATTGCACACTTCTCCCTTAGGAGGGCACTCAAGATTTCTAAAAACTTACCACAGGGTTAAGAAGGAATTTTTTTGGAATGGCCTTAAATCAGATATTCAAAAGTTTGTGGTAGAATGTTTGGTTTGCCAACAAAATAAAGTTGAAACAATTAAGACACCGGGTCTATTACAACCTTTATCCATTCCAAGCCAACGTTGGGAGGAGGTTTCAATGGATTTTATCACAGGTTTACCCAAGTTTGAGGGAAAGAGTGTCATCATGGTGGTAGTTGACAGACTTACCAAGTATGCACACTTCTGTGCATTATCACATCCATTTAAAGCCAGTACAGTTTCTACTGCATTTATGGAAACAATTCAAAAGCTACATGGAAACTCAAAGATTATTGTAAGTGATAGAGATCCCATTTTCAATGGAAATTTTGGACAAAATTATTTTCTTGTCTTGGTACTCAGTTAGCTCATAGATCATCTTATCATGCTCAATCTGATGGACAAACTGAGATAGTAAACAAATGTTTTGAAGGATATCTTTGTTTCTTTGTATCTAATAAACAGACACAATGGGTCAAATGGTTGCCTCTAGCTGAATGGTGGTGTAACACTTCCTTCCATACAACAACAAAAATGACACCATTTATGGCACTTTATGGGTATCAACCACCATCCATCACATCATATTTAATAGAAAATTCCAAGGTTTAGGCAGTGGAACATCAAATTGAACATCAAAAACAAGTCCTCCAACTCTTAAGGGATAACCTCGTGTTGGCATAGAATAGAATGAAACAACAGGCAGATCAACATCGCAGTAAAAGAAGTTTTGATGTAGGTGATTGGGTATTCATATGGAACAACCATATAAGAAAATTTCCCTCAAGCAAGATAAGAAGGATAATAAATTATCACCAAAGTATTATGGTCCATACAAGGTGTTGCAAAAGATTGGTACTATGGCATACAAATTGGAGCTTCCTGCAGCTTCTCAATTGCACCTAGTTTTCCATGTTTCATGTTTAAAGAAGGTTATAGGCGACAAGCTCCCAGTTCAAACAATATTGCCAGAACTTGACGAGGAAGGAAAAATTATATTGGAATCGGAAGTAGTCACCGAAACAAGAATTCGACAGCTACGAAATCGATCAATTTCAGAGTATCTTATCAAGTGGAAGAACTTATCTACTGAAGATTCCACACGGGAGGATGAAAATTTTATGCAGAAGTATCCAGAACTACTCAAGCATTGAGGACAAAACTTTTTTGAAGGAGAGGGGCATGTTGGGTCCCTATAATACTAGTGATTACCCCATTACTATTGTAGTTATACCCTTATTAATATTGTTGTGCCCCTATTGCCCCCATATTGTTATTACTGTGCCCCATAGAATCCCTCTATTGTTATTTTTGTGGCTTTATATTATTATTGTTAGGTCGGCTGGATTATATTGTGACTCCTTAGACTCCTATATGGAAAGGAGGTTTTGTCATTTGAATCATCCAAGAATTGTTCATTTATGTAATGTAAAGGAGGTTTCCCCCTCGAAGAGGCTGAATTCTAAGGCGTTGATCTATCTTTTCTATCTTTTCTTGAGTTGGTTTCATAACACTTTCACAGGTATGGAGGACATATTCATTCCTGACTTGTTCTTATTATCTTGCAGTTGACTGAGGTCCTTCGACTAACAATGCTCACATTTCTATAGGTTGGTTCAACGTGTCTACTCTAGTGAAGGGTTTATGTGAAATTTCCTAGATGGAAATTTTATTCTACTTGAACTTATATTCATATGGCTTAGAGTCATGCCTTGTGCCTACTTATCAAAATCTTTCCTAAAACTCCTGTTAAAGGAAAATTGTATTGTTTTATGATCTCGATTGATACCCTTGAGGGGTTTTGTTCTACTATCTTAAAATTTTATTTGAACAAGATTATTATTGTCTAACATACTTTGATCTATTTAATCTCTCATTTTGAATTTTCCACTCTAATGTTGGTTATTCTGGTTTATTAATTTTTTCCTTTTCTGGAAAATATTGTAGATCTAAGGAACAAAATCCTAATATGGCGTGAAGTCAATAAGCATAGTTATGTTATTACTAATCAATGCTTTTTCGTTTAATATGTATTCAGTACGAAGAGTGGTTTTACTTTATTTTCATTCACATAGGATATTCAATCCATGCATTACTAAAGGATGGTTAAACTTATTGTTAAATTTCAAGATCAACTTGCATCCATTGCTAAAGTTGAGAATAACTACAGATATTCCTAAGAATGTATTGACTAAACATTTCATTATCTGTGCGTTAATGCGTTTGATATTAAAGAAATTTGTTGAGTGCCAGAAAATTTATTCGTGTTCAGTTAGCATGCATCATTAAGTTTGTCTTATTCTTTGGCTGCAATTTAACCTTTTTCATTTAATGATAAAGATACAAATTCTACAGTTCTATCTATTTTCTAGGCATGTCTTTGACAAAGTCATCTATGTATGTATCTTAATTACCAAAATATGCATACGATATTAAATTATTGAATTAATTATTGTTTTCCAGATTTACTCAACTCCTGCAATAAAACTTGTTAGTTTTCTCTCTCGTTCATTAAATTGAAGTAGAGGAAATTCCTACCAATCATGTCTTCTAGTCTGCCCATCCTATTGGCTAGTCTGCATATTGTTCAGATATGGTTTCAATGTCAGTGATATTCCATTGACTATAATTATATCAATAGATTCTAGACTAACCATTTTCGATCTTTATGGAATGGAATAACTCAGTTACTGATTTCCCGCTAATTGTATACTGAGGTGTACCCTCAACAACCAATCTACATCATCGACAACCTCATGAGTCTACGATCAAAATATTTGCCTCTATCTGGAAAATATACCATGAAAGATTTCAACCACGGCGATTGAGAAGTTTGTGTCCAGATTTGGTTGAACTTAGAAATTAAGAAAAAATAGTCATGGGGATAAACATACTCTCTCCCCTGCCAAATTTGATTATGGCATTTACTCACATGAAAAATTAATTTATTTTAGTAGTTTACCCTTCCTATATATATTTTTTGGAGTATCATCATTTTCTACGACCTCTGCACTCATGATAATTTGAATGTAAGAAAATTGTTAATATAATTATCATAGGTGGATACTATAGATGCATTTCCAGATCGTGTGAGTTCCTTTCCCATAAAATGCAAAGACTTATGCGTAAAACACACCACATATATATATATATATATATATATATATATATATATATATATATATATACATACATATCCTATATAAAATTTGTTTAGGCTACTACTGGGCATCACTGTAACTATTTCCACAATTCAATATGCAATAGTGTTATCAGTTATAAATAGTAATAAAGCATACACCAACAATTTCAGTTGTAAACATAATTATAACGTGTGACAAAATATATGGTTATAAACATGAATGTAGCTTGCAACAAAATTTTTGGTTATGTACAAATAGAATAAATTTGGTATCAAAGAATGAATAAAATAAAAACAGTATTACAGATAAAACATCCATGAGAAACTGTAACAGTAAACAATTGGGTCAACTTGGGATGAAAAATTTTCCACCCAACCACTGGGTCAACTTGGGATGAAAATTTTTCCACCCAACCACGAACCTTCACCACAAGTTCTCCCCCTGAGTTGAGATCTTCTTACCCCAAAATAAACAAACTCTTGTGATTCTGAACAAGGTATTTTTATGTCTTACTTCCCTAGCAGACTTTCCTTAGCAGTGTCCCACTTTCTAGGGTCTTCCAACCCAATAGCCTAAGATTTTTTCCTATTTTTCAGAAAAATATCTTCCCTCTTCCATTAAATCTCGCTTTTTTCTCCCGTGACACTTTATTCACTCTTACTCAGTGTTCTTTCCACATTGAGTGATTTAATAGATTTTTCATTCCAATCATATTAAATCTCATGAAGAAACCTCTATGTCTTTTTAGGAGTAATTTGAGGGAAGTTTGTCATGATCTTATCCATCCACATTAGTTTCCGGATATGGGTAATGATATCACTAACTCAATTGTTTTGTCCCAAATAAATCTCCAGTTTTTTTTATTATTATTAAAATTTATTTAATACA
Source organism: Pinus tabuliformis (assembly GCA_031772625.1). Lineage (NCBI taxonomy): Eukaryota > Viridiplantae > Streptophyta > Pinopsida > Pinales > Pinaceae > Pinus > Pinus tabuliformis. Next base: position 688,752,064 of record CM062811.1, read on the forward strand.
TCACCATAGTCAATTCCAAATTGAGTTCACTATGGCTTTATGGCCATCACAACTAAAAATAGCTTAATCTAAACAAACAATATTTACATAAGAATAGAGGGGTATTACATCTTCCCCCTCTTAAATATAGAACCTGTCCTTTCCAACATTCAAATCTCCTAGCAGTTTAAAATATCAAAATATGGTATGGGAGCAGATATTTCATTACTAGGTTAGGCATAATTGACTCATCAATTTTCAGTTTTGAAGTCCTAGTGAGAACCAGAGGGTGAGCAATGTAGCCCTAGATGCCGATTGATTGGACCAAGTTATGCATTTGGATATTGTCTCAAGTGAAAAATCATCTTGGAAGTTGTAGTTTCGCATACATCTCATCCTTTCAAATTGCTATTTCTTTCAAAAGGTCATAGTCCCGCCACAATTATCTTTTGGGAGCTGAACCATGTTTTGCCATTCGTCCTCTACCACCGTGAATCAAGCCAAAAAATTGGAGACAGTACAGTTATTTATTATTTTCTTGTACGCATGATCAAGATTAGTTTTTTCATAAGCCAACATCATTATGTATTGTCATGATCATGGAGAGCTATAGACATATCAAGGAAAATATTGTTGAGGCATATTCTTTGCAACCCTAAATTGAGCTTGCATGTGTAACTTGTGTGAGTTTACTATTGAAGTGCACAAACTATTATAGAGGAGTGATTCCTATATATGGTAAAAGGTGAGGACCTATGCATTGTATAGTGAACTAGTGAACTCTGTTGCCTGGAGCTTGCTAGATGAACTGTGTCTAGAAGAGTGAGTTTCTATCTAGTGTAATTTTGATATTTTTTTCATCACCTAGTATGGAGTATCGAAGAGTTGTGGAAGAGTTGTAACTTGTAACTCATTGCTTGGTGAACATTATAAATTATAAGGTGATTAAATAAATGGGAAAAGGCAAGAGGCTGAGACAGTCAAAACAACAACAAGACTTGTTTGAAGTCTATTTGTAAGAGTTGGAAGCCAAAAGGCAAAAGAATGTCTTAGCATTTGAATGCATAAAGGGATGTGTAGATTACAAAATTCTTCCCCTCATTGCAGATGTAAAGACAATAAAAGAGGCTTAGACATCCTTCAGATGACTTTTGGTGTAAAGGGGAGTAATCAAGTCAACTATAGTAGTGTTGTAAAACAAGTTGTAGGAATGCTTGATGATGAAAGGAAAGGTGGATCTGTAATAGTAAATTTACAAAAAGATGAAGAGTTTCATGAATCCCACTTGAATGTTGATGAAAATGTTGGTGTGTTAGTAGCAGGAATTGATTTTGGCATAGATAAAGATACGAGTGGGGAAAGAAGTTATTTGGTGGATCAAGCAATTGAAATTGCAGAGGGCAACTTTGATGAAGAACAATTAACTAATTATTAGTGGTTGCATATGATGCAATGCTAAGTTACCAGGAAATGGATACAGGAATGGATATGGGTACGGGGTTTGAAACGGATATGATAAAGTTTCAAAAAATATGGATATGATATGGCCGGAAACGACAAATCATATATATATATATATATATATATAGATATATATATATATATATATATATATATATATATATATATATATATATATATATATAAAATATTCATATTACCATTCATATTTCAGAATCTAGATTATCATCTATGATCTATCATGATTCATCATCATCAATTCAACATTGTCATCATCATTAATGATTATTATAACATTCATGATTCAAGTTTCAACATATCATCAAGTTTTTGTTTCAAATTTCAAACATGAAGCTATCAACATGACAAGTTACACGGACACCATCATTACCAAAATTAATAATGCATACTAATTACTACATTGTAGAAAGTACAAAATGAACTATGACTGGCAGTCTAATATCATTACTCATAATTCATATGGTTGTTCAAAATTTTAAATGTTAAAAGTTAAAACACCATCATAAATTACATTTACATATCATCAAATATGTCCTCATTCATGCCACTATAATGTTCCACTTCCACATCCTCTCTAGAAGTGGCACTAGGAACATTGCAGCCATGTCCGCTTGAAGATCCACCAATTGGTGACCTCAAATCAAACAAATTCATATGAGACATGGCATTCAATGTCATATCCAAGTCAGGAAACTCTGGTTCCACGTCCCATAATTTGGTGGGCCCAAATTTGTATTCATCTCTCTTGTGTGACAGAAGGCAAAGGTTTGAATGAACATACACTAGTTCCTCAACCTTCTTAGAGCCCAATCTATTTCGCCTCACTGAATGGATGAAGCCGTATGTACTCCAGTTCCTTTCTAATGAAGAAGAACTAGCAATCTGTGACAAGATCTTGATGGCCAATTTTTGGATATGTGGAAGTGCCCCACCATAGAAGTTCCACCACTCAATTGGACTTAATCTACTCTTGTCCCACATACACTCAATATCACAACCCCAACCCTCTAATCCCACAAACTGAGAAAACTATGCACGAATCTGAAGCCTAATTTCAGGATCTGCAAAAAGCTTTTTAAAAGCATTTTTAAATCCTTCTGCAACTTCTGGGTCTTTGTTTGGTGTGCTTCTTTCTGGATTACATAGCAACTCTGTGACATAATATTTTGGATTCACTGCATAGGCTAAATGGTGCAATGGGGTGGTCATCTTGTTCCACATTTTGGTCAATATATCTTTTACTTCTCTGTAAAAGATTTCATCTGGGTCATTCTCCTTGGCATTTATAACCAACCTTATCTTCTCTATCATGGAATCAATGCCCTCATACACCTCCCCCAGATTAGGCATATCTGTGTCAAACATACGGAGCAAATCCACAATTGGCTTAGTAAATGCCAAGAGGTACTCCACCCTATCCCACCATTCATCATCAACAACCAACTATTTCATTGCTTGTGCTCTATCATATTGGGATTGCCTCCATTGATAACAAAGAAAACTGTATACCATTTATTGTAATGTATCTTTCACTTGCATGAGCCTTGTGAAGACTATGATGTGAGAAGCAAATCGAGTCTCGCCAACCTGTAGGTGTCAAATTGCCAATGTTTAAAATTTTAATCAATTTGAAAAATCATAATCTGATTGAATAACCTATTATGATTCATGAATCATGACATCTGAGAATCCAATTTAGATATTTGAATTTAGAGTCAGAAATTAGAATTTATGAAATATTTAATAAACTTTAAACCTTAAAGTATAGGTACCTTAAGGAGCTCCAACATAGCAAATTCCCTGTAGATGCCTCGGGACATGTGGTTGTTTGTGATAAAGGCTTGAATTTATTTTGCCTCTTCAAAAATAACTCGAATCCACTCAATTTGCTTCCTCAACTTGCTCAACATGAGGTTCAATGAATGTACAGAACAAGGGGTCCAAAAAATGTGTTGATATTTGTCTTCAATAATTAGGCTTGCTGCTCTATACACCGTTGCATTGTCAATTATTACTTGGACAACATTTTCAGGCCCCACCAATTCAATTGCTTCAATAAAGATGTTAGCAATGAATTGAGAATCTTTCATCTGCCCCTCACAATCCACTGTCTTCAAAAACATTGCCCCATGTGGGTTATAAGCAATCACATTGATCAAAGGCCTATTTCTTTGATCTTTCCATCCATCAGAAATGATGGACACCCCTGAAATGAGCCATGAATCACGGATGGGGGGCTAATTTAGCCTCAAAATCTAACACTTGAGCACTCAACAATGTGTTGTGTATCTTCTCATATCCAGTGCTCTTGTACCCTCTTGGGGCTTCATTCAAATGTTTTACCATCTTTGCCCAGTAAGGAGATCGCACAAGGTTAAAGGGAAGGCCATTTGCATAAATGCATTGGGCTACATCTGCATATACTATCTCTCGAGCATCATTACTAAAACTCTTCTCAAGCGGTCCCAAATTTGACTGATTTGAACCAACAATTCCATGATAATGAAGTGGAGGCTTCGATTAAGATTCTCCCAACCTTTTTGGGTGTTTTAAATGGGAGGCGGGATTTGCCTCATTTGCTTTAGCATCTGCCTCATCTGCTTTAGCATCTGCCTCATCTTGTTCTCTCTCATATTTTGAAATTTTTACCTTACTTAAACCATTTTCATCTGTCCCATTCTCTTTAGGTGGGCCACTGCATATTCAAACCCCATTGTTTCTTAAAGCAAGAAAATGTGCTTTAACCTGTGTGTATGACCCCTTAAACTCCTTTTTACACTCACTGCAAACCCATGCCAATGATCCACCTCCTTGGATCTTCCCAACAGTAGTTACATATTTCCAAAGTGGTGACTTTGGATCAACTTTATGGGTTGATTCAATTTCATGTGCCACTTCCTCTGCCTCATGAATGGTTGAACTTGAAGTTTCCATGAATGATGATGTTGTAAATGAAAGTGAAAAAATAAAATTGACAAATATTAGATATGTATTTAAAAAAAATTATTTGGTCATTTCTGGATGTTAATAAAATTATCTCATCATTTATTTATATGCCTTTCTCTTTACTTTGTTCCATCGTTATTATTTATTATTCCAATAACTACAAAAATGAGTGAAATCTATGATAAATAGTTTGCTGTCATGGCCGGATTTAGACTCTAGAGTTTGATAAGGAAAGATCCCAATCACATTGGTGGCACTAACCAGGCTGAGAGAGCTCTTGAATACGTGAAGGTATGTAAGGATGCTTATCTGATAAGTTAGGACTTTTAAAACCTAAGGAGGTGAATCATGTTGAAACTTTGAACCAGGTGCTACTACATTACTCTTCCTAAACAGCACTATGTGTATAACTTTATATCTATTTAAACTCACACAATCAATTCAAAAATTATTGAAAATAACTTAAATAAGTTTGCATCTACTTAGTCTACAAGCATAATAAGTGGAAGTTATAATCCTAATCTTAATTTAAAAGCCTACTAGCTAGTTGATGATCTTAAAGTGATTTTGTGAGCTTAGTTTGCAGCTAAGATGTGAAAATAACTTAAATAAGTTTGCATCTACTTAGTCTACAAGCATAATAAGTGAAAGTTATAATCTTAATCTTAATTTGAAAGCCTACTAGCTAGTTGATGACTTTAAAGTGATTTTGTGAGCTTAGTTTGTAGCTAAGATGTGTGTGATTGTGTGTGTGTGACAAGTCACAACATTACATGGTCCTAAACTCTGCATTACTAATTCAAGACTGTTGGTTTCATATTTATGAAGGTGCTTAATGCATTATAAAATCTTTGTAAAATAAACAAGAGAAGGCAGGAGCAAGCAGGAGAAAATGGCATAATTCCACGTTTGATTCGTTTCATTATTACGGACTCTCCCTTGAAGTAGACTGCCTTGCCTTTGCTCTGTGATATGGCTCATGTTTGTCGATATACTAGGGAGCAACTAAGGGTGCACAATGGGCTGGATGTTTATTTGAGCTTACTGGATGATGTGGGCTGGTCAGTTACTGCTTTGGACTCTCTTGCAGTTTGCTTAGCACATGATAATGATCATCGAAAAGTTGAGCAGGTATTACTTAAGAAGGAAGTTGTGAAAAAGTTGGTCACTTTCTTTCACTGTGAAACTAAGGGTAATATTGCATATCCATCTCACTATCTTAAAGTAACAGCCTACAGGTTGCAGTTAGCACGAAAAAAGTTCAACAAAATGATAACATATATACCAGGACCAACGATGTCGACAGCTGACAACGTTCAATGGTTTAGGAATCAGAACACTGCACAGTGCAACTATGTCTCTCCGGTGTCTGTGGTGATATCACAAGTCTGGACAGTGGACAGTGAACCTCTCGAGTCTCAGCAAGTCAGTGGATAGTGCATGTAAGGTCCTTGGTTACGGACGCGTTCGGGCGCCGGGCGAAGTCACCGTGCACGGGCGGGCGCGTGCGCACAGGTAGGCGCGGGCGCACGGGCGGGCGTGGGTTGCACGACCGGCGGGCGGGTCTGCACGACAGGCAGGCGAGGCTGCAAGGCGGGCGGGCGAGGCTGCACGGCGGGCGGGTCTGCACGACAGGCGGGCGGGTCTGCACGACGGGCGAGTGAACACACACGGGCGCGCTGAATGGGCGACTTGCGACGATAGTGCAACGGACCTACGACAGAAATGCGACGATAGTGTGACAAAAGGCGAACACTTAGAATTCGACTAAGTGTTGGAACGCACACTTATACCACGACTTGGACAGCCTACAAGCCGACTTGTGAAAGAGCGTTGCGGGCGTATGTTCATGAATGTATGGGGTCGGCCATGGGGCTACACACCCCTTCATAAACCTACATTAGAGTGTGTATAAATAAATGAACTTGGAGCTCATTTGTGACAAGGATCTTCACTCACATAAGACCTTCACATAAGAGGACAAGGAAGTGCGTAGTTTTAGTAAAGGAATGCGCATATCTCATGCGCATTAGCCTTAAAAAGATTGTGCAGATTTGTCTTAGTTGATGGTTGGCAAGTGTGCCATGTGTTGAGTGGATTTTCGTACACGGGTTTATGCAGGACTTGGCTAAGGGATCTTGGGTGGCTCGGGTGAGCACCTCCCTTCGTGCAAGGGTGCAGAACATGTTGTAAAAGGCAGGTGGCCTGTCTTTTGTAAAAATTGGTTAAGTGTGAGACTTGGTTCGGCCAAGACACACCTGTTGTAAAATCTAATATTCTTGATATAATAAAATTGTCGGGCAGACTTTCTGGGAGTTGCCCCTCCCTTTGTACTTGCTTATTGTTGATGTTCTCGGTTTATTGTTCATGGTTAATAATTGAGAATGGTCTTCACTAAAGTATAAAGGATAATGCTTTATTTGGTCATAAAAACATAAACTAAGTATGTTCATGTTGAAGTAGGCGTAGTCCACGGGTGTTAGTATTGTTAAAAAGAAAGCGCTCGGTGGTGCCGCACCTCGCTACAAGCGGTTGGAAGATTACCGCAGGTGTAGGGGCGTGACAGTTGGTATCAGAGCTCGGTTGGAGCTGGTGAGCAAAGGTTGCTCGTGACAGTGACAAGGGTACTTGCAGGTGAAGGAGACCGTTTCACACGAAGTGAGACAAGGGCCGGTTCAGGTTGCAGGTGAAGATGTCTATCTTGCAGAAATTGGGTTATGCATCCTTCAAAGAATTCGAAGGGAGTCTACTTGAAGAGTCAGAAAGAGTAAAACAAGGATTTGTAGAATGGGGCAAAAGGTTTTTTGAAACAAAGGATGCTCTCCGTGCCTTGGTTAAGAAAGGGATTCCTGATAGAGGGGAAGCTCTTCGACTTGCAAAGGAAGTAGACTTGATTGAAGCAGAACTCAAGGAGCTCAAGATAAGAAAGGAATTGAACCAAAAGGAAGTGAGGCATCTCCTAGCCTTGAAGAGGAAGGTTGAAGCTGAGGAAGAACTTCTTCAACCTGGTTGGACAATAGAGCAAGATGAAGTTGCAGATTGCGCTAACAAGGAAGAGGAAGCCGTGGTAGATTAAGATGTTACAGACATGATTACGATGGAGGAAGAACTTGAGGCTGATCAAGTTGAACCAGGATCGTGCAGTTTGTCAACATGTATGGATGAGGTCACTCGCATGGAGGAACCTCATTGTGATGAAGTAAGTGATGATACTTGTGTTTCATTTGGGCATTTGGGAGATGGACCATGTGCAGGAAAGGGCAAAGCTAGTTTGCCAATGCTAGGGAGGATCTCACCATGGATGACTATGATGGAACCTTGTATGGAAGAGCAAGGATTGTCAGTTGTTGGAAAGCTTATTGGGGTTACTTGTGACCTTATGATGAAAGGTGCAAGGACTCGGGACAAGGGTGGAACTTGATGATCGTTGTGGAAGAATGAGTCATGCTTTAGCCACATGAATTGGCTAAGTGCCCGACATGACTCATGGACAGGTTGAGGAGGGCACACACTTGTGATGTTTTGGGTGGACTTGTCATGGCCGAGACCAAGAGCAAGTCTTGATGGACACTTTGGTGGAGGAGCTATGATGAAGGGACTCATGACATGATGATGAGATGGTTGGGTGACCGAGTTCACTAAACCGAAAGTTGAAGACTTGGATGGGATGGCCAGATGTTGTGATGTGTGTACTTGGTTGGACTACATGGGCAACTTAGTCATGGACATCAGGTTGGAGACTTGAAGATATGGAGCATGGCAGACCTATGCAAGGACATTGTGTGGAAGCACTTGTAGAGATGTCAAGGGACATCCAAAGAGGAGTGCTAGGGCAGGAATGTTATGCAGGAGGACTTGCTAGTATGACATGGGGACTTGAGGATGGCACATTGCAAATGATGAAGAGGACTTCATGGACCTGAATGGGGCACATCAAGAGTTGATAAGATTGGAGACTTGAGGATGGCACATTGCAGATGATGAAGAGGACTTCATGGACCTGAATGGGGCACATCGAGAGTTGATAAGATTGGAGACTTGAGGATGGCACATTGTAGATGATGAAGAGGCTTCATGGACCTGAATGGGGCACATCGAGAGTTGGTTTGAGGAGATGGTCTCTTCACATGGAGGAGACACACATATGGACAACATGTTGCAGATGAGATGGATGGAATTTCCATGGACCTGAGCATGGATTATTGAGATACATACTTTGGTATCGTGAGCTTGGTGGCAGTGGTCATTAGGTCGGAACATAGTGGAGAAAGAGTCTCTACATATGCTGCAGAGATGTTTGCCTTGTGTGGAAAGGTCGACATCGTGGATGATGATGATCTTGGTGGATGGTTACTGAGATGGTATGTTGTCGAGGACGACAACGATTTCAGGTGGAGGAGGATGTAAGGTCCTTGGATACGGACGCGTTCGGGTGCCGGGCGAAGTCACCGTGCATGGGCGCACGGGCGAGCGCGGGCGCACGGGGGAGCGCGGGCTGTACGACCGGCGGGCGGGTCTGCACGACAGGCGGGCGAAGCTGCACGGCGGGCAGGCGAGGCTGCACGGCGGGCGGGTCTGCATGACAGGCGGGCGGGTCTGCACGACGGGCGGGTGAACGCACACGGGCGCGCTGAACGGGCGACTTGCGACGATAGTGCGACGGACCTACAACAGAAATGTGACGATAGTGTGACAAAAGGCGAACACTTAGAATTCGACTAAGTGTTGGAACGCACACTTATACCACGACTTGGACAGCCTACAAGCCGACTTGTGAAAGAGCGTTGTGGGCGTATGTTCATGAATGTATGGGGTCGGCCATGGGGCTACACACCCCTTCATAAACCTACGTTAGAGTGTGTATAAATAAATGAACTTGGAGCTCATTTGTGACAAGGATCTTTGCTCACATAAGACCTTCGCATAAGAGGACAAGGAAGTGCGCAGTTTTAGTAAAGGAATGCGCATATCTCATGCGCATTAGCCTTAAAAAGATTGTGCAGATTTGTCTTAGTTGATGGTTGGCAAGTGTGCCATGTGTTGAGTGGATTTTCGTACACGGGTTTACGCAGGACTTGGCTAAGGGATCTTGGGTGGCTCGGGTGAGCACCTCCCTTCGTGCAAGGGTGCAGAACATGTTGTAAAAGGCAGGTGGCCTGTCTTTTGTAAAAATTGGTTAAGTGTGAGACCTGGTTCGGCCACGACACACTTGTTGTAAAATCTGATATTCTTGATATAATAAAATTGTCAGGCAGACTTTTTGGGAGTTGCCCCTCCCTTTGTACTTGCTTATTGTTGATGTTCTCGGTTTATTGTTCATGGTTAATAATTGAGAATGGTCTTCACTAAAGTATAAAGGATAATGCTTTATTCGGTCGTAAAAACATAAACTAAGTATGTTCATGTTGAAGTGGGCGTAGTCCACGGGTGTTAGTATTGTTAAAAAGAAAGCGCTTGGTGGTGCCGCACCTCGCTACAAGCGGTTGGAAGATCACCGCAGGTGTAGGGGCGTGATAGTGCACCTCTCAGCGGCGGCGGCAACACTCTTGTCGTTTAGGTTAGGGTGAAATGATAAATTGTAAACAGTAATTTTAACTTGTTAAAAACTTAAAATCTGAAGTGATGTGTTCACCGTTCCTGGCGAGCAAGGCGTGCAGCTAAAAAACGTTTTGAATTTTTCCAAAAACGTATGATGATTGTATGAAATGTATTTTTTTTTTTTAACGGGAGGGTTTTTCGTAAAAATGCCTGAGAAACGGCTTAAAATAACCGTAAGTTTCCGAATCCAAAAACAACACCCAATACATTTTTCCGGTCTTTTTTTCTGTTTTGACTGTGCATACGGATCCAAAATGGAAAACGACATTTTGGGTTTTCACGCAACCATTTCCGGCCACTTAGATGCAATGGAAATGTTTTATTGATATATTGTTATTTGGCAAGAGAAACCCACTTGTGCCTAGAAACCAAGTGGAAAGTGGAAAACAACTTGTTTGCATTAGAAGAGGTTAATAAAAACGTGGAAAATGAAGATTATAATGTATTGACAGAAAGGCACGACATAGGAAGAGAAGAAAGTGCAGGAGGAGAAAAGTCTCATTACAGAGCATAATGAATGGAATCAATAAGGTTTTGAAGATGTTTTTTTATATAAAATTAATATTAATTTTGAGTGTGCAGAGGTTTGCAACAACAATGAAGCAACAAATTTGAAAAAGAGTTAAAGTTCCTTAAAGCATGGCTTTCAACACCATGTGTTGATGAAGTCTGCATAGAAGTTGCAGCAATGAATGTTAAAACAACATGGACAATGTCGAAAATTAAAGTTGTCAATAAAATTTTGATGTACTGGAGTAGTGAAGAGATAAAATTTGACTACGGATTTATTTTGCAGCAAATTGATAATCAAAAAATTAATGATAAAAGTCAACCTATAGAAGATAGCTTATGGAAACAGTCCACATACAATGCAGATTTTTTTGAAGTAGAGGACATCCATGGATAGCCTTAAACACTTTTCTATGTTTTTATGATAAAAAATGATTTAACAATGGAATAGCTGCAACAACAGATGAAGAAACTGAAATTTGGAGCATAGAAAAGATAAAGCTATTGATAGGATACATGATTTGGAATAAAAGGAAAAAAATCCAACTCAAGTGTTGATGTCAATATTTTAAGTCATTGTAATCCTAGCTGATACTTGGAAGTTATGTTAAGTCATAGTTAAATTGTCAATCATAATTAAAAGAGTGTTGGAGATAATTACACCTCTCTGTCAAATAAATCAATCACTGAGACACCATCTCACCGTCACACACCACCTCACCGTGGCACACCGCCTCACCTTGATTAAATTCGAAAGAGAAACACCGCCATAACACAATTAACCGACATAGTTTTCTTGTATAAATGTAGGTGATTAAGGATAGAAGAGACGAACAACCAGTGTTGTAAGGCACCTGTAGCTGCATAGTGGTAATTGTCCTCGGGCTTTGGCATTTCAATCATTTATAAATTCATGTCTGGTTTTTGTTAGCACTGTAATTGCTTTGTCGTTGTGTCCTGTCATTCAGAAATCCACAAACCAACAGAAGTGTAACGAAACCTGCAGAACTGTAACGAAACCTGCGGACCTTTGAAGAAACAAAAGTTTATGTTATTCATGGTATCTTCCAACAGTATTGTCCTTTGCCTGTAATCCCTAAGAGGTACTAATTTTTCGTGTCAAAGTGTCAACAATAATGCCTTCTCTTACGGATAGTGTCTTACAAAGGGATTTCCCTTTTTTCTGTAACCTCTAAACAAGTACTAAGTTTTCTTGTGCATTGTCCAGAATAATTGGCCTTCTCCTGAAGTGTTCACGACACCTTGGACCATGTATTCGGTTTTCTTAATTTTATAACACAAAATTTATTACAGTATGAGAACGCTTCGTGTCCTTCTGGATTTTTATCATCTAGTATATCATCAAATTTAGATCTCATCAATTCTATCTTCATTATAACATCATGTGTCCAAGTTCACTTAAAAGTCTGACTTTGAATCCCATTACAGTGAATATTTGTTTTTATATTATTTCGAAAAGGAGAGGCTAACGTACCGTCCCTAATGTTTTGTTCCAATTAAATGGATTTTCAAAGTATAAATTGGAATATTTATTTTTTAGATATGGTTGAAGAGGAAATTTATATTTCGATGCTTTTTCATTTTACACTTACAAATTGCTTGGATGTAATTTTATTTTGTGAGAAGCGTCACCACAATTCTGGCAAAATACCGGGTACAAACGGGAACAACCACAAACTCGACGCCTTCCTCGCTTCAAAACACCGAGGTATGTGCTTCTGTTTACAATCATCGTAGAAAGCTGAAATCTCTGTTGTGTAGTATCAAGAAAGAAGCAGTTATAAGAATGATTACTTTTTATATGAAGATATTGCATTGCCGACAGATAATTAGCATATGGTATTGACGCTTATGCTATCCATATGCTTTTTCATGGATACTAATTCCAATCCGGATCTTACATATTTTACTGGGTTGCTTTTGTTGGTCTGTGTCGCTAATATGAAATAATAGATATTGAAGTTTGTTCATGTTGACAGCAAACATAGGACCAAATTTTGAATACAAATTAATTTAAAAAATAAATTAGCTTTTACATTGGAATTTGCCCAGTTGTGAGGTAAATGAGGACTTTGACCAACGTATTAAACATTTTAGTATTTAATGGACAACAATATTTGAAAATGGTCTTTTTGTTATACTTTTACTTTTCTTTAATGGCTGTACTTTCATTTTTATTTTGAATGTTTGTACTTTCATTGTTTTTATGAGATATGAATAGTAAAAAAATAAAAAAGCTAGAGGATAAAAGAAAATGATAATAATATTAGAAATCTAACTTATTTAGAATAACAAGATTATTATATTACTCGAGAGTGTAAATAGTGTATATAATGTGATAAGTTCGAGATTATTATGTGACTTGAGAGTATAAATAGTGTATATAATGTGATAAGTTCGCTTCAGAAATATATGAAATTTGATAATAAGAAAGATTAAGACATTAAAATTTGGAAAATATAATAAGGAGAATTACATATATGAATGATTGGAAAACACAAAAAAAAAAATATTTAAAAATAATTTAGGATTTGTTAAGAATGAATTTAATGTTAAATCTAATAATATTAAAATCAATCTACGAAGTATATGTATGTATAAAAATAGGAAGTGAATAAGTTACACATTTTGAAGATTTGGTCTGTCTATTTAATTCTTACCTTTCATTTATTTAGAGTTTTTGATCATTTAATGTAGTGTAGAATTGAGATTAGGGTTATGTTTTGGCAATTAATTTGTAAGTTTATTTAGACATCTATATTTAACACCATGAAATCCATCATCATAGATATTATTATAGTCTTTGAACATGAAATGTAATGTACCATGGACATTAGGGTTATGTTTTGGTAATCATTTTGCAAGCTTTTTTAAACATCTATATTTACCATCATGAAATTCATTTTTATCAATGTTGTTATAGAAAGCAAGTTCATTATATTCTGGTAACTGTAAAATTATAACTTAGGATGGACATCATCATAAATATTATTATAGTCTTTGAACATGAAATTTAGGGTTATGTTTTGGTAATCATTTCGCAAGTTTTTTTAAACATCTATATTTACCATCATGAAATTCATCTTTATCAATGTTGTTATAGAAAGCAAGTTCATTATATTTTGGTAACTGTAAAATTATAATTTAGGATGGACATTAGGGTTATGTTTTGGTAATCATTTTGCAAGCTTTTTTAAACATCTATATTTACCATCATGAAATTCATCTTTATCAATGTTGTTATAGAAAGCAAGTTCATTATATTTTGGTAACTGTAAAATTATAACTTATTTTAACTTATTCTTAAAATTTTGTTTAACAAGGAATTTGATTTCATTTATTTTTGGAAAAACCTAATTTCTATTAATTATATCATATTTTATATATATTAATATTATTATTTAGTTCGTTAGCAATCAATTTTAATTAATTATTATTTAAAAAAATATATATATATATATTTATTTAAATATAGGATAAAACTTATATCACAAACCAATTTTGTTATAATTAAAATACTACTTTAAATAAACCAATTTTGTTATAATTAAAATGCTACTTTACATAAAAATAACGCTTTTAAGTCAGTAATACCTTTTTCTTTTTTTGGTAATGACTAGTTTTTTCCGTTTATATTTTACACATCTTTGTAACATGGCAATAACCTCTTGCAAATCAAGAATAACTTCCTTAAAGTAAAATCGAGCTATGCGTAGAAGTGTACATAAAGTGAATTACAGCTCGCGTATTGTTACTTTGGGATGTTCCAAAAAATCACCAATTTTCATGAGCCCCGCATATTATTTCGTAGCACCAGAGACTTCTGAAACATTACAATAGTGTCCGTGATGTAGGTAGATTAACGATAAAACGGTTAAGTACATAACGTTGCAGTTTAATGTAACGAAAAAGCGAGAAATAAAGTCTGTACTCTCAAAATAGTAAATAGGCGGGAGGTTTTGACGCGGAATTATGTGAAGAATTCAATATGCTAAAAACGCTCAGCATAACTCTATAGTGTTGAGAAAGGGAATTGAAGAAAAAGCAAGTGGGGAGTTACCGAGGAAGAACTGTCTATCTGCAGTGTACAAGTGTGGTACAGGGGTTAAATTTGACGCCCGTATACTCGTATTTAGTTTTTTTCTCCACGTTATGTGTAATTTGCCAATAATTTGTATGGCAATAATTTTTTTTTAGCCCGTATACTCGTATTTAGTTTTTTTCTCCACGTTATGTGTAATTTGCCAATAATTTGTATGGCAATAATTTTTTTTATAACTTGCCAATAATTTGTAGAATCGCAATTTGCCAAGTGATTGCTATCCGGATTCCAGACTAAGTCCGGAATATCAATTTCTAATTTTCAACCCGTAAATGGTATCAAGTGATTGCTATCCAGATTCTGGTATCGCAATTTGCCAAGTGATTGCTATCCGGATTCCAGACTAAGTCCGGAATATCAATTTCTAATTTTCAACCCGTAAATGGTATCAAGTGATTGCTATCCGGATTCCAGACTAAGTCCGGAATATCAATTTCTAATTTTCAACGGTAAATGGTATCAGGTATGGTATTGTATGGTATTATTGGTAATTAATTCCCAGCGACCCACTGCGGAGTTATGTTACTAATTTATGGTGATTCGGAATAAGTTATAAATATCAATTTTTAATTTTCAATTCTTAATTCTCAACACTTAATTTTCAACAGGTAAATGGTATGATATTATTGGTAATTAATTCCCAACTAACACTGCCGAGTTATGTTACTAATTTACTTTCAAGTTCCAAGTCCCAATATTATTGGTAATTAATTCCCAACTAACACTGCCGAGTTATGTTACTAATTTACTTTCAAGTTCCAAGTCCCAATTCGTGTCAAATTCCAATGAAGTTATGTTACTAATTTATGGTGATTCGGAATAAGTCATAAATATCAATTCCTAATTTTCAATTCTTAATTCTCAACACTTAATTTTCAACAGGTAAATGGTATGATATTATTGGTAATTAATTCCCAACTAACACTGCCTAGTTATTTTACTAATTTACTTTCAAGTTCGAAGTCCCAATTGGTGTCAAATTCCAATGAACAGCAATTTGTGAGTTGAGTTATTCATTGTTGAATGTGGTGACTTTGGTGAGGAGCAAGGCATAAGAAAAACTCTGCAAACTCTGGAACTTCTGGGAATGCTACAAAACCAGAACTCAGTCGACCAAGTAACCAGTAAGTGATAGCCTATTAGGCATACATAGTGAGAGATGCTCTGCTCTATTCGTTTTTCTGTGCATGCTTGTTGGATATCTGTATTCGTTTTTCTATGTAGTTATTCGTTTTTAAATTTGTTCGCTGCCTTTTTCTATGCATGCTTGTTGGATATCTGTATTCGTTTTTCTATGTAGTTATTCGTTTTTAAATTTGTTCGATGCGTTTGGAATCTCCATTACCTGTAGAAAAACCAAGTTCAGTTTGTTGTTTTATCTAATGAAAAGCCAAGTTGAATTTGAATTTGCAGTTCGTTGTTTTATCTACAGAAAAACCAAGTTGAATTTGTTGTTTTATCTATAGAAAGTAAACAGTTTGGCAAGACTGTTATGAAAAACTTACCTCGTTTGGGTGCTTGTTTCCCTAGTCCACAGTTAGGGTGCTTGTTTCCCCAGTACACAGTTTGGCAAGACTGTTATGAAAAACTTACCTCGTTTGGGTGCTTGTTCCCCAGTCCACGGCAAACTGTATAGAGTCACATTTTTTATCGACTCTTATAGGCCAGTAATGGTGTTGGGGAACAAGCCCTCTGCTATAAAAGTCATAGTATTGTGGTGTTACCAAAAGAGTTGGTGAGTCACACGCCAATGACTACTATAAAATAAATTGGCTGGGTTGTAAAGTCCATGCCTGGAGACTATTACCCTATGTTGAATTGGTAAATGCATCGTTCTTCTTTGGAAGAGGTGCAAGCTTACAAATCTCGTGTGAAGTGAGGGTTTACAGGTCTGCAGAGATCAATTAAAAGCTTATTGATTAAAAAACTAAAAGTTTAATACAAAATCTCGTGTGAAGTTAGAGTTTACAGGTCCGCAGAGATCAATTAAAAGGTTATTGATTAAAAAACTAAAAGCTTGATACAGACCTTAAGAATCCTATTTTAATATACATTACCAAGAATTATTTGCAACTCTTACAGCACTTAATGTAAGTTACATATCGCCCAAAGCCACTTAATGTAAGTTACATATCGCCCACGGGGCTTTGGATTGACGGTGAATGGGTGCACTGTTAAGGCACTCCTTGCGATAGGTCACTGGTTCAATTCCCCGTGGGTACTTAGTTTAGTCTTAACCTAGAAAAAAAAAAAAAATGTAAGTTACATATCAAGGGCTGCTTGGCAGAGACCCTATATATTGTTATAAACAACCTTAGGACTTCGAAATAGATTAAATTATAGTTACATGCCAAAGCTTGAAACTTGAAAGTAGATCGCCAGATACTTCAAAAAAGCAGAGCGCACAGACATTAGTGAAATTGAATTAGCGCACAGACATTAGTGAAATTGAATTAGTGTTACATATCTTCAGAAAAAAATTCGATAGAAGCCTGTGTCAAATGGATAGTTACTCCGATAACATCTAGTTTAACAAGCAGCAAAAAATGGCTCCACCAGATTTCAGCTTTCAGATTGCACAAGTATAATACACTGGCCAAAGCAAATAGACAGAGAGGCAACAACGTGAAGGAGAATCTGAATAATTGTTACCAAAATTTTCAGGGATGGCTCTTGATCTAACTTAAATAAAAATACACATTAATACAGTACCTGTAAGCCACCCAAAATGAGGATCACAAAGAATACAAACATATTCTCCAGACAGTTCTGAGGTCCTCGCTGTGACCAAACAATCAATAATTGGTCAAACATAAAAATACACGGTTAATATTAGCATTATACAGCCCTAAGAATTATCTCATGTCCTCGGTTAAGAATTGTAACTTTTAATAGAGTATTTTTAGCCGGCTCTTTCTTCAAAGTTTGGGCATCAACAGGGCCGAATTTTCTGTCACTGGCTTTATGAATTCTGTTAATAGCCCTTTTACTTACCCCGGGAAACGATGCGTCCTGGGGTTTGGTCTTCAAGGGCCGTTTCTTCTCAGGATTTTAGCCCTAAGGAGAAATAGGCGTCCTGTCACTGCGTCCCGGCGATCTTACCATGAAAAACCTTGGAAAGGGTGAGGTGTCTCATCCCTTTTATAAAATTTAAAAAAACACGTAAAGCACTTGAAATATACCTGAAACTATACCCGAAACTACGTTTATGACAACTTTCCGTAACTGAGGACTGAGGAGATCATTCCTCAACAGTTTGTGCACTGAGCCTCCCATGAAAGTTCCAAACACAGGCAAAGAATCTAGTGGAGACACAGGAAATAAAATACAGAGGCGAACTGTTACAACAAGAAGAAATCTTTGTTCAATAGCGCTTCACAAATTCGACATGGAGTTTTACACAACGCGAAAAAGAGAAATTGCTTTTAGTTTCATTCATATACAGAAAATTGCTAGCCCAATACATTACACATGTGGCTTTGATATATAGCCAGATGGAGTCTTTATTTGAGCAGCGATTATAATCAATGACACATCCGAAAATCAATTGTCTTGTGTAAAAACTTATAGTTCATGGAATTTTCCACATGGCGGGGATACATAGCCAATGCCATATGGAGTGTTTATGTCTGACAGTGACAAATCAACATATGAGACTTTATGTTGGCAGATGGTACAGTTAGTGATGACATGTACGAAAGGCATTCACCTCGTGACAGGTGCATCATGCATGACATTTTCCACGGGTCTCGGATAGATAGGCTTCGCTCTCATATGTTTGCTCATGTAATGTAAAATAAGTAATAATGGGAGAATTTTGCAGCGATCAGTATGGTTGAGAATCGAAAAATACTAATAGTTTAATAAGTTCTAAGTGGTGGAGATATCTTTGATTTTTCTTGATATTTCTAATTTCTTCTCATTTTCAGGTCTCAAAAACAAAAACAAAGTGTAGCAATGAGATTTAAGCTGAATGGTACAACAGAGAATGGAAAATTTGCAACAATTATGAGTACAATTTAAAATTAGATGAAACTTGTACAAATAAATATTAAAAGTCATATGATGAGCAATTTAAAAATAAAAATGTCATAAAAAAATTCCTTGACAGATAGAGTCACCTGTCAAATTTAACCTCTGCCTGGGTAGTTTAAGGAAAGTAGCAGAATGGTCTGCTAGAACAAATGAGGCTATTCTGGTTGTTATGGCTATGTGTCCATGGAAGAGTAGTTGACTATGTTCGAGCGTCATATCAAAAAATAGTATCTGTAATGCTTTCTCCTCACGTGTAGATACCTTGAATTTGCATTTAGCTACGTATAAAATTATTTGTGAAAGATGTTAAAACTGTATATTAGAGTTACAAGGATGTCGTAACATATGCTAATTTAATTGTCTGTGAACAAAAATGAATTGTAGTTATCACTGCCATAGAATTTTTCGGTCCACATAGAGGATCCCACATCTCAGATCTTTTGTTCTACAAGCTGCGTGACTCATCAAAATGAAATATACATATTTTTCTTTTTGAAAATTGATGAATGAAAGAGTGAGTATTTACAACGCAACATATGAAAAGTCAAAATAATTAAGTTCATGAACATGCTCGCCATACCTTATTTGTAATCTTAGTCTTTTCATGTAATCTTAGTCTTTTCATAATATTATTACATGAGTGTATGTTTGAATACTATGCAAAATAGTTTTTAGCGATTCAAAGTTTTATAGTAGTAGAAGGTTAATCTTAGTCTTTGAATGTATGTTTGAATATTATGCAAAATATACATTATTTGTAATCTTAGTCTTTTCATAATATTATTACATGAGTGTATGTTTGAATACTATGCAAAATAGTTTTTAGCGATTCAAAGTTTTATAGTAGTAGAAGGTTAATCTTAGTCTTTGAATGTATGTTTGAATATTATGCAAAATAGTTTTTAGTTGTTTAAAGTTTTATAGTAGTAGAAGTTTTGAAGATAGGGAGGAGAAAATCATGAGCAAATTGTATCGGTGGGTGAAAACAAAATTTTATTTGTTATTATACTGTGTTACAATACAAAAACCAGAGAGCAGTCCAAGTGTGTGAAATATCCACTTTTCACTACAGTGAATAAGCCAAAGTCTAAGTTTTTAGCTTTGTTTCAAAAGTCAAAGTCTAAGTTTTTAGCTTTGTTGAAAATTGATGAATGAAAGAGTGAGTATTTACAACGCAACAAATGAAAAGTCAAAATAATTAAGTTCATGAACATGCTCGCCATACCTTATTTGTAATCTTTGTCTTTTCATATTATTATTACATGAGTGTATGTTTGAATACTATACAAAATAGTTTTTAGCTGTTCAAAGTTTTATAGTAGTAGAAGGTTAATCTTAGTCTTTTCATATTATTATTACATGAATGTATGTTTGAATATTATGCAAAATAGTTTTTAGTTGTTCAAAGTTTTATAGTAGTAGAAGGTTTGAAGATAGGGAGGAGAAAATCATGAGCAAATTGTATTGGTTGGTGAAAACAAAAGTTTATTGGTTATTATACTGTGTTACAATACAAAAACCAGAGAGCAGTTCAAGTGTGTGGAATATCCACTTTTCACTACAGTGAATAAGCCAAAGTTTAAGTTTTTAGCTTTGTAATTGTTTTTTCCAACTATGAAATATTAATACAAAGTATTTCAGTTGCATACTCAATGACAAGAGACATATTTCTAGTTTTACAGCACATTATTATGCTTGCTCTATTTTTATACATAAATTTCTGGATTTTACCTTCTGCCTCAAAATTAGACACATATTAGACTTGTAAGAAAGCCTAATACCATGGTTCAAAGGAGACCTCTGGTAGTGGAAACTAGTGGAAGAGATCGAACGATTGGTAACAATTAGGATGCAAACAACTCGGAGAAGAAATGAGGTGATTGTGAATGCTATGTCTATGTGACTAATGAAGAGTACTTGACCTTGTTTCTACACCATTTTAGAATATCATATATGTGATGCTTGCTTCCCAAGGGTAGGTATCATGAGATTGCATTTAGATTCATCTATTTTCATAAAATTGTGACTAGGGTAAAAATTGTACTTTTAAGTTACAGGTTTTTGTAACGTGTTAATTAAAATGAAGGCGCAGTGAACATAAATAAATTCTAGCTATGGTTGCCATAATTTTTTTAGGTCCGGGCAACATATCCCATATCCCAGATCCTTTGTTAAACAATTTGCACTACTGATCAAAATGAAAAAGAAGTGATTTCCTAAGAATCTTGCAACCTTGTAGATTTTGTTAGACCAGAGCATTCATAACACACAATGGATTTATACTCGGAGACTTAGACGACAATAGCAGAGAATAATTCACAGAGACAAACAAATGGAGAAAAAACAATATACTTAGTCAGAAATAGCAGAATAGATAAAACAATCACTGGAGAACAGAAATTACTTTGCATTACATAACAAGCTTGGTCCTTGGCTTGCTTTCCTTGGCCAGAGAAATTACAAATTTATAGAGGCAGAAGAAGGATCTAGAATCCTGTATGTGATTCAGATGGAGACATGGAATGATCTAGAAACTAATGGCAGTGTAGAAGAATCTAGAATCCTGCATGTGATTCATGAATTTGGCTTCGCACTTAACATTCTTCCACTTGAATCCAAACAAGAGTCATCAAGTCACACCGAGTCCTATCATGCCTCTACATAACTCATGTTTATTTCGTGGTAGAATCTTAGTGAGCATATCAGCACGGTTCCTATCTGTATGTATCTTTTCCACGGATAATTGTTCTTCCTCCAACACATGCCGAATCCAATGGTACCTTAAGTCAATGTGCTTGGTTTTTGAATGAAATGCTGGGTTTTTCACCAAGTGAATGGCACTCTGGCTATCATAATATAACACATACTTGTCCTGCTTTATTCCTATATCTCCTAGGAATTGTTGTATCCACAACATCTCTTTACAAGCTTCTGTTGTAGCTATGTACTTTGCTTCTGTTGTAGAGAGGGCTACTATTCTTTGTAGCCTTAACACCCAAGATACTGCTGCACCTGCTAATGTATACAAATAACCAGTAGTGGACTTTCTGGTATCCATATCTCCAGCCATATCCGCATTTGTAAATCCTTCAATCACAGTTTCATCATGACCAAAACATAAACGATAATGACTAGTACCCTTGAGATACCTCAAAATCCATTTTACTGCTTGATAATGTTGTTTGCCTGGATTGGCAAGGAACCTACTCACTACTCCCACTGAATATGCAACGTCTGGTTGTGTGGATACCATGGCATACATCAAACTACCAACTGTTGAAGCATAAGGAATCTTTCTCATCTCTTCTTTCTCCTTGTCATCACTAGGACATAATTCAATACTCAGCTTGAAGTGGGTTGCAAGGGGTGTACCAACTAGCTTGGCATCCTTCATATTAAACTTGTAAAGAACCTTGTTGATATATTTTTCTTGTGATAGCCACAACCTTTTTTTTTCTATCATGCATAATCCGCATGCCCAATATTTGTTGTGCTGGTCCCAAATCCTTCATTGCAAATTTGCTACCCAAATCTTTCTTCAATCTATTGATCTTATTCTTAACATGCCCAACAATCAACATGTCATCCACATATAACAATAATATGATATACTTTCCTTGATAATACCTCTTGATATAGACACAATGGTGAGCTTCCAACCTCTAAAACCCATGTTCCAACATGAATGAATCAAATTTCTTGTACCATTTTCGAGGTGCCTATTTCAACCCATAGAGACTCTTCTTCAACCTACAAACAAGGCCTTCTTTGCCTTTTTCTATGAAGCCTTCTTGCTGCTCCATATAAATTTCTTCCTCCAATTTACCATGAAGGAATGCAATTTTTACATCTAACTTTTCACATTCTAGGTCTAAAGCAGCAACTAGACCAAGAATGTCTCTAATGGATGAAATTTTAAAAATAGGTGAGAAAATCCAGTGAAGTCAATACCTTCTTTTTGGGCAAAACCTTTCACCACCAGCCTTGCTTTATACCTCTTCTTCTTTTCATCACCTTCATGCTTAATCATGTACACCCATTTGTTTTGTAGAGCCTTTCTACATTTTGGGAGGCTTACCAACTCCCAAGTTTTATTTTCCTGCAAAGAGTTCATTTCTTCTTCCATTTCTTTCTTCCATTCTTTATTGTGCTCGACTTTACAAGCTTCTTGAAAACAATTAGGTTCACCTTCATCAGTCAAAAAAATATAGTTTGAAGGAGGATACCTTTGTGAAGGCTTATGAGACCTAGAATATCTATGAACCAATTGTGGTGGTGCATTATCAAGTCGAATCTCCTTTAAAGGTTCCTACAAGATTCCTTCTTCTTGTTGTTCATCATTTTCCACTTGTTGTTCTTCATGCTCCTGAATTTGCTGTTCATTTTCTTGTATTGGTGGTATATTTTCCTGCTGCTCTTCAAACCTGTCAATAACCTTATTGACCTCCAACTCACCTACAGTCCTCTTGAACATTTTTGACTCATTAAATATAACATCCCTGCTTCTAATAACTTTATGTTTGATTGGATCCCATAGAAGATAACCAAAATATTCATCCGCATATCCCAAAAAAATGCATTTCATAGATTTATCATTTAGCTTAGTTTTATTTTCTTTGGGAATATGTACAAATGCTTCACATCCAAAGATTTTCAAGTGAGAATAATTCAAATTCTTACAAGTCCAAACTTCTTCAGGGATATCGCCATCCAAGGCTGTAGTTGGAGATCTATTTACGAGGTAGCAAGTGGTCATGGCTGCTTCAGCCCAAAAATTCTTCTCCAAACCAGAATTGGACAACATACTTCACACATTTTCCATAATGGTGTGATTCATCCTTTTTGTGACACCATTCTGTTGAGGAGTACCAGGCACAGTCTTCTCATGCTTTATGCCAAACCTATTACAATCTTCCTTAAATGCATTTGAGCAATATTCTCCACCATTATATGTTCTTAAACACTTCAGCAATTTGTTAGTCTCTCTTTCAACAACAACATGGAATTGTTGAAATATTCTATACACTTCACTTTTATTTTTAATAGGATATGCCCAAACCTTCCTGGATGCATCATTTATAAATGTTACAAAATATGATGCTCCTCCTAATGATTTGATGTTAAAAGACCCAAACACATCTGAGTGTACCAATTCTAACACATTTTTCTTTCTATCATGGCCACCTCTAAGGAATGAAACCCTTCTTTGTCTACCATATATACAATGCTCACAAAGATCAAGATTGTAGGATTTCAAACCTGGCAATAAATTTTATCAACAAAGATTTCTAAGCCCTTCTCGCTCATGTGACCCAAACGCTTATGCCATAGATCTGCTGAATTTCCTTCTTTTGTGACAGCAACCAAATCTGATTTTCTTGTCAGTGTCTTCAATGTGTATAATGTTCCTGTCTTGGGTCCTTTGGCCACGACCAATGCAGCATTGCTAATTTTCCAGCCTCCTTTTCCAAAGCTTGTCGAATAGCCTTCATCATATAGTTGTCCCATAGAGATTAAACTTATGTGCATTTCTCGTACATGCCTGACTTGTTTCAACAATATATCTTGTCCATCTTTCATCTTGATTTGTAAATCTCCCACTCCAACAATACTGCAAAAATGATTATTCCCCAAATGCACTCTACCATAATCACTAGGATTATATGAAACACAACTATCTTTGCATGGGGTTATATGGTGAGATGCCCCAGAGTCAAGGATCCAATCAAAGCTACTGCTAAATGTATATACACATGCATCCTCTACTAAAACAGTAAAAAACACATCACCATCTGTGGCTACAACAGTAGTCTCACCTTCACTTGTGCTGGATGACTTGTGATTTGTACTAGACGGTCTCTGATCGTTTTGTCCTTTCTTCAAGAATCAACATTCTTTCTTCACGTGCCTAGGTTTTCCACAATGAAAGCAGATGATTCTACCTCTCCTTGATTTTGATCGGCCTCCCAATGTTGATCGCCCTTGCCAGCCTCGATCCATTCTCATACCACAATCAGCTAGGGCTAGAGCCTCTCCTCTCTTGTTTTCCATAATTGACTTGTGTCGCAGCTCCTCATTCATTAAACTGCTATTGACATTATCAAACTTCAAGGTCCCTGTAGTTGTTGAAGTGCTCGTAGCTACAATTAATTTTTCCCATCTATCTGGCATAGAACACATCAGAAAAATAGTTCTAATTTCATCATCTAAAATGATTTTAACAGAGGGAAGATGATTAGTAATAATATTAAATTCATTCAAGTGCTCAGCAACTGTAGCACCCTCCTTCATTTTGAGATTATAAAGCTTCTTCATCAAGAACACTTTGTTTGATGCTGTGTTCTTCTCATATAGATCATGGAGCTTATTCCATAATCCTTCAGCTATCTTTTCTCTAGACACATTGAAATAAACATTCTTTGCTAAATATTGGTGGATTGTTTCAATTGCCTTTCTATCTAGCTTATTCCACTCTTCATTTGTCATAAATGAGGGTTTCAATGTTGTGCCCTCAATCGGAAAATACTGATCCTTTAAAAGTAGTATATCCTCCATCTATGATTTCCATAGGGAAAAATTAGCCCTGCTCAACCTCTCCATATCCATAACTATTGTCTCCATTTTCAATCAAATTCACGCCCCAAAACACAAAAACTCCCCTTAAAAATAAAACTTTAATTATTACTCTTTAAAATTTAGTAATAATGACCTTCCTCCTTTTAAAATACCCTTTTCAAAATTCTTGCTCCTTTTAAAATATATTTTTCAAAATTCTAGCATATAATTATATATTTTCATAATCAATATCAAAACATATATAATGTTTTAACTTTTTCACATTTCACACATATATATGTTGGTTTGAGAAAAAAACTTGACGTATACGTGTAATCTTGATGTAAAAAAAACTTACGAACACCACGTTTCAACTCCAAAATCCTCGGATCTCCACGTTTCAAACTCCAGCAACACGTTTCAACATAGATCCACGACCTTGTTTTTCTTGCAACAACAGCTTTTTTAGTTCCAGCATTCCTCATCTATTTCCTGGATAGATCCCTCAACAACTCCAGAGGTAATAGTCATCGTTTTAAAGAATGCTGCCAGAGTAAGGTGATGGCACCAAGCGGCTTGCACAGTGGATATTCGACCCTAGCTCCGACACCAGTTGTTAGACCAAAGCATTCATAACACACAATGGATTTATACTCAGAGACTCAAATGACAATAGCAGAGAATAATTCACAGAGACAAACAAATGGAGAAAAAACAAGATTACTCAGTCAAAAACAATAGAATAGATAAAACAAGCACTGGAGAATAGAAATCACTTTGCATTACATAACAGGCTTCGGCCTTGGCTTGCTTTCCTTCACCAGAGAAGTTACAAATTTATAAAGGCAGAAGAAGGATCTAGAATCCTGTATGTGATTCAGATGGAGATCTGGAATGATCTAGAAACTAATGGCAGTGTAGAAGAATCTATAATCTTGCATGTGATTCATGAATTTGGCTTCACACTTAACAGATTTAACATATGAATTTTAGAATCTCATATTAACCATTGTCACATTTTCATCATACTTTACTTTATGGAGTAAAATCCCATCAATAGGAAAAAACAAATCTTTGTTTTCTTTCCAACAAATTAGAAATATATCATCAAATTACTATAATGTAGAAAAGATATCGGTTTTCATGGCTATAAAACATGAATATCTCCTTCTTGAATGCACTAACATCCTCTAACGTTTGAAGGCTGCCATTTTCTCAATGATTATTCTTAGGCTATCACCAATAAATTTAGTTTTCCATATATCCATCAAGAAAGGTATTAGGGATAGGGAAAACTAAGAGCCTATTTTATCTTTATCCATGCATTAGTAAAATTATTAGGATGTCCATCATATTGGGAGCTAAGAGGTCATCTTAAATGCATAATTGCATTTTTTTTACATAAAGAATTTGGAAATGAAAGAGAAAGAGCTTACTCTACATACAATTAAATGTCCTCAAATTTGTAGATAAAACATAGGAATTTCCCAGGTATGAATAGAAGATTGTAAAAATTACAGATATTTTGAATTTTTTTGTTTTTCTATATTTTTTATTAATAATTAATTTGTTGGCATATTTTAACAATTGCCAACTTGACAACAATTGTATCTAATATTTTGTCCAATTTTTTTTATCACAATGCTAAATATTAATATAATTTGTAATACAACTTTTGTAACAGTGTTGTTTGCAATACAATTTTCATTAATGTGGACTTTCTAAAGATCAGTTCCATATTCATCAATGAGTTGTTTTACAAAATGGTACTTAATATCAATATGTTCAGTATTTTTATGATAAGTTGGATTTGTAGTCAAATGAAAAACACTTTGGCAGTAACATAATATATTTATATTGTTTTGTGCTCTTCCAATCATACCAAGAAGACCCTTCCACCAAATCATTTTTTTACAAGCATGTTACACAACAAAATATTCTATGAAAGTAGTGCATAGAGCAGTTTCTTCCTGAGGCTTCGACATCCAACTAATGGATCCTCTTGCAAGAGTAAAGAAATATCATGAAATAGAGCTTCTCTCGTCCAAATCACCAATAAATTCTAAATCAACGTAGTTGCATGTAGACTCACTTCTACCATTAAAGGTCATGTAGTAACTAGTTGTGCAACTTAGATATTGAAGCACCCATTTCATTATATTGCATTTTTTTTCCCTACATTTTCCATATATTTGCTAAAAACATCCATTGCATGTGAAATATCTTGTTTTGTGTATATCTTCAAATACATGAGACTTCCTAGTTCATTATCATAAAATACACAAGATATATAATATTTGTTTCCTTGATACTAGGACATAAAATTAAATAAAACTTTAAATGGGACGAGAAAGGAATATTTACAGGTTTCACATTATTCATTCTGAATTTTACATGTATCTTATCAACATATTTTTGTTGTGAAAAAATGAGCTTATTATTTCCATTGCTATGTGTATTTGAATGCCCAAGATTAATTTTTATGCCAATTGATCATTCATATCAAAGGTCCTAACAATACAAGTCATCAACTTGTTTATTGTCTACATGATTTTTCTTGCAACAACCATATGGTAAACATATAATACGGAGATAATGAATATACCATTCAAACATTTGAAATAAACACAATGGTCATTGTTAACTCTCGTGTGACTATACCTTGTCATGAAGGAGTCAAACATTGTGTACCATTGCCTAGTGATTTTTTCTGGGAATACAATGAATTCTTGAGCTTGAAAACTAATACTCTTCTATAATTTTTCACAAAACCATATGGTTGTTCCATTTATATATCATCATCTAAATATTGATGTAGAAATGTTGTTTTAACATATAATTTCCTTAAATTCAAGTCAAGCGAAAAAGCTAGTGCGAACAAAATACAAACAGATACAATTCTAATAACTGGAAAAAGTATTTTATGGAAATATATACCTTCCATTCGAGAGTAAAGGATTTCCTTGAAATATATACCTTGAGAGTCACCCTGTGTCACTAGTTCTATTTTATACCTTTCAATATTACTAACAATGCCTTTTTTCAATTTGTATATCCATTTACATCAAACAACATTTCTATATCTGCGAAGTTCTACTAGCTCCCAAGTTTTGTTTTTCTCTAAGGAATATTTTTTTTCATTTCATAACCAACTTACATTTAGAATTATTAATATCATTTATTTCTTTTTGATCATAAGAATATTCCCTACTGTTAGTAACCAAAGAAACTAATGAAGTAAAATCGACATACCTTTTAGGTGAATTTATCGTCTATGTAAATCTTCTTAGTGTTGGTTCTGTAATTCCCACATTTTTTAAAATTTGTTCATCATCTACAAGTTATTTCTCATCAAAGCCTCAAGTTTTGTTCCATTTTCTTTATCAATATGGATAAATGCTTCGCAATTAAAAATATTCAGAAATTATTCGCTTACCTTTTCACCTATCCACGCCTCCTCTAGGTTACCACCATCCAAGGAAGTTGAAGGCCCTCTATTTATTAAGTAAACAATAATATCTATAGTATCTAGTAAAAAATGGAAGGGAAATCATGCATGCAATCTTATACTCTTTGCATGCTCCATTATTATCATATTCATCATTTGTGACACACCATTTTCTTGCAGCGTTCTTGGAAAAAACTTCTATATGACTCCCATGATATCAACAATAACCCTAAAACTTCTTAATACAATATTCACGTATATTATCTCATACGACACACTTAAAAATAATTATTATCTCATTCTCAACCAAAGCCTTCCATTTCTTAAGAGCATCAAATGCATCATATTTATTTCTAAAGAAATAAAGTCATTTTTTCGTACTTGTATCATCAATAAAATAACATAATAGCAAGAGTCTCTAAAAGATGATATTTGTTTTAGCCCCCATACATTTTTCGTGCACAAGCTCTAAATTTTCAATCTTCTTTTCCTTTCAAAATCTAAAAAATATAAATCTTTTCACCCTTCCATAAAAAAGATGTTTGGAGATGTTTAAATTAACCTTCTACAAATTAGGCAATAGTTTCCCTGAGTGGAGAATCTACACCCACTTCTTATTCAAGTCCTCAAGTCTACCATGCCATAATTTTGTCTTTAATCTCATAGAAGCTAAAGCAATATAAAGTTTATCGTTAATAGTATGTGAATACAATGTATGCACCTTCTCTCATTTTTCCATTATTAAAGATCCTTTAGTGACCTTCCATGATTTTCCTGTAAATGTGACTATACAACCTTCACTTAACATCTACCCTGTTGAAATTAAACTTTTTCTTAAACCGTGAATGTTTCACAATCATTCCTTTCCATTAAATAATCCTATCCATACCTTACTCTTTCCCACAATTTTACATTTTTCATCCTAAGTAAAATAAACCATTCAACAACGACCTTGCGTGGTATGAAATTAAGCCTCTTTGTCTATCAACCAAAAATGACTAATTTGATGTACTAAAATGATTAAATAATTTCTTAACACATCACCTACTACATTTCTTCGTTATTATTCTCCCGTTGGTCATCCCCTTTTTTACTTTTAGAGACCAACAATGTTTCTTCTTGGGTCATTGATTCCCATAATGATAACCTTTCAACCTCCTCCTCTATTTGCATCTTCCCTTCATAGACTTTCCATGACTCACTAGGTTGTTTTCCCTCTCCCTTTGTCTTTCCCTTTTCTCTATAGTCAAAGTATTATGTGGCATCTCAACTATTTTTCTCCATTACATTTTTTTGAAAGGATAAACCAAAGAACATAATCAAACTTTAAATTGATTGAGCTATATACAAAACAACTCATAACCATGCCCAAACCATTACATCTTTTTGGTAATGAGGACAAAATAAAATGGCCCTTAAGCTTTTCATCATAGTTTACTCCTATAGAAATTAATTGACTGATGATTATGTTAAGCTCATTTATATGATCAGGAAAAGAAACACCTTCGAACATATTCATATAAATAAACACTTCATACGAGATTCCTTGTTGGAAGCTCGAGGTTTTTCATACAATTTATCCAATATCCTTGTCAAACCCTTTGTTGCCTTTTATTTTGAAATATTGGAAATCATCGATAGTGCCAAGCATAGCAATATTGTTCCCATTTTGTTTCATCAATAGTGCCAAGGATAGCAATATTGTTCGCAATTTGTTTCTACTAATTAGGTCCAATTCTTCAACTTTCATTATTTTTAGTGTCTTTCTTATTCCATCTAATACCATAATTTTTTTCCCTAGATATATAATTTTCCATTTCATCCTCCATAGTTGGTAGTTTGTTGCTATTAAACTTCTTGACCATAAAAGCTTCTTTCTCCATTTATCCCACTCAATCCAAGAAGCCTCCTTTCCTATGAGCTTTAGCAACCAAATAAATCTTTGTGTTTGGTATTAGTTAGGCATAAAATCACATAAGAAGAAAATATAAATGAATGAAGAAATAAAAAATAGAGCAAAGAAATACAAAAGAGACACTAGTTTATGTGCTTCACTCAATTAGGGCTACATTCATTGAGAAATTGTAAATAATTTGTTTTGTTCTATCCAAAAAGATGAAGGTATTACAGAGTACAACACATATGTTGTAACCTCCTGTTCTTTCTCTCCCATCGTATTTTATTTCTCAATTACAATGCTTTGTCATTAATATACAACTATAATTTAATTCCATCATAAAAATAGGATTTCCTTCGAGGGAGGAAGAAAAAACATAATGTAACATCTACTCCTATATATGATACCTAATAATAAACAATATAGAGTGACTATCCAATTACAATAACTTGTAAGATTATTTTTCCAAAAATTCCCTTTGGGGAAGTTACCCTCCAACCCTACCCATTGGGAGCTCCAAAGGATTTTTGTCACCCCACTAGATTTGCTAGTGACAATAGTAAGGGGGCAAGCCCCTGTACACCCCTTGTCAGGAACTAGAGACCAAACATGATTAAAAATATTACCTCTAAATGAAGAAGATAATCATCGTCCACAACTAACAAACTTCTAACAAGTGATTCAGGAATTTTATAAAAAAAAATCACAAAAGCATGCATAAATTCCTCCCATGAAGGGACAACTTCCTAACTTTTCTATAAAGTAAATTGAAATCAAATTATTATGAAATCCACATAATATGCAATTTTTTTACTCCTTTATGATGATGAAATCCAATTATAATGAAGAGCATAAAGCGTCATATTTCAAATAATTTTGAGATAATGGCTTTAGACAAAAATATTATGCTATATTGTCTTTTGGTTTATATTATTATATTTCAATGTAAATTAAATCTATTTTAAATAATAGGTAAAACCTCACTTTTTAATATATTGCATAAACTTGTTAGAGAGAAAAAAAACAGTAAATCATGGTTTATAAGGCAAATAGTTTTAAATAATTATGTAAATATAATCATTTACTTATATGTAAAATACCATTTCTTATTAAAATTCCTTTTATTTAATATAATATTTTTAAAAATATTTGAATGCTTTTTTCCTTCATTATCATTAAATAATTTTTTCCAAACTAGGAAAATTATACTCACAGATATACGAAATGTGAATTTGATGTGTTACAGCTGGAGAAGTTGCATGAGAGGATAAATATGTTGGAAAAGAGACAAAAAGTAAGACGATATATAGCGTTATACTCGTTTACTGTTTCAACATTTATACGAAAGGTTATTTAAAAATTTTAATTTATTTTCATATTTTTGTCTTCCCTTTTATGAGCAAGAACATGGTTGGTGAAAATTTGGAGTCATTAACGGTCAAAGAATTGGAACAACTTGAGAAGCAATTACGTAAAAGTATAAGAAAGATTTGTGCTACAAAGGTAAATAAATTTAAATATGATTTTGTATTTTTCATTCAATTATAATTAAAGATTAATTTAATAAGTTTTTGTTTATTGCAGATGAAAGTATTTTCTCAGAGTTCCAAATTATTACTGCACAAGGTACGTCCAATATCTCTTTATTTTTTAGTAATATAATTTAATTATTAACAGTCTATCTATAATTTTTAATTATTAATTTAAGTCAAAATAAAAACATTTCGAGTTGATTAAATATGCATGTTTCAAAGAAATTAAATTGAGTGGCATCAGCTTGACATTATGATAACCAAACTAAAGGGCGCTCTTACTCTGTAATTTAACTTGTTCATGGAATACATATATGTCAAATCCTCCAAAGTGAGTCAAATCATTTTCTTTAAATTCCTAAAATTAAGTACACATTAAATAATAAAACATCGGTTTTACGACACCTAAAAGTTTTTAAATTTGATGAGATAGGCATAAATCCTTGTTTGTAAGTGGCATTCGATAGGCATAGATATGGGAAAGACCTCAATATTAATAAAATTTAATAAAATAAAATCTATATTAGAAGCAAAAATTTAAACCTTAAAACAGGAAATAATTAAAAAAAAAAAAAAACAAAATTGTTATGTTATTAGATTTGTATTTCAGAGTAACAATTAATTAATTTTATGAAATTTAGCTATTTGGAAATTTCTAGAAAGCTCCAAGGTGGAAAATTTAATTAATGAGATATAGATATTTGGAAATTTCTAACCAGGTGTCAAAATTGAATCTTTGTACATATTTCCAAATCCAAGTATAAAATTAATATATTTCATGAGGAACATAGACACCATATAACGTGAAACCTCTAAAGTGTATGATATTTATAATTATTGTTGTCTCATGTGCATAATGATTTGTGCGATATTTCCAATTTCGGCTGAATCCTATGGGTAATGGTTTAGAAGGAAATTTTCGCCAGATTATAGTACTCATATTAGGTACGTGTAGTTTGTGTTTTTACTAGCATAAAATATGATACAAATTAAGAAATCGGTTAATAATTTATATAGTTTTTAATTTATATTTTTGAATTTTATCATCAAATTTTTATATTAAGGCTTTAGGGTATTTATGTTAATGGTTTAATAAATATTTACTATGAGTATATGTGTTAGGTTATTTAGTTCACTATAATTTTTTATTATAATTGTACCCTTTTATTTTTTATATATAAAATAAAGAGGCTAGTGTTATAAGGGGCATACCTTGTATTATGCATTGGATTCAATGTAAGCAAGGTTTCCCTCTTAAAATTGATAGATATTGATTGAGTTTTTATCATTCTCAATATATTTTATCATAACATTTTGTGAAACGGGTACATAATCTTAGCATTTTGTTGAGACAAACAAGCCATCTTAGCAATTTTTCTCTAACTTTCACTCTAAAAAGTTTTTGAATGTGACATTTTTAGGTGTTTGAGAAGAATTAGTATTATGCAAGTTGTCAAAATTTCATATCTTGATTCGTATATATGATGTGGAAGTTAGGGTTTCTACTAGTTTGTGATTAATTATGAAATTAATTTTAAATGTGTCTTCGATTTTTTGATATTATATATATATATATATTAGAGTTATAGAAAATATTTTTTTTTTAGAATATTGAGGAGATATAAAGAACTACTCATGGAATTTTTTTAAGAATTTGATGCACTATAATTTATAATATATAGCTTATGGATGTTTAAATTGTTTTATGAGATTTAGCGTAGGTTAAGAACCTCATATATATATATATATATATATATATATATATATATATATACATATACATATACATGTTCTGCCATATTCACATCAAATTATCATTCAATATGTGAAACTATGTTAGGGGAAGAAGGAAAATTAGAATTACACATGGTTTTACTATAACCTTTGTTGGTACCCCTTCATGTAGAATAAATTAAAAGTTACTTGCATACATAATCTCACTTTTATGTACCTTTACGTAAATAAAAAAATCCCTTAGTAATGCCTTAAACTTGATCTAGATAAGATCTTAGGTTTCCTTGTGGTTATATACAACATAGCAACACTGAACGAGACCACTCTCTAGAAATTAGATAGTAAGTTAGCATGGCTAAAGGCACAGTTGGGCCTCCTTAGTTATTGCACCAAGATATTAGGCTGATAACTACTAGTTGAACTTACATGTATATTGTAGAGATATAGTAGCTAATACTCCCTGTTCCTTAAGACCCAATAACTATTTCCATTGGATCCTAAGAAAGATCCAAAATTGATTGCACTAATTAAATTTTTAGAAAGATCATACATGACTCACCAAAAAGATGACGATATAAGAAATCAACTATCAAAATTAGATATTGAAACCTATGAATTAAATGATATGTCAGTGAAGATGGCTAATTTGATCAATTCTCAAACAAAAATAGAATGAAATATGGAAAATAATATGGATGAAAAAAAAATCATATGGAAGGAATGTTCAAGCAATTCGAAACCAATATTGATGAAAAATATGTTACAATTTGAGGGATCCCTAGAAAGGATTAGAGAATTTAAAGATGTGAGGCTCATGAAAAAAACAATAGTACTCATGTTGAACAATTTTCCAATAGTAAGGAAATTTCAAGGGAATTTAACTCCAAAAAATGCAGTTACTTATGGATGTTTTACAAAGGGAGTGGAATTTCCGAAGGTTGAATTAAATAAGTTGGATGGAGTAGAGAGCTTTACCTAAGTAAACTAAATAGAGCAATAATTTGAATTGGAAAATTTTTTGTTACATTAAGAGAAATAGCCTATGTATTAGATCAATTAAGGAAA
Organism: Pinus tabuliformis; assembly: GCA_031772625.1. Taxonomy (NCBI): domain Eukaryota; kingdom Viridiplantae; phylum Streptophyta; class Pinopsida; order Pinales; family Pinaceae; genus Pinus; species Pinus tabuliformis. The sequence goes on from CM062811.1 coordinate 688,786,968, forward strand.
GTGAATTGACCCTATTAAGAGTATTAATTAATAATAAATAGTAGATAGAATTCATACAATAATCTGAGTGAGAAAATAATGTGAAAGCATGATTTCTCTATAACCAATTTTTAAAAAGATATAAAGTATAAGAAATCATATGAAGTAGGAAGAAACATACAATATGTAAACATACATACAAACTATATGTTCAAAGTGACAACACTAAACAATAAGTAATAAATTTCTTTAAGAGAACCAAAAGTCGAAACCCCATAAGGGCAATTCAGAATTAAAAAGGAGATAGAGGGGATTTCAAGCCTAAAGGTTGTGACCATGGCTAAATCCAATGCTAGTATAATGTGACAAAACCTTAAGGTTAACGGGGAAAAACCGTAGTTCATAATGTGATTAAGACCCTATAGTGAAAATAAGGAAAAAATGTTGAGATTCAAGAGTGATAAGTATGCTTACGAAAAACCCAAGGAATCCATTGAAAAGTAATGGTGTATTGAAACCATGATCAATTCGAATTCCAATATAATGTTAGAAGGATTGTTTAATAAAAGTACCCCTAAGGACATGTATGCAAATAAACTAATGAATTGAGAATAATAAATATCGGTACCACTAGAGAGATGTGCATGAAGGAACACAAACCATGTTGCAATGCCATTAAGGAAGTATCTACCTTGTGCCAAGTTAAATCCCATTTATTTCCTACAAATTTCCATTGGAAACAATGAATAAATTAGCAGAACAATTGCAAGAGTAAAGGGAGTTTGAATATAAAGTAATGAAGTCCGAATTCCAAAACATTTGCCTTTCATCCACAAGTACGTAGGTGTTTCTCCTCTACGTAGACATGTCAACACTAGAAGAAATAAGCAAAACAACTATAAGAATGAGCGGTATTGTGGCAAGAAAATCCACCGGAACACATAACAGAGTTGATATCTTTCAAAATATCCATCGTTAGATTTCCAAACCAAATCCAAGCCATCGAAATATGAGGTAGGCATGGCAGGTAATGCCATGTGAAGGAAGTTGGGACGTTTAAATTCATGGCCTATCAAATTGCAACCCATGTGTGATGGATGGTCTCCTCAATCCAAGTCATGTAGCATGTCAGGTAAGGTTATATGGGTTTAACCCATATATGTGGACACCTTTGAAATATCTAAATTTCAAGGAGATAAAATTCTTTAGTTTTAACTTATACATCAAAACTAATGGGAATTAGTAGAAGTACTAAAATATTAATCCCAACATAATGTATCTGTTGGGTCCCTATAATACTAGTGATTACCCCATTACTATTGTAGTTATACCCCTTGTTTATATTGTTGTGCCCCTATTACTCCCATATCGTTATTTCTGTGCCCCATAGAATCCCTCTATTGTTATTTTGTGGCTTTATATTATTATTGTTAGGTCGGTTGGATTATATTGTGACTCCTTAGACTCCTATATATAGAAAGGAGGTTTTGTCATTTGTATCATCGAAGAATTGTTCATTTATGTAATGTAAAGGAGGTTTCCCCCTCGAAGAGGCTGAATTCTAAGGCGTGGATCTCTCTTTTCTATCTTTTTGTGAGCTGGTTTCATAACATTTGGTATCAGAGCTTTGGATTCTAGGGTTTCGCTGCTCCAAACAGGTCATCGTGGCATTTTCGCTATAACTTTTTTTTTGTGATGTTTCAGAAGTCGCAAAAAAAACCCATTTGAGAAGAATTGGCGCGGAACCTTGGGTCCGAATTTCAGAGCTTTTTACACGATATTTTTGGAGATATGATCTGAGGAAGTTGGCCTTTTTGCAGACTCCTGAATTACATTCAAAACAGGTGACCTGGGGAAAATCGTCATAACTCTCTCTCTGAGGATCGGATTGAAATTTCGTAAAAAGGTACAGAAAGAGGATAGACTGTAGTTTTTTGTGTGTGTGTTTCAGATTCAAAGGTTGAAACAGTGACTCGTGGCACGTCATACAAGTTCGCTCTACTGAACCAGTCTAAAAGCAAGTCACTGTGGGAGATTTCACATAACTCTTCCTTGGAGAATCCAATTTGGCTCAGACTTGTGGCATTGGAAAGAGGACGCAGAAGGCTACTACAGGTAGAAATTTCAGAACTGGATGATCCGAAATTACAGAGATACATCAGATTCAATATCAGGCTTCTATAAAGTGAAAAAAGGTGTGTAGTTTTTTTTTAAATTTTTGTGTAAGCTTGGTTTAACGGAATTCAAAGGGCATAGTAAAGCATTATTATCGGTAACTGATGCCCCGAGGAAAGAAAATGCAAACACCTAGTAAGGAACCTGAAAGCTCTAGCATGACTCATGAAGAAGAAGAAGAAATGCTACATGATATATCAAAATTACAAGAACAAGTGCAACAAATGTCACGCTCACAAAAGCTAACAGAAGCTAAGATAAGTGGCGTGGAATCTAAGATAAAGGGCATGGAAGCTAAGATGGATGATTCAAAGATAGATTTGAAGAGAGACATGGCAGATTTGAAGACAGATTTGAAGACAGACATGGCAGATTTGAAGACAGATTTGACAAATTTTCTACAAGAAATACTTACTAATGGTGAAAAGGTTGTAAAGGAAACTCATGATGTGAACAAAAGTAATGTTAATCATGATTCCATAGATGCTAATGTTGGATCGAAGACCCACCATATTCCAAAAATCGATATGAGGAAGTTTGATGGCAAGGATCCCGCCACATGGATATTACAGATGGAGCAATTCTTCGATCTCAATAATGTGCAAAACACACAAAAGGTACGTATGGCAACTGTATATTTGGAACCAAATCAGTTTGTATGGTATCAATGGCTTTGCTCTCGTAAAAAATTTATCACTTGGGCAATTTTTACGGAAGAATTGATAGCACATTATGAAGATACAAAAAGCAACACTTTTTTTAGCCAATTGATAAGTCTCAAACAAAAGGGTTCAATAATGGAGCACATTGAGGAGTTCCAAAAATTGAACATAAGGGTAAAAGATATTCCAGAGGAGCATAGGATTGATGTGTTCATAGGGTCTTTAAAGGATAATATCCAACATGATGTTCGCCTTTGGGAACCTGATTCATTAGAGAAGGCATTCAGGTTAGCAAGAAAAATGGAAAGCAAAATTATGGCAACTAGGAAGCATACCATTCACAACTATAAAGACGGAAGTGTTGTTGCCCATAGTCTTCCACAACCTACAAGGTTGACACCACAACAATTGGAAGAAAAAAGAGCAAAAGGGCTTTGTTACAATTGTGATAGCAAATACACAAAAGGTCATAAGTGTGCTGAGAAGAAATTATTCTACATAGATTGTGAAGAGGAAGAAGAAAAGGAGCAAGAAAGGTCAAAAGAAGAGGATATACTCCAGGAACAAAGCCTAGATGAAGAACAAATAAATCCGACCATATCTTGTAATGCATTGGCGGGAATTACCACTCCTCAAACCATCAAGATAGAAGGACAAATCAAGAAGAAAAAGGTAATAGTGTTGATTGATTCAGGAAGCACCCACAATTTTATTCATTGTAGGGTAGCAAAAGAATTGAATTGCTTCCTATATCCAGCACCAGAGTGTCAAGTGATGATTGCAAATGGAGGAACAATAAATTGCTCTGGAAAGTGCCATAATATCAAGCTATCCATGGGAGAATATGTATTGACTAGCCCAATGCTTTCCATTCCAATGGGAGGTGCTGATGTTGTACTAGGAGTCCAATGGCTACAATCCTTGGGTACAATAGCTTTTAATTTTCAAGAACTTTTCATGAAATTTTCTGTGGAAGGAAAGGAAGTTGAATTAAGGGGTATTGCAGGGAAACCAGGAAAGATAATCAGCTCTAATGGCATGACAAAGCTTCTAAAAAAGGAGCAAAGAGGTGTAATTGCACAATTATGTTCGCTAGATGTTTCCACATTGGAATCATCTATTTCTCCAGATCTCCAAAAAGTCTTGGACAATCATTCCAAGGTATTTGAGACTCCCAAAGGTCTCCCACCTATGCGTGATCATGATCATGCTATTCATCTGATTCCAGGAAGTGTTCCTCCAAACATCAGGCCGTACAGATATCCCTATGTCCAAAAAAGTGAAATTGAACGTATGGTTGCAGAAATGCTAGAGGCTGGTATAATTCAACCGAGTCAAAGTTCTTTCTCAGCTCCAGTAGTATTGGTGCACAAGAAGGATGGATCATGGCGCATGTGTCCAGATTATAGGGAGCTCAACAAGCTCACTATTAAAGATAAGTTCCCCATTCCTGTCATTGATGAATTACTGGATGAATTGCATGGATCAATTTACTTCACCAAGTTGGATCTTCGTTCGGGATATCATCAAATCAGAATGAAGATTGAAGACATTCCGAAAACGGCATTTAGAACTCATGAGGGTCATTATGAATTTTTGGTCATGCCTTTTGGCCTTACCAATGCACCTTCAACATTTCAAGGTTTGATGAATTCAATTTTCAAACCATTCCTTAGAAAATTTGTGTTAGTATTTTTTGATGATATACTAATCTACAACAAGTCTTGGAAGGATCATGTTGAACATGTTGACAGGGTGCTACAACTATTGGAGGAGAAACAATTATATGCAAAAAGATCCAAATGTTTCTTTGGAGTCCAGGAGGTGGAATATTTGGGTCATATTGTATCTCATGAAGGAGTTAAGGTAGACCCTAGCAAAATTAAAGCCATTAAGGAATGGAAAATCCCCACATCCATAAAGCATCTGCGAGGATTTCTTGGGTTGACAGGGTATTATCGCAAGTTTGTTAAGAATTATGGGAGAATAGCAGCACCTCTAACAACATTATTGAAGAAAGATTCATTTTCATGGACTCCGGAAGCAACAAAGGCCTTTGAACATCTTAAAGAGGCAATGTGCCAAGCACCGGTCTTAGCTACACCGGACTTCACAAAAACCTTTATTGTGGAATGTGATGCTTCAGGAAATGGAATTGGTGCTGTTCTAATGCAAGATGAAAGACCCATTGCTTTTGAAAGTCGTCCAATCAAGGGAAAGTTTTTAAGCAAAGCTATTTATGAGAAGGAAATGTTGGCAATACTCCATGCACTTAAGAAATGGCGACCCTACCTAATGGGAAGACACTTCAAGGTAAAAACGGATCATGATAGCCTTAAATACTTTTTAGAACAAAGATTATCCTCTGAAGAGCAACAAAAGTGGGTCACAAAGATGTTGGGTTATGACTTTGAAATCATCTACAAAAAAGGGAAGCAAAATGTGGTGGCAGATGCACTCTCAAGAAAGGATGAGGATGTGGAAGCATTGTTGTGTGCCATTTCTATTATCCAACCAGATTGGATAAACGAAGCAAGGGAGGAATGGAAGAATGACGAAGAAGTGTGGGCACTTATTCGAAAGCTACAACAAGATTCCAGTACTTCTGATACATTTAGCTGGCAAAATGATTCGTTATGGTACAAAGATCGCTTATACCTCTGTAAGAATTCCCAGCTAAAACAAAAGATTCTTATGGAATTGCACACTTCTCCCTTAGGAGGGCACTCAGGATTTTTAAAAACTTACCACAGGGTTAAGAAGGAATTTTTTTGGGATGGCCTTAAATCAGATATTCAAAAGTTTGTGGCGGAATGTTTGGTTTGCCAACAAAATAAAGTTGAAACAATTAAGACACCGGGTCTATTACAACCTTTATCCATTCCAAGCCAACGTTGGGAGGAGGTTTCAATGGATTTTATCACAGGTTTACCCAAGTCTGAGGGAAAGAGTGTCATCATGGTGGTAGTTGACAGACTTACCAAGTATGCACACTTTTGTGCATTATCACATCCATTTAAAGCCAGTACAGTTTCTACTGCATTTATGGAAACAGTTCAAAAGCTACATGGAAACCCAAAGATTATTGTAAGTGACAGAGATCCCATTTTCACTGGAAATTTTTGGACAGAATTATTTTCTTGTCTTGGTACTCAGTTAGCTCATAGCTCATCTTATCATCCTCAATCTGATGGGCAAACTGAGATAGTAAACAAATGTTTGGAAGGATATCTTCGTTGCTTTGTATCTGATAAACAGACACAATGGGTCAAATGGTTGCCTCTGGCTGAATGGTGGTATAACACTTCCTTCCATACAACAACAAAAATGACCCCATTTATGGCACTTTATGGGTATCAACCACCATCCATCACATCATATTTAAGAGAAAATTCTAAGGTTCAGGCAGTGGAACATCACATCGAACATCAACAACAAGTCCTCCAACTCTTAAAGGATAACCTCGTGTTGGCACAAAATAGAATGAAACAACAGGCAGATCAACATCGCAGTGAAAGAAGTTTTGATGTAGGTGATTGGGTATTCCTACGGCTACAACCATATAAGCAAATGTCCCTAAAGCAAGCTAAGAAGGATAATAAATTATCACCAAAGTATTATGGTCCGTACAAGGTGTTGCAAAAGATTGGTACTATGGCATACAAATTGGAGCTTCCTGCAGCTTCTCGATTGCACCCAGTTTTCCATGTTTCATGTTTAAAGAAGGTTATAGGCGACAAGCTCCCAGTTCAAACAATATTGCCAGAACTTGACGAGGAAGGAAAAATTATATTGGAACCGGAAGCAGTCACAGAAACAAGAACTCGACAGCTACGAAATCGATCAATTTCAGAGTATCTTATCAAGTGGAAGAACTTATCCGCTGAAGATTCCACATGGGAGGATGAGAATTTTATGCAGAAGTATCCAGAACTACTCAAGCGTTGAGGACAACACTTTTTTGAAGGAGAGGGGCATGTTGGGTCCCTATAATACTAGTGATTACCCCATTACTATTGTAGTTATACCCCTTATTTATATTGTTGTGCCCCTATTACCCCATATTGTTATTTCTGTGCCCCATAGAATCCCTCTATTGTTATTTTTGTGGCTTTATATTATTATTGTTAGGTCGGCTGGATTATATTGTGACTCCTTAGACTCCTATATATAGAAAGGAGGTTTTTTCATTTGTATCATCCAAGAATTGTTCATTTATGTAATGTAAAGGAGGTTGCCCCCTCGAAGAGGCTGAATTCTAAGGCATGGATCTCTCTTTTCTATCTTTTTGTGAGCTGGTTTCATAACAGTATCCGTTGTAACATGAGATAATGGTGATACAAGGGAGTTATTTTCAATTAAAAATATTCATAGGTAGTATTGAAACAAATACTACTTAAGTGGATAATAGAGATCATCAAAATCCCATAGTGGAGTTAATTAAGAGTTAGGGGGCTAAGTCCCCAACCCAATTTTATATAAGTCTAGTGTTTCAAACATAGGCTCTACAACTTTAGAATGAGTCATGCTATTTGACTCCTGAATGAGTTATATTTTAGCACTTTTGAAATATCTAAGACGGAATTATATATATATATATATATATATATATATATATATATATATATATATAATTCCCGTGTTTTAACTTATACATCAAAACTAATGGGAATTATTGGAAGTACTACAATATTAATCCCAACATAGTGTTTCTATTGTAACATGAGATAAGAGTGATACAAGGGAGTTATTTTCAATTAAAAATGTCCATATGTAGGATAATGGAATAGGACAAACTCACATATTGAAGAAAACACTCCTTCAAGTGGAAAATAGAGCTCATCAGCAACAAGTTTTGATTTTTGGATAGCAACAACACATTCCACAAGTTCAACTTCAAGTGACACATCAAATCCAACTTTGGCAACCTTGAGAAGATAAATATTCATAATTTTGAGTGATATTTATGAGAAAAAAAGAAGGTGAAAGTAGTGAGGGTTTGAATTCTCTTTTCGATTTATTTTAACATGTATATCATCCAATTAATTTTGATGATCCCATTAAAGAATAAATATGGGTAGCAACAATGGATGAAGAAATAGATAAATAGATTCTATAGAAAGGAATGATTCATAGGAATTAGTTAATCTTCCATAACGAAAAGAAGTCATAGGCATGGCATGGTTATATCAGACCAAAAGCAATGTGGAAGGAAGGATATAAAATCATAAAGAAAGGTAGGTCATTAAGGGATATAAACAACAACTTGGAAGAGATTATGTTGAAACATTTATCTTAGTCGCAACAATGAAAACCATGAGAATAGTTTTAGCAATGTAGTGTAACATAAATGGAAAGTATTTCAAATGGACGTGAAGTCCAACTTCTTCAATGGGGTATTGAAATAGGAAGTGTATGTAGGCAAGAAGAAAAAGTGGATAGACTAAACACAACACTTTATTTATTGAATAAAGCATTGTGCACATAGTATGGAATAATAGATTCATATTTGTCGGACAATGGCCTTAGTAAAAGTGATCGTGAACCTACTTTTTCTATTAAATAAAGTGATGGTAAGTTCTTAATTGTGGTTTTAAATTTAGATGATTTAATTTTCACAGACAATGCAGATCTTCCTATTGATTATTTGAAAGAAGTCATTAAAAATGTGTTTGAAATGTAATATTTTGGGTTGTTAAGGTACCTTCTAGGAAAAGAAGTGAAACAAATGGAAGACAAATTTTTTTTTTTTTTTTAAAAAAGCGATGCAACATACATATTAAACATATTCAAAATGCAAAACAACAAGCATGCACCAACACTAACAATGATGGGTTTAAAATTGAGTAAGGAAGATTATAGCAACAATGTAAATCTACCTCTATATAGAAGAATGGTTGGACACTTGATGTAGTCAACAACAACTAAACCTAATTTAATGTATGTAGTGATTTTAGCTTCTAGATTCATGGAGAATCCAAAGGAGACACATTGGTTAACAACTAAAAGAATTATAAGGTATGTTAATGGAACCAATGGATATGACATTTTGTGTACGACATCAAATGAATTTAGGGTAGTTGGATATACTCATAGCGGTTGGGAAGAAAGTTTAGATAATATTAAAAGAACATCAATCTATGTTTTCCATTTAGGTTTGGGAGTCATTTCATGGGTTTCCAAGAACATCAATCTATAGCGGTTGGGAAGAAAGTTTAGATAATATTAAAAGAACATCAATCTATGTTTTCCATTTAGGTTTGGGAGTCATTTCATGGGTTTCCAAAAAACAACCAATTGTTTCTCTTTCCACAACTGATGTTGAATATGTAGTAGCAACATGGGAAACTTGTCAAGAAATTTGGATAAAGACAATGTTGAAAGATTTAAGACGAACAAAAAAAAATAATGATTTATTGTGACAATAAATCTACATCTTATTTATCCAAAATTTTCATTTTCATAAAAGAAATAAACACGGTGATAGAAGGTATCATTTTATTAGGGAGCTTATCGATAATGCAGAAATTGTTTTGGAACATTATGGATCTCAAGCCCAATATATGGACATCTTCACTAAACCATTGGAAAATAAAAGTTGTGTTCATCTAAAAGATAATTTAGGCATTGTGAATATTAGTAGTTGTAATTAATGTGGAGAATTAGAAATAATCCCAACTACCCCATTTAATGAATATGATCACTCTATTCGTAGAATAGATAAAAAATAACATCTCTTCCCCATTCTTGGAGTAGAAAGCAAATCATGTCTTAGATTTTTTACTTAGAGTTGAAGTTATACGTAACTAGCTTTTGACGAGATACCACTTTTCATCTCTAGAAGTGACGGGTAACAAGCAGTCAACATTTGTAAAGTAAAACTGTGAAAATATTAATGCACAGTTGGTATGGTCTTTTAATGTATGGGTTAAGTAAGCAATGCATACTTAAATTACATGCAAGTAATATGCATATTGCTCAACGTTATGATTTACTAATAGTTAATTTGTGTATTTTCATGGTTTTATGTTTTATTATATAATTTTTTAGCTCCATGTAAAAGGTGAAATGTGTGTTTTAATATAAGTTAAGTCATAATGTTTTTTCCTATTTGAGATTTTTCATTCGTGTGTGCCTAAAATAGTTTAATTGTGTAAAAAAGCAGTTGTGATAATTCTCTATAGATTTTTTTTTTTTTTAAGTCGGTGAATGGAGCTGAAGCCCCCATATTTTTAATAAAATGTATTTTGTCTCATGAAATTAGAATTCAGAAAATATATATTGTTGCATGCTTCATTATGATAGTTAATCTTTCTTTGGTATGCATGTTACTCTATTTTACACTATTTTTTGTATCCCCTACCTTTTCTTTCATGCTATTGGAGTTATAAATAAAATATTTTACACTTTTGGAGTTATAAATAAAATATTTGGATGTATTTTATGTTGGACATTGGATAAACCACCTCTCCTCATATGTTTTTCCACATGTGCTTATCCATGTCTTGTGGACTTGTTAACTCTAGTGATGCATCTGTTTACTAACACCCACAGTTTTTGGTGTAACAAAAATTGTGATTCAAATAAGTGTTATCAGAGCCATGGGGTATTTAATCAATGAACCTATGGCATAACACATGTGTTCATGACATACTAAATAATGCCCTTAATTTCACTACATATTGGATAATACCTCTAAAAGCCACTTTATTAAACCCCCTACCAATACGAACCCAATACACCTTCCCAATTCAAAATTCCCCTATACACCTTCCCAATTTAAAAGGACCCTACTTTCACCAGATATTGTAGGTACCCAATTTTTCATTAAAATATTTTATACCACTTGATATTTATATCCCTTTATTTTCGTTAACAATGGTAAGAAAATTTTGCAGCTAGATGGAATAACCTAAATACTAGGTAGCTAAAGAGTTTATTGTTTCAATAAAAAAGAGGAAGGTATAAGTTAACTGATTTACAAATACATACTGTGGAAAATTTGAATGGAAAATACATAGATTTGAACTCTCAATTGCATCTATATTCTATTGAATACTGAAAAATATACACTACAATAGTCCAAAATGAAACATCAATAACCAACACAATGACACACATTTCATTTCACTTATAGAATAGGAAGAGGAGGGAAAGTACAATAAATATCGACACATGCAAAAACTTGTCTGTTTGGACATTGTCAAATCCTAGCCATAACCTGATCGCCTAGTGCACCATATTTGCATGGTAAGATTGCCAATTAAGTGTGTCTTTATCAAAATATGAATTGAAGCGTGCAAGCATGCCTCCCTTCCTTGAGATTTGTTTCGTCTACTTAACATGGAAATTTCTTATGCATAAGTATTCTAATTGGCTAAGGATCTACACTCTCTTAGCAAGAATAGATCATGCATGCTAAAAATGACAAAATAAAAGATTTAATAATAGAAAATATTGATCTAAAACTGAAATTGCTAAATTGAAATAACATCTAAACTAGAATTAACTAAAGGTGTGACTTGTGTGTCCTTAGCATGCATGGACTCTCTTCTATTGAAGATTTTATTTCACTATCTCTTGTGGCGTGCATGTGCCCTCTACCAAGTAATAGTCAGTATCACTGTCTCCTTCACTTTCAATGAGCATGTCCATCATAGATGTAAGGAAAGGGTGAAGGTGTCATATATGTTCTCTTCTCTACTACCCCATAATTGGGAGGATAAATAGTAGAGCAACAGGTAAAAAATCTTAACTCACCCACATTAGACATAGATAATAGGGGTATTACTAATGTGATGCATGTATGTTCTAGAGCAAGGCTTCTTGGGAGTAGGAGCAGAAGTAGGAAGTGGGAGTGAGAGTGGAAGCAAGAGTGCAAGTGGGAGCAAGGAGTGAAATTTTGAGAAGCTCCCAGGTTGAGAGTATTTTTGCGAGTGAATGTTATATAATATATATTTCTATACATTTTGATGCATATATGTGAACAAAAGCTCGAAGAATGATGCATTTTTGATTAAAAAACATAAAAACATGGATTACATCATATAACATCATTCATCTAGAAGTTATAATCTTTATCAACTAGAGGTTCACAAACTACAAGTTCTCATTTATATAGCATGTAAGCGTGCACATAACAAAAATAAAATTGAGTGCAATCCATCTCTAAACTAAAAATACACCAACAAATAGGTTTTAGATAACTTGTAGCATAAAAAAATTTATGCTACAACTAATACCTACATATCACCAAAATCATTGGCTATCGTAGGATATTTGTCATTAATATCACCCTCCAAGCAATAACACAAGATAGAAAAAATGTAGCATGTCAAGTCAAGATTCAGATTGAGTGATAGGTGCATTTGTAGTAGGGTCATGATAGAGGAGTTCGAAAACCAATGTCACCAACATCAAGGTACCTAGAGGGCTTGGTTCTCTTGATTAATTATGAGTTCCATACCTTAGTACATGACAAATTCCAATGGAAACATTGCAATCCCCCTAATCTGGAAATTTTGAAAAACTAATAAGTCTGTTGGATTTATACTTTCACCATATGAAATGTAATAAGGTCGGAATACTCTCAAATATACTAATTCATTTCATGGTAATATTAAAAATTTAAGTAAAATGATGAAAACAAAATATAAAGGAGAATGTCCCTTTACTTAAACATTGCCATGAATTGCATATCAATACTAGGGTGATAGGTTTGAATATTAGGCTATTATGGACCTAATATTATCATAGTGTTTTCTTTCTCCCTCCTACCCTAGATACTCCCATAATACTCCTAAACCTCTATTTCTCCATCCCAACTTTTTTTGTCTCCACGTCCCAATGTATTGTATAAACAATATCTTATAGTACACATATTTATATACAACATATAAAAACCCTTTACCCCCCTATTCTATGCTTAATATATTATTTCATATTTTCCTCATTTTTAATAGCTAAATATGAATGCACGTGATATAATATTGCTTTGTTATTGAAGCCCGCATGATCAAAGCCAAAGGTCCCGAGTTCTAATCACACCTGGCTGATGCTGGGGGGAGATTGTTGGACATTGGATAAACGAACGCTCCTCATGTGTTTTGCGACATCTGGTTAAATGCCTCTTGTGGATCTGTTAACTTTGGCGATGCATATATTTACCAACAACTGTGGGTTTTGATGTAACGGAAATTGTGATTCCAACATTTATATGAAAATTATAGAAATAAAATCATTATAAGCTAAAATAAATATTTCATTTCTCTTATAGGTACTTCAATATAGAGCATAAATAAAATGTTTGAATATTCATATATATAAATATATGGGCCCATATATGAAGTTAAAGTATGTGTTGGTGTATGTTAACGTTGACACTAGGAAGACGAAATTAAAAGTAAACTATTTTAGCTACTTTTTAATAAGAGGGAAATGTGTAATTTATTCATTTTTTAAACAATTCAAACAATCACACAATGAAATATGAAATATAGAAAAATATTGAAAAATACAATTTAAACAATAAAAAATTGCACACACATGTCCATCATAACAACAGATTTATCCATTTTGGGTGCGAACATGGATTTAAATTGGTAATTAACAAATTATTCAATGCATAACAAAATTATTAAAAAATGATTGGCTTTGAATACAGGTTATTTCAATTTTACAATTATTACTTATAAATAATCTTAAATAATTAAAATATATTACAATATTTTTTTTTTAATTATATATGAAAATTAAATATAAACCATTATCAATTTGAATAAAATTTATTTCAATATTTAAAATTCTAAAAAAAATTAAAATTACAGAGATTTATTCCAAAGATTTATATATATATATATGAATAATTCCATTTTTATATAAATATATTTTTGTTGTTAGTAATACAATATATAATATTTGTTTATTATATATATATAGATAGATATACACTTTAATATATATAATGTTTTTATAATGTCTATTAAATAGACTTCTAGTCGCACATAAATCAAAACAATAAACATTATATTTAAGCAAACTTGTTTATTTAAAGAAACTTCTTTATATAACCGCTAATTATTTTAGTATTATTTGTTTGTTGTTATTATTATAGTAATCTTTTGAGTTTTTATTTAGTTGTGAGAATGTGGTCTAATAATTAAGTGGAGAATTTGGTCTTTACAATTCCATGGTACAATCTCTAACAAAATTATGTAGTTCTAAAAGCTATCTCAACTCCTATATGGTATTATAAAAAATTAAAACAAAAAAATATATTTCAAAACATAAAAAGTAAATAAATTACAACATATGAAAAAATAAAAATTAAATAAACTACAACATATGAAAAAAATAAAATTTTGTTGGTGATAATAATATAATCCACCCTAATCATTTTTGTGCTTTGTCATTGGGGTTATAGGTACGCTGTTTGGAGGAGAAAACTGAACTTCTTACAAAGGTGCTCTTTTATTGAAACTCGAAATTATGTTAAGATGCATATCTTTTCTGCTTATGATCTCGATAGGCTGATCTACATAACGTGATGGTTGTGTCGCAGTTGGGTACTAGAGGACATTCCTCCACTTCAGCAGTAGAGTTGTTTATCGATGCAACCCTACCCAAATCTCACTCACTACAGGCCATTCCTCCACTTCAGGAGCAGAGTTGTCCAGCGATGTGGTATGCTAATCACCGCCTGTCTATCTTTCTATCAATCTTTATCCTATTTCAGTATTGATTAGGGAGCTGTATTGGCAGATTTCCTCATGATAGCTTGTTTAGTGGTCGCTGTGACGAGATCAGAGATGGCCACTCCTCCAGCGAGCTGTCATAATCCGATAGTACTGCTCTATATTAGTAACTAAATCTATCTTTCCTCCAGCGATATCAGAATTAAAATAGATCAGTAACGAATAAAAATTGAATGCATCATGACGATCATATATTTATTTTTACTTTTGAAACACATCATCGGCAGTTCAGCCTCTTATTGACTTGTTGCTGCGAGACCACTTCCAAACCTTTCTGAATGTATATTAATTTGTGCAGAAATGGCATGCTACGATTGCAACACCCAGTTGCCTTTTGTATTTTGTACGTGAATATAATTAAGAATGACATGGATGATTGCAACAACGAGTTGCCTTTTATGCGTGAATATAATTAATTTATTTCTGATGCTCAGTTTTGTTTGTTGCACTGTTTGAAATTATACTTCGATATTAAAATTTTAACAGCAAAATTTTTGGTTACTTAAAATGTAAGCTGATTAGATTTTAAAAGTCATAATTTATAAAAATATAAACATATGTAATATTACAATTAAATTATATGATTTTAAATTTTAATTTATATATATATATATATATATATATATATATATTTTGTAAGCTACGGCAGGATCTTTTCTATTATATACATCTAAAATAAAATATGTACAGTCGCTAGTGACCTCAACCCGCCCCGAAGGGAAACCGGGTCTGTTGGTCACCAAAGTCTGAGAATGTCAACTTATAATCTATGCGAATGCAAAAGCATGTTTAAACCATAAGCATCACCCTATCAACAAACTAATTCTATATACCTATCAGCTATTACAGGTCAAAAAACTCGCCCCCAAAACTGATTCTCTAAGGCCTAGCTGGGTATTCATTTGAAAACAGAGCAAAACAAATCAATCTACCATGAGTTCCTGTTTGATCTCCTCCTCATGCTGCGCGGTGGTTATCTCTTTCAACATAATTCAGATTTCCTCTAGTCTGCTGTCCTGCTTCAGGAGCGTGATCTGCAGGTTATTCATTTCCTTTTTTAGGTTCGGGAATCCTTGAGCTATCTTCGTCATCTCCTCGGCGACATGTTCCGTGGCTTTTGCTAGTAGGCGCTTCACAACCCAATAAACATGCAATGCCTGCTTATACAACGATAAGCGACCCCTTGTGTTCCCAGGGTCCAGAATTAGAAAGCTCCATTCCTCCATTTCTCGATCAGAGGCCTCCTCCAGGACTTTATTTTCCAAGTCATCAATAATCCTTCTTATTTCCGCGTTGGTCCCTTCGTAGTACGCTCATTCTGCTTCCTGAGCTATCGGTTCCATGGTTCGACGCCCTCTTTTCCGTTGATTTGGAGGCGGTGTCTGAGTTTCGTAGCGCTCAGCTTGCCAAATTCTCCCACGACCCCTGCGCCTTCTGCCCTTACCTCTTCTGGATGGTCTTCCTCTGGTGTTACCCCAACTTCCTTGACCAACCTCGAAAGTCCCCTTCATCATGCATTCTTCCTTCCCGGTCTCCAGTTCTCCTTCCCTGCGATTTCCTTCTTCTTCTGTCCACGTCTGCTCCATCCTCTTATTCCTAACCTCTCCTTCCTTGGACAGCTGATGTTTTTTAATCTTCTGCAAACTTTCTTTCTCCTCATTCTGCTGCTCAGCATTCTTTCTCGCATTCCGGACTTCCTGCTTGTTCTTCCCCTGCTCCATCCATCTGCCATCTTCTCCAATGTTTCCACTTTCCTTCCTTCCTCCCTCCGCCATAGCCTCCTGCCCTCTTTTGAGACGACAACCAGGGTTTCTTTGCCAAATAACTTCAACCTTCGCCACCTTTCTAATCTTCAGTTTATCATTTGTCTTACCTTCTCTTGCTCTTGTTGATTTATCGCCACCTATCCTGCCATCCACCGACTGAGCGCCGCCGTTCTTCTCCCCTGCCTTCTCCATTATTCTCTCGGTTCCTTGTCTCGGGTTTCGGCCTTTCCTGCATGCCATCGCTGCATCCCTTGATATGATTACCCTGAGATGTGGCTTGTGCTGCCGCGCACTGCCCACCATCATTTCTCTGTGCAGTTCCCTATTCCCCACCTCGATCGGGGTAAATATATATATAATTTTCATTGTAAACGATTTTTGAATCATGTTCAAATAATATTAGATTTTTGAATTATATTGAATTAATATATAATATTATTTATTAAAAATATTTTTGAAAAATAAGATGCAATATTATAAAATTTAAGATAAGTCCCACTAGTACCATTGGTTGTGAATGAGTTTTCTTAGCAAGGCGTTGTGCGTTTGCTAGGGGTG
Organism: Pinus tabuliformis; assembly: GCA_031772625.1. Taxonomy (NCBI): domain Eukaryota; kingdom Viridiplantae; phylum Streptophyta; class Pinopsida; order Pinales; family Pinaceae; genus Pinus; species Pinus tabuliformis. Next base: position 688,803,861 of record CM062811.1, read on the forward strand.
GAGACATGCTAAAAATTCTAGTTAGCTAAAAGAAATATTGTTATAAAAGAATGTAAGTGATGCTGAATCTATCAATGTTAATTAACCACATTGTACTAATAAGACTATATCCAAATAAAAAATACTACTTAGTACATAAATAATAACATAATGTTCACTCCAAGTGTCAAACAGTTCACAAAATATACATAGATACTCAAAACACATTTGTCTAGTATCATAAACCTCCTTGACCCAATATTAACAACCACCTACTATGCTCCAATCACTATCATTTTACTTCGATTAAATTTATATTCAATAGTCATCATATGCATAAGTATTCAATCATCTTATAAAAAACATGCAATTATACTTGTATGCTTAGAGTTTCGAAAATGTAAAGAGTAGAGAGCCAACATACAGAACATCCCATGCAATTGAATCGAACCAGAGTAATTAAAAGAATGTCGCTTGGAAAATCAAGCACCACCACCTAACCTAGAATTGAATTTCTTCAGTTCACCCCCGAGCCAAGAGTCCTTGCCATGGATCAACTACTTCTTATTGATCTCTTCAATGGGTATTTAATGCCCTCTTTCATGATATGGTTTCCTTTAGCAGCATCCTACTTTTAGGAGATTTTTCTATACACTTTCCTAGGCCTTTCTTAGAAAAATGCATGTTTCTCTCCCGCGAGGTTTTTCCCATAAAAGCTTGTATTTCTCTCCCACAAGGCTTTTATGTTTTTCTTAAATGTAGCATATTTCTCCAGCTAAGAAAGTTAATGGATATTTATCTCCCATTCCATTAAACTTATCTAGAATTTGATTTAGAAGTCTTATCATGAAATAATTATCCATTCCCATTCACCAATGAGATTTTATTTGGCAAGAATCTCATCTCTTGGTGTCTCGTTTTCCAAGTGATTAAATTATCTTTATTTATTTAATAAAAAAATTATTTACTTTCATTTTTACGCCTTAGACCTAGCTTTTCTGTTACAATTTAGTCTTAGTGTAGGTCCAACATGATAGCATTAATATATTACATACAATGGAAGGGTGTTACATACTCCCCCCCCTTAAATTCACACCATCCTTAGTGTGTTTATGCATCTTACAATTTATTTCATCATTCCCAGGTAGTTGTTTCTAAAATTACACGTTCCCATGGCCTTGCCACTTGAATCAGATATTTCGATATATAGGTTACAAAGGATTTCTACCAGAATGTCTCCTTCATTTGCTACCTGTAACATTTGTTTCAATCAATTTTGTGAGAGATTTCAAATGCCATAAAAGCTCAATTTGTTTACTACAGTTAATATCATAACTTAATATAACAGTACCACTATTTGAGCAATTATTGGTTAATTTTGCCTGCCATTTAACTATGATTCCTCATTTTCATTGTATTTAGACAATATAAAGAAATGCATGTTCTTCCAATGCATTTCTGTTATGATGAAGACTTGCTTCCTGCAGTCTCTTTGCATTAGTCACAACAAGTCAAACTAGCACATTTGACCAATTCACATGTATAAAAATATCACATCAGGTTAGCTCAAAACATAACCATCAAAATCATAAATCTCATGTAACCATCATAACCCAATCATAGATCACATGTAATCATCATAGACCAGAATCATAAATCACATGCATACTAAAACTAAAATAAAATACGAATACTTATCCTTTAATCAATCCTTAGCTTCCACTTATGTCTTTATTCTGCACACACTCTGGATCGGTTTCCACACCAGACAACCACCCAGTGCCTTCTCCTCAACCATGTGCACATACACATAGTGTGCATCACACACATACAACTATAAACGTCAACCAACATCATGCAATACCTGCATCCACACTAGTACCATATGTACCACATGTACATAGTACCACTTGTACAATGTGTACACCATATCAAATGTCCATAGCATCACATGCACGACATGTACCTTATCCACATGTTTTCAAACCATGTTAGTATAATTAACATAACATCAAGTTAATGCCAAAAATTCCTTTATTTATTCACACTACCTTTAGGCAAGTCCAATCAAACCATGCTCAGTTTGTCGATTGGGGAATAAGGAATCCATGGACATGTTCCACTTCTGCAACCAGAGCATAACTAAATAATTTTATGTCAAAGTATTCAAGTGCTTTTATTTAGCTAATCCTTTTCATGTATCTTGTGGTTGTAGGAAAATTTTAGCAAAATGATAACATATAGGTAATCATGCATAATACAACTTTACAATACCAAATTCTTTGAGTTTTGTAATTGAATCTATCACTAGACAAGGTCTTAATAACAATGGAATATGGCCTACGCCAAATCATAAAGAAAGATTTTGATAGATAATCTAACATGGCTTTGAATATTATTTGAATTTTAATAACAACCTTAACCTTGTTTTTAGCCAAGAAAATAATTGTTTGGTACTCAAAAGTACACTACACATAATCTAGTTATGTCATATGATTTCATGTTTGTTCTTTTTACCAATACTCTCAACACCTTGTTGGCCATGAATAATTCAGTGTATATCCAAAACCAATCAAATAATCCATATGTAAGTACATACACCTCCTATACATGAGTCTTAAATGAAGATTAAAATGTTCTCACACTCCTCAATCTCTTAATTTCTAGGGTATTATGTGCACGAGGGTCTGAACCTAGGTCATTAACATGTTGATACCCCACCTTAACACTAGCTCATGCCCTAGTAGAATATGATTCATTTCTTGTAAACAAAATCAATTATCAAATTATGTAAAATAAATTCCTGAGTAGTTTATCCAATAATTGTTATGTTTTCATGTTCAAAACCAGACAACAGTATCAATGCAATCTGATAGGTAGATTTCTCCCATATTGCTTGATAGAAAATAGTGGTACAAAATATGCATCTCAGATTGTACGATTGTCCATTAAGTTGAATATATTGTTAGATAGCATTATCTTTGTACACAAGAATCTCGATTACTAGTATCCCTCAACCCTCCAATATGGTTGAATCATCCTATTGATTTAAAGAGTGTTGCATGGTTTGTTATATTCTCTCTACATTGCCTAGAACATTTTATATGTCACACCTTACTTGATGCATGCATTATTTTATTACTAGCATAATATCCTTAGACCATCATAAGTTGTATTAATGTGAAGCCTTTTGTTTTACCAAATTTTTAAAATTAATTAGAACAAGTCATGTTCATAATCTATTGTCCAATTCTTATTAGTCAGTAGGCTTCACTAAATTGCTCTATTTCTATTTCAAATGCATCAAGCACCACAATATCTAATATGTTTGTCATTTTTGTTCTCATAAAGCATGTATACTTTGTTTATATATAGTAGAAGCAGACAAATCATTTGTAACGTACCTCTTGAGCCTACCGGGGAAATTAGCCTCTAACACCATAAATTTTGCAATTTTTTTGTCTTAGCTACAGTTTAATATTTCACAATCATCACGTGTACAGTGAACTAAGGATCTTAACTACTGTGAAATATAAAGGTAGAGAATCATATACCCTGGGCATAATATCACATGCTCTCTTGACATGCAACCCTTAGAACTTATTTAATGTCTTCATGCAATACTCCATGAAAAATTAATAGAACATTATCTTACATCTATTTCCGCTAGCATGGGCATGAATCATACTTCAAGCATAATAAAAGCTATTACTGTCTTGACTATTATGCACAGGCAAGAATAGCTACATTGTCCCCCAATTGATACCAGGATGTGGGCATTTAGATCTAATTGTTAGCTTTTATAATTCAAATCAACCATTTACAGTTTGGAGGAAAAGGACTAATCATAGCATACAACCTTTACACTCTTTGACAACCCCCTCACCAACATTAATAGGATATTGCTTTGAGTCTATTGCATCTAACATATCTATGAACCAAGATGATAGTTCTATAGGTATAAAAGTCTAATGATATAGCTCATGCATGGCATAGATAATACTACATCATTATACAACTAACAACATTACTCCATAATTGTTCGCATGCACCAAAGTCTTATGTATAAATAATATCACATAAGTTAGAGGCATACTATTTTCCTTCATCACATATAATAAGGATCAAGTTTAGATTCAACAACCATTTCATCATATGACTAATTCATAAACTCAGTTAATACCAACAATTCTACTATTGCACAATGATCATGAGCAAAGTCAATCAGGAGTAAGCTAACTACCTATTATGATTCCACCACTAACTGGGGTGCAATAAAAGTTACATGCATAATAATACAATGATTTTCATAGATACTGATAACGTAACTTCTATACTTTCGAGTTGAATGATTTTACCATTTCAAAAGTAGGAAATAAATATAGAGATAAGAAACCAACATACAATACATTCCACGCATACGCAACCAACTAAAACATCACTTGGAGAGCAAAGTACCACAACCCAACCATGAATCACGTCTGATTCCCCGCAAGCCAAGGTTCTTTCCATGGATCAATTTCCCTCAATTAATCTATGTTCAAAACCCTATTTCACGATATAGTTTCCATTAGTGGCGTCCTGCTTTTATGAATTTTTCAATTTTCCTAGGTCTTTTTCAGAAAAGCTCGCCTTTATCTCGTGTGAGGCTTTTCCTCATAAAAGCTTTCCTTTATCTCCCGTAAAGCTTTTATGTTTATTTCCTTGATGGATGTTTATCTCCAATCCATCCAAACTTATTTAGAATCTCATCGAGAAGCTTATCATGAAAGATTTATCCCTATTCCATTCCTCAATGGGATTTGCCAAGAATCCCATCTCTTGGTGTCTCGCTTTTACAAGTGATTTATTTATTAATTTATTTAATAACATATTTGTTTTCCAATATTACATATTACACCTAGCTTCTCCCAGCTTAGATTACAATAGACTAACAGACAAGCGAAGGGTGTTACATACTCCCCCCTTAAATTTTACATTGTCCTTAGTGTATCACTGGATCATGTCCTCATTCAGAGGTAGTTGGTTTTCGAATCCATAGCTCTCATGGCGTTGCCATCTGATGCAAGTCCTCTGATGTATATTGGTTACAAGGAGTTCCCCAAGCATATCTTCAACCATGACTACCTTTAACATTGTTTCTAAACAATTTGAGAGAAATTATAGATGCAAAAATTTAACTATGATCAATATCATGATTTGTTACTCAATACTACTAAAGCAACTATTGCTCATTATTCATTTTATCTGAAGAATGCATGTTCTCTCCTTGCATTCTTCCAAGCCTTTGTTCTCTTGTCGAACACTTGCTTTCTACAGCTCCTCTGCATACAACAAATCAACTGGCATATTTGCATAACATATCGTAATCATGTTAGTTTATATATAATCATAATCATATGTATGCCATACTGCAATTAACCATGGTTACTTATCCTTGAACCACTTCTTAATTTCCTTCTTCTATGCAACCTCTAGGTCAGTTTCCCTACCAGACATCTACCCAATGTCTTCATGCATACCTGCACACAACGTGTATTATACACACCGATATACATATCATATTTCAATCTTGTAACACATGTAGTCATACAGGTACCATATGTACTATTGATACGTAGTACCATCTGTGATACAACCCATCATACCATCCTCATGGCATCACCTGCATGACATAAGCTTTATCCACATGTTCTCCATTATGCTAGTATCATGCCTAACATTCCTTTATTTATTTATGGTAAATAGAATAATTGTGCTTAGTTTATAAGGAGTTTTCAAGAGCATTGTTCATTTCTGTAACCAAAGAAAATTTTATATCAGGTGCAAATAATTTTATGATTTCAGGTGGTTGTAACACAATATCAATAGTATAGTATTGTATTCATGAATATTTTCATCTTAATCATACCTTGTACTTAATGTTCTAAAGCAAACTATTAAATCATAGATTTTTGAAGTTTAATAATCACCATATCAATACTTCATTCTTAAATAATTCATCTCTGTGATCTACTATTGCCCCTTTTATGCCTCAACAACTTGTTGGCCATGCATAATTTAGTGTACATATAATCTCATATCCCCTTCATGAGTTATACATGAATGTCTTACTACTTTCAATCCTACACCCTCTTAGTTGTAGGTACCTATGATCTCAGGGTACTTACATGTTAACACCTTCAATTTATGAATTCCTACATGGTTTATGTAACATTTCTTATGTTGTCTTATTCAACCCAGATACATTATCAATGCAATATAACAAGAGAGTCTCCCAAAATTCCTTGGTACAAAATATGCATTTCCATTGGTATGATATTAGTCTATACCATTTAATTGAGCCATTGGTTCATAACATACAATTTGTGCTTCTTATTAATTACCATGGTTTTGATATTGTTGTACTCAAGGATACTTATAGGTCCGACTATGCACATCCAATGAAAGTTTCATATCTCATGGTATATAATAAACTGTTAAATTGAGGTTCCACTTAATCACACTTTCTTCCAACTGAAGAAAAAATCACATTCCAAATGCATTGTATATAGATGCATTAATCAAAGGATTAAATTGATAAACAATTTGTACAATGACATAGTCTTATACTATAACATGTTCTCACAATCATAACACTATTTCATGGAAACCTTTACCATGGTATAATACTTAGGATGGAACCAGCTTATTTAACCCCCAACCTCTCATGAGGTATATAATCTTCCTTTGGATTTTTTTTTACTTATGAACCAGTTACCTTACTGAGGTTTAATATTTCCTTCCTTTTATATAATCGTCACCTCAAGTATTAGGTGAGATTTTTATTTAGCCATGTCATTTCATAGCAACCATACCATTTATAATTTGTTTGTATAACATTACGACCATAGTTTAACCTTTGACTAGAATCAACTACCACATATTCTCTAATAAGCATGGTAAATTTCCTTTTTGGTTTTATCATAGTCTAGTTTTATGAGAATTGTGATTCTTTTACTCCTGAAGGAAACATATGTAAGTGTGCAACTCAGGTAATCATATCTTCCTCGTATATGAATTACTTGTTATCAATCTTAAACATTTTGTTAATCTGATGATCATGCTTTCCTTTGGTTATCTATTATTTATCTACCCTACTCTACGTATTTGCAAGCATAATTTTGTTTTCAAGGCTTAATTTTTGACAACTTATAACGATTTAAGTTCCTCATCTAGGAGGAAACATAACAATGAAAATCATGGTAACCCTCTACTTAGCATTATTGTATGCAACATAGTTGTTGGGGAAAAGTGATTTCCTGTCATTTACTTTGTCAACCTGGGGGTTTCGTAAACTTGTGAAGCATGCGTGCACTGTATGTGCTAGAAATTGTCTTTTAGTTTAGTTCAATATAACTACAAAATAATGAAAACAAATTCATCTAATCTATGAAATCAAATAATGAAAGTGAAATTCAACTAACCTATGAAATAAAAAACAACTAATGTATACGTAGTTACTCTAGCATTTAATTATGAAGTGTTACCTTCTTGAGATGATGTGTAAACAACTATTTATATTTTAACTTCTAATGTTCTACGAAAGCAAGTAAGGTGTGCAGAAAATAACTTAGTAATTGCATCTATTAAATATTCAACCATTCAATTTTGAAATATGATTAAATCAATTTCTTAGAATGAACTTTAGGAATACCAGTTAATGCAATTAAATGAGAATCTTAAAAGCAAATATAAAAGCACGAAAAAGTAAAACTCAATGATTGCATAGGTTGAACATTCAATCACCCAATTTGAAGTCACCTTCTTGGCCTGATCTAGGTTGATCTCAAGACACTAGGGGCATGAAAAATGATCCAAATTCAAAGTGGCAGAAAGGCAATTATCTTGACATCACATCGAAGTGCTCATCGCCTTGATTCCGATGGTGTGAACAACACTCCAATCCAAGTCCAAATGGAGGAGATAGAAGCAGTCAAATTTCTAGGTTGACTTGCAGGAAACAAAGCAAAATGAAAGTCTAACAATGCCCCTAGAAATAGTGTCGTTTTGTAGATATTTTCATTTTGAATCTACTGTAACTTGAATGGGCTAAAATGGACTTCAGATGATGAAGTTATCGCAAAAAGAAGTTTTCCCCTTATCCTTGAAAAAGGAGGCATTTCTTCTAAAAATGGCATAAAAAGCCTTATAAAGGAAAATCACAATCAGATGGATTCAAAGGGCAGACTTAAGGCCAGGTGGAAGGAACCCCTCATTAGCGATATTCGACTTATAGCAATCGGGGGCAGGTTGTATGCGATATCAGGGCTTAAGACCAGGCAAAATGCGACTGGGCGATATGTGATAGGCGATGGAGGGATTACCGATATCGACGTCAGTGATTGGCATCGGCATATGCCAAGGTATAAGGGAAGAATCCCCGGGCCGTAGCGATTGCGATATTCCAACCGCGATATTGTGATGGGGCCGATAACGATACGCCGATCGGTGATCCCTACGACAAGGGCCGTTGCGATTTCAGATAAGCGCGGACCTGACAGGAGAATAAGGGAGATTGGATATAATTTGAGTTCTAGCTTTTAAGCTTTGCTTTCGGATTTTCTTGTGTTTCCATGTATTGTTTGTTTGAACGAAAAAGGGCTATTTTCAGGTTTTTGTTGCGAATAAAGGTCAGAAAATCGGATTAATCACGCCAGCCGATCCTTTCATTTGAATAGCTTTTATTATTAAACAAACAACTTCCCTGCTTTAAGTAGCCTTGTAACAAAATATTTTATAAAGAACGATGAACGAACAAAAGTGAAGGAAGAGAGGACGGTGCATGCGTTCGAGGCAGGAGCTTGCAAGAGGGGCGAAAGCTCATTTTGTCAAAACTTGACAAATTTTATATGGTTTCAACCCTTCTCGATGCCACAAACACAATGGAGCTATCTGTTTCTCCATCTAAGTTCTGCATTTTTTGGCCATTTTCTAGAATGGAGGTATAAGACTCTTTTTTTGTAACTGATGATTGTATTCTTCTTTTTCATTCCATTTAGTGAATGAAGGCCTCCCCATTGATCGAGCAGGGGTCAAAGATGTAGTCCAAGTTGGAAAAACTCTGTTATCAAGCTTCTTGTCTTCTTTCATGCTCTATGTGTTTACTCTTCTTCTCTCATGTGCACATTAGATTTCTATGGTTAAGCTACAATTTCTACATGTGATTCTTTAGTACATCTATAAGCAAAAGATCTTGGATCAAGTGGTATCAGAGTAGGCATTTTTAGATGTGAATTGCATTTTTGTATGCTAACAAGAAACAGGCTCCGAAGAGGCAAAGAAAAACTAGAGCCTTTCGATCCCGAAGTGGGACGTGCACATCGAAAGAGAAACATGGCACATGAAGAGGCTCATCATGAAGAGGAGTGCAATTTCTGCAAAACCTTCTATTCGGTGGCAGAGAATGTCGGTCAGTTACTTTCAAGGTTGGAGAAAACAGAAGGGAGAAGTCCAGAAGAACAATGTTTAGTACATGGAAATGGTGGAGAAGAACCCCCTCCTTCTCCTTCCACGAGTGAAATTTCTTCTTCCTCTCACCACCATAATCATAGAAATTCAAGTGATGCATATAAGAAACCTTTCTTTAAATTATATGTCAAATTTTATCTCTCCATGTTTAATGGTGAATGTAATGCTTAATAATTGGATTAGGTAGATTGAGATCTACTGTAGGATTCAGTAGATCATGGAGGATGAGGCAAAGATTCAGCTGGCCTCTCTTTGGCTGAGCAACACCGCTCTCATTTGGTGGGAGAGCAAATTGCAAAACATTAAGAATGTGGTTAACCTTTTTTCCTCATGGCCTAATTCATTTCTACATTAAAGGAACAATTTTATCCCTTGCGTTACAAGAAAAAAACATTAATGAATTGGCATTATTTAAGGCAAGGCAAAGGCCATGATGTTCAAAGTTTTATAGAGGAGTTTAGAAAGAAAGCCTTTAATTTGGGTATTGCACTTGATTCACCTGAAATAGTAACTAAGTATATTGGATCATTACATAGTTACATTAGGCATTCATTATTATTGTTTGAACCAACTACTATTGACTCCACCAGTTTGAAGGCAATTCATCTTAAGAACAGGGGCAAAAATGAAAGAGATGATCATTCCAAGAAACCACCTTTGAAGCCTCCCAGTGGCAAACCTAAAGAAAAATGGAAAGGAAAGGAGAATAAGATGGCGTCAACCAAGAAAGATGAAGGAGAAAGACCTTATTTCACCCATTGCAAAAAGAAAGGTCATGATGACAATCACTATTGGAAAATACATCTAGAAATGAGACCAAAGAAGTATGGAGGAAAAGGCAAGAAGAAGACAGTGACAACTGTGCAACAAGATCTTGGATCCAATTCGGGGGATGAAGTATTAATCACAGCCGTAGGAACAAAAGGCACTCTTACACCTCATGTTAATTTTGAATCATAGGAAGGCACTAGTTCAATAGATGAGTCTCTTCCTAATGAACGAAAAAGAATTGAGCTACTTCATATTAAAGTTGTCATAAATCATTCAAAAGTGGAAACTCTATTTGATACTGGATCCCAAGCAAACTTAATTTCAGAGTCCTTGGTAAAGAAGCTAGGCTTGGAAACTACACCACATCCAAAACCTTACCCACTTGGATCGATACATGATAAAGCAAAACTGAATGTAACTAATCAGTGTAAGGTTAAATTTTTGATTGCTTCTAAGTTAGTGAATGAGGTAAAAATTGATGTGATATCATTGGATATTTGTGGCATCGCGTTAGGGAGTCCATATCTATGTGATAGAAAGGTAACTTTCCTCCGTCATGAAAACAAATACCAAATCACAAAATATGGGGTAGAATATATTGTAAGGGCTCATCAAACTAAAATCAATGCCGATCTTGTAAGTGCAGTACAAATGAAAAGGTTGATGAATTCCAGTAAGGGTTGCATGCTTATGGTAGTAAGGGGAAAAGAGGTAGAATTAGCCGACGCCTTTTAGGGTTGTGATCAGGAACATAAAAGGGAATTATGTGAATTAATTTCTAACTATGATGAGATGTTTCAGGAACCAAAGGGATTACCTCCGAAGAGGGAAATCCAACATGATATCCATTTGTAGCATTACACTCCTTTACCAAATATTGGCATGTACAGGATGTCGACCATTGAGATGGAGGAAATTAAAAATCAATTGCAGGAATTGCTGGACCAAGGGGTCATCAGGCCAAACACTTCTCCATGTGGCTCACCGATTATCTTAGTGCCAAAGAAACATGGCACATGGAGGATGTGTGTGGATTACCATGCACTAAACAAAATCACGGTGAAAAATAGTTACCCTCTTCCACGAATTAATGACTTATTAGATCAGTTAAATAATGCTATCTATTTAACCAAGTTGTATTTGCGTAGTGGTTATTACCAGGTCCGAATTATAGAGCAGGATGTGTGGAAAACCACCTTCAAGACCAAACAGGGGTTGTTTGAATGGATGGTGATGCCATTCGGACTTTGTAACGCTCTAGCCACTTTCATGAGGGTCATGAATGATCTCTTTAGGCCTTTCATTGATAAATTTGTTCTTGTGCATCTAGATGATATCCTTGTCTTTAGTAAAAGTTGGAATGAACATGTATGTCATGTGAAGAAAGTGCTTGATGTATTGGAAAAAGAAAAACTCTATGTAAAATTGTAAAAGTGTGAGTTCGGGAAAACCTCTTGGGTTTACCTATGTCATATTATTGGTCATGGTCAGTTAAAAATTGATCCTTCTAAAGTTGAAGCAATTGTAAATTGGTCTAAGCCTACTAGTGTAACCGAGGTCTGCAACATTTTAGGTGCAGTCCAGTATTGAAGGAGATTTATTGCCAATTTCTTTGTTATTGTAGCACCTCTGCAGACATTGACAAGTGTGAAATAGGTCTTTCAATGGGGAGGGAAACAACAGAAGTCCTTTGAAACATTGAAGGAAAAGATCAGGACCACACTAGTCTTAGCCTTACTAGATCTCCAACAGCATTCGGGATCAAAACAGATGCTAGTGGATATGCCATGGGAGCTATACTCATGCAAAAAAAGAAGCCAATATGTTACCATTAAGAGAAGTTCTCTCAGGCTGTGATAAACTATCCCACTTATGACAAGGAGCTTTTTTCCTTGGTTCAAAGTGTGAAAAAGTGGAAACTCTACCTAATCGGCAAGGAGACCATCATCCATATAGATCATCTACCCTTACAATACCTTCAGTCACAAACCAACTTCCAACAATCTCGTCATTTCAGGTGGATGGGTTTTCTTCAATAGTTTCATCTAGTAATAAAGTATAAGAAGGGCACTAGCAACAAGGTGGCTGATATGCTATCTCACCCTCCTATTTCTGCTTCTATTATTTTGCATAATGCTTCATTGTATTTTTAGAGTTATGCTAAACAATATGATAACGATGATGAATTTAAGGAGATCTATGCAAAACTAACCCATGGTTCACAGGTGGACAACTATCACTTGCAGGGGAAACTGTTGTATCACCTTGGCAAATTGTGCATTCCCAGAAGGGAACGAGTACATGTAATTCGAGAGGCCCACACCTCTCTTGTGTGTGGTCACTTTAGTGTCAAAAAGACTTTATGTCATGTACAAAAATTTAGCTTTTGGCCTCATATGAAGAACATTGTGAATCACTATGTAAAGGGTTGTGTGCTGTGTTCTGTTTCAAAGCCGTCTAATTGAAAACTCGAGCTCTACACACCACTCCCTATTTCGAGTCGTCCATGGGAAAGTGTGTCGATGGACTTTGTAGGAGGCTTGCCTTTGTCTAGAAAGAGTCATGACTATTTGTATGTCGTCGTTGAACATTTTAGTAAGATGTGTAGTTTAATGCCTTGTAAAAGGTAGATCACTGCAGAGTAGACTACTTATCTTTTATATTAACATGTTTGGGTCCACTTTGGGCTGCCCACATCGATTGTGTCAGATCGGGACTCTCACTTTCTTGGATAGTTTTTGACCAGCTTGTGGAATATGATGGATAACAAGTTGAAAAGAAGAACGACATTTCATCCATAGACTAACGGATAGATAGACATTGTCAATCGCACCGTGGTACATTTGTTGCAAGGCTATTGTGGGAAACATCCTAAGTTGTGGGATGAGCATCTCCCACCTTTGCAACATTCCTACAACAAAGTAGTGCACTCATCTACACATCGTTCACCAGTTGAGACATGTTTTGGCTACCTACCAAAGGACCCTTTTGATATGTTCTTTGGAAGGGAAGATGACTCCAGTGGACATAATGACAGGGACAAAGTGCAGCAGTTCATCCAGCGGATCCAATTGATTCACCAAGGAGTACAGGAGCAGCTGAAGAAAAGTGAAGCCCATTACAAGGCTTGACATGACAAACACCGATTTGACCATTAATTTCAAGTCGGCAAAAAAGTGTGGTTCCATATCAGTAAGGACAGGATGAAGGGAGAAGGGAAGAAGTTGCAACCAATCCGGTATGGTCCATTCACCAGTTTGGAGAAGATTCGAAACAATGCCTTTCATCTTGATTTGCCGATATATATGGAGATGTACGCTGTATTGAATGTGGATAAAATAAAGCTATATGAGCCACCATTGATTATGGACACCGAGGAGGTGGGCACAGTTCCTACAATTGATGATTTTGCACCAGAGTATCTTGATAAGTTACCTGAAGACATCATTCTTGACAGAAGAACCATGACTTCACGATGAGGAGATGTGGAATACCTTCGAGTTGGTTTCAAGGGGATGCACCCTAGCAAGGTAAAATGGCTGGAGAAGGAAAGAGTGAGGGAACAATTCCCTCACTTGCCAATTGACTGATAAAGCTTTTGGTGGTCCAAAATCTCCTCAATGTGGAGGATTGATCTAGGTGGATCTCAAGACACTAGGGGCATGAAAAAGGATCAAAATTCAAAGTTTTAGAAAGGAAATTATCTTGACATCAGATTGAAGTGCTCGTCACCCTGGTTCCAACGGTGTGAACGATGCTCTAATCTGAGTCCGAATGAAGGAGATAGAAGCAGTCAGAGTTCTTGGTTGACTTGAAGGAAACAAAGGAAAATGAAAGTCCAAGGATGCTCCTAGAAATAGTCCCATTGTATAGATCTTTTCATTCTAAATCTACTGCAACTTGAATGGGCTAAAATGGACTTGGATGATGAAGTTATCACAGAAAGAAGTTTTCCCCTTATCCTTGAAAAAGTAGGCATTTATTCTAAAATGGCATAAAAAGCCTTATAAACTAAAATCGCAATTGGAGGGGTTCAAAGGGTGGACTTAAGGCCAAGAAGAAGGAACCCTCGATCAACGATCTTCGACTTATCGTAATCGGGTGCAGGCAGTATGTGATATCAGGGCTTAAGACCAGGTGACATTCGACTGGGAGATATGCAATAGGCGATGGAGCAATCTATCGCATATCACTAATATTGGTGTCAGAGATCGGAGTTGGCGTATGCCAAGGTATAAGGGAAGAACCCCTAGGTCGTAGCGATTGTGATATGCTAACAGTGATATTGCGATGGGGTCGATAGCGATATGTCGATATCGGTGATATCGATGATCGGTGATCCCCGTGACAAGGGCCATTGTGATTTACAATAAGTGTGGAATCGACAGGAGAATAGGGGAGATTAGATATAATTTGAGTTTCTTCTTTTAAGCTTTGCAGTCTTGTGTTTTCGTGTATTATTTGTTTAAACAAAAAAAGGGCTATTTTTGGGGTTTTGTTGCGAAGAAAGGTCAGACGGTCGGATTAATCGCACCCACCGATCCTTTTGTTTGAACAACTTTTATTATTAAACAAACAGCTTCCTTTCTTTAAGCGGCCTTGTAACAAATTTTTTTATAAAGCACGACGAATGAAGAAAAGTGCAGGAAGAGAGTACAGTGCACATAGTTCAAGGCAAGAGCTTACAGGATGGGCAAAATCTCATTTTTTCAAAACTTGACAAATTTTATAAGGTTTCAGCCCTTCTTGATGCCACGAATGCAATGGCACTATCTGTTTCTCCATTTGAGTTCTGCATTTTTTGGCCATTTTCTAGAATGGAGGTATAAGACTCCTTTTTTTGTAACTGATGATTGTGTTATCACTTAGGTTGTCCCCAGGTTGGAGTAAGGGATACAACCGAGGTAACCACAAACCAACTTTGGATTGTAGGTTCTAGCCCACCTGCAATCAGAGAGGGCTCTCTCTTTGGGATTTAGCTTTGTTAAAAATTATCTTAGGCTAGCTATTGAGTTCAGGGGTTTTTTGTTCTGATTTTGGTGGGATAATTGATGTTTCAGGTAGAGAGGTAGAGCATAGTCTGAAAATTTCAAACCATTGGGCGTGGAGTCGAGGAGGAGGACTGCTGGTGCGTTTTCTTGGTCACCATAGGGAAAATGGAGCAAGATGGCTGTGCATGAAACAATGTTTCAGGTTTAAATGATGGAAAGAATGCTAAGTAACGAGAGGCTATTAAGAATCTCTCAATCAGCTTAACAGATGGAGGTAACAGAGCTCTACCCAGGGGCAGTGAAGAATCCCTAGATAATTGGCAAAACACAGGTGAGTCGGGGTAAATATGAGCTAGAAGGAATTCATATTCATGACCAATTCATTCAGAGGAAAACATAAAGAAACAACAAAAATTGAGCATAGAGTGTATTTAAACAAATTCTAAGCTATTCTTTCTTTCTGCTATTTAGATAGTGGTGAGAAATGATAGGGAGTTATATACTAGAGTTAGTAGTTAATGTGGAGATGGTAAGCAGGCGCTAAGGTAAGGGACCTTAGGCTGTTTTTTGGGGAAAGTGACTCATAAATGAGAAACAAAGAATCCTTGAGTGAAGCAGATCTTCACCAAGACAAATGACATGGAGAATGATGAAACTAAGAGGAATCAAGCAGATTTTGACCTCTTTGGGGAAATTAGTAAGTGACTTGGGGAATTAGAAGAAGGGGGAGTTAGTGATATCCAGCTTGAGATCCTCCAGATGAAAACTACCTGATAACTGTGATCTGAAAAGAATAAACACTTTGTAACACAAAATTGATCATAAATTATCATTCTGCAACCTCACAGCTACCTACCCGTCCTACTCACCTAACATTTTTTCTTCTTTTGATTTGGGTGCATTTAGACTTGCAGACCCAGCTTTACAATTTTTCTTTTGAATGTTTCCTATCTAAATCTACACTTATTTCTGCTAGGGCCCAGATTAAGCAGTTGGGTCCCTTTGATTCTCTACCTATCTACAAATCTGCCAAGATTAAACATTTTGGACAGATACATTCTCTATATTCTAAAACAGGAAATTGAAACCTAGGGAGACCAAGATTAGACTGTTTGGCCTTCCCTTAACTGAATGATCTCTTCAAAATGGAATGACTCATCAAAATTGGAATACAGCAGTGGCATTTGGACTAGCACACTTCATGGCTTTTTTCTTTGGTCTCTTCTGGAAATATGGAACACTGCAGCTTGCAAAGTATGACATATTTGGCCTGTAAAAATGTCAATCATGAAAAATGAACACCTGTTGCAACAGGAGGCTAACAGTGGCTCCACTTGGGGATGGCTTTTCCTTGTGAAAAGCCAAGAACAACAGGTCAGACTGCCTTGATCTTTTATGGTTGCTGTAGACTGGAAACATTTGTTCTGGCTGCTAAAAAATGTAAAACTTTGAACTATGAACAATCTCCTTCTCAACTGAATTACTATGAACTGTATAGCATCGCCTGCTTTCTTCTGCGTGCTTGATAATTATGTACAATGCTGCTGGAGCACTGCCTTTTAAATCATGGGTCTAAACTGATGTATTTGCCTTGTTTTTTGCTTTGGGCAAGTATGCTGATATGAACTGAAAATACTCCTCTGTTTCGATACTTTTGACTGCACACAGTTCTTTTCTACCATGAATTGCTTGTAGTGTGATATTTCTCTTCTTCCTGTTTTGCTGAAATTGGTGTGGAGACAGAGTTTTTAGAACTGGACTACTTGCATCGGCTGTATCTTTACAATTTACTGCTGCTCCTTAAACAATTGGCCTGTTTATAAATAAAAAACAGAGTGCTGATATATACAAATAAGACTGTACAAAGATATATACAGGGCTGCATTGTTTTCTTTAAAAGGGATCATGGTAATGTTTCAGCATACGGCCATTGACAGGGCCTTCTTCAGCAGAACTATCCTCTACAGATTTGAGAAAGTATGTGTTATTTCCTTGAACAGCAGAAACAACAAATGGACCTCTCCATAAAAAATCAAACTTTGCATGTTTTCCCTTGTCTTCTCTTCTTGAGTCCCATCTTAGAACTTTGTCACCAACATTGAAATCCTCAGCCTTAGCTCTCTTGTCAAACATCTTTTTGAGCTTTTCTTGCAAAATTTGAGCTATGTCATAAACTTGTTCTCTGGTTTGTTAAAGATGAAGGGTTTGATTGATTCTTCTTTGAATGTCATTTGGTTCAGCCTGAATCTCTTGTAACAGCTTGATAGTAGGAATGCCCAGGGATGAAGGAAATCTGGCCTCCATGCCATATACTAGCTCATAAGGACTCATCCCAATGGATCTCTTGCTCGAGAGTCTGTCTGCCCATAGGGCGTTCACCAGCTTTTTGTGCCAGTTCTTCTTGTTTTCTTCCAGCACTTTCTTTATGATGTTGATGAGGCTTTTGTTAGATGATTCGGCCAAGCCATTGCCTTGAGGGTAATAGGCTGTAGAGTGGCCCAAGGTAATATGAAATCTGTGGCAGAAATTGATCATTTTTTTGGACTTAAAGGCAGTGGCATTGTCAGTGATGATTTTCTCAGGGCAGCCAAATCTAGAAAGGATATTGCACTCAAGGAATTGGATAATGATGGTGTCATTGGCTTGTCTGCAGGGAATGGCTTCAACCCACTTGGTGAAATAGTCAGTGGCTATTAGGATCCATTTGTGCTGGCCTGAGGAAGAGGGGTGGATTTCTCCAATGAAGTCAAGACCCCATTGTTGGAAAGGTTGTTCGGTTGAGATGGGTTTCAAGGGTAGAGGTAACAGCTTTCTCTTGCCCTCAAAAATTTGGCATTTGTGACATGACATGGCAAACTTCTTTACGTCTACAAAAAGAGAGGGCCAATAGAAACCAGCCCTTAAAATTTTATCAGCGGTGGACTTCCAGTATAGATGTCCTCCACAGTCACCTGCATGGAATTCTTTCATGACATTATTAGTTTCATTCATGGTTAAACAATTAAGGAATATACCTTCATGATTTCTCCAAAATAATGCACCATCTATAACACAAAACTTTAAAGCCTTCATTTTCAAAAATCTTTTCTTGGTCCTGGACAATCCTGGGGGAGCACACATGTTTAACAATACAAAGCAAATATCAGTGTACCAAGGGCATTGCAAAAATATTTCACTGATCTGTGGAGTCGCCAGCTCCGATTCCTTGTCCAGTTGTTTAATGTCTAAGGCTTGAAAATTTGTTTCGGACATCAGTTTGGCTAAACCTTATCCCTTTATCAGCTTGGTTGGTTTTATTTCTATGTCATACTCAAGGATGCTTGCAATCCACTTGCCTCTTTTGCCTTCTAATCCTTATTGTGTCAATATGTCTTTTACAGCAGCGTGTGGGACATAGGCAAT
The DNA here is from genome assembly GCA_031772625.1 of Pinus tabuliformis. Classification (NCBI taxonomy): domain Eukaryota; kingdom Viridiplantae; phylum Streptophyta; class Pinopsida; order Pinales; family Pinaceae; genus Pinus; species Pinus tabuliformis. Next base: position 688,822,514 of record CM062811.1, read on the forward strand.
CACATGTGAATATAAAATGTACACTCTAAAATCCTTGATGGCCTTAACAAGTGCGTAGGCCTGCTTTTCCATGATTGGGTACTTCAAAGGGGTGTCTCTTAAGGCTCGGTTGAAAAAAGGGATTGGCTTTTCAGCTCCTTGTTCATCCTTTTGCAAAAGGACAGTGACTATTGTGTGATCAGATGCAAACGAAAATATGATAAAATCTTTCTCAAACTGCGGGCTGGTGAGTATAGGGGTTTGGGTTAATGCAGCTTTGATACTTTCAAATGCTTGCTTGGTTTCCAGGGACCATCTTACCTTGGCATCCTTCTTTAACATGTTGCTTAACAATCTTACCAGTTCAGCTAGATTTGGAATAAATCTTCTTAAGAAGTTAATCTTTCCAAGGAATGCTTGCAGCTCTTTTATGTTTCTTGGATATGGGATTTGGAGGATGGCTTGGATTCTTTCAGGGTCAATTCTGATCCCATCTTTTGATATGATGTGGCCAAGTAACTTGCCTTCTTCAAGGCCAAAGAGAGACTTTTTGGGGTTCAAGGAAATGCCATATTTCCTACATGTCATGAATATTTGCCTGAGGTGCTTGAGGTGTTCTTCATCAGATTTTGAGAATGGGGTTAAGTCATCAAGGTAAACAACTAGGAAATCGTGTATTTCTTTAGCGAATGCAATATCCATTGCTCATTGAAAAGTTGCACCAGCGTTTTTAAGACCGAATGGCATCTTTACATACTTGAATGTTCCCCAGGGTGTGGTAAAAGCTATTTTGTCTTGGTCATCCGGGTGAACAAGTATTTGGTTGAAACCTAAAAAACCATCTAGCAAAGAGATTCTAGATGACCCCACTACTCTCTGCAAGATGTGGTCCATTTTAGGCAAAGGGTAATGGTCTTTTAGGGAGACTTGGTTTAAATTTCTGAGATCTACACAAAGTCTGATTTCACCTGTCTTTTTTCTTGTAGGAACAAGATTGGATACCCATTCAGAAAATCTGATGGGTGCTATGATGCCTGCTTCAAACATCCTCTTTACTTCCTTCTCAATTGGTGGAAGAAGCATAGGGTTAATTCTTCTAAGTTTCTGTTTGAAGGGTTTCTGGTTTGGTTTTAAGGGGATTGTGTGTTGGATCACCGAGGTGTCATAGGATTTCAAATCCTCATAGCTCCAAGCAAATACATCTTGGAACTCTTTGAACAAGTCAATGTATTTGGGCTTTTGATCGGGTGGCAAATTTTTGGATAGTTTGATCATTTTTGGATTTTCTGCCGTCCCAATGTTGTGTTCTTCTATATCAGTGTTAATGGGTTGCAATTTTGGCTTTCTAGGAACGTCATTGGCATCAAACATGTCTTCTAATGGGGTTAGGCTAGCAGGCAGAAAGTTATCCTTTAAGTCAATGATCTCTGCCTCTGCTTTGGCAATGTCTTCCAAATGCATTTATTTCAGTTGTTCTATGTTTTCTTTGTCAAAAACAGTCGGGTTCAGGATTTGCTTGGCCATTGCAGCTGTTATAGCTTGCTGATCTTCATTTGTTTGTTGTTCCGGATCTGTCATAGTATCCAAGTCAATGTTGATATTGGAAAACTCATGCTCAAGAGCGACGAAATTATTAATCTAGGTATCATTTTTGAACACTTGCCAATCCTTAACGTTATTTGGGACAGCGGGCCTATGTTTTATCTCAGTTGTGAAGTGATGGTTTGGGTCAAAAGGAAGCTTGCATGTACTAGCAAAGGTGGCTAGGCTGTGTGCATGAATGTTATGTTCTCTTGAAATTTTGGCCAGCTTGAATTCAGTGAATGCATTGAGTATATTAGTGGCAGCAGTCCTATAGGCTCTCATTCTATTGTCATTGGTTACAAAATTACCTTTCATCTATTGTATGATTAAATCAGAGTCTCCTAAAATAGACACTTTTGCAGCTCCTAGAGCTTTGAGCAGTTTAAGGCCTAGCAGCAGAGCCTCATATTCTGCCATGTTATTTGTGCATTTAAAATTCAGTCTGTAGGCATGACCTTCTGCATGGTTGTTATATGTATTGTGAATCCAGACACCTGCCCCTGCTCCTAACTTGTTAACAGAGCCATCAAACTCTAAATACCATGTGATTTCTTGCTCAAGGTTGGCACTAAGAGTTTGAGTCATTATAGGATTGGGCAGATTTAAAGTTTCTGTTTGGGGAAGTTTTTCTAACATGCTGGTTGTGTTAACTGTTGTGACAGTTTCACTAGTGTGTGCAACTGATTCTTCATTGATGTGTGCTTGTTGTTCTAGAACCAACCGCTCATTCTTGGTTGGAGAATTTGTGTTGTCATTGAACAAAATAAAGGAATCCATATCAGAATGGATTGAGTAAATGGGAAAATTTTCTGGCTTGCTCTCACTACTTACCACATATTTCATGAGCGTTTCTCTATACAGTCTCTTTGGTTGCCCAAAGACTGAAATGGTGGCATAGGAAAGGTCTAATTGAAGGGATCCTTGAAGCTTTGCTCCCCATGATCTTGATAGGAGCATACCATATTTTGGTGGAATGTCGGCAACCACTACATCCATGAGGATGGTCTTATTTGGATATTGAACTAAGGAGACACACAAGTCTTTGATGAGGCCTAGACATTTCACTTGGCTTGATTCAAATGAGTACAAGTCTTTGTAAGGTCTTGTAATGTCAAGGTTTAGTTTTTCCATAACTGCTTTGGGCATTAGATTGTGCGATGCCCCTGAGTCAAACATAGCATTGTGCAAAACTTTGTCATGTATATGCAAACTGAAATAAAAGGGTGGGATAGGTCTGTGTGTTGACTTTCCATTGACTTCTGGGCCAAACAGTAGTTCAGGGGAATCATCCAAAACATTTACATCGTCCTTGTTTTCTGGAATTTGAAGTGACCTTTGAACTTGTTGCCTATATACATCGTGTTTGGCAAGTTCTGAGAGGGGAATGGATATTTTCAACTTAGCTATTTTTGCCTCTAAATTAAATGGCTTTTCCAATGGAGTCTTGTTGTTGATAAAGGCAGTTTTTTCCTTTTCATTTAAATTATCTGCGATTTTCTCTTGTTTATCAGCATTGTGAGGACTGATAGCTTGCGGTTTTTTAGTTTCAGGAAAGTGTTTTGGAACATTGTTCGAGTTTTCTTTCGAGGGAGAAGGTGACAAAGGCTGATCTTTGGAAGGCTGTATTTCTGTTATGTCTTCTACAGTCACTTGATGCGGGTTTGGAACATTTGTATCAGCTAGTTCTGTTATGACAGCCTTGCCTTTGGTCTTGTTGGGCTGTTTGCCCTCCTTTGTTTTACTAGGTTCTGAAATGTCAATGGTCCTAGTTCTCAGCTTATATTGTTTGTGTACTTCATACACAGCAGTATCGTAACCTTGTTTAAAATCAAAAGACTCGCCAGACTTAGTTTGAAACTGATTGTAATCGAGTTCATTTTGGTCTTCCTGGGACAGGACAATTTGGTGCTCACCCTTTAGATCCATCAGGTTCATGTGAGTGTCCTCTATGGGTTCACTAGAAGTAGATCCTTCAACATAGTTATCTTGAAAAGGGGGTCTTATGTCATGGTCTTGGTTAGACCTACCAGTATTTGTGTTCTGCGTTTTCCTAAAATTTGGATTCCTTATGTTATTGGACTATTGTCCTTCCCATGATGCTTTTCTCTCAACATTTTCTACTCTTTCTCCTAGCCTTTGTAGGCCATTGATAATAGCATCAAGCTTTTGATCAAAGGCTGAGGGTTCTTCCTTAAAGGTGGTTCTTCTTTCCATTCTAGCTCTATTTCTCTTGGCAATTAAGTTAGCTTCTACGGTCACAGCAACATTTTGTGCGTCTGCAAGGGTCTGAGGAGCTCTTTCTTTTAACTTGTATGCCATATCAGGGTCAAAACCATCCGAAAATTTGTACAAGGCCAGATCAGGGGGAGGCCTTAGGTTCTGAGGTATTGCGTTATATAGATTATTGAATCTTGCACAGTACTCCAAAACAGTCTCTTGAGGACCTCTTTTAATTGTATCATATTCTGCTAGTATGTGCAAGGGATCTTTCTTTTTCTCCCATCTGTTGGTAAAGGATTGGTACATCTCATCTGGGGTGGTTATGGAGTTAACAACAAGTGATCTGAACCAAGTTCCTACATCACCTGTTAAGCTCTGAACAAAAATTCTCATTCTCACGCTATCATCATCTATTTCGTAGTTTTCAAAATAGTCTTGCATCTTTCTAGTATGCTGAATGCCAGTAAAAGGGATAGTACTATCAAAATATGTAATTTTAGATTGGTACTCTTGAGGTAAAGCCCCAGCATTAGCAGGTAATTGCAGGGGTGCATATCTATTAGCCATATTGGCAGGGATAAGTGGAACAACGGGGATAAATGGAACAACTGGAGTAACGGGGATCACAGGAGTAACTGGAATGCTGGAAACAACAGTAGTGGTAGTATGTGCAGTGAATGAAGGTGTGGAAGGAGGAGTTTGAGGTGTAGATGATGAACTAGGGGAAATAGGGGCCGAGCGAAACAAAACCTTGACAGGAGTCGGAATACAGCTAGGGTAAGCTATTTCAGGAGTTTTATCAGCGAAATTTTCCTGTCTTTCTTGCTTCCTAAGGATTTTCGAGATTATGTTAGGGTTTTCAAAAATAGCTGGAGGGTCGGGATCTGGATTTGACCTTGTATATCGTGGATTCTTCTTGGGAGCCAGCTTCCGAATTGTTTTTTGGGTATTTTTATGGGAATATTTTTGTAATTAACAAGGGACAGATCAGATTTTGGAATGGCTGTGTATATCTTAAAACTAGCATGAAGATTGACTGAAGCAGCTTTTATTTACTTCTGCTAATGTAAAACAGAAATAGTTTCAAAGGCTTCCTGGCTGACCTTCAGGCTTCATCTGTAGTTTTAAGAAATATACAGAAATTAGAAAATCGACCTTTTTACAGGGGATCTTTCCAACCTTCTTTGTGAAATTAACTGAGGATGGTCCCCAGTGGAGTCGCCATTATGTTATCACTCAGGTTGTCCCCAGGTTGGAGTAAGGGATACGGCCGAGGTAACCACAAACCAACTTTGGATTGCAGGTTCTAACCCACCTGCAATCAAAGAGGGCTCTCTCTTCAGGATTTAGCTTTGTTAAAAATGATCTTAGGCTAGCTATTGAGTTCAGGGGTTTTTTGTTCTGATTTTGGTGGGAGAATTGATGTTTCAGGTAGAGAGGTAGAGCATAGTCTGAAAATTTCAAACCATTGGGCGTGGAGTCGAGGAGGAGGACTGTTGGTGAGTTTTCTTGGTCACCATAGGGAAGATGGAGCAAATAGCTACGCATGAAACAATGTTTTAGGTTTAAATGATGGAAAGAATGCTAAGTAACGAGAGGCAGTTAAGAATCTCTCAATCAGCTTAACAGGTGGAGGTAACAAAGCTCTACCTAGGGGCAGTGAAGAATCCCTAGATAATTGGAAAAACACAGGTGAATCGGGGTAAATATGAGCTAGAAGGAATTCATATTCATGACCAATTCATTCAGAGGAAAACATAAAGAAATAGCAGAAATTGTGCATAGAGTGTATTTAAACAAATTCTAAGCTATTCTTTCTTTTTGCTATTTAGATAGTGGTGAACAACAAAACAGAGGTAAGATGCACTTATTGTTTCAGGCTGCAGCACAAGAATTCCATCTTCATATCTTCAAAACATTCATTTACAACAGGCAGTTTGCTCTCCAAGCTTTCAACAATATTTGGTTATAGAAAAAACTCAGGTATACAATGCGAGTCTCTAGTGAAAATTCTCAATTGACCAACCCTTGAAATAATGTAGAGAGCGGTATATATAGGGAAAAACTCTCTACAACTGCTTTTATTACAAATTCTCCTAATCAGGTCCTAAAGAATAATTAATTTGACCTAATCTTATCAGAAATAAATGCGTGAAAATATCTCGGGCTGCGTTGAGGGCTGCCGTATCAAAACTGATTAAATGATGTTGTCCTCGGTGGCTTGGTGCAGTGTTTTATGAAATAAATGTGTATGGGTTTCTGCTTCTTTGGTGTTTGCCTGCATTTAAAGCTTTAACTGTGATTTGAGGGCAAGGATGGGCTTACGCCTCTTGATTTGACTTTCTGGGGGCTCATCAATGTTCAGGTGCTTCGAGCCCCTAAAAAATCTTGGCTGATACTCTTTGGCTCTTCTTCTCCATCTGATACTCTTTGACAAATGAATGGGGTCACTTTTCTCCTTTGCTGTGGGTCTAATCACAAATTAATGGCCGCTGTTCGGCCTCTGTTGCCTTTAGAACTGTCTTCTGCTCCTTTCGGTAAGCTTCACGAAGAAAAATGGGTCATTTGGCGCCTTTCGGGCTTGCTGGGGGCTGCGTAATGAAAAGATTCCCTAAATATTCCCCATTCAGGCCTAATTTATCCAGCGATGTGCGATTTGGCGCAAATCGCGCATCAAAAACTGCCTCAGAAACTGATTCCGGGGCTCCGGAGTGCGATTTTCGCCCTTTGCGCTGAAATTGCTGATGACGTCAGCATGATGACGTGGCGGGATGACGTCAACATGATGATGTCATCACATACAGAGGTGACGTGGCAGTACGGCAAGGGACATGGTGGTAGGAGACGTGGCAGGGTGACTTGGCGGTATAGTGGCAGGAGGCCACGCAGGCAGAGGATGCGGCAGGTGACGTGGGGCTTACGTCACAGGGGGAGGGCGGTAAGTGGTTTCTGGGCACACTGCCTTTGGACAGAGGTGGTTTTGGGGAAGGGGGCTCTGCCACAACCCAGGAGGTGACGCGTGGCGGGAGTACGGTGGCAATACCGCCCATCTCCCAGACGCTAACCTTCGGGCGCGTTGGGGGACAGGAAGGCCTGCCCACCGTAGATCTGTGGGGCGAGCGATCTAACAGTTGACGGTGAAAGTGAGGTGGCGGAGGGATAAGGGGCGGGGATTCCGCAGAATATTCGGATTTAAATAAAGCGCGGCGGGGGTTTAGACTTAGGTTTTGTGGGTTTGGGGGGTTAATAACGGGCGGGTTAATATATTTACGTTCGGGACTTTAGCATAAGGGGTAAAACATGGGTTTTTGAGGGTTTATGAGTGGGGTATTAACGATTTACACACAAAAGCTTAGGATAAGGGTGGAAATGTGGGTTTTTGAGGGTTTTAGGGCTAGGGGAGAGGTTGTTAGCATGACCAGGTGTCATCTAACTCCTGCTATGACACGGATGGGTTAAAAACAGCCCCAGATGGACCATTTTTTCCCTGACTTTAGAAGAAATATGGCTATATTGCCAGGGAGGGGATATTTACATGGGGGAGTTTTATATACATAGTTTTAGTAAGGGAAAGGGAAAAATGATAGGGAGTTATATACTAGAGTTAGTAGTTAATGTGGAGATGGTAAGCAGGCGCTAAGGTAAGGGACCTTAGGCTGTTTTTTGGGGAAAGTGACTCATAAATGAGAAACAAAGAATCCTTGAGTGAAGCAGATCTTCACCAAGACAAATGACATGGAGAATGATGAAACTAATAGGAATCAAGCAGATCTTGACCTCTTTGGGGAAATTAGTAAGTGACTTGTGGAATTAGAAGAAGGGGGAGTTAGTGATATCGAACTTGAGATCCTCCAGATGAAAACTGCCTGATAACTGTGATCTAAAAAGAATAAATACTTTGTAACACGAAATTGATCATAAATCATCATTCTGCAACCTCACAGCTACCTACCCAGCCTACTCACCTAACATTTTTTCTTCTTTTGATTTGGGTGCACTTAGACTTGCAGACCCAGCTTTACAATTTTTCTTTTGAATGTTTCCTATCTAAATCTACACTTATTTCTGCCAGGGCCCAGATTAAGCAGTTGGGTCCCTTTGATTCTCTACCTATCTACAAATCTACCAAGATTAAACTGTTTGGACATATACATTCTCTATATTCTAAAACAGGAAATTGAAACCTAGGGAGACCAAGATTAGACTGTTTGGCCTTCCCTTAACTGAATGAGCTCTTCAAAATGGAATGACTCATCAAAATTGGAATACAGCAGTGGCATTTGGACTAGCACACTTCATGGCTTTTTTCTTTGGTCTCTTCTGGAAATATGGAACACTGCAGCTTGCAAAGTATGACATATTTGGCCTGTAAAAATGTCAATCATGAAAAATGAACACCTGTTGCAACAGGAGGCTAACACATTGTATTCTTCTTTTTCATTCCATTTAATGAATGAAGGCCTCCTCATTGATTGAGCAGGGCGCGGAGACATAGTCCATGTTGGACGAACTCCGTTATCAAGCTTCTTCTCTTCTTTCATTCTTTATGTGTTTCTTCTTCTTTTCTCATGTGCACATTAAAATTCTATGGTTAAGCTGCAATTTTTACATGTGATTCTTTAATACATCTATAAGCAAAAGATCTTGGATCAAGTGGTATCAGAATAGGTCTTTTTAGATGTGATTTGTGTGTTTGTATGCTAACAAGAAACATGCTTCGAAGAGGCGAAGGGAAACTAAAGCCTTTCGATCCTGATGTCCACCACACTTCGGGATCAAAAGGCTCTAGTTTCCCTTCACCTCTTTGGAGCCTATTTCTTGTTAGCATAGAAACATGCAATTCACATTTAAAAAGACCTGCTCTGATACCACTTGATCCAAGATCTTTTGCTTATAGATGTATTAAACAATCACATGTACCAATTGCAGCTTAACAATAGAAATTGCAGCTTAACATCGATGATCGACGTTAGTGTATGCCAAGGTATAAGGGAAGAACCCCTGGGCCATAGTGATTGCGATATGTCGATAGTGATATTGCGATGGGGCTGATAGCGATATGCCTATATCAGTGATCGACGATCGGCGATATCAGTGATTGGGATCGGCGATAGCAGTGATCAGGATCGACGATCAATGATCCTCGCGACAAGGGTCATTGCGATTTGGTATAATAGGGGAGATTGGATATCATTTAAGTTCTAGCTTTTAAGCTTTATGGTCAGATTTTCTTATGTTTCCGTGTATTTTTTGTTTGAACAAAAAAAGCGCAATTTTCAAGGTTTTGTTGCGAAGAAAGGTCTAACGGCCGGATTAATTACGCCCACTGATCCTTTCGTTTGAACAAATTTTATTATTAAACAAACAACTTCCCCACTTTAAGTGGCCTTGTAACAAAAAATGTTATAAAGCACGATGAATGAAGAAAAGTTTAGGAAGAGAGGACAATGCATGCAGTTCGAGGCATGAGCTTGCAGTAGGGGCAAAAGCTCATTTTGTCAAAACTTGACAAATTTTATATGGTTTCTACCCTTCTCGACACGACAAATGCAATGGTGCTATCCGTTTCTCCATCTAATTTCTGCAATTTTCAGCCATTTTCCAGAATGGAGGTATAAGACTTCTTTCTTGTAACTAATGATTGTATTGTTCTTTTTCATGCCATTTAATGAATGAAGGCCTCCCCATTGATAGAGTAGGGCCCGGAGACGTAGTCCAAGTTGGACGAACTCCATTATCAAGCTTCTTGTCTTCTTTTATGCTTTATGTGTTTCTTCTTCTTCTATCATGTGCACATTAAATTTCTATGGTTAAGCTACAATTTCTACATGTGATTCTTTAATACATCTATAAGAAAAAGATCTTGGATCATGGCCTGACCTTTTATTCAATTATAGAATGAATTGATAGTTTGATCTAATAATGTAAATAATAGAACATAAAGGGAAACTAAATAACTATGAGCTCTTGCCTCAAACTAAATCCAATTTGAAATACATAAATCTTTCATATTGAGATGTTTTTAGAAAAGCAAAGATTACACAGTTAGTCTAAAAATAATACTAAGAAACCAAACAAAATTTAATCTATAAAAGAAATTAAATCTCACACATTTTAGGTCGTTGATCTAAAAGTGTGAGAGATGGTAAATCAAGATGCTCCATTTGTAAGCAAAAACAAGCCAAAATGAAGGAACATTCATGAATAAGGTGCCACAATCTAATTTTGTATTCAAATCTTGAGCATAACTCCAATTTTACACATGAAAATGATAGGAGAAAAAATCCCCTATTTATACAAACACATGAGAAGCTACCTCGCTAATGTGAGTCGTGAATCTCTCACCATATCTCTAGAGTTACAATCAAAACAAGAAATGATAAGACACATGTATTTTTAGTGTTTTAATACAAATAGGAAATGAGACATATATCCTCATGATCCCATGATCTTCTCCACTCAAATTCGAATTTGGTGTTGGGAGGCCACATAAGGGTCTTTTAGAAGCTTCCCTTTTTCCTACACATGTCAACATTCTCATCCCGCTTGTTAGGAATAAGAATATGCACATTATTTTCTAATTTTTAACCATAAGTTCACTTGAAAATGCTAAGAATTAATAATTTTTGGAAAAACATATATGTGACCCAATAATGATAATGGTAAGGTAAATGTAATGAAATAGAGGTGGAGTGAAGATGACAATATGGAAATATAAGTTAAAATGTAATGGAAGTGAATGACAATTTCAAGGCCCAACATACCCCCCAACTGAAGCTATTGCATGTCCTCATGCAATCTATTACATTAACTCTTTTTTATCCTTGAGCTTTGGCTTAATTTTGCATGATATCATTTGATAACTTCATAATTCTTGCAAAATCTTTTAGTTTAATTGCAACATGGTTGGTTCTTCTGTTACAACCATTTTTTGTTGTTGCATTCATTTTTGATATTTGAACTTTGCATAATGATAATTTGATTATTGTTGCAAAGTATATCTTTATTGGATTGCATTATAGTTGGTTCTTGTGTGACAACCATGATTGTGTTTGTATCCAACGATATTTTTAGTACTTTTGACAAGCCTTTGTATGCTAATAACAAGAATGTAATAATTAATATATTTTGAAAGTGTATCAGCTTTTGAATGTCATATGAATATGCAAAAATATAAATATGAATGTATTCCCCCCCCAACTGATAATACTGACAATTTTATGAGATGAGGAAGAAATGTTTTTTTTCCAAAAATTATCATTCTAGCTTTTCAAGGAATTTTATGGTAAAAAGTTAGAAAATTACATAACTTAACATACCGTTTAGAAATGGATGAACTGCATGTGTGGTGGTTGCAAAATTCTGATCATAATCTTCTTCAAGTGGTTGGATAAGTCATGGAGAAAAGAGTCAAGAAGACTTTTTATTTTCTTTTATTAAAACTTGTTGAATCTGCTGTGGAATAGTGTTAATTCTACTGCCACCATTTGATTCCACAATTGTTATTTGATTCTACAACTGTCATCTGACTCTACAGCTGTTGTCTAATTCTGCATCTACTATCTGGTTCTGCAGCTGTTATCTGATTCCGCAACTTCCATCTGGTTATGTAGCTACATATCTTCTACATTTGCTCCAAAATGTTGAAAATTATAGCCTTCATGTATTGAAAACTCATTGACACAATTCTTGCTATGTGAATAAATGTTCTGAGGTCAAACATAGCAGGAAATTGTTGACATAGTGGCCATTAATGGATGCCACTAGTCAACACAAGAACTCTCACCATTGATGAAAATGAGATTCAAGATGCCCAAACACATCTTACTATGTACGAATAATTTTGTTGTTGTTGAGTACCTAGAAGATCCGATGAACAAGGGACATTGATGTATTTCCATTGCTCATTAGCACGAGGACTTTCCATTAAGTCATGCAAGCCTCAAGGTGTTTTTGCAAGGATTTTATACTGAAAGAACTATGGACTCAATAATTTGCATTGAAGCAGGGTTTATTTGCGAAATGAAAAAAGATAGGAAAGGAAAAATGAAAATGGAAGATGACAATGGAAAATAATAATGACAATGGGAAATGAGAATGTAAGTGAGCTTCTTGTTTTTATATGTGGGTCAGGTGGAAGTGTATGTGAATAAAGGAAAATGAATAGCTAACTCTTGCTAAGAAAAATGATTGTGGCTTGCTTTGAATTACTTGGTTGGATTTATAATTCAAAAGGGAGGAAAGGTAATGGTTTTGGTGGATATGGACATGGACTTGTTCTTCTGTTTCTCATGGAATCAGTCCTTTGAAGACCAATTGTGTGGACAATTAGTTTTCTTCAATGATCATTCGATCATTCGAAACTTGCAAAAAAAACTTGACATAAAGAACATAAGTGTGTTAAAAAAGAAATTGCCAAATTACTTTCGGATTCTTATGAAAAATGTAAATGTCAAATAAAACAGATTAAGGAAAATCAAAAGTGTTATATTGAGTCAAATTTATGACGATGATAACAATCCATTTTTAAGAAATAACCATGAAAATTAAATTAACTCCCTGTTGTTGGATGACTTCATGCACTGTGCTCAGTAAAACAATTGGCATCACAAAGATTTGTTGTGCTTTGCAAGTTAAAACTTCATAGAAAAATACACGGCAACAATATTAATATCAAATGTTCATAAATTATCTAAATAATTTCCCAATTGTTTTGAAAACCATTAATAAATCATCATTTGTGCTACAAAAATAACATGTTGTTAAAAATATTTGAAGCGACAAAAATATGAAAAAGTACTTGTACAAAAAAATTATTTCAATCAAAATTTGCAAGTATTTTTCATTTTTTAAAATTGCTTCAAAAAAGTTGGTTGCACCATTGCAAAATAAAAAATAAAAAATTATTTATTTATTTTTATTTTTTATCTTTTTAATTATTTATTTTTAATTTTCTTTATCAAAAAGAAATTATAATAAAGAAAATGATTTTTTTTTTTTTTTTTAATCATGAGACACATATGTGTCTAAAATCAAATTTATTAAATCAGATTGGACTCTTAGACCTCATGCCATGTGGAGCAGAGTTTGTTATTCACTTGGATTCTTTTAAAATAAAATTTAGTAAATCAAATTGGACTCTTAGACAACATTCCATATGGAGCAGAGCTTGTTATTCACTTGGATTTTTCTACTTTCAACTTGCCATGTTAAAACAGTTCAAAACAAATCGTTTTTCCCTCACGCAATCTACAAAACAGATCTCTGAAGAACCCTTAATTTCTCCCAAATGATTAGATATGCAAGGAAACTGTTTCTGGGTTATTAAATTCATCTCATTCCTGAAAGCACCCATGTCCTAGTTTTTTTTAAATTCGCCCTGTTTTGCTTAGAAAATTCGTTTTAAAATCGGGTGTCAAGACAATTTACGCTTTCTAGAAATTACGTTTTCTACCAAAAATCAATTTCGGATTTCTCCTAAATGCTTGCAAAATCCAGGAAATCATTCACAGGTTACCTAATTTTCCCCGTTCTAGAGTTGCTCAGAACTTGTGTTTTAAAATCGTGTGTTTATGCTGCTGCATTTTCTAGAAATGTTCTGGTGATTTTTGATTTGTAGGTTTTGAAGGTTGGTCTTGTGGTTGCGTGGATACCTTCTAGCAAAGGAAAAGGAAAGATCTAACTATATCAATCATCCTATAGACAATTCTAGGGGACTCAAAATCTAGAATGAGATAAAAGATGCGACAATGCTTTGAAGAAATCTAACTGCATCATTTTTGTAATCCTACAAAAAACTCTTGCATTACAGATGTAAGGATTTTTGCACATGAATTTTCAAGTCTTATAGTAGCTAAATAATTTTTATGATATACTAATAAAACAATTTCTTTTTCTGATATTCTAGGTCACAAGAAGTGCAGAAGGAGAGCATACTTGAGAGATTTATTTTGTTAGCATAGTCAAGATTTTATCAATCGATTCCTATATAAATTTTGCAAAAATAAAATGAAAAGGCTTGATCTCATACCTTAAATTATCATTTGTGATCTTTGCTTGCGCTCTTTGTTCTCAACCATTTGTTTTATTGGAAATACCAAGTGTTAGTATATGGGTGGTTCTTACTGCACCATAAAACATCAAATTTATATCGAAAAGCTATAAAAAATGATTTTTATTTTTCCTTTCTATCCATTTTTTTTTTTTTTTTTTTTTTTTTAGTATGTTCATGCTTCTAGTGAAGCCATTTATGGATTAGAATTTTTTAAATGCTCATATCCCAACTTGAAAAATGTACCTGATTGTTTGTAAGAATATGCGAAATCGACTTGACCTTTTGATTTGCCACAATGATCTCTTGAAGAATTGATGAATATTGTAGCGTAACCACTTCTTGATACCATTCCTCAATGTAGTCTTTGGGCTGAATTCTAGATCCTTTGTCCATAAATGGTTAGTAAAAACAAAAACAAACAAAATACACTCTAAACTGAAAGCTATTTCCTATGCACACCTCCCCGAAAATGGCGCCAAAATGTTGGGGCAAAGTGATTGCCTGTATGTAACGTGCATTGTATGTGCTAGAAATTGTCTTTCAGTTTAGATCAATCTAACTAAAAAGTAATGAAAACCAATTCATCTAATCTATGAAATCAAATAATGAAAAAGAAATTCAACTAATCTGTGAAATAAAAAACAACTAATGTATACTTAGTTACTCCAACAATCAATTATGAAGTGTTACCTTATTGAAATGATGTGTAAGCAACTATTTATATTTTAACTTCTAATGTCCTAGAAAAACAAGTAAAGTGTGCAGAAAATAACTTAGTAATTACATGTATTAAATATTCAACCATTTAGTCTTGAAACATGATTAAATCAATTTCTTAGAATGATCTTTAGGAATATTAGTTAATGCAATTAAATGAGGATCTTAAACGAAAATATAAAAGCACGAAAAAGTAAAGCTTAATGATTGCATACGTTGAACATTCAATCACCCAATTTGAAGTCACCTTCTTGGCCCAATCTTTTATTCAATTATACAATGAATTGATAGTTTGATCTAAGAAAGTAAATAACAAAACATGAAAGGAAACTAAATAACTATGAGCTCTTGCCTCAGACTTAATCCAATTGGAAAGTACATAAATCTTTCCTATTGAAATGTTTTTAGAAAAGGAAAGATTACACATTCATTCTTAAACTAATACTAAGAAAGCAAATGAACTTTAATCTATAAAAGCAATTAAATCTCACACATTTTAGGTAGCTGATCTAAAAGTGTGAGAGATGGTAACTCGAGATGCTCCAATTGTAAGCAAAACCAAGTTAAAATAAAGAAACATTCATGAGTAGGATGCCACAATCTAATTATGTATTCAAAGCTTGAGCATAACTCCAATTTTACACATGAAAATGATAGGAGAAAACATTCCCTATTTATACAAAAAGATGAGAAGCTATCTCATTAATTAGAGTCCATGAATCTCTCCCCATATCTCTAGAGTTACAATCAAAATAGGAAATGATAAGACACATGTCTTCTTAGAGTTTCAATAAAAATAGAAAATGATACATATATCCTCATGATCCCATGATCTTCTCCACTCAAATTCGAATTTGGTTTTGGGAGGCCACATAAGGGTCTTTTAGAAGCTTCCTTTTTTCCTACACATGTCAACATTCTCATCCCGCTTGTTAGGTATAAGCATATGCACATTATTTTTTAATTTTTAACCATAAATTTACTAAAAAATGCTAAGAATTAATAAAGTTTGGAAAAACATAAATGTGACCCAATAATGATAATGGTAAGGTAAATGTAATGAAACAGAGGTAAATGTAATGAAATAGAGGCGGAGTGAAGATGACAATATGGAAATATAAGTGAAAATGTAATGGAAGTTAGTAACAATTTCAAGGCCCAACAATAGCATATCATCAAACTCCATGCAATATTTATATACCATAACCATGCTTATTTAAACAAAATCTATCATCATCATTTTTAAGTCACTTGCTCATTATGGCATATAGTTTAAGCATGTAATAATGACTTAGTTGTAAGATTTTCCACATGACAGTAAGGATTTTCCTTATCCAACCTGACTCTTAAACATAATCATAAGTTATTCATGCATACTTTGCCTATTTATCATTGGCACATAACATCCCATGCATGTATGCTAAAAAATATAACCTCAAATATAGTTCAAGCAACTCAAATCCCATACATGGATGAAAAAGTCAAATTTCTACATGCTATGCATATTTGTAAGAATCACTTTTCAAAACTTAATTTACTTTTGATAACCTATATAATAATAAAAAATTTAAATTCCTCATTTATGAGAAACTTCCATAAAAATACTTATTAGCATGTTAACTCACATTCCACTACTACTGCCACCTGTGCAGTACAACACCCATCTCATGGAGTACAAGTCTCTGCTTAACTTATTCATAGAAATTTGTGCAAAAAAGGTTATTAACACAAAGCATGGTAAGAGAACCATCACATCAAGTTAAACAACATTAGTTTATACCAAATTATCCTACTCAATTCAACCAATCTGTAATTAAATAAAAGCACCTCTTTAGATGGTGCCTTTGTACTTATTCCATGGTTATCAAGGTTTGTATCTGTATGAACTACACCACAATTACCCATTGTTTTAATGCAACAATATATTTATTATAATGTGATGCTTTTAGTTTTCTCAAATGTTCTATTGTTTTTAGAGGGGGATTTCCACCATTGAAAAATTTTCAATATGGTTTTCTACCAGTCAAAGAGAGTAATACACTTCCTTTGAGAATTCAGGGATCCACGTAAATAACAAAAATTAACCAACTTTATTATACCCATTTATCCCCATTTCAGTCCACATCACTTACTATCAGTCACAAGAGGGGAGACAGTTCAGTGAAGGCATTGTAGCAGCCCAAGAGGTTTGAATCGCCAGATAAATGGTTGGAACTTTTCTGTAAGAGGAGCATTGTATTGGGTCTTAACTGAGCCATCATGTCCACTACATGAATCTAGGTGGATGCCCTAGAGTGGAAGCAGTGCCCCATCTCTTGATAGATGGTGGATTCTGGTTGTGGATGCTACAAAAGGTTGGGTAGGCATCTAGCATTGTAAATAGTGTGCCCACATCTTGATAAATGACAGATGCTAGTCACTGTATTGTAATAAGGAGAGATTATCTGAAGAATAATTTAACAATAAAAGAAAACACCCCTACAATCTGTCTGTGTGTATGGTGTTCCCCGGTCAAGACATGATCAATTCTGTGTGTCGAATAGACTGACATCCATGTGACCCTGTAACAAGCTAAAATAGTAAACTCGAGGTCTAAGCTCATACTGTGCAGGATGTTGCCAATTTGGGGGTGACTGAGTCCTCTGTACATGAGAGAAACCATTGTTCATATTTAGAAATGAAGCCTCACTAAAAGGTTACAATCCATACATACTCTCCTTTCATTTTTACAAGCATGGTTGTAGCACACATTTTTTTTATACGTACTAATCAATTAAAAATTACAGTGAATTCTTTAATATATTTTCATGTTTTATAACTGTGATATTTCAAAGGCAGAATATGAGAATTTACATTAAAATTTTCAAGCACCACAGTCAACACACTTTTAAATTCTATAACTTAACCATGAACAGCTATACTAAAATATTGTTCTGGTATTATTTATAATAGCAACTGATGTGATCCCATATTTACAGGTCTAAGGGTCCAATCCGTCAAGTTCTCCTACCATACTATTACCAATTATTCAAAGGTATATATCTACCTCGTCAAGGATGATTCCACTTAGTGAATCCTCTGAATTTCATAGCATTAAAAACGAAAAACTTTCTGGAAATCACAAAATTCATTTATGAGTCACTTGACTTACTTGTACAGTGATAATTTTGCTTTGGAATTGGTGTCCCAAAACCACCAATGCGCCAACACTTATTAATTTCAAACCACTGATGCATGTGAGGGTGACGAGTAGAAATCTTGATGGTTTGATTGGAGGAGCTCGATATGCAGCCCATCATTGCATGATGCATAAAACATTATAAAATAGGAACACCAACTTCAATTCTACTTTTCATCAAAATTTCACAATATTTGCATGTATTTATTTAAACATCATGGTTTTTTATCTCTAGAACCTATACTACAGTTAGCTCTTTCCATGGCAAACATAGATGTATACATGAATCTCGAGAACGCAGAGTTATGGAGGGAAAACACTGGTGCCTCTCCTCTATTGTATCCATAGATAATGACTTCTTAATGAGAGTGGTTTCTTCGAAGGAAAACAATTGATGAAAATTTGGAAACAATTATCTATGCTTTTTTCGAGCACTTCTACGAAACGAGCTTTTTAAGGGTGTGCAACTTTCAGAAACAACGTTGCTTTTATAGAAGCCTTTTGATAATTTAATAGATTGCTATGAGTAGGAAATTATGGCTTTTCATAAAAAAATCCCCGCCCTCACGTCGGTAATGATTACACACCACTGACAGTTAGAACTGATTTAGAAATAATCCCCTTAATTTACCACTCATTTCATTCACCAACATGCTACTCATTATCCTTTGAGTGTTTTAGGGTACCTCCACTGGTAGTTTAGCAAACAAAAACTGTCTGAGAGAGTGGCGTTGGGAGATAACTGATAAGTCTACTCGGATTTTTGTGTTTTTAACTATTTATGACAATGTTACCAGATAACTCCCTGCTTTTGTAGATAATCATTATCCACCTATGCGTCTCTGGCTCACTAGACCAATGCTCGATTACCTTTGCATCTATGAAAAGTAGCAAAAAAACCACCATTACCCACATGATTTTCTCCTCTTAACTTTGGAAAGGGTTGTTTCCTTACTCTTCGGTGCATTCCATTCTTCAAAGCCGCAGGGAATATGTTAGCGATAAGAGTTTGCTTCACTCTCTACATTGTACTCAGATATTCACTCACAGCCTTTAGAATATGACATGTTGTGTTGTGATAAAATTAAAGAAAAAACTTAACACTTGCTCGCGGATCCTATCACCATTTTGTGGAGGGTTTGTTTTAGCAAACCTGCATCAATCATAGTTAATTTACTCAGCAAGTGTCTACAGAATCATGGTGCTGCGAGGTTGTAGCTATGTGCTTTGAATATCATAAACTTAGACCTTTCACTGCT
Source organism: Pinus tabuliformis (assembly GCA_031772625.1). Classification (NCBI taxonomy): domain Eukaryota; kingdom Viridiplantae; phylum Streptophyta; class Pinopsida; order Pinales; family Pinaceae; genus Pinus; species Pinus tabuliformis. Next base: position 688,841,505 of record CM062811.1, read on the forward strand.
TTATAGATAAGATTGTTCCACCTGTTATGTATCTATGTACAACAAAGCAAGAGGCCACGAAACAATGCCCCTATAACCTCAGTAGATAAATCTCTTCTCACGACTTAACATTCGGATGGCTCGGTGAATATTTTTATGATATAAGAATGGAAAAATTCAATACAGGATTAACACTTAAGAGAGAGCAATGAGGGTTTTGCAGACCCAATAATTTTTCTGCAAAGGTATACAACCGATAATCCCAACGTAGCTCGACAAGTCATAGGAAATCAAAACTCTTTGTCAAAGAAGAAATATAATAGATTTACACAGCAAGCTAACACCCTTTAGATTATCCTAGCTGCAAGAAAAGATTTCTCTTTGTTCCAATGGCCCTAAAATGATTCCAAGGAGAGACAAATCACTTGCTAGAGAGAATTGCTCACAACTAGCTCATTACCGACTTACTAACAACTAAGATGTTGCATGCATGAGAAAGGTTTCAACATAACGGATTAGGGTTTCGCTCATCCTTTTATGGTTGACTAATGGTAACTATCCCAGGTCTCGAAACCCTCCCTGGATAAGGACTGCTTTACTCATAGAACCCACTAGTATTTATGTTATTTAATATCATCATCATATTTTATATGAAGTGGTTTTAGCATATACGAATTTCAGTGTTTCTATATTTCCTTAATTTTAACTCAAACCTCATTTCTCATCCTGCACAATTATGCCATAATTTAATCAATTTAAATCCTTATTTATAATGATAGTATACATAAAACCCCCATTGGACATATAACATGTTATATAAGTTATTGATCCTTCAATAACCATGGTTATGCTTGGATTCTTCTTCGAAGAATTTTAATTTCCCTTGGTGGCAAGAAATCATTATGAATTTCATATGCTTAAATTTCCCAGATAAATTTTGGGGTTATTGTTCTTATAGGAATTTTATAATCAAACCCGTCAATGAAACTTTACGGAGGTGGATGAGTCCATAGGCCACAAGGTTTGAACTTGGGCTCTGATACCATTTGTAACGTACCTCCTAAGCCTACCTGGGAAATTAGCCTCTAGGCCCCATAAATTTTACAAATTTTTGTCTTAGTTACAGTTTAATATTTCACATTCATCACGAGTACAACGAACTAAGGATCTTAACTACTGTGAAATATCAAGGTAGAGAATCATATACCCTGGGTGTAATATGACACACTTTCTTGACATGCAACCCTTAGAACTTCTTTTATGTCGTCATGCAACACTCCATGCAATGTTAATATAAAAATATCCTACATTGATTTCCGCTATCATGGGCATGAATCATACATTAGGCATAATCAAAGCTATTACTTTCTTGACTATTATGCACAGGCAAGAATAGCTACACTATCCCCCAACTGGTACCAGGATGTGGGTGTTTAGATCCAATTGTCAGAGTTTATAATTCAAATCAACCATTTACAGTTTGGAGGAAAAGGACTAATCATAGCATACAACCTTTACACTCTTTGACAACCCTCTCACCACCCTTAATAGGGTATTTCTTTGAGTCTATCGAATCTAACATATATATGAACCATGATGATAGCTCTATAGGTATAAAAGGCTAATGATATAGCTCATCCATGACATCGATAATACTACATCATTATACGACTAACAACATTACTCCATAATTGTTCCCATGCGCCAAAGTCTTATGTATAAATAACGTCACATAAGTTAGAGGCCTACTATTTTCCTTCATCACATATAATGAGGATCAAGTTTAGATTCAACAACCATTTCATAATATGACTAATTCATAAACTTAGTTAATACCAGCAATTCTACTATTGCACAATGATCATGAGAAAAGTCGATCAGGAGTAAGCTAACTACCTATTATGATTCCACCACTAACTAGGGTGCAATAAAAGTTACATGCGTAATAATACAATCATTTTCATAGATACTGATAACACAACTTCTATACTTTCGAGTTGAATGATTTAACCATTTCAACAATAGGAAATAAATATAGAGATAAGAAACCAACATACAGTACATTCCACACATATGCAACCAACTAAAACATCACTTGGAGAGTAGAGCACCACCACACAACCATGAAGTACCTCTGATTCCCCCCCGAGCTAAGGTTCTTGCCATGGATCAACTGCCCCTAATTGATCTACGCAATGGGTATTTAATACCCTCTTTCATGATATAGTTTCCATTAGCAACGTTGTGCTTTTATGGATTTTTCCATTTTCCTAGGTCTTTTTCAGAAAATCTTGCCTTTATCTCCTGAAAAGCTTTGATGTTTTTTTTCCTGGATGGATGTTTATCTCCAATCCATCCAATGGATATTTATCTCCAATCCATCCAAGCTTATTTAGAATCAAATCTAGAATCTTATCATGATTTATCCCTATCCCATTCCTCAATGGGATTTGGCATGAATCTCATCTCTTGGTGTCTTGCTTTTCCAAATGATTTAATTATTAGTTTATTTAATAACATATTTGTTTTCAAATATTACATATTTGACCTAGCTTTTCCTATCTTAGGTTACAATATACTAACACATAAGGGAGGGGTGTTACACCATTTTAATCTTATCAATTTTCTCAAGAAGTACATTTGTAAGATCTATAATCATTCTACTGGAAGCATATTTTTCTTGATGTAGATTTTGAAAGGTCCCTATTTGTGAGAAACCCATCTATATTTGGATTGATATGCACCTCCAGGTTGTGGAGTTTGAGGTTGCATACTTTGAGTTGCAATAATTGACACATTAGAATTTGAGTGAACTTGAGAATGTGCCCTTGAGCTTGTATTTAATATTGTCTTACTGCTATTAATCGAGAAGCACTAGGAGTTGCTTTTACACTCCCATCATGTATTTACTCTAGATGTACTTTCGGGAGCCAGTCCCATTGACCTGGTTATGGAGGTCCTAAAATTATTAGTGTATGATGTATTCTCCAACAGTGAGTTGTATTGCATGTGTGCACACACTTCGCAAATTTGACCCCAATTCAGTCTATATTGGAAATATAATTTGTGCCTCTTGCATATCTTACATTTATTGGGATATGTCATAACCTATAGGTTCCGACTATGCATATATGATTAACTATGCATGTTTCTATTGAATATATGAATAATGACCTGGTAAGATTTAGTTCCCTTCAATAGTGTATATTTGGAGGATTTTCTTAGTAAGGGTGAATTAAACGGTTCAACCAGTGGCCAAACCACATCCAAAATGGATTGCATCATTACATTTAGATGCACTAATCAATACAAAAATATGAAATTGAAAGAAAAGTATAAATAATCAAAATACATAGTCTAATATCACATACAGAGTGTTGTCTTTCATGAGCTTAATGATATTTCATGGGAAAACTCCATGAGTAGATACAATTAAGGAAAAACCTTTAGAATCTGTTTTAGGATCAAAATAAATTAGTTAACCATCAATTTCTGCTACTATTGATAGAATGCCATAAATTTGTTTCCTATGATTTATATATATTCCATATATATACTTCTATTTTGATATTTCCTCACATTGGCCATGATCCATGCAAATATTCCTTGTCATTTTTTTTTATTTTTTTTGCCATCTACCTCATAAGAGTTCAACCTTTCTTCCCTTCATTTTTCATCCTTTCTTAATATCTCTATAAATTTCATTCCATTAAGCTATTTCCTTGGATTGACTATGCATAAAAATCATAAAACTCATAATTTAATTTTAATATGAGCAAAGTAATATGATGACAATATGGAAGAAGAGACGAATTGGCACATAGTTAAACATAGGATTCAAACTTTCCTTATCCACCATTACTCCTTTCAACACTTGCATTCATTTTTATGGGTCGTGATGACCATATGACTAAAATACATCATCCAAATTTTTAATACAATAATCATACTTTAAAATATTACAATTTTGTTCATTCATCAAGCTCGACTATAAGCATATAAAATTAATCAAATTTTAAATCATGGTAAATAGTAAAAAACTGAAGCTATCCATCCATGTAAACACACAAATGTAGCTCATCGAAAGCACATAAAAAGCCATACATGCATGTACGTGCACAAATGAGGCATTCATGTATGTAAGCACATTAATAATGCATGCAAGCACACAATTGAGTTTTAATATTATCCTCATTCATCCACAACACTCATCGTATACAAAATGAGAAAGGATGAACTTACAACCTTCATAGCATAATATAATTAGGCAACTTTGAGGAAAAAATAAGAGAAGGTATGCATATTCTTATGGGACGTGTTATGCATTAAAACAAATAGATCATAATTTAATTACTGCACCCTTAACCTTACCGATTTTGTGCAATTGAAGGTTGCCATGGACCTTGCCCATCCTCCAATCTCATTTTGGAGTGATTGAATAGAAATAAGAGAACCTGCTCCACTTCTGTTAGCCTACGATAGAGGCATTGAGATTCGAAACAGGGACTTGGAAGACTTGGCCGTTAATGTAGAAGTCGACGCCATCTGTTTAAAAACCTATAACGCAGCACCCAAAATCACGTCAAAGGAAGGAATGCACAATCAATGTTGTGTTTTAATAATTCTGACCCAAACTTATTCTAGTTCTGAGTACTTTACATGCATTCATTCTGCCGTTATATTTATTTATTTTTAGAGGGGAAATGCGTCTGCGTGGATTGGGATGTGCTACTTCGTGTTTGAGTGGAAACTCAACTTAGGGTTCTGAGAAGCCACTACCAAATCAGGTTTCATTTTCTACTCAGCGACCGTGGCTGTCGGATTCAATGTGTGTCCTAACACGGGGCTACCCTGCATCTCCAAAAAAATTTTCCCTACCCAAACATGCTTGATATTCCCCTTAATCATCCAATGAACTCTACAAGTGTAAATAATTTTCCCAATGAGAATAAAATTTAACGAGATTCAAGGTATCAAATAACTTCCAAAATACATACGAGAATCAACAACTGAGTCACAACTCCCATTTGATTCTGAAAACTCCCAAATTCTCACTACTGTGAAGGCATGCACAATTTTCATTCTTTCTATGATCATAAATAAAATATAACCCTCATCGAAATGGGACAAGAGAAAAACATCTCGTCTTTACCCGGAGGCTAGGGTACATTCATTCCAGATTGGCTGAAATTTCAAGAAGAAGTGGCAAAGAGAACAAAGGTTGAGGGAAATAACCCTCAGATCCATCTCTTTCCCCAATAAAACGCCCTCACCTTCTCGAGGAAAATAATTCACATGTTTCCGCACAACAAAGGGTAAACTTAGTGTCAATAACTTAGATTGAATGGATATGGGAAGTCTTTAAAATGATATGGCCTATCCCAATTATGCTTAGCCTCAGTGTTCCAAATATGCAACACATAGGAAAGATATAGCTAAGCCTACGTTGTCAATGTGAATATTGGAATAAACATTATCAGCACTGACTCCTTTTATGGGTGTGCTAATAAGGATAACCCTTATCCAACTAATTGTGTTTATGGAGGGACAACAAGGATAACGGTTATCCAATGAATACTTTATGGTGTGACAACAAGGATAACCATTATACACTGAATGATTTTATGGGGTATACTTATTCCGGAACAATTTAGGGTATGCTCATTATTTGTACAGGTGCACAACTCGAAACATCTCCAGATTAGTCGATAAGGTAAGCAGAAAATGTGATATTGTAGATTGAAAATGAAAACAACAACATGATTTTCTCTGTCGATCCAGTTGGGAAGGTATTATTTTGTTTTACATCTACCAATAATACATGATTTTTAAAGCTGCCATAACCTAGCATGCCACAAAGCTCAATGGTGTTGGGTTTGTAAAGATCTAGAGTTTAGCACCAGTGTATGATAAAGACGATTCTAACGAAATGATATTTCTTTCTCCATACAAAAGATTTATTAATCCCATCCTAATCTCAACACCTTCAAGGATATGCATGATAGTATACATGCCTGTGTTTCTGCCCTCAAAAGGCTTAGTGGATTCCCTCCCTCTGTTATAGAATGGATGCGAATCATTTTTTTTTTGTAAATAAGAAAAGGAGCGTTAAATTTGTCCTCCATGTCCCCCGCTCTTATCTTATTATTATTATTATTTTGAATCCTCAATGTACACATCATGATTAAACCCTTGATTACATTGAAGCTTGGAAATAACTAGTTATCGATTTATTCATAAGGCATATCTATCGAAAATAACACCATATGGTCTCTCTAGCACTAGCCTGGATTTATACCTAGTTTATTAGGTTTGTTAATAATGAATTACTGTCAGTGATACTATCTTCATTATTGAAATTAGCCATAAGTCTTCTGGTTGTTGCAATAATGGACGCACATGGAAACTTTCACTCTCTTGTTTAATCCCCTGACGTTCCCATAAGATGAGAAGGTTTAAATGAAATTAAAGGAATAATTTGTTGGAAATGTGTGAGAAACATTTGCTCTTCCTTGCAAGTAGTAAGGTGCATGCATTGATGGCCTATGCCGTGGACTTCAAAATATTAGATTCACGTGAAGTCTAAGGTAATAGAGACTACATTGACCTACAACCAAGAATTAATTGGGTGTTATAAAACACAATTTATAAATCATTCCATATCATAGCTAACACATAAAGATCTTATTTATGACAACAATTTTTCGTCCACATGCATAGTTCCACTTCCTCATCAGCCATGGTTTCTGAGTCTCTCTTCGTTGGTGAAATTTTCTAATAATCTCGAGAGATATCTAAAACATCTAACACTGTAGCTTAAAGTGCAAACACATTTCTGATTATATGTAAATGTGGCCATTATAATTTGAGATAAATGATAGATAATCCATACCTCAGGCTCTTAAGTGTTGATTTCTTCATACATACTTCACAATTTCAACATATTTCATTAGTGATATTATGTAATTAAATAGTTGGATCGTCTATGCAGAGCTTTAATACTTACAACTGTAGAAAAGAAATCCACAATCTTTTATCATTGTTCATTCTATACAACTACATAATCATTAGCAATTACAAGAATAAAATTTTCATTGGAATATATAAATATTTCTTCAAAAAAACCTAGTATAGGCATGTAATCTCTGAAACTGATTCTACCCTTCTTTCTTCAATATTTAGTGATTCGAATCAGGGTTTTGACCTACTTTTGTTTTCAAATGATCCTTTTGTTCAATTGGAAACACAAATAGTTACATTATTGTCAAGCCATATAGGGGATTTCACTCTTGTTATTAAAAAAATCAAACTTTAGCTATTTCAAAGTCCATAAATTAAGCAAGCTCACTTCAAAATTACCTTCAGTTTCAAATACCTCCTCCAATAAATCATTTTAAGATTTACTTTTAAACCTTATGGGTTCTAATGCCTTAGGGAACTACTCTATAACTCATTAGAATATTTTTCTTATAGCAATTTTATGACCGAACCCTTCAGTGAAACCTCTTATTTGTTTAGGACCTAGTTTAGGACCTACAACTCATTCATATCTTATAGATGTGGGTTAGCCCATATGATGCAATATTTGAACTTAGAGCTTTGATACAATTTGTCACATACCTTCTTGACCTAATATTAACAACCACCTTCTATGCTCCAATCACTATCATTTTACTTTGATTAAATTTATCTTCAGTAGTTGTCACATGCATAAGTATTCAATCATCTTATAAACAAGGATAACACATGCAATTATACTCATATGCTTAGATATTTGACAACATAAAGAGTAAGGAGCCAACATACATAACATCCCATGCAATTGAATCAAACCAGAGTAGCTAAAAGAATGTCACTTGGAAAATTGAGCACCGCCACCCAACCTAGAACTAACTTCCTCCAGTTCACCCTCGAGCTGAGATTTCTTGCCATGGATCAACTGCTTCTTGTTGATCTCTTCAACGGGTATTTAATTCCCTCTTTCATGATATGGTTTCCTTTAGCAGTGTCCTGCTTTTGCGGGATCTTTTATCCACTTTCGTAGGCTTTTCTAAGAAAAGCTCACCTTGCTCTCCCGCGAGGGCTTACCCATAAAAATTTTTCTTTCTCTCCTGTAAGCTTTTATGTTTTTCTTAAACTTAGCATCCTTCTCCAGCTAAGAAACTTAATGGATATTTTTCTCCCATTCCATTACGGTTATTTATAATTTGATATAGAATTCTCATCATGAAATAATTATCCATTTCGATTCACGAATGTGATTTCATTTAGTAAGAATCTCATCTCTTGGTGTCTTGTTTTCCAAGCGATTAAATTATCTTTATTTAATTAATAATAAAGTGTTTACTTTCACTGTTACGCCTCAGACCAAGCTTTTTTTCTTACAATTCAGTCTTAGCTTAGGTCCAACATGATAACAACAAAGTGTTACATACAATGGAGGGGTGTTACATCTAGTCTATACCCAAATCCAAAGTACTTAGTGATAATATCAATTAGTTAGTTAACATTGAAATGTCTTAAAATTTAAAGTTGGGAAGCTCTTTGGAGTTTAATGATCATGTTTTAATCACCATTTGCTAATTCATAATTATTAAATTATTTTATATAACTTAAAATTTATTTAATAGATTTAAGATTAAAATTTAAAGTTGAAAATCTTAAAAAATTATTTAATAAGGAAATATAATTAAAAGTATAATTTGTTAAATGTTAAATATTAGAAACTAAGTTATATAAAATTTTACGTAGATAAATGTGTTTATTTTGAAATAAGGTTTATTAATTAAATAAGAATTCAATGTGAATGAAAAAACTCATAAATATGATATATTCTTTCTATTATCACACATCAATGAATTATATTAAACTCTAAACTTAATCTTCATAATTAATCCATCTTTAATTTATCATTTTATTTTAATGATATAAATGATACGCTTGTTCATCATTATTGTAAAACAATAATATTAAAGAACATAAAATTAAAAAGTAGCATCGTATTTTAAGAAATAAGATCTCATTCTAGCTTGTAAGTAAAGAAAAATATATTAATGACTTAGAAAGCCAGATTTCCTCTCATATTGAGCACATTTACATGTTTGTAAATGTAAAAAAATAAGGTGTCGAATAAGCTAATAACAAATGCATTCATCAAAAATATGAAAAATTAGACTAAAGCAAATGCCAAATAAGAGAAAAAGTTTCATATGAATTTTTTGTATGGGGAGATTTTGTTATTCATCGAAAATATGCAGTACGTGGATGCTTAGGTGATCATCTGAGTAACTGGAAAGAATCATATTAAACAAAATTAACCTTGTTTAAGTTTTTTTTTTGGGGGACCATTATTATTAACATGATCAACAATGTTATGAAATCAATATACATTGATGTTAATGCTATATTTTTTTCTTAGTTTAAAGTAAAATAATATATTTTCAGTTTCTTAATTAATATGTATATAGAAAATAAGTTCAAATAAATGTTATCAAATCATGAAAAAAATGTAATACAGTTAACCATTAATAACTTGAAATTATTTAGTTTTATTATAAAATATGGTAACTTTTAATGAGAAAAGTTGATGGCACTGCAATTCATGGAAATAGAATGATTAAATGTCAATCTACTACTTTATAATATTTGAACTTTATTTTTTATTGGAAAATAAATGTGCCATATGTCCTCTCATATTCAACAAATTTATACGTTTATAAATGTAAGAGAGTCTCTAATAAGCTAATAACAAATGCATTAATGAAAACTATGAAAAATTAGAATAAAGCAAATGCCAAATAAGAGAAAAAGTTTCATATGTTTTTTTTTGGTATGGAGAGATTTTGTTATTCATTGAAAACATGAAGTAAGTGGATGCTTATGTGATCAACTGAGTAATCAACTAGGTAACTGGAAAGAATCATATTAAACAAAACTAACTTTCTTCAAGTCTTTTTTGTGTGACCATTACTATTAACATAACTAACTTTCTTTAATTTTTGTTTTGTGTGATCATTATTATTAACATGATCAACTATGTTAATAAATTAATATACATTGATGTTGATGGTATATTCTTTTAGTTTAAAGTAAAATGATATATTTTCAATTTCTTAGTTAATATGTATACAGAAAATATGTTTAAATAATTATTATCCAATTGTGATAAAAATGTAAAATAATATATTTTCAGTTTCTTAGTTAATATGTATATAGAAAATATGTTTAAATAAATATTATCAAATTGTGATAAAAATGTAACGAAATAGACAATTATTAACTTTTGTAGGAATTATTTAGTTTTATTATAAAGTAGGGAAGAATTTCATTGAAAGGGGTTGACGCTACTGCAATTCATAGAAATGAAATGATTAAATGTCAATCTACTGCTTTATAATATTTGAACTTTATTTTTCATTTGAAAGTAAATGCCTTTATAGAACAAAGGATTCAAAGGTTTACAAAAAACATTTTGAAATTTTATCAGTAATTAGTAAATAACATTTTGAAATTTTATCAGTAATTAGTAAATAACATTTTGAAATTTTATCAGTAATTAGTAAAGAGTTTTCATTCATCATAGTTTTATTTTTTATATGATTAGATATAGATCTAGAAACTTAGAAACTTACAAAGAACATTTTGAAATTTTATCAGTAATTAGTAAATAACATTTTAAAATTTTATTAGTAATTAGTAAATAGTTTTCATTCATGATAGATTTATTTTTTATATGATTAGATATAGATCTAGAAACTTAGAAACTTAATTTTAAGTGTGGAAAAAAATAATTATACACCTCAAAAGTTTTCACAAAATATTGTTAGTTTATTAGCAACGTGTTATGTTAATATATTATTTAAGCATTCCATAAAAAACCATATATTTCAATATTTAACAATAGCTTCATATTGCAATTAATTCTTTTATATAAATTTTATTTTTACCCCATTGATTTTAAATGAACTTATAATTTACTTATAAAAATAAGAATTAATGGTTAATAAGAAATATTCTAATAAAGGTATAAAGAACTAAAAATAAGACTTAATGGTTTACGAGAAACATTCTAATAATAATAGAATATTGGATCATGTTAGTAAAATTTAGTTCATATTCCATTAAGAATAAACTATTTATGTTAAACAAAATATGTTTTGTTATGAATGTTAATTTTAATTTCATCTAATTGTCCCATGATAATTGGTAGGTGCATTATAACATAGAATGCATTTTTGACTAGAATCTATTAGTTATTTTTTAGGTTAACAAAAAATATAGATTTTTTTGGGTAGTGTTAAAGTTTTTAATGTGGTGTTCATTTAGGACATTTTTATAATATTCATACATCTTAGCGAGGTAATAAAAAATATGAGTTAATAGGCTTTAGCTATTAGAGATGGTTGATACAACTAGATTTTGTGAACCTCCTAGAGATTATTTTGAGGGTTCTTTGGTGTTTTGGAGATTATGTATAGTGCCCTGAAAGTAGTTAAGAATGTATCAATTTTGGAATTGGGATTTATTTTTTGTATGTTGGGTTTGGAAATAGTGGGTCTAGGTTCTTGTTATGCTCCTATTAATCAAGTCTCCTACTATTTAATAAGATGTTTTTGTTTATTACATCATTGCGGATTTTTCTAATTTGAATCTAAATTTTCATAATAGGAAAGAAAAACAAAAAAAAGTAAATTTTGATTAAAATTATTATCTAGAGTCCAAATAAGATCGAATTTGTTAACTTGACACTCAAACTAAACCATGGAGGTGATCTATCGAATCTATGGAATTCCAAAAATATGTGACAATAAAAAATGCGGAAAAAAAGAGTTGCAAGCATTTGAAAAATATGATGCACCAAGAATGCATACACATTCCTAAGAACATATGAGCAATATTAAGCCATGTCTACCTAGCATCGTAACTAGAATTTTAATTGGTGGTTTGGGGCTTGCCTAGTATTAATGGCCAAGAACACATGCATGTTCCAAGGAACTTGAATATGTTACTGATAGCCACATTGCTATTTTTGGGGCCATCATTATCATGGAAAACCCTCGATTTCACAAGTGTGTCTCATGAAGTTTAAAAGGTTTTTGTGAGTATGGTATTCGTTTTGAAACTTAGAAATCTAGTGAATTCGATTTAAAAATTAAGAAGTATTACTTTCATTCTTGTTTTTTTAATTCAAATTGTTTAAAAGATGCTTTTATTATCATGATAAATTTAAAAGAATAAATATCCCTTAGAAGTGAAGCCTCCTTATAGATATGTTGTAACATCCCTCTAAAAACAACCAAAAATTAACTATTAGTTATAAGTGATTGGGGGCTTCCACAATTATTCATATTGTTGTTGGAGATTTTTGGAAGAAAACTATGTATTTGATTTAGTGCATCCAACATTTCATATGGTTACTCCATCCATCATCATGGAAAAAAGATCTTGTGAGTAGTGTTGAAGAGGATTTTTATAGGTGATAGAGTTGAAGTATATGTTAGAGAATAAACATAGCCAGGGCCAAAATGGTAACAAATTATTAAAAATAATTAATAAGAAAAATGATTTTTGACTTAATAGATATATAAGTGATTAGAGAAAACAAATACAAAATGATAGCTTAAGTTTGAATATGACGAAATTTCCAAATGAGAAGTAAATAATTTTAAAATTATAAAACAGGAATTAATTAAAAATATTAATTAATAATAATTAAGGAATATAATTTTTATTAATTAAATGCTTTAATATTGAATTAAGTGATCCATATTGGATCATTATATTGTTTGTCATCTATATCGATGCATTCAGAATGGAAAAAGTGGTGGAATTAGCTCATGAGATCATTTTTACCAGCAAGACACAGTTTGGCAAAATGGGGTCGGAAACATTTAAGAATATTTTTGAGGCATCAAACAATGTTTTTGGAAGATAAAATTTTGTTACTTTTTCTTCTCACAATTTCATTTTGTTATACACATAGATATTTACAACGATGTAAGAAGTTTTCAATCGGAGTCCGTATGCAAAAGTTATTACATTTATAAGTTGACCTTCCTATTTTCACACCTATAATTCGGGAGGATGTTGGGTCAACCTCCAGTGTTCATCAAAAAGGAGCTAGCCACATGTTTATGATGTAAAATATTCTAGAGGATTCTATATTGTAATTCTAGTTAAGTGTTGATGTAGTCTATTGAGTTGTGTTATAACCAGGCCACTAGGACGAAGAGGAATTTCATTCTTTCAACAACATTTTCTTCCATAGCTGAGAAAAGATAGCCAAGAGAGATAGGAGGTAGATCACATAGAGATGATATATGCATTATAGCAGCCCACAAGACACAAACAATACTTCGTTGTACCTGCAGGCTTATTTTTCTAGACAGAAAAGTGTAACAACCCTTGTGAAAATTCTATGTAATAAAGTAAATAAAGGAAAAAATAAGACCACATGTAAGAGACATGTATTCCAAGCTGAATGTTGGGAAAAGATATCCTAGTGGGCATCACTAGATGTGTGTGTTGGCTGAGGAAAACTGGCAAAGGCTAAGGCAAACGCATTAAAAGGAAAAATGATATTTTTGGCACATTTATTTATGAATACAAAGGAAATTAGGAGAAAAGTAAGGTGAAACATCGTAGGTTGCATGTGAGGAGGAAAATAATAGAAAATAAAGAAATTAAAGGCCTCATTCAAAAAAACACTTTTGAAGGTCAATTAGGAGGCTCTTGGCTTAGAGTTAGGCTTTCTAAGTGTTAAGATCATGGTTAAGTTCAAGTTTGGAGCTCTCTCGTTATTCTCTCTCACTCTCTTGGTCATTTAGAGTTTTCTTGGAGAACTCTAGTTTTGGAGGAGAGGAAGGAAATAAAGAATGGGAAAGGAAAAAAAGAATGGATCATGGAAGGAGAGAAGGATCAAGCAGCTTCATCAAGAATACTTGTAGGAAACATTTTGCATGTGTGATTTCCTAGTTGGTTTGGACATGCATGGATTTTCATGTTGGTGTATGGTTCTCTTCCTGTTAGTGGCATGGTTTTGACGGGTTATGACAAAGCTTTTTAGCCTAGCCTTGCCTTTTTCTGGATGCCATGCTATGTTGGGATGTTTATTTTGGTTTTGGAACTTTGGAATTGCCAAATGGATTTTGGAATTTGGGGTGGAGGTGGTCTCAAGGTTCATTCCCAAAGGCCTAGGAATCCATTGACCGATTCTTGCGGGATACATGGTAAAGCCTAAGGGAGAAGTATCAGTTTAGGGCCTAGCGATATAGGTTTGGATTGTGGTAAAGCTTGAGAGACAAGGAGATGGAAAATTCCTCAAGGATAATGATGGATTTTGGATGGCATTACAAGTTCTGTTTGGTTGTGATCAAAGTACTTATTTTGGTATGATCACAGTTTGGTTAGGGTGGAGATGTTTTAACCTCTAGATTCCGTTGGTTGTTCTTGGATTGGTTGTTCTACGAGATCCCACATTCATGCTTGGAATATGGCATGGGGATGATTTGATAAAAGAGTGATTTGGTTCAACCATTTCTATTGTCGGGTGGTACGTGGAAGTCTCGAATGTGGTCAGATTTGCCTATGACTAATAAAAGATAATTTCTCCTACTTTTGTGTTGATTTGTATGTGGATTTAATTATTGTTATATATTTGATATTTATATGGTTTTATGTGGGCTATAAGCATGGTTGAATGACTAGTTTATGTCATGGTTATTTCATATATTTAACTATAACTGTTAAATGGATGGATGCAAGACCTAATTGATGATGTAGTAGTTTAATGGAGAAGGATGTGATCCTTCTGGTTATGCTTCATAAGTTTATTTCAATAATTTATGCTTTGTCTTGTATCTTAGACTTGTAGGTTGCATTGATGCCAAGCATTTGATAGAATGTCAGTCCCGGTTTGGGGTGTTTAGGCCTAGTCTTGAGGGTGATTTTTGATTTATTAGCACGGTTATCATGTTTTAAATGATTTTTGAAAGTTACAACAAGTTTTTGGCAGAGGCCAGGATTCTGGGCTAGAAAATTGGCTCAAATATCGAGGTCATTGGCAAAGAACTGGTAATTTTGGACCACAATCACTAGCAGGCAGGCCTGTGAGAGAAACTCTAGGTTGTTGGTGACTCCCTTGCCCATAGAATGAGAGCGACTAAGGCCTAAGAGATGCATAATAGCAGTGGGACCTAGGGACATGTTGTCTGAGTGGCCGACTTGTTCCATGAGGGGTTTGTTGATGATGTTGGATGATTGTATGTGATGTTCTGTCAATTCCACTTCCTTAAGGTGGCATAGGAGGTCGAATTTGATCATAGTAGCCTCTCTTCTCATGTTTAGCCCAGTTGGCATGGTTACTTTGGGTAGACCTGGGAGGGGGTGTTACAAATTGGTATAAGAGTGTGGTTGCGCTCTCGTTAGGTGAATGTGTTACTCATGCATTCATGTTAGTTTCATATGTGTCTCTTACAGTTGAATTCCATGGGCTTGTTGCATTGCATAATGATTGATCATGGTTGTGGTAAGGTTTTCATGAGGAGCTTGATGTTGATTTTATGGAATGCATTGTCAGGAGTATATGATTGTTTATATGATTATATGGAACTTGATTACATCCTTTTGTATTGGGTTTAATTCTTGATTATTTGATTATAGGTATCAGTCTTCTAGGATGGTTATAAGAATTGATCGCATATGCTCTACTACATGTGGTTATGCATATGTGTAGTTGATTTAGCATTGCTTATGTAGGTTGATAGTTGCATGGGGAAATGTGTACAATGGAGTAATGGTGGTGGTCATGCATGTATGGTATTGGTTATAGTTATGCATGGATAGTAATTCAAACATGTCTTGTGAAGTCATGGTATGCAATTTAGGTCATCATGGTGCTATTGGTTGCTATGATGCGAATGTGTTCACTGAAATAGAGTAGGAGATGCAGAGCATCACAATGAGGTTGCAGCCTTGGACTTTGGGGTAAGAGAAAATCGTCATACATGTATTGTATGTTTGGCATGCATCTATGTAATTCAATGATTTTTATATGCATTAGGTTTATATATATTAGGGTTATGTACATGTATTTTGATGTTATGGTTACATTAATGATATGTGTTAATTGATTAGTGTAGTTATATGCACATGTGTTGGATAGTGAAGAATGATAGTAACCTATAGTTGTATGCATTGCTATTGTTGTTTTATATTGGATAACTCGATGATTATGTTATATGTTGTTGATGAGTATGTTATAGGTTAACTTGTTGTTATATGACAATTAGCTTGACGTTAGGTTATATGTTGTTGATGACAAAGATAGTTAGCTTGATGACTAGAGTTATAGCATTTATACCTTGATGTTATATGTATCATGCTAAATTGAATTGGCCTATGCAGATGGTTATGGTTACGACATTCATGTATGAGTTGAAATATTTGTGATATGGTGTTGTCTAATTTGGATTGACTTTTCATATGTGTGAATGATAATTGTGTATGAGTTACGTTGTAAACATGTTAGCTAGTGACTATTATGGATATCATGACCTTATTTATGTTTGATTTGATATTTTGTGAAGTTATATCGTGCTAACTAGATTGATTATGTATACAAGATAACCTCCCCTTAGACATAGTAAGGTACGAGTTTGATTATGTTGTATATTTGGTGCTTGATTCTTTGATTATGTTGTCCAGTTGATTTATTTAACATGGTATGTTGCAAGTTTCTTGAATGTTTGATGAATTGCATAATATTGGTATATTTTGAAATGACCCTGTTTTAAGACGATTGTGATAATACATATGAGTTGAGATAGTTCGCATGTGCTTGAGTATGAGAGGTGATAGTTGTAGCATTCTGTATTATGATTGATGACTATGAGCTGCCTATGGATTATGACATGATTGTTAGTCCTTGTAAAGCTTGATTTTGAATTGATAGATATGATTGTCTTGATATGTGGAACATTTGGTTGACAGGTGTGAGAAGTTGCAGGAAGCATGCTTGGTATTAACATGACAGGGTAATAACCGATGTGTTTATATAACTAATATTTGGGTGGTGCAAGACCACATAGTAAGACTTGATTGCAACAAGGAAATAGGTAAAACAAAGGAATTGGGAAAGAATTCCTTTGGTTAGGTTTGGAAACAATTCCAAAAAAATGAGTTCTTTGCATATTGGGAGTCTTATTAACCTTGATTTTGTTGACATTATGTGGATATATGTTAGATTCATGAACATGTACTTGACAAGTTGATTAGCTAGTCTCTAGTTATAGGTGGATCTGTCAAGATAATTGGAGTCCCTTGAGAGATGGCGTGCATGTGCTCAGTTGTAAGGAAGCAAGCTTGGCATGACAACGTAAGGTAACTAATGTATTGTTATGTTCATTCATGCACTAACATTGTGTGTGTATGGCAGTATAATGCAGGGAGTTGCATGGCAGGAGAGATTTCTATGAATATTGAAGAAGGATCAGGTTGAGCTTCCATTTGGAAGCACTAGGAACCATGGGGATTGACTGATGGTGTTTGTTGCTACTCTTTTTCTTTTTCTCTTTTGTAATTTTTGCACTTGATTTGTGATTTTGCGTGTGTCTGGTGCATAACTATGCCACTTTTCTACAATGTCATATTGATGTTATAGGTTTTCATGATCTTCTTCTTGTTTGTTTCTTGGATTGCCTTTTATGTGTTGAGTCTTGGCACATGGTTGGGAAAGAGGAAAGTTAGTGGAGCTCGGGGAGAGTCGTATGGTACCCAACATGTAAGGTAAGATTCAGATGTAGCTCTGTGCATGAGTAAGTGCAGTAGAAGATGAGACTATGACAGTCACTTGGACTGGTTGGTCCATTGCAGTAAATGGGCGATGGTAATATAGAGATCAAAAAGGTAATAAGAGAAGGTAAAGTAAAGGTATCTAAGGTTTCAAATGCCCTAACTAATTGGGAAACATTGGTTCTCAATGTTTTGCATGCTACACATAGATAAGGAAGTTCTCTTAACCTAGAACTTAATTTATCTGGTAATTATGTCATGATCATGATTATGCTGATGTTTATATATATATGCATGTATGTGCGTATGTCATTGTCTGAGAGGATGTTGATTGTTTTATGCTAATTATTATATATGTATGTATATATGTATCTATGTTACTATCTTGAAGGGTTAAATGGATCATTCTTGTGGAGGAATGATTTCTTATATAGGTGAATGGGATGATGGGGTTCTTGGTCCTATGAGGAATCAAGTTAGAAGAGTAGTCACGACAAATATACAAGGCCAGTATCATGTCGTTATGAATTGATATTATATGCTTGTATTATGCCTATGTTATGTTATGACAAGTAACATTTAGAGATGCACCAACGAAATGAAGTAGTGTGGTTTGCGGCGTGTTGGGACAAGCATGGATAAGACAATGGAAGCAAGGCTTCTTGGTAGGGACAATGTGCCTTCGAATGTGAGGTACTATTATTGTGCCTATGTTGTCTATGTTGTACATGTTGCATCTATAATATTGTGCACATGCGGTGATGGTACATATAGTGTTTTGTGAGTATTGCATATGTAGTTCGAGGTATAGATGGTGCTATGTTCATGATGTATATGTGGTTTTGTGCGCATATCGTGCGGTGTGAATGTTGGATATGTAGTGATGTGTACAGATGATGCTATGTAAATGTTGGATACATAGTCCTATGTACATATGGTGTTCTATGCATGTTGTACATATGGTGTTGTGTGCATGTGGTGATGTGTACACGTCATGCATGTGATTCTATGTACATGTGGTGGCATGTACGTGTCGTGCATGTGATGTTGTGTACATGTAGTATTGTGTACACATTGTACAATGGTGAATTGTACATGTGGCATTGTGTACATGTTGTGCATGTGGTGCCATCTACATGTGATGATGTGCACACATTGTGCAAGTGATTGTAGTGTACAAGTGGTACTATGTACATGTGATACATATGGTACTAGTGTAGATGAATGTCTTGCATGGTGTTGTATGATGTGTGTAGCTCTATGTGTGTGATGCACACTACGTGTATGTGCACATGGTTGAGGAGAACACAATGGGTGCTTGTCTGATGTGGCAGCTAATCGAGAGTGCATAAAGAATAAAGACAAAGGTAGAAGCTAACGGTTAATTAAAGGATAAGTATCAATATTTTATTTTTAGTTTTATTATGCATGTGATTTATGATTATGGTCTATGATCATTACATGTTATCTATGATTCTGGTTTATGATGGTTATAGGTGATTTATGATTTTGATATGTGACGATTGTGTTTTGAGCTAACAAGATGTGATACTTTTATACATGATGTTTTGATCAAACAATTATTTTGACTTATTGTGATAGGAAGCGAATAATATCACAAGTGTACATTATTAACAAACTACCAATGAGGCATGATTTGAGGTTATTTCGATTTATTTGAATCTAATGGAAAATATGTGCTTGGAATAGAAATGCATGGACATCCCCAATTGAGTGATTGAAATTGTCTACGAGAATCATCAACAATAGTGATAGAAATTGGAACATACAATAGTATGTTGGTAAAGCACTTCAGGAAGAGGGCGACTGTGGGACTATTAGGTCCCTATACTACTAGTGCAACCCCTTATTGTTATCAGAGCAACTCCCTTATTGTATTATTGTGCCCATATAGTCCCCATGTTGTTATTCTTATGCCCTATAGAAGCCCACTATTGTTATTGTTGTGCCCCTAATATATTATTGTTATGTAGGCTCTAATTGTATTGGGACCCCTTATACTCCTATATATAGAAAGGAGGTCTTATCATTTGGATCATCCAAGAATTGTTAATTTGTGTAATGTAAATGAGGTTTCCCCCTTGAAGAGGCCGATTTGTAAGTTGTTGATGTATCTTTTCTATCTTTTTGTGAGCTCGCTTCATAACATTTGGTACTAGAGCCCTGGATTCTAGGGTTTTGCTACTCAAAACACGGCATCATGGGATTTTCGAAATACATTTTTTTCTACAAAATTTCAGAAGCTAAAAAACAAACTAATTTGAGCCGAAATCATTCTAAACCTTGGGTCCGAATTTTAGATCTTGTATCGCTATATTTTCAGAGATATGATCTGAAGAGGTTAGGGTTTTTGGCAAGCTCCATAATTTCATCTGAAGCAGGGCATCATGGCATTTTCGCTATAAGATTTTTTATACAAAGGTTCAGACTCTAAAATTAAAACCCATTTGAGCCTAAATCGTGGTGAAGATTAGGCGTGAATTTCAGATCTTGTTTCCTATATTTGAGGAGATACAATCCAAGACATTTAGGGTTTCCGCAGGCTCCTGAATTACATCCCAAATAGGTGACCTGGGGGAGATCATCATAATATTCTCTCTAGGAATTAGATTGAATTTTTGTAAGAAGCTATAGAAATAGGATAGAATGTACCTTTATTTGTGTTGTCTTCAGGTCTAAAGGTAGAAACAGTAACACGTGGAACTTCGTACAATTTATCTCTACTGAAAAAGTATATAAGCAGGTCATCTTGGGAACTTGGGCATAACTCCTTCTTGGTGAATCCAATTTTGATAAGACTAGTAGCATTGGAAAGAGGACATGGAGGGCGACTGCAGGTTGTAACTTTAGAATTGGGAGATTTGATAGTACAAAGTTACATTCATTTCAAGATTGAGCTCCTAAAAGAAAGGAAAAGAGATATGAGGAAGTTTGATGGTAAGGAGCCGATAAGATGGATACTACAGATGGAGCAATGTTTTGATCTACATGATGTGCAACTATTACAAAAGGTATGCATTTCATCTTTATATTTAGAACCAAATCAGTTTGTATGGTATAGAGGGTTTTGTTCTCCTAAGCACTTGTCACCTGGTCAATTTTCACAGAGGAAATGATAGCACATTATGACGAGACAAATAGCAACACCTTCCTGAGCCAATTGATAAATCTCAAACAAAAGGGTTCAATGGCAGAGGACATTGAGGAATTCGAAAAATTAAATATAAGCGTAAATGATATTGTAGAGAAGCATAGGATTGATGTCTTCACTGGGACTTTAAAAGATAACATCCAACATGAGGTTTCCCTTTGGGAACCTGATTTATTAGATAAGGCATACAAGCTGGCAAGAAAAGTGGAAAGAAAAATTATGGCAACAAGGAAGTATACCACTCACAACTATAAAGATGGAAGTGTTATTTCTCCTAGCCTTCCAAAACCTACAAGGTTGACACCACAACAATTTGAAGAAAAAAGAGCAAAAGGGTTTTGTTACAATTGTGACAGAAAATACATTCAAGGTCATAAGTGTGTCGAGAAGAAATTATTTTACATAGATTATGAAGAGGAGGAAGAAAAGGACCAAGAAACATCAAAATAAGAGGATATACACTGGTAGACAACCCTAGAGAAATAAGAAATGAATCTGACCATATCTTGTACTACATTGGAAGGAATTACCAATCCTCAAACTCTCAAGATAGAAAAACATATAAAGAAAATTCCACGATGGCCTGGTACGCAATAATGTCCATTGATTTCCATGAGCATGATATGAAAAATATGATGGTTTTGAGGTAGGTATATGCCTTGGTTTTGTATCTTCTGATGAGAGGAAGACATGACAAGGGATGGATTTCTCGAGATAGGGGATTCCTGGGAATTTGGAAGGTGAGTGACTGCACGGAAGGGGGTGACCAGATTTCCTGAGTGACTATGTAGGGGAGAAGGGAAGGTCATAGACATATTGGTTTTGGTCATGAGCATTTCCAGATGGAATAAGATGCACAATGGGATTGAAATGTGGAAAAATAAGTTGGTAACTATTCACTGAGGGGATAAGTGGTGTAGGATTGTAGCATTGGACATTGGATACAACTTTGATAGTGACAATGGTCCTAAACTTCCAGGGAAGGAGGTGAATTGTGGTATTACTTTGAGGGTGGAGGTGTGATCCTCTAGACTCCTTTGTTGATTGATACAGGAACCATATCCTTTTATTTTTTGGTTTAGAAAATATGCATATGTATATATGTGGTTATTGTAAATACCATAATGAGCTGTGTTATAATGCTCTAGTATGTTGTATGTTGTCATGTTGTCATGATGTTTTTATTTTGAGCAAGTCTTTCATTGTAAATACTGCAATGGATCTAATTTATAAATCTCCATGGGCGGTATATTTTATTTTCAGTGGTCTTGCTGAGGTCATGGTGTGGTTTAACACTGAGGATGGTGTTCCCCAAGGGGGAGGGTTCTGTAATATCCTTGGTGAAAATTCTATGTAATAATGTAAATAAAGGAAAAAGTAAGACCACGGGTAAGGGACACATATTCCAAGCTGAATGTTGGGAAAATATATCCTTGTGGGCATCACTAGATGCGTGTTTTGGCAAAGCAAAATTGCCAAAGGCTAAGACAAAGGCATTAAAATGAAAAAGGACATTTTTAGCACATTTATTTATGAAAATAAAGGAAATGAGGAGAAAATAAAAGAGAAACGTCACAAGTTGCATGTGAGGAATAAAATGAAGCATAATAATGGAAAATGAAGAAATTAGAGGACTCATTCATAAAAAGGCTTCTGAGAATCAGTTGGAAGGCTCTTGGCTCAGTGTTAAGCTCTTGGTCATGTTCAAGTTTGGATCTCTCTCTCTCTCTCATTCTCTTCGTTACTTAGAGTTTTCTGGTAGCACTCTAGTTTTGGAGAAAAGGAAGGAAAATCAAGCAAGGGAAAGGAAAGCAAGCAAGGATCAAGGAAGGAATGTAGGATCAAGTAGCTTCAGCAAGAATACTTGTACGTAACCTTCTACATGTGTGATTTCCTTGCTGGTTTGGACATGCATGGCTTTGCATGTTGGTATATGGTTCGCTTGCTGTCAGTGGCATGGTTTTGTCGGGTTATGACAATTGTTTTTAACCTAGACTTGCCTTCTTTGAGATGCCATGGTATCTTGGGATGTTTATTTTGGTTTTGGAACTTTGGACTTGTTGGATGGATTTCAAAATCTAGAGCATAGGTCGTCTCAAAGTTCATTCACAAAGGCCTAGGAATCCCTTTACCGGTTTTGGTGGAATACATGGTAAAGCCTAAGGGATCAGTCTTAGTGTAGTGCTTAGGGATCTGGTTTTGGATTACGGTAAAGCTTGAGATATGAGGATATGAAGAAATCCTCAAGGATAGTGATGGATTCTGGATGACGTTCCAAGTTCTATTCAATTGTGATTGAAACACCAGTTTTGGTGTGATCACAGTTTGATGAGGGTGGAGATGGTTTAAACTTTAGATTTTCTTGGTTGTTCTTGGATTGGTTGTTCTATGAGATCCCACATTCATGCTTAGAATATGGCACGGGGGTGACTGGTTGAAAGACATATTTGGTTCATCCATGTCTATTGTTGGGTGGTACATGGAAGTCCCGAACCTGGTCGGATTTGGCTATGATTAATAGAATTTAAGTTCTCTTACTTTTGCACTGATTTATATCTTAATTTAAAGGCTATGATATCTCTAATATTGATATGGTTTTATGTTATTTATAAGCATGGTTGAATGACGGGTTTAGGTCATGGTTATTTCATATAGTTACTTGTAACTGTTAAATGGATGGATGCAAGAATTAAGTAATGATGTAGTAGTTCAATGCAGAAGGAGGTGATCCTTCTATTTATGTTTCATAAGTTGTTTCAGCCATTTATGCTCTATCTTCTATCCTAGACCTGTAGGTTGTATTGATGCCAAGTGTTTGACAAAATGTTAGTCTCAGTTGGGGATGCTCAGGCATAGTCCTCAGGGTGATTTTTGATTAATTAGCATGGTTTTCATGTTTTTTGAAAGTTACATCATGTCCTCGGTAGAGGGAAGGATTTTGGGCTAGAAAATTAGCTCAAATCCCAGGGTTGATGGCACAAAACTGGCAATTTTTTACCACAATTGCTGGCAGGCAGTCTTGTGAGAGTGAATTTAGGTTGTTGGTCGCTCCCTTGATCATAACATGAGCGAGACTGAGGCCTAAGAGCTGAAGAATAGTAGTGGGACCTAGGGACATGTTGTCTGGGTGGCTGACTTGTCTCCTTAGGGGTTTGTTGATGATGTTGGATGACTTTATGTGATGTTCTGTCGATTCCACTTCCTTAAGGTGACATAGGAGGCCAAATTGGATTGTAGTAGCCTCTCTTATCATGTTTATTTCAGTTTTCATGGTTATTTTGGGTAGACTTGGGAGGGGTTACAGAAAGAGAGTGAAGGGACCTCACCTTCCAGCTCGGTTTTCTCCTGAGAGAGTTTCCTAGAGCATATTTTTTGTCTTATGTGCGCACGTGATATTATTTTTTCGTTCTCTATTCTTATACATAATTTCTATTTACATGCATGCAATAATCATAGTTAAATCTACAGATCTCCAAGTTTAAATAAACTATAATAGTGTAGAATTTTTAGATTTCCAATATAATATTATCACACTATTGTGATGCACTATCCAGTGGAATATCCATGACACTTTATGGATCATTGATAATAAATAATATAATAATAATATTAAATCAGAATTGAAAATGATTCATACAAAAATAATATAAAAAGAATTGAGAAATTAAGTTAAAATTAAAATTTTAATAAATAAAAATAATAAAATAAGAACAAATCAAATTGACTAAATTCCTAAATGGGAATACAAATTAAATTAAGACTAGATTAAACAATAGAAATTAGTAATTTCACACAATATAGGTAAGAATTAAAATTTGTAAGGTAAAATTAAAGAAATTTGATACACATTCCAATAAGGGATGATTGAAAATTGGAGTAATCTAGGAAATGATTAGACTATTAATATTAATTAAAATTATGGATTAAATTTGAAAAATGATATTAGGAAGTATTTAAATTTTAAATAAAATGGCAAGAACCAAGAGAATAATTTCCAATAGGTAACTAAAGAAGGAACTAAAGATAATGAATGCTCAGACGAATCTAAAGAAGAAATTTAATAAATAGAGATTAAGAGAAGAAAGAAAGTAGCAATAAAAAACCATATTAAGGAAAGGAAGAGGATGTGATGAAAAAAACCATTTTAGGGAATGAAAGGGGAGGAGGAGGATAAAGGGTGGTGTTGGGAATATGTTGAAATTGATGGAAACATGGTATTAACAGACGCAAACAAGTGCCACATGTGTGAAATAAGGACTAAGGAGATCGAGTTCCAAACACAAGAAGAAGAATCAAGGAGCGACATTGTTGACAATGGTGCATAGACTTTAGAGCATGTCCTAGAGCAACAAGTCATATCAAATACAAATGTGACCCACCAAAATGCAAAGATCCTAGAAAACAATTTCCATTGATATGCAAAAGTTTAAAAATGGCCTCCTGGTTTGAGAGACAGAGCCAGTCAATGTTCTATGACCCCAAGTCAAATTTTAGCATAAATGAAAGGTTTAGAGACCCTTTTGGAGTGAATCCAAGTTTGGCAGAGAAGCCAAACCCAACGGCATAGATGGAGGAGCCATAATTAAGAGCATCGGGCATGCATGGCATGAGTATATAAGAAGAGAGAAGCAATGTGATTGGAAACTAGTGGAGACCCTAATTACAATGCATCTCGACAGAGTTTCCCTGGTGGGTGTACATTGACAAAGTTATAAGGATTTCTTAAAGTGTCAGAATAGGATGACACTGACAGATGACACCATCCCGATAGAGGAAACCCAGTGGGTGCACCCCAGAGGTTTACAAATTGTGAAAAAAGGTAAGTGCCAGGATGTAATTGAGGGCAATAATGAAAGATTGAGTTAAATTACAAGCAACTCCAACAATGATTGATGTGACATGTGCCACTAACAATTTATTGAAAGGAATTTGCGAGTTTGAATGTTTTGGGTGCTAACAAGTAAGGGGGGTTGTGTAATAAGTTGTTTTGACCAAACAGTTGATCAAAGATCAACAATGGAGGTCGACTGTGCACCCCTCCTAAACCCAAAATCCATATTGAGGGGGGTGAACAAATAAAGAATTGTATTATGACCATGGAGAGATGTTGGGAAACATGGCGTCAACAACACAACGTAGAAAATTGTTGGGGCCCTTGGAAATTTTTATAGGAAAAATCGCATATAGCCAAAACTTGGGACACCTTCTCTCTCCTCTTTGACAAAAGGATATGTGGCATTATATTATTTGTTACAGGTGATTTCAAAACCAAAAAAACTAGAGGTGGACATGAGGATGAGATATTTAGTGTTTTTGGGCACTCGAAGGGCCCATTTTTGAGTGACACATGGACCAATCATTGGTTGACATGTGATGCATGTGATGTCAGTGTGACATCATCCTGGTGGTAAAATATTGGAAGAATGAAAGAGCAGTAGACAAGGGAAGCATTAGGCAAGAGGAATCGGGTTGAAGAGGCGGTGTCAAAGCTGACTCAACTTGGAAGAAATTTCTATTGGATCTTGAGGTGCTAAGAGGACCCAACAAAATAACTAAGCCTGCAAGGGCC
This sequence comes from Pinus tabuliformis, assembly GCA_031772625.1. Lineage (NCBI taxonomy): Eukaryota > Viridiplantae > Streptophyta > Pinopsida > Pinales > Pinaceae > Pinus > Pinus tabuliformis. The sequence continues at coordinate 688,868,015 of CM062811.1, forward strand.
AACCTGGAAATTTATAAAGGGTCACAAGTTCAAAAGTGTTGGGATAGAAGGGCTATGGGCTAAACATGTAGAGGTTATATGTTGCAATGGAAACTAAAGGTGAGACGTTTATAAGGATAAATAAGTCCATAAAGACTTTAGAAGCAATTAAGTGCCTAAGAGGTTAGTCGATAGTCATAGGCAGCAATTATATGGGGAAAAATAGGTAAAGGTGCCAAGAAAAGTGAGCTTCAATGAAATTTGGCATAAATGTCAGTTTTGGCAGCACATTTAGTAGCTAAGCCAAAGTTAGCAGTAGATAAAAAGTAGCAAACCTCTGATAAAACCTGTTAAAATGCTAGAATTTTTGAAAATAAGAAAATGTTTATTTTAACTTGCAAAAGCGCATGGTTGAAATCTAAGAACTTGGTGGACATGTCCAAAAGATAGAAATAAATAGGACAAGGGAAAAAATAAGGATTCATGCAACAATCAAAGAAAATAAAAGACGCCAAAAATGTCAAGCCAAAATTCTTTATAAGTAGGCTTCAACAAGTAGGTTGAAGACTAGAGTTTTTGCTGAGAATTATGTGTGAGGTGAGCCTCCTGGTGTTCTCAGTAATTAGAGATTGCTGAAGGTATTGGTCATTAAGGAGGAAATTGTTTTATTTTAAAGGTAGAAGTGGCATTCATAGTTATAGGATGAAAATTGATGAAAGATGAACCGGTGAGTTTCAAAAAAGTTTTAGATTGGAAATGAGGGTTCATGCTTATTCCAATGGGTGTTGGTAAATACTTGGGGTTGTAGCTACCTTCAGTTGCAACTGATAAATAAAGGAGTTGTAGCTTCCTCCTATTTGTAACGAGAGAATTGTAAGAAGACGTTGTAGATTCCATTGTAAATGATTTGAAGATTTGTTTTGAAGAATTTGTTTACTCCTTGTGTGTTCCATTTTGATTGATGATATTTTTTATTACCATGTTTATTTAAATTATTTTTTGAATTACTTAATGGTGTCCTAGTGTTCTTTTACAAGTGAAAGTTTTTTTTTTAATTGGTAAAATTCCTACAATATTGGTTCACACCCCCTCTCAATATTGTCCTTGTTTTCACCAATTTGTATCAGAGCCAGGTTACTTGAGATCAGTTTAATAGTTCAAAGAAATATCAAGGACCATTGAAAACCAAGAAGTAGGGTTTACCAAGGTATCTATGTTCAATGGAACAAATTATGTGTTTTCGAAACTAAGGATGAAGACGTAGTTTCAATCACTCGGAGTTGATGTGTGGAATGTTGTGGAGGAAGAATATAAAAAGCCTCCAACAGTGGTTACCAAAGATTAAAATATGAAATTCACATGGAATTATAAAGCAATGAATGCCCTACTTGTTGGCCTACCTACATTAGAGCTCGTCAAAGTAATGGACTGCATATCTGCCAAATATATTTTTGATTAGATGAGCAGCTGCTATGAAGAAGAGAAAAAAGTAAAGAAAGTGAAATTTCAAGGTTATTGGATGAAATTTTTGTCTTTAAGCATGCATGATGATGAAGATATTGCAAAGTATTTTTTAAGGGTTGATGAAGTTGTGAACACCATAAGAGGGCTTGATGAGAAGCTATAGGAAGTCGAGGTTGTTAAACAAGTGTTAATATTTCTTTTGAAGAGGTTTAATGCCAAGGTTTCATCCATTGGAGAAATGACCAATCTGAACACTCTCACTCTATATCAACTCCTTGGTATACTCAATGCCTATGAGATGAGGATTTATAAAGGTAAGTTTGTAGTCAAATAATTTGCCTTCAAAGTAGAAAAGAAATGAAAAGAAGAGTGTTGGTGCACATATTTTCCTGGTAATTGAGGAAAACCTACCACCACATCATTGAGGATCCTAGATCCTCCACTTTATCTGACAAGGGATGACCTCCCTTTCACCATATAGGGTATTCTATGATAATAATGTAAATTAAATATATTTTCTATTTAAACAAATAGATAGACAATTTTATTAAATAAAGAGTATTTTTAAATAAATAAGGCCTTTTAGGAAAAGAGTTGTGTTTAGTGCGACTTTTTGGAAGCTTTTCAGGTGGGTTTTTCCGGTCTAATTTCTCCAAAATCTAGCAAGAATTTATTGAAATCACAAGTTTGATGGGTAATCCCTACACAATCGAAGTTTCCTAAGGGTTTCCAGGGCATTGAATCCATATATATAGTAAAAAAGGTAGTTCAAATAACACAAATCAAGATTTCACCTCAAAGGTTTTGAACAGATTTCAGCACCAGAAAGTTCAAAAGTCGCACTAAAGATAAATCCTTTAAGAAATAGAGGTAGTAGGCATATAACATGTGAAAAGTTCTTAAAAATAAAATATCATTATAACTAAATGAGGTTTAAATTAATATATCATATTTCTCAATAAACATAAGAGTTAGTAAAAATTGAAAATAAAAATAAAATGAAAAGACACAAGGTAGGAAAAACTAGTTTAGATGCATTTAATAGATTGAAATAATATGGCATCAAGTGCTATTATTATTCATCCTGTAACAAAATAATTAAATCATTTGATTTCGTTTTTCTAAATAGTAAATATTCGAAAAAATAAACCAATTTTACTGTGTGGGTGATTAACCAATCTGATCATGTCAAAGCATTGTTAATCACCACATATTATGGGTAAAATAAAGAAACAAAAAATAAAAAATAAATTTATAATAAAAATAAAATATCAGGACTGGTTTTATGGTAATTAAATTTATGTGCAAATAAGACCATAAATAACTTATATTGTTAGAGTTTCGTTCTACAACCAATAAATTCAAATATAATTTAAACAAATTTAAATAATAAGTATTCAAGTATTTAAATCACTATTTCATGCAATATTATTGGATAATCATGTTATATCAATAACTTGCACAATGAACTAGTAAATAAAACCTCTCATGAAAACAATGCACAAATCCTAAGTGAAGTCATATTTCTAGTGTAACCATCGAAGTTTCTCCAATCCTAAAATGACAAAGATATCCCCAATTAGTAAAAGAAATTGGAGATTTATGAAATTAAAAATAAACAAAACCATGCTTACTGATGATGCTCATCAATAGTTACATTATAAGGGTCATAAAGCCATCCTCCAGCTTTAGAACTATCTCTTTCTCACATATATTTACATTTTTGTTATACTATGCTTAGTGAGAGGGGTAAAAGATATTTTTCTATGTCATGTGGCCTAATATGGTTTAACTGTAGGAAATGGAGAAGTTTTGAGATAATTTATATGTAGGGGATCTAACTAGTCAATAGGGAGAGATTCTAGGAGGTTGTCCATGTCCTTAACTCCTTCAATCAACCCAAGATCCCCACACTCTCTCTCATCAACTCAAGGTCACTGGCAACCAAGTAAGATGAGGTCATTGGCCACCAAGAAAGTGCAGTTAACGAATCTCAAGATCCACCAATCTCGAGTTATTGGAGATAAACATTCATATTTTTTAAGGAGCTTCTAGTATCTACCCTCTTGTGTAAATAAGGATGTAAAATAACTCATTAGGATCCAATTTTTGTTTTCAGCTAGGTAGCTATTGAGCTCAAGTACTTGGCATTGGTATTTTTTATTTTTATATGATGTATTAGACATGATACAATGATAATGAAAAGTTTCTTATTGATTCATCACTGAGTTAGTTAGAGAGGGCTGAGGCTCTTGGGTTTGGGCCCAACCCTAGTCGCTTAAGTCCCTCTTGTGTATTTGTATCTTCTTCTGGTTCAAAGTTGTTATTAGTTTCTCGAATTCCATTAGAAAATAACCCATCAAAATCCTATCATTACAACCTATACCTCATCTCTCCCATGGGAGCATGAATAGAAGGATCTACAATCACAATAAAAAAAATACTATGTTATAATTTCCTGACAGAATATTTATGTTAGTCATCTTGTTATTCATGTGCTTACTGTTCAGCGATGGAAAAGGTATGCATTTGCCATTTATTTCTTTATCTTTTCCTTTGGATCATAACTCCTTTACATTCTAAAATGGTAATATGTTAAAGAATTCTGATAGAATTAAGGAGATTCGTGATTAATACAAAATAACTAATTATTGTCTTTTTCTATACAAAAAGCGAAGGGAATAAAAAATCACTATTCGGAAGGTAAAAAGAAAAGCAGGGCAACTATTGTTCCTCCGTTAGGAAACCGTGTCCAGATAAGAAGAACAAGACTAGAGTGCGCAGCTCGGGAAAAGACGGAGAAAATAGAGTGGCTGCGCAAGAGGACAAGAAGACAATTGAAGATGGAAGATTAGGTGAAGCCCTCAGGATCTTTTGATCATGAGGGATCGCTACTTTAAAAATTATATATAACCTTGATGTATCTGCCTGCCCATTATAAATGGGGCAGCGATTGGAAGACAAAAAGAGGATTGATTTTTCAGAATTACTGTTGTAATCTCAACCTTGATCATCGACTCTCTTAGAGGAACGATAGTTCTAACTCTACCATATATGATTAATATATAACTCAGTTGTTGTTCCATTATCTAATCCTGGAGCAAACGCGGCAGTGCTTCCCTGGTGGCTAAGGGCCCGGCCCTGGTGAATCCACTTGCTTCTTCTATCACTATTTTACAATTATAGTCATGTGTGGTTTGATTTCCTTTGCATTTCCTTAACTTTCTTTATTCGGTAATCTTCTGTTTCTAAACATCTCGATGAATTACTCTGTTACATCAAGATCATAATTAGACTACGTTGATAACACGATTGTTACTCGTAACTCAATGTTGTGTTGTTCCTTTTGAAACAATACTGTGCTGTCTAGTCTAGATTCTGTTGTTCACTCACAACTGCAACTGTTGTTCATTTAATTGATGTTCAATTATAATCACAATTTCCATTCCTTTATACCTGTGATTAATGTTCACTCTGCCAGAATAAGATTATTGATTCCATTAATTTATAGTCGCTTTGTGTTTACACATAATGAGATTTGTTGTTCCTTTATTATCTGAAGATTGCTGTTCAGTTCATTTTAGTTAAAGATTGTTGTTTAATTCATTTCGGTAAAGAGTGTTGTTCGATTCGTTTCTATAGATTAAGCTTTGCTGTTCAATCTTTTCAACAGACTTAGTTGTTGTTCCTTTTCTGAAAGGATCTGCTTTCACCTTTTAGTTTATACTGCAGCAAGTGTGTTTTAATAAGAATTTCCACTCAAATTGTTATTATTGGCTTTAGTGTGGATTGAAAGATCTACAACTGTAAAGAACAAAGACTATCATTGTCTAAGTTCTCAGATTGGAGGTTTTCTTGATGACATATTTCATTTATATCAGTTGACAGAGGAAAGATTTATCACTATTGCATCCTTGACTGAGAAATTGCTATAGTTTTCTGAATGAATGATTTAAGTTTCAGAGCATTAAGGTTTCTTTTAATTACAAGTGGATTCTATTTCCAGCATCTACTTACTCTTGTATTTAGCACTATACTACAAACTAGAAAACATTACTCTTGAATCAAGTGATTGCCTCAGATTGAGTACACTCTTGAGATAAAAAAACGTACCTGGATTGATAATTAATGTAGGGTAAATAGGGGTTAAAAAGACACCTTTTATCACTCAACATTTTGGTGCCGTTGCTGGGGAGAGTGTAGCCATTTGTTTTAAGAAGAGTACTGTGGATTTGATAAGTACCTGCTAGGAGAGAATTGGGTATTAAAAACGAAAGGTAAGAACCTGTGTATGGAGCATGTAAGAGCCATGCTCCCCTACTTGCCTTCCTACAGATATTTTGATTACATTGGGTAGAAATAAGTATTTGAGTTGTGTGCATGACTAAGCAGAAAAAGCCTGAAAAGAATCTAAAACCACTACCCAAACCTGACAAAGCTAAGGGACCGGTGACCCTTGGTCGATCGACATTTATAGATGATATCATTAAAAAAATAGAATCTCAGCCATCAGTAGGTCCTAGAAAAGTTGCTTCTAAACAACCTACTAACTCCCTTCGAGCCACAGAATCACCATCTGTAGCCTTTGCTAAGGTGCACAGCTAAACAAAAGAGCAATATTTTCAAGAAATTAAGAATTCTAGCTCAAAATCTTTACAAGAAGGGAATCTTAGTAATCTCTGCAAAGGAGGAGGAGAAACAAGGGAAACAAAAGAACCAAGATCTCCTCTTGGAATAGTTCAGCCACTACGCAGCCCAGATAAGGGAAGTGCTATCAAAATCATCCAGAACAAAGCTGAAGAACCTGAAGAGCCAAGATCCCTCCAGATATTAGTTCAACAAGGAACTCTCATCATCCCAAACCAAGGAAGTGTTTTTAAGACCATTCCTACTCCTTCTAGTCAGCCTAGGAGTAACTCCCTAGAAATCCCATAAGGATATTGGCACATATTTGATCAAATGGCCCAGAATCAACAAACACCTCAGACCTCCACACTGCAATATCCCATTGTGGACACTGCAATAAATGCACCTATGAAATCCATACCACTGCAACATATCCCTACATTCCATGGCCTAACATTAGAACACCCAGATACATTTTTGTTTGAATTCGATGTATTATGCTGAAGGTATGACTATACCACCAATCCCCAAAAGCTAAAACTATTTCCCTCCACATTAAAAGGAGAAGCTTTATGATGGTTTATGGGATTAGGTGGAGGTGTTATAAACGACTGGGATCAGATGAAAGGTGCTTTTCTAAAGAAATATCAGGATTATTGTAGGTCTAGAGAAATAAAGGATGAAATATTTCAGATGGTAGCCAGACCTAATGAGGCACTAGAAGAGTATGTTGAATGTTTTCAATATAATCTTTAGAGATCTCCTTATGCATCGTTACCCTTACCTAACAATGTGTTAAAGCCTACATTAATTAAAGTAATGAAGGAAAAATGGGTTGAAACACTAAATTCTATGGGAAAAGTTGAAATCTATCAAGAAAATTTTGCTGACAATATTTTGTGTATTAGGAGTTGAAGAGGTAGTACAAGGCTAAAACCGGTGGAACGTGACACGCTCACAAGGGACAACAAGATCTCTGGTGGAGGAGTAACCCGCGCAGAAATCTTAAATTTACTAGAGGATTTCAAAACTAATATATTGGGGACTCTGACAACGTAGTTCGATATTATGCAAGCTAAACAGAAACAAGCAGAAGTAGAGCAAAACCTGGCAACATTCTGCCCTAGATGCAGAAAGAAACACAGCCATAGAGACTGCCCATTGGATGTAGTTCAAGTCTGCGCTATTTGTACAAAATATCACTCCATAGAGAACTACCACTCACACCTGGGTTTGAAAGCATTGTACAAAGAAACAAAAGAAGAATTAGAACTAGTGTGCCTACTCAATCAGCGCCGTCAATGGCAGCCACGACAACTAGGTATGCCCTCTGATCCATCTTCTTCTTTCCAACCTCCACAATATCATGCTTAGCAATATAATACAGTGTGGCAAAATTAGCCACCCTTCCCAAGCTGGTCACAACAACCACTTCCTTCATCACCATGGCCAAATCAAACAAGACAAACTAATTGGAAAAACATTCCCTACTCTCCACCATGTTGGCAAAACAATGCATATCCAACGCAATGGTCCCCTTCCACTTCATAGAGTCAAGCCTAGCAGTCAAACTGGCAAAGACCGATGAATCAGCCCGCTGGAACCATCCCCCTCCCTCAACCCACACTGCCAGTGCCATATACTCTACAACAAAATCCCCAATCCAACTTAAGACTCCAACTCCCAGCCGAACCCAACCCGAACCCTAATAATAGACCAGTTCAATCTGTTCAAATAATCAAAACACCAGAACTTGCAACTGTGGTAAGGGAGTGCAATGACCTTCAATTAAGGTCTGGGCGCATAATAGAAACCGAGGGAGATAAAAATTCTCAAGTTGAAAATCCATTACCTATAGAACAACTACTACAAGAAGAGGATGTGGTCAGACAACAAACTCACAACCAGGCAACCACGTCTTCTCCCCCATTCCCAGAATGAATAATCATACTGTGCCCAGTAGAACATCCCGACTTTGATCTTCTGGGAGAACTAAGAAATTTGTGTATAAAGATTCCACTCCTCTAGGCTATCCAAGATATCCCGATGTATGCAAAAACCATCAAAGAGCTATGTATAAAAAATCCAAAGAGGAGAATAACAACTAATCTAGCTATCCAAGTAGTCGGCACCCCATCTGATCTACTATTAGGAAGAGAAGCACCTATCAAATATGAAGACCCAGGGAATCCTATAGTGACGGTGCAAATCAATGGACAAACCTTTTCAAATGCCCTAGTTGATATAGGGTGTTGCAATTAATATTTTAACAACCACCACTTATCAAAAACTTTGCATTACATCATTAGAACCAACTACCACCCTATTAGAACTGCCTGACCAATCGGTAGTCACGCCAGAAGGTACACTACACGATGTCATGGTATCTGTAGATTCCTGAGAATACCCTGCTGACTTTCTGATAATAAACCCCAAAAATCGACTTGATGGACACCCTTTAATCTTACGTAGACCTTGGCTAGTGACTGTTGATGCTTACATTGGCTGCCGAGAAGGCAGTATGACTATAACTAAAGGGAGTAATATCAAGAATCTAGCTCTATACCCTCCAGCCTAGCCAAGTTTAACAATAATGAAAACTAACAAACAACCTGTATCATATCTTACAGAAAACATTAGGTCCCCATTAACCATAGAAGATGCCCTCGATTTTAAAGACCAAACAAAGGATGACATTATTAATAACTTCATTAACCAATCTGAATCTAGATCCCATGTACAATGTCACATGATAGAGGTAGCATTTGACAATGAACTAGAAGAAGATCCCCTCAAAGACACTTATGATCAATCAATACCCACTACCTCTGTTTCAGACAACAAAACTATAGAGATTGAGCCAAGAAAACCTTGAACATTAATAAAAACCTGACTCCTGAACAAGAAGAAAATCTGGTCCAACTATTGAGAAAATACAAGGAATCTTTCGCCTAGGATTATCCAGACATGAAGGGAATTGATCCTCAGCTCTGTACGTACGACATTTATACCGAAAAGGATGATAGACCCGTTCGCCAACCCCAACAAAGACTCAACCCTCACCTGAAAGATATTGTGAAAGTTGAGTTACAAAAACTTTTAGATGTAAACTTTATTTATCCAATCTCCGATAGCAAGTGGGTCTCTCCACTAGTAGTGGTGCCAAAGAAGAATGGAAAATGGAGGATTTGTGTAGACTACAGAGAATTGAACAAAGAAACTCAAAAAGATCACTTTCCCCTTCCATTCATTGATTAGGTATTAGATTCATTAGCAAGAAAAAAATTATTTTCTTTCCTAGATGGCTTCAGTGGGTACAATCAGATTCAGATTGCCCCTGAAGACCAGGATAAAACTACTTTTACCTATCCTTGGGGAACATTTGCCTACAGAGTCCTACCCTTTGGCCTATGCAATGTGCCTACCACATTTCAGAGGGCCATCCTCAGCATCTTTTCAGATTTAATAAATGAAGGGTTTGAAGTATATATGGATGATTTCACACTATATGGAGATGATTTTGAGTCAGCACTAGAAACATTGGAAAAGGTGCTACAATGATGTATTGCCACTGAGGGACTCATCCTAGGTCATTATATCTCAGCAGATGGAATATAGGTAGATCGGGCCAAAATTCAAATAATTTTGTTAATACCTACTCCTACCACACAGACAAAGGTACACAATTTTCTACGATTTTTTGGTTATTATAGGAGATTCATAGAGCATTTTTTTCAAATAGCTGCACCTCTATATGCACTGATAGGGAATGTTGATTTTATTTGAATAGATAAATGCGACCGTGCTTTTGAGGATCTGAAAAGCTTGTCTCAACAACCTCAGTGCTCAGAGGCCCAAATTGGGATCTTCCATTTCAAATTTCATCTGATGCTTCAGAGACAACCATTGGAGTAGTCCTTGGATAGGAAGAAAATAAAAAGACATATACAATTTATTATATTAGCAAGAATTTATCTCCTGCTGAACTAAACTATACCATAACTGAAAAAGAGTTTTTAGCTGTAATACATGTTGTAAATAAATTTAGCCATTAAATCACTAGATATCCTGTTGTTTTATATATAGACCACTCTGCCATAAAATACTTAGGAAATAAACCTATTACAAACTGAAGAGTAACAAGATGGTTGATTTTATTGCAGGAATTTGACATCACAGTAAAAGATTGACATGCAAAAGAGAATCGTGTAGTTGATTTTCTCTCACGAATGCCGAAGCCAGTGGACGCAACAACAGTCGAAGATTAATTCCCTGATAAACATTTGTTTGCTATTACTGTCAAGACACCATGGTATGTTGATGTTGCAAATTATTTAGCGGTAGGTAAATTACCAAAGCATCTAACCCCCGATGAACGAAAACAAATTGTGCAACGAAGTACCCAATTTTCTTGGATTTGGGGCTACCTATTTCATACAGGGGCAGATATGCACATCAGAAGATGCATCTGAGAAGATGAAATATTTGAAATTCTGAAAGCTTGTCATGACAAACCATGTGGCTGACATTTCGAAGATCGTAGGACTGGTCACAAGGTTTTGCAAATAAGCTATTATTGGCCCACAATTTTTAAAGACGTTAAGAAATTTGTTCAAGCCTGTGACAGTTGCCAAAGAGCAGGATCCCCTAGACAGTCCGACGAAATGCCTTTAAACCCACAATTAGTAATCAAACCATTTGAGCGTTGGGCGCTCGATTTTGTTGGTTCAATCGACCCATCATCAAATCAGAAAATATATATTCTAGTAGCAACAGAGTACGTTACCAAATGGGTTGAAGCAGGGGCACTTCCAAGAGCTACAGAGGATTCTGTAATATATTTCTTTTTCCAAATATTTGTGCAATATGACCTCCCGAGGGACATAATCACGGACGTAGGACCGCAGTTTGTAGGTAATAAAATCACTGCAACATTAAAAAATTATCACATTCAACACAAAATTACCACTCCATATCACCCACAGGCAAATGGCCAAGTAGAGAGCACGAATAAGGTGATAGAGGCAATACTTACAAAAATAGTTGCATCACACAGATGCGACTGGGCTTCAAGATTGCCTGAAGCCTTGTGGGCATACCGAACAATGTGGAGAAATACCACTGGCCATTCACCATATCAGCTAGTATTTGGAAAAGAACCCATCTTTCCAATAGAGCTCAAAATACAAACTTTAATAACATCACAGGAGATCAGTTTGAATTTAAATGAGGCCCAGACTGACAGATTACAACAAATTAACGAGCTAGATGAAATCAGGCTCTTGGCTCTTCAACACACTGCATTAATTCAACAACATAGACCAAAATGGCACAACGCCTTGATCAAAACAAAAATCTTCCACGAAGGAGATTGGGCACTCCTATATGATTCTAGGTTTCAGGATTTTCCAGGAAAGCTATAGACTCGATGGCTTGGACCATATGAAATACAGAAAGTCCATGACAATGGCACCATTAATTTAACTACTATTGACAGATCTAGACATGCCTTTAAAGAAAATGGTCATCGAGTGCGACTGTACCATAAACTGCTTACTCAGGAATCCTTTTACCGGCAGCTATGGGAGGATTCTGATATTCAAATTCTTGCTGAGGAAAATAATCCTTCCTTAGCATTGGTTCACTAAATAATCCCATTGTTCTCAAACTTTGTATATACGTTTTTCTTTTCTGCTTGTATAAACTACTTTCTGTATAGACTTTTACGTTTCTACATTTTCTGTTTTTTGTTGTTCCTTTCTGAAGGAATAACATTTCTGCATGTTTGTTGTTCCTGTTTGAAGGAACAACACTTTTGCATTTTTGTTGTTCCTTTCCAAAGGACCAGCACTTTTGCATTTTTGTTCTTCCTTTTTGAAGGAACAACACTTTCACATTTTTGTTTTTCCTTTCCGAAGGAACAACACTTTCACATTTTTGTTGTTCCTTTATGAAGGAACATCACTTTCGCATTTTTGCTGTTACTTTTCGAAGGAACAACACTTTCGTATTTTTGTTGTTCCTTTCCAAAGGAACATCACTTTTGCATTTTTGTTTTTCCTTTTAGAAGGAACAATGCTTTCGTATTTTTGTTGTTCCTTTTCGAAGGAACAACACTTTCACTTTTTTGTTGTTCCTTTTCGAAGGAACAACATTTCTGCATTTCTGTTGTTCCTTTTTGAAGGAACAACACTCCCGCATTTCTACTATTCCTTTCCAAAGGAACACCACTTCTGCAGGAATAGCATTTCTGCATTTTTGTTGTTCCTTTATGAAGGAACAACACTTTCACATTTTTTCTATTTCTTTCTGAAGGGACAACACTTTTGCATTTTGCTGTTCCTTTTCAAAGAAACAACATTTCCGCTAGATTCCATTTTTGTTGTTCCTCTTAAAGGAACAACACTTCCACCCTATTGCTTTTTCTATTCCTCTTAAATAAGCCGCACTTCTTCCAGATTGTTTTTTTGTTCCTTTTAAAGGAACAACCCTCCTTCGAATTTTTCTTTCTACCATTCTTTCTGAAGGAACAACAGTTTCGATTTCAGATGATCTGTATTTTCGAAGGGTCCATATTTTGTTTCGCGCTTGATTTATTTTCTATTCTGTGTAAGGAACAACTATTGTCCCTCTTAAGGAACAACAGTTTCGAGTGTATTTTTTTCTTTCCTTTGTTGTTCCTCTTAAAGGAACCACAGTTTTGCGTGCAAATATTCTTTTTGTTATCCCACTTAAGGAATAGTAGGTGTTCCATCTAAGGAACAACACTTTTTGAGTGCATTTTTTTGTGTGTGTGTTTCTTAAAGAACATCATTTAGAGGATTTTTGTGAATGATGGTTCACTGTTCATGATCCCTTTAAGGCACAGGCATACATTCATGCAAGAACATAAAAACTAGTGGATACTAAAATCAGCAAACCAAAGAAAAATAGTTATCTTTAGAGAAATTGCTTTGTATCGTTAAGAAAAAAGAGGAAAGGGCACAACTATTTATACCACTTTGCTGTCTTCATTTTCACTAAAACTATTTTGATTGATTATTTTTATCATGTTGGTTCTTCCTTAATCTTCATAATTCTCTTTGATCATTATTATTGAATAAGAATAAGGGCATATTTTTCTTCTATTGAGATGTTCAGACTTCTTCCACCATCCCCACTCTTAAGGAGTGTTGAGCCATCCTCTGTATATAAATAGGAAAGTGTTATATAAAGGAAAAGAAAAAAATTAGAAAAATATATATTTATATGATTACTAACATGATTTGTTAGATGAAGGATAGGGGGTATCATAAAGAGCTAGCCTACCATGATCATAAGGAAGCAGTGAAGTGGCATTCCCACTATGGCTACCACACCAGGGATATGATCCAAGAAGCATATCAGAAAAATAAAAAATGTCCTTGTAATAGGAGGTCTCACCATGAGCCAACCTGCCCACCTTTCACTCCTTCCTGGTGAATGGCATTGTGATTTATCTGGTTACCAAGCCAGCACAATGGCCTCCATTTTGACATCACACAACACTTTCCTAGGCATACATAAAGGATTATGGTTCCAAGGGTGAAACAAGCAACTTTGTTAAGGTTATGAACACCTGTGGGCAATAGAGCTCTACTGATGGTATTGAAGTCATAATTTTCATACACCAATAGTCATTATAAACCCTTTTCTTATATCTTTATCTTGATTTCAAATGAGATTATGTTATATAACCCTTTCGAACCTCTTACACATGAAATATCGGTTATAAATCAATCATAATGGTTAAAGTGGAAAATGACTACATAAGCAGTTTTACTTATGTCAGCTATTCTCTTCCCTATTTTTCGCATCATTTCATAGCATTTCTATATCTATTTGTGATTTTCATCATAAGCCTCAATTTTAGTAATTCACTACTTTTGCAATCATGCCATGAATATATACGTTGTTCCTTTTTTCTGTACCATTGTCGTCTAGTACGCCGCTCCTCCATTTGCTGGTCGAGGATGACCTATAACATTTCAGGGGGGCGTGGGTGATCTCCAAAATACACTGACAGATGTGTCAATTCCTTATTTGGAGGTACTACGAATCCATCAGATCTTGGAAATAACAAGTTTAACAATATTGACATTTTCCAATATGCACAACTTGTTGTTCCATTGTCGTTTATGTGTTTGTTTTTGCTCTGTAAAAATTAACAGTGTGCCAAGCTTGAACAAAATGGGAGGCAGAGCAATATGTAGTGAACCACAAGTGCTGATAATTTCCGACGCTGCACGAGAAATTTTGGAAAGAGCAAGATGGATCAATTAGCTTACATGGCTACAATAGTCCCATGAAACTGTGGCCATTGAATTTCTGCAGAATTTGTAGGAAGATTATTCCATGGTGAGGGGAAGGCGAATAACGGTAACTTAGGCGGTAATTGCCGAAATATCTAGAGTACTAACAGTCGGACCAGCATGGACAAAGAAAAATGTAAGACTTCGAGATGCCATAACCATCTTCCAGGATGAAGGAAAGAACCTTACCATCAAAGGAAAAGGAGTCCTGCCTTCAACTCTGGGAGAACCATGCGCAGAATTAGCCAGAATAGTGCAAAGCTACATCACATGCGATGGGAGAAAGGATGTGGTAAGACCACACCATCTCAAATTATTAGCAATATTAAGACATAAATGTGCTGTAAATTTGCTTGCATATTTAATTTCTTTATTGCATGACGCCGCTCGGAGTATAAGGAAATCATGTCATACAAAATGGTAGTAAGTCATCATGGTTTAATTCGATTAATAGTCAATCACAGTCTTACTTCGTAGCAGTCTAGTTGGGAAGAATTGATATTTTCAATAGACGGGGGCTTTGCCTTACTAGCCGTGAAAAGAAAAAGAACCACCAGCACATCAACTAGACCACAGAAACGCAGACAGTCCCTTAGATCGAGGAAAAGTAGGGGAATGTTGGGAAATCTCTAAGATAATAGTAGCCAACCCTTAGAAATACTGGACTCCGAGGATGACAAACCCCCACAACTTGAAGGAGGGGAAAATGTTGAAGAAGAATGGGAAGAAGAATTGGAAGAAGAATTGGAGGAAGAAATGGAGCGCTCTGGTGCAAGTCCACTACAAAGTCCATTGCAGGAAGATGAATTGGCCGAAATTTTGGCCAATATGGGTGGGTTAGTATATTCAACCAAAGATCCGGCTCAACCTCAATATTGAGGCAGCACAATCATAGGAACACTCTGCTCATAAGAGTGCATCTGAGGAGATGAATGATGAGGGAGAAGAAGAAGGGAAATCATCGGAACACTTTCCTCGCAGCAAGAGTGCATCTGAGGAGATGAATAACGAAGAAGATGTAGAAGCAGAAGCCACCCACGAAATAGTAGATCAAACTAGGGTTACCTCCCTTGAGAATCCTAATTAGGAGGATGAGAACACTGAAGAAGTGTTCCAAACAGAAAATATAGAAATAAGCCAGGGCGAGCGTACAATCCTTGAAGAACAAATCCCAGGTCCAAGAAAAGAAACAGTTGTTCCTTCAAAGAAGAAGATGAATGAAATCAAGAGGCTGCAAAAGGAACAACAAAGGCTACTGAATGTAATAAAACAACTCAGATAACAAATAAGGGCCTTAAAAATGGGGAAAATCTCAAGAAGAACCACAAGAATAAGAAATGCAGCCACTGAAACGGAGCCCATATCCATTCAGGACAGCAAGGAACAACATGCAGCTATTACAGACGCAGCGGCCCAAATAGAAGATACACCAGTGTGTAATAAGGATGTCCAAACAGAGGCACTATCCTTTAGTGTCACGACTAACCAAACAAAAGGGACACAGACTGTAGGAACCAGATGTCACAATAAGAAGATCCAAGTAGATATTTAGCCCAAAATTGTTTTGATGGACAATGATCCTAGGATAGTGAAACTCCAAGAGGATCTAGCACAGGCTCAGCAGATGATAGGAAAACTCACAGAAGAGACCGTTCCTCTGGAGAAATACCAAAAGTTACAACAACAATTTAAGAACATCAATGCATCAGAGAGTGAGGCCTTTGATAAATGTTGGAAGGTACAGGAAACATTTGAAAAGGTAACAAATAAGCTAAAGTCAGTCATAAGCCAAATGGATACCCTCTGTTCTCTATATACTGATGTTCTAGACTATAGGGCATCTACGAAAAATTATGCTTTGTTTTTGTTAGAAAGGTATTTACAGTTAAAAATTAATGGTGTCAAGGTAGGGGTACCTATAGAGTTAAAAACTATTGCTAATTTTATAAACCGTTGTAAACGTTATGGAGTGAAATTCCAACGATTACTATGTGAATTTGATTTGCATAATTTTGTGTCAAAGGAGGAAATGGAAAAGAATCCCAGTCCTTTTGTGGGTGATATCCAGTTTCAAGCATTCATTTTGTTTGTTGTTAACCAGTTAAAATGGCTCAAGGCCCATAATACCTTTCAGAGACAAGAAAACGGGTTAGACCTTTGGGTAAGGGATGAACCAGAAAACCCATTATAGTTGTGGGATAAGCATTAATGAGAAAGAAGAGTGTGATCCGGAAATTGGGACCCATTCATAAAGCAGTTGTCCAGCAAGGGGTAGAATACTTCCTATCCATCAAAGACCCTGCCATAGCAACAACTAAACTCCAATGGAATACTTCCAATTGAAATATCCAGGACAAAGAACCCTTCAATTATAAAAATTTTAAATTAGCTTCTGATTGCCCGGTTACCTCTAGTAACCTCATCTTGAGAGAAGGTCCACATTGGCTATGTTGTAGATTTCAAAGCCCCATTATATGGTATCCTGCAGCAGGATATAAGGCTATATACAAATTTCCTGAGGTACAGACAGGAGCCATTTTTGAAGTTTTAGCTGCAAATCATGGTTTTAGATCACTTCATAAAAATCACTTTCCAGCCTATTCCCTAACTACCTTGCATGTAAATCACATGGTTTTCATGAGGACATGAAAAAGGGTAAGAAAGGGGGTGTGTTGAGCGATGGAAAAGGTATGCATTTGCCATTTATTTCTTTATCTTTTCCTTTGGATAATAACTCCTTTACATTCTAAAATGGTAATATGTTAAAGAATTATGATAGAATTAAGGAGATTTTTGATTAATACAAAATAAATAATTATTGTCTTTTTCTATACAGAGAGCGAAGGGAGTATAAAATCACTATTCGGAAGGTAAAGACAAAAGCAAGGCAACTGTTATTCCTCTGTTAGGAAACCATGTTCAGACATGAAGAACAAGACTGGAGCATGTAGCTCAGGAAAAGACGGAGAAAACGGAGTGGTTGCGCAAGAGGACAAGAAGACAACTAAATATGGAAGATTAAAAGTTATATATAACCTTGATGTATCCACCTACCCATTATAAATGGGGTAGCGATTGGAAGATAAAAAGAGGATTGATTTTTTAGAATTATTGTTGTAATCTCAACTTTGATCATCGACTCTCTTTGAGGAGCGATAGCTGTAACTCTGCCATATATGATTAATATATAACTCAGTTGCTATTCCATTATCTGATCCTGGAGTAAATGTAGCAGTGCTTCCCTAGTGGCTAAGAGCGTGACGCTAGTAGATCCACTTGCTTCTTATATCACTATTTTACAATTACAGTCGTGTGTGGTTTGATTTCCTTTGCGTTTCCTTAATTTGCTTTATTCGGTAATCTTTTGTTTTTGAACATCTCATTGAATTACTTTGTTACGTCAATATCATAATTAGACTGTGTTGATAAGACAATTATTATTCATAACTCAATGTCGTGTTGTTCCTTTTGAAACAATACTACGCTATCTAGTCTAGATTCTGTTGTTCACTCACAATTGCAACTACTATTCATTTAATTTTTGTTCAATTATAATCACGATTATCGTTCCTTTATACCTGTGATTAATGTTCACTCTACCAAAATAATATTACTGATTCTATTACTTTATAGTCGTTGTGTGTTTACACTTAATGAGATTTGTTGTTCCTTTATTATCTGAATATTGTTGTTCAGTTCATTTTAGTTAAAGATTGTTGTTCAGTTCATTTCAGTAAAGAGTGTTGTTCGATTCATTTCTGTAGATTAAGCTTTGTTGTTCAATCTTTTCAATAGAATTAGTTGTTGTTCCTTTTCTGCAAGGATTTGCTTTCACCTTTTAATTGATAGTGCAGCAAGTGTGTTTTACTAAGCACTTCCAATTGAATTGTTATTATTTTCTTTAGTGTGAATTGAAAGATCTACAGTTGTAAAGAACATTGACTATCGTTGTTTAAGTTCTCAGATTGGAGGTCCTGTTTATGACTGATTTCATTCATATCAGTTGACAGAGGAAAGAGTTATCACTATTGCATCCTTGACTGATAAATTGCTATAGTTTTCTGAATGAATGATTTAAGTTTCAGAGCATTAAGGTTTCTTTTAATTACAAGTGGATTCTATTTCTAGCATCCACTGACTCTTCTATTTAGCACTATACTGCAAACTAGAAAATGTTACTCTTGAATCAAGTCACCACCTCAGACTGAGTACACTCTTGAGATAAAAATCGTACCTGGATTGATAATTAATGTAGGGTAAATAGGTGTTAAAAAGAAACCTTTTATCACTCAACACTTATTGTAGGTTAGGAGTTGATTTATTGACTAGATCCAAGTTTTCGGCATAGATCAGATGGAATTTAAATTCAATTAATCCTTTCCACTATTAGTTGTTTCATTTTGTTAATGATAAAAGGATATGTGCATGTGATGTTGTAGGGTTGTTTATATCTATAGGTAAGGGGCCTTTCACCACCTCCATATTGGAATTCCTCACCCTCTTTTATGAATCCCAATTTGTTTCTTCAAAGTTCTATTCTTCAGATCATTCTCTTAGATCACTGTGAGTAGTTCTCCTGGTGCAAAACATGCCTTCCAAAATCTCTTAGCTTGGCTAGGGGTGTTGGCCACTTTTCACCCATTTACCTAAACCTATGTACAAGTTTTCATCCCTTCAACTCATCATTACTACCTCCTAAACCTTCATCGCATCCATCTCTTAGCATTACAGACCTTCTTGTATCAATAAAAGGCACGTGTAGTAGCCTCTTGTACCATACATGTAGCAGCCTATTTGTCTGTAGGACCTATGAATATACCTTTGATAACTAGAAGCTGAATTTATTCCCATGTAGCATTAACGATGTAGCCTTGCTCTGGTTTATGGGTCTGCTTAGGGATATCATCACTACTAGGGATCAAAAGAAACATGCCTTTAATAAGAAGTATAGGGACTATTGTAGGTCCAAGGAAATAAAGTAAAAATTCTTTAGAATGACTCTTGGACCTAATGAATCCCTAGAGGACCATGAGGATAGATTTCAACTCAGTTATAGGAGGGCTAGATGCACCCTTGATCGTGGATCACTGAAGCCCATTCTTCTCCTAGGGATCAGGGAGGACATGCTAGAAACCCTCAACATGATGTTTGGAGGATGCATCTATCACTTATCCTATGAGGACGTCAAAAATGTGTTCAAAAATCACTCTAGAGCTCCTAGGAAGAAGGGTAGGGCTAGTCAAGGCTTGATGAGTCCCTCTCCTTCCACAACATCCATCAAGAATGAGATTGGGAATATGTTGGAGGACTTCAAAAGTGAAATTATACATACCTCTTCTTTACAATTGGATACCATGAAAATCAAGAGGAGACAAGAGGAAACAAAGAGATACCTAGCTATTTTTTCCCTAAATGCACTAGAAGGCACCCCATAAATGAATGCCCATTAAATGCCAGAGAGTTCTGCTATGTGAAGAAAACCATGCCACAGATAAATTCCCTTCTTTTATTGGTTGAAAATCTGTATACTAAGGGGTAGAAGGTGGGGCTGAGCAACTCGACTTTATAAATCAAAGGATCCCTCAAGCACGTCAGTCATACCAGCAGGGCATGCAAGGTGCATCTTAATCTTTTTACCATCCCAACCTGAATGCACCCTTGGCACTCTTCCACTCATCCATCATGGTCCACACCTCCTTATTGGCCTTATGTTCCTCAATATCCTCCCTAACCTGTCAATTAACTATTTCATCCATATGCTTCTTAAAATCCTCAATGGAATAACCAATCACAAGGGTGGGGGCCTCAAGTTAACCAACCTCTATCTTTACTTCCTCCACCTACACCTCAAATATAACTGACTCATCCTGCTCCACCCAAGCAACCTTAGATGCCTGCTCAACCCAATCTGAGCTCGAATAACAAGAAAGCACAATAGTACTACAGTGGAGAGACATCTTACCCTACCTATGTTATGGAGATCTAAGAAATCAAACTTAAGTCTGGAAGAGTGCTTCCAAAAAACCAACCTCGATTTCCACCTAAAGAAATTGAAGAGGAAAAGGAAGAGGGTACCCTTCAAGTAAATTAACATTGTTTTCTTGAGAGATTAATCCATCCTAGATAGCACACCCCATAAGAGACTAAACTTCTGGGAGAATTGAAGAATCTATGTGTTAAAATACCCCTCCCCCAAGCTATTAAGGATGTTCCCATCTATAATAATCTTATCAAGGAGAAATGTTCAAACACTCAGGGAGGATAAAAGGAGACACTCCCACCATCAATTTTATTGTTCAAATATCTGATTCGATGTTGGGTAGAGTGATTTGTCCAAAATATTTAGACCCTGGAATTCCAATAATAGACGTGTACATTGATGTGATCATTGCCCCTCATACCCTGATTGATATTGCGGCTAACCTCAATGTGATGACTAAAGAAACCATGCTAAATCCAAACCTTGAAAGAGCCTTGAGAAAGACAACTACAGTGCTACATCTTGCAGATAGATCCACATTAGCTCCTAAGGGAGTTGTTGAGGATGTAATGTTATCCAATCCAAAACCAAATTCAATGGCTATCCTCTCATCTTGGGAAGGCCATGGTTAGGCAGTATTGATGCTTACATTAGTTGTAGGGCAGGGAACATGACCATTAAGAAATGGAATTTTTCCAAACAATTGGTATTGTATCCTCCTTCTCAGTCATCCATTGAGCATGACTTACCCTTGTGGCTAGAAGAATAGGAGGAAGATGAAGTGTATCATACAACATGCCACCTAATATGTAGTCTAGATGTTGTTATAGGAGGGGAGAAACCTGATGAAGGTAGCCTCATTGGCCAGATCCTTCATAACCAACCCCAAAATACCATGCCTTTTGATGAGTTTTTGAAAGAGTCTGAGAGTAGTCCTTGCACTGAATTATGCTTATTTGACTCAAGTCTTGCCGATGTCAAAGTTGTAGAATTTGGTCCATATAGAACCTTGAAGATTAACCCCTTTCTCTCATCCAACCAAGAAGAGAAGTTGTGCAAGATGCTGAGAGAACACTTAGATGCCTTTGCTTGTAACTATAAAGAAAGGAAGGGAGTGCATCCCTCGACTTGCACTCATCACATCTACAACAAGGAGGGATAAAAACCTATGCTCTGACCTCAGAGGATAATGAACCCAACCCTTAGGAAAATAGTAAAGGAATAATTGCAAAAATTGATGGATGTAGGGTTCATATACCCCATCTCAGATAACGAGTGGGCGTCCCCTCTATTTTTGGTCCCAAAGTAGAATGGGAAGTGGAGGATCTATGTAGATTAGAGAGAATTCAACAAATCCACCAAGAAATACCATTTCCCTTTTCCTTTTATTGATCAAGTTTTATATGGTCTTGTAGGCAAGTATTTCTTCTCTTTCCACGATGAACTCATTGGTTATAGTCGGATCCAGGTCATCCCTAAGGCTCAAGAAGAAACTACATTCACATTTCCTTGGGCTAACTTTGCTTGTCGGGGTCATCCCTTTTCGCCTATGCAATGCCCCTGTCACTTTTTAAAGGGAAGTTCTAAGCATCTTTGTTGAGCTTGTCCATGACTCTGTGGAGATCTACATGGATGATTTCACTCCCTATGGGTGTGACCTCCTAGACGCTCTCTCGAAATCGGAAAAGTCTCAAGGAAACACATTGAAATGAACCTCTCTCTTAGTCTTGAGAAATGTGAATTCTTAATGAATGAAGGGACTATCCTTGGCCATTTAATATCTCAGGATGAAATACAAGTGGACCCAAACAAGATTGGGTTGCTGGCCAAAGAGTCATAATTCTATTGGAGAAATAGTTGCCAATAGGCCTTTGAGATTTTGAAAGATAAATGAACCACTGCACCTATACTTAGGGGTCCAAATTGGGCTCGGCCTTTCCATATCCATGATGATTCATCTAACAAAGTTGTGAGGGTAGAATTGGGACAAATATATGATAAGTTACCTATGCCATTTATTTCATTAGTAAAAATTTGTCTAAGGCTGAATCGAACTACACTGTAACTGAGAAAGAAGTCTTAGTTATTGTACACACCTTAAACAAATTTAGACAGTATATCACTGGGTACCAAAATTTTGTGCATACTAACCATGCAGCTATTAAATTTTTTATGAATAAGCCTGATGTAAATGCTAGAATCATGATATGGTTACTACTGTTACATCAGTTTGATTTAACTATCATTGATAATCCAAGAAAAGAAAATGTAGTTGCAACTTTTTCTTTTAGACTTTCTTTAACTGTAGGTGATAAAGCGATGATCGATGATAAGATTCTAGATGAGAACCTCTTTCCTATCTCAGTGCTCTTTCCATGGTTTTCTGACATAGCCAACTACCTAGTTGCTGCAAGATTTCCTCCAAATCTGTCGTCTAGGGAGAAGGGCATAATTGTAAGTAAAAGTGTGCCTTTCACTTGGATTGTGGGAGATATCTTCAAGATGTGACCAAATCATATCTTAAGAAGATGTGTCAGGGAATAGGAATTCTTTGACATCCTCTCAGCCTGTCATTATGGGCCTTGTGGAAGTCATTTTGCTGCTAAGAGAACAACTTTCAAAGCTCTACAAGTTGGCTATTATTGGCCCACTCTCCACCAATATGTAAGAAGGTATACCAACATATTTGATCAGTGCCAGATGATGGGAAAACTGAATACCATGGATGAAATGCCTCTACAACCTCACATGGCCTTAGAGCTATTTGACAAGTGGGGCTTGTATTTCATTGGGTCAATTGATCCAACATCAAGGTAGAAAAAGTACATCATTGTGTTCACTGATTACCTGAAAAAGTGGGATGAGACAAAGGTATCAAAGAAGCAACAAACGAGAAAGTGGTTGAGTTCTTAAGGGAAAATATATTATACAATTTTGGGTACCCCAGGGGCATAGTCATTGATCAGGGAGCTCAATTCACATAACATCTGATTGAGAATATTCTAAGGCAGCACCATATCAAACAAAAAACATCTATTGCCTATCACCCTTAGGAAAATGGGCAAGTAGAGGTTAGAGGTAGGGAATTGGAGAGTATCCTCACCAAGGTGGTGAGAAACAGTAGGAAAGATTGGTCAGATAGATTAGGGGAGGCCACTTGGCCTATAACACCACTTGGAAGAAAACTACTGGATTCTCTCCATATGACCTAGTCTATGGAAAGAAAGCTTTGCTTTCTATTTAGTTTGAGTATAATACTTTGAGAATGGAAGCCCAATTGGACATAGATGTCACCAAAGCATAAAAAAAGAGGTTTCTCCAATTGAATGTCTTGGATGAGTTTAGAATGCATTCCCTCTTATGCATTGAAGTTATAAAATTAAAAGGAAGGTCTGGCATTATAGGCATATGAAGGAAGATGCCTTTCAAGAAGGGGATTGGGCATAATTATATGATTCTAGGTTCAAATATTTGAAAGGAAAATTGATGACAAGATGGTTAGGCCCATACCTGATAGAAAAATGTCATGACAATGGAGCTATTCAAATTAGGACCATTGATGAGGAGGGGATTCCCTTGCTTGTTAATGGCTATAAGCTAAAGGTATATAAAAAACCTATGTCTAAGGAAGAATTCATCAGTGCAATCAGCATAGAAGTCAATGTGATTGAAAGTGTCATAGCTTCCAGTCCACAACATTTCTAGACTTTTTTGTTTAAAAAAAGAAAAAGAAAAAAGAAAATAAAAGGCCCTGATGAAAACGTTTATGAGACATATGAGGCCAACTCTTGGGTCGAAAACCTCTGTTGAGGCACCTACGGAAGGCATACAGGTTGAAAACCTCCTTTGAGGTATCCTGCGTGCCTAAAAAAAAAAGAGAAAAAAAAACTCAAAAAATCACAAGAAATGGATCTACACCATGTCTGCTATTTTTTTTTGTGATTTTGCATGATTAAAGACAATGGCAGATTCCATGGATATAGGGAAAAAAATCTCAATATTCCATTAACTCCTTCATTCATCCACTTCCTATCCATCATCCACACTCATGTGATCACCCCTCTCCACTATCCCATTAAGCTAAGAATCAAGTTTCACCCCCTCTCTGGACTGGTATATGAAGGAACTGTAAATGCTACAGGAAGGTCCTGTAGTGCTACAAGAGGGTTCTAAAAAGTTATAGGAGGGATATATGAGGAAAAGGACAACACATCATGACCTTGAAAATGATGAATAAGGTTCCCCCATGAAGGTACACCATCCATCTATCACTTATCGATCCAATTTCATAAATTAAAAAAGAAAAAAGAAAAAAAGAAAAAACAACAACAATAGGAACAAAAAAAAAAAAA
Organism: Pinus tabuliformis; assembly: GCA_031772625.1. NCBI lineage: Eukaryota > Viridiplantae > Streptophyta > Pinopsida > Pinales > Pinaceae > Pinus > Pinus tabuliformis. The sequence continues at coordinate 688,892,746 of CM062811.1, forward strand.
AAAATTCCACTAAAATTCCTCCACTCTATCTTACCCCTGTTAAAAATTTGGAAAAATTCATAGAGGCCATTATCTTCATTTCTATAGGTCTACACTATTTCCTCATGGTCCGATTATTTTCCTCCATACTTGCTAGAAATTATCCAATCACCTACATGCAGATTGAAGACCCCAAAGGAAAAAGGAGACGACTGCTACAGGAATAAAACCTCCTCCTGTAGAACCTGTGCACACAACACAAAAAGAAATGATATTGACTTTTTCTCATCAGTAGGGGGATGATAGGAAGTTATGTGACCACTTTGAAGTAGTCATATCACTCCCAGAAGGACTCTCCACCAGAAGTAGTGGCTTGGACATTAGCAAGGTACATGCACTGACAACAAACACAACATTCAAATATCATCAGGAGAAATTGAGAAATACATAGGAAATAAGCCAGAAAGTCAACTCCCTTGATGCCAATGATGCAGTCTACCTCCAACATGAAAATCCATGCATTAGTCTGATCATGAGGTAGGCATAGGTATGGAAAATTATCACCCCATCCCTATGTCTGAATAACAAAAATATGTAAATGTCGAGACAAGATGGAGGTGGACAATTAACTTGGCCACCCTTGGCTAGTAAACTAAAAATGATGGTAAGAACTCATGCAACATAGATATGTCACATTAGTTGAGTTGGGATCATAGATAGTGGGAGGTGATTATGAGGAAAGAGGAAATAGTCACTTCGAGTGGGGACAACAGTCCATAAGGGGAAACCCCATGTGATTGTAAGATCACCACAATGCTCCAAGGCTAAGCCAAAAATGGAATATTATGTACTCTAACTCGAGTTCTTTTGCACAATCACTCATTTGAAAAACATTTGAGGAGATGAGATGGAGGTGCCATCGAGGAGTGTAGAAACCAATTATGTAATTTCTACAAGAAGGGGCTATAGGAAATCTTACAACTGCTATAAGAGGGCCAAGAAATTCCTACAGAAAGATTGAGAGGGTGGGGGATAGCCACAAAGGTTTGATTTGGTATTCAAATTACCACCTTCATCCCAGACGACTTGATAAAAATTAAGTTCCACCACCTCCTTCATCCAATCATAATATTGCATGAAAATTTCACTTCAAATTCTACATGCAATAACAACCTAATTGTGAAATTAAAAATACTTTTCGGGTAGTAGAGTAATGGTGATGTAGGAAATTCTCATCAAGAAGGAATTTTAACTCACTGCTACCACTGAATTGCACACTAAAGTTATTGAGGAGGTATCTCTACTTCACTTAGCTAAAAACATAGAGAAAATATGGGAGGAGGATTTAATAGAAGGGAGCCCTGACACACCAAGAGAATGCACCTGCACCCTCCTATGGTGGAAATTTTTAGAAGACACGAGTTGCTAGGATTTTTCAAGTTATTGAAAGGGAATGATGATGAGCTTTCCTTTGAATTTTTCATGGCTCTGAACTAACATGCAGAGGACGGTGCCACCATTTTGGTGAGGGGGCTAGCTATCTCACTTAACCCTAAAATAATTAGTAGAGTGACAACCCTACCGTTAGGGATCAAATGTAGCAGAGAAGACAACGGTACCAGTGTCACTACGAAAAAGAATTTCTTCACAGCCAATGAAAATCCTCTTGAGGACAAGAATGGAGTTCTGGGGGAAAGCCTACCTTATCCCATAGATGAGGTGGCCTACCATGTTCTGAAATACATCTCTTGTGAGGAAAGAATGAGTGCGGTATATGCCTACCACTTTAGACTACTTCACGAACTTAGGTTCTAGGCAGAATTACCTCTTGCTCAAAGGCTTTGTGTTTCATACTTTATCCTATAGTCCATGAGGGAAATGAGTCAAAAAGTGAGAGAGGGAAAACACCAACACCTAGGCAAGCATGGCCTCATTAAACTGATAGTGGTGAATGCCTTGAGAAAATTAATAATCCCTATACTTTGGTTAAAAATTTTAGACATGGATACAAAAACCTTCATTGAAGCACAAATCCTCATATTAGGTGAGATGTCAGTCTCTAGTGTTGGAGGGAAAGAAGGAAAAATAGAGGAAGAAGAAGAAGGGGCAAGGACAAAAGCGGAAGAAGCAGTAGGGTCAGAAGAAGAAGAAGAAAGAGAAACAAAAGTAGAAAGGAGAGTGGAAGAACTAGAGGCAGAGGTAGGAGGAGAACAAGATGAAAAATAAGAGGGGTAGAAAGAAGAAAAATCAAGTCCTAAGAATACTACTGAGCCCAGAGAAACAAATATACCCCCAAATAAAAAATGTTTGTCTCCAAGACCCATTGAAGAAGAGGTAGCTACAACTTTAGCTACCTTGAGCACCCAGCTCAAAAGGAAGTGACAAAGGCAATCCCCCCTATATTTTATGACCAGGAAAAGCACTAGGATGAAGCAAGGGAGGCCACAAACTCCCACAAAGGACCCTATCACAATTGAAGAGTCCCCAAGTAATGAAGAGGAGGTGGAACCCACTAAAAGAAAAATCAAAGAGGTCACCTCCCCAAGAACCATAACAAAGACTCCTATAGTGTTTGTAAGCATGCCGACCACCAAATCAACCTCTTTCAAACAAACCAAGACACTAACCACCCTCGCACAAGAAGAAATTGGGAATATACATGAGGGGCATAATATGCTACAGGAAAAATAGAGTGTGCTAGAGGAGGGTTAGAGTGTACTAGAGGAGGGGCAGAGGATGATACAAGAGGTGTAAAATGAGCAACAGGAGGGGGAAAATGTGACACAACAACTACAGGAGGTAGAAACCTCCCCAAAAACATTTGAGAAGGACTTCCCAAAGCTCTAGGAGCCTATCCCACAATCTAGCCTAAGCTCCTATTATAAATTCATTGAAGGAGGGAGAATTATTCCCCAAAACTTTGCAGTCCCAATTTTTATGAACTAGAAGAAAAAGAGGAAGAACCCATAGGTGGATGCAAATTGCTAATTCTAAGAAGGTGGAGGTTGTGGGACTCATACAATAAAAGGTTATTGAAATGGGAAAATAATCATGTGAGTTGACAGTGAGGGAGTCTATAATGGAGTAGCTACAAGAAAAAAATATGTGGTTTAGGGAGAGGCTGCAGGAGAAGGAAATCCAACTTCCCACTATGGAAAGCCTCTTCATAGAGGCATTACAGTACAGGAAACCATCCAAGTCTTATGCACTCTTTCACAAAGAGTGGTGGTTACAATTCCAAATCAAAACCTGAGCATAACATGGGTCCATGCCATTTCAATATTACAAACAATTCATTAAAATTTGTAACCAAGCTAGCATGGAGGACAAAGAAAAATTGGCTGAGTTTTACATTCATAACCTCACTTTGAATGATATGAATATTTGGGATCCCAATTCAATATACGGGGATACAAAGTTGATGTTCTTACCATCCTAGATGACTCATGAGGAGGCAAGAGCTAAGGAAGTAAAGAGAGCCATGGAAAAGGAAGAAAATGAACCATTATATATTAGATCAAAGCAGGGAAAATTTTAAGAACCCCCCCTAAATTTACATGTATAATAAATGGGTGAATCTCCATGGTATATAGGAAAAATGGAAGGCGATTTTATCAATAATATGATATGTATATATAATTTTTGGTGAATCTCTCACCAGGCATGGCGAATATTTTACTCAATTATAAAATCTTGTGTTTATTGAATACACAAATGAAATCATTGCATTTCTTTAAAATTATCTTTTGAAATCAAAATTACCGAAATTACATATTGATAACCTAGTAGGTGTAGGATAAAATTCATCCGTGCCATTCACAGAAAGCATGAGAAAAAACCTAATCCTATATATAAAACCAAGAAAAATTCAAATTCATCACTTCTAGGGAACTCGTAACCACCCTGCCAATACACAAGTATGTTCCTGTTTGCAATTAGAAAAATTACCCAAATTACAATCTGTTTACTCCAAAATATGTTGGAAAGTTATAGAAGGATGACTAGTGTAATCAATCCATTCCTTTTAGCTCTGGATTTGTTTCAGTTTAAAACAGAAGTATACAAATATACTTGTCCAATGTCTATGCTTTAACCATTCACCTTAAGATGTTTTTACAATATAATTTCCTAAGTCTATTTAATATCTTCATTATCATAAAAACCAACCTATATCCATCTTAACTCCACATCTACCACTCTTAGGGGGATGAAATCTATTTATCTCTCTGAGCACTTGGTAGACCCAGAATTAAGATGGATCTAAGATGATAGAATTTCCCCTTTAAATAGTCTATGCTCACATGAATACCATGGTATTACCATGGGTCAATACCATGGGTTATTATAAACCTGGAGCTTAAAAATTACTATTAGTAATTTATAAAAATTAATAAAATTAATAGTTGATTTTTATTTTATTTTTTATTTTAACCAAGCTAAAATGTTTAACATACATTAAATTACAACATCCATTTTTACTCTTGATCGGATTCACTCTATGCTAGTTTGCATATCGCGATATTTGATACCTCTCGGGGGGGGTTAGTAGATCCAGAGTAAAGATGGATCTATGCTGGTTTAATTCCCCCATTTAAATAGGCTACATTCCAGGTGAATACCATGGGTCAATACCATGTGCCATTTTGGTGAATACCATGGGTCAATACCATGTGCCATTTTGGTGAATACCATGGGTCAATACCATGTGCCATTTTGGTAAATACCATGGGTCAATACCATGTGCCATTTTTATTTTTATTAATACTAATATTAGGGTTAATAATGTTTTTTTGCATGGTATTAAAAACAATCTAGTCCATGGTATTTGTCCCATAGTATTTTTCCCATAGGTTTCACCTAAATATAATGCATTTTTTGAGTGTTCGTAAATATAAGGTGACTTATGGAGTAAATATAAAAAAAATGTTTTATTTGTTTACCATACCTATCGTTTATTTATATTTTTATTAATTTACCATACCTCTTTTACAAATATGGTATTTGGCCCATAGGATTCACTTAAATAAAACCTCTTTCTTGAGCCTTCATAAATAGAACGAGGGTTATGGACTAAATAAAAAGAGGTTTTATTTATTTACCGTGCATCTAGTTTATTTATATTTTTATTTATTTACCATACCTTTTGAGTAAGTATAAAAAAACGTTTTATTTATTTACCATACCTCCACTTTACTTATATTTTTATTTGTTTACACCCTCGCATGTATATAAAGTGACTTATGGAGTAAATATAAAAAATGTTTTAATTATTTACCATACTTCTCATTTATTTATATTTTTATTAATTTACCATACCTCTTTTATAAATATGGTATTTGGGCGTTTGGCCCATAGGATTCACTTAAATAAAACCTATTCTTGAAAATGGGCGAATGGAAAGTTGTAACTCCTAATTTCAAGGGCTAAATTTACCGTTTTTACCCTCTCCCTTAAAAGAAGGTGGGCTATTTGAGGTGATTTGTAAAAATGTACTATGATACAAAATAATCGCCCACTAAAAATTTAAAACCCCTTAATTTCACCAAAGGGCGGACATTCGCCCCTAAAATCACCCCTAGATCAAAGCTAATGATCCAAATAGTTTTCTTTAGAAATCATAAAATAATCTCTAATGATGTGCACCTAGCACCCAAATACCTTGCCAACCAAGAACTAGCCATCTCACATTTGAAGGCACATTCATGTTTTTGGTAACAAAAATCCAACAAGCCTTCTAGAGGAGATGGATTGCCTTACCCCACAACCTCTAGATCTAATAATATCACTCCCCTAAAAGGCCGAGGAATGCATTGGAGAGGACACCCATGTACAAGAGGATCATGGAAAGATTAAAATTTAAGTGGATAGGACTCAATCTCAGTTCACCCTTGTTGTTAGGCCTACAGGAATGAATAAATGAAGCAAAAGAGCAGAAGCAGTGGACAAAGATAGAAACGAATGGAGGTTTCTATCCCCAAGAAGGCACACCATCTAAGGAACCCTGGCATGGCAGGGAGGCCACCAGGGCCATGGAGGAAATGGGCATAGTTGAAAGAGTTACTCAGAGGATGAGTACTAGTTTCAGTAGAGGGTGATGATGAGGCTCATAAACATTATAACAGTGATAATGGCATCCTACAACTTTAGAACTATTCCTTTCTCACATTTATTTAGAATTTTTGTTATATTATGCTTAGTGAGAGGGGTTAAAGTTGTTTTGCTATGTCATGTGGCCTAATTTGTTTAATTGCAGGAAATGGAGCATTTTTTAGATAGTTTACATATAGGGGCTCAGATTAGACAATAGAGAGAGATTCTAGGAGGCTGTCCACCTCCTTAACTCCTTTAAACATCCCAAGATCACCACACACTCTCTTCCATTAGCTCGAGGTTATTGGGATCCAAGCAAGATGATGTCATTGGCAGCCAGGAAAGTGTAGTTAATGAAGATCAACTTCCACCAATCTTGAGTTATGGGAGACAACACCCTCTTGTATAAATAAACATTTAAAAGAGCTCATTAGTATTCGAGTTTTATTTTCATCTAGGTAGCTATTGAGCTCAAGTATTTGGAGATGTTATTTTTCACTATCATATGATGTACTAGACATTGATGCAATGATAATGAGAATATGCTTATTGGTTCATCACTAAGTTAGTTTTAAAGGGCTAAGGCTCTTGGGATTGGGCCCAACCCTAGTGGCTTAGGTCCCTCCTATGTACTTGCATCTTCTTTTGGTTCAGAGTACTTATTAGTTTCTTTAATTCCATTAGAAAATAAGCCAAAAAAATCCTATGATTGCAACCTCTACCTCATCTCTCCCATGGGAGGATGAATAGAAGGATCTACAATCACAATCCAAAAATACTATGTTTATGATTACTTGGAAGAAGATTTATGTTAACCATATCATTTTTCATGTGCTTACTATATGCTAGGAGTTGATTTATTGACTCTATCATAATTTTTGGCATATATTATGATCTGAAAATGAGATCTTAGATTAATATTAAGGTATTACAGACTCATGTGTAGGAATTTCCTATATTACTTAGTGCAAGGGATTGAAGAAATTGCGAATAATATAGGCAATGAGCAGTTAGAGAAACATAACAGACACACACACATAACACAACAAATAATCAAGGAGTTCACCGAAAACTCTTGGGCTATGTATCCTGGTCCAGCTTTCAGTGGTGACCTCTCTATTATGTCTTCAAGAGTAGAGTTTTTACAAATGTGAGCTCAAATTGAGTCTCAACACAACAGGAACAAACAACAAGGTTTTTCTTGAATCCCTCAAGTCTTTCTGAGTACACAGACTCTCCCTCTCACTCTCTGTCTCTGTTTTCTCTGTGTCTCAGCATTGCCTACCCTGTCTCTGCCACTGACTGGCTTTTAAGCCTATCGGTGCTTGTCTGTTCATTTTCCCTTTCGGCTCTCTGGCTCCTGGACTCGATCTGTTCAAATCCCCTCTGAGCGTTAAACAATCATTGTGAAAAGCCTTTAGTTACGGTGGCCACTTATTTTGCAACGGAAAGGACCATTGGCACATTGAAATCCCAAAAATTTCATTTCTCTATCTACATAGAGAAATACAAAGAAAACACTGAAAAAACTGCCTAAATGCCTAACAATGTAAACTTTGAAATGAGAACTGATATTGTTACCCATTTAGTAAAGATAGCCAGAAAGTGACCCGATTTTGAAAAGGGGAGATGCAGAACACACATATTTTTTTAGAGCGTAGTTTTTGGTACTTTAAATTCTTTATGTACATTACACTTTACAATGTTAGTGATTTGCATGTTGATTTTAAAAAGTGGTGATTATGCATCAGGCCCTTTTTTTAAAAGGCCTATTATTTTACTTTAAATTTTCTAATGTATGAAATGTAAATAATTATTTTCTAAATTTAACAATTTTTCACATTTTAAATTTTTTAATGTATTAAGTGTGGATATTTTTTTTAAATGGTACATTTTTTTACCCTTTAAAATTTTTTATGTCAAATTTTTTTGACATAAAAAAAAAAATATAAAAATATATATATAAAAGACAAAAGGAAAAAAAAAAAAAAAAAACAAACTAGATAATTAAAAAGAAAAAGCCAATAAAAATCTAAAAAAACTATTAAAATCAAGATTTAAAAAAAAACAAAAAACAAAAACAAAAATACACTCAAATAAAAAAAAAACGAAAAACAAAAAACAAAGAACAATTAAAATTATATATATATATATATATATATATATTAAAATTAAAGAAAAAGAAAAAAAAACTAAACATTTTAAATTTTAAAAAATATATATATTTTGGATTTTTTCTAAAAACCATTAAAAAAGAAACATATATTTACGATTAAAACCTTAAGAAACATGTATGCACGTAGCTCCACAGCTCAGGGCCGTGCCCCCACTGGTGACTGGGTGGTGGCTATCTAATTCCGAGAATCAGATAGCCTCCCCCATGGGTGGCCTGGCAGTGGTTATCTGATTCCGAGAATTAGACAGCCACCATCCAGCCGCCTGTGGGGGTGGCTATCTGATTCTCGGAAGCAGATAGCCACCGCCCAGCCGCCCGTGGTGGTGGCTATCCGATTCTCGGAATTGGATAGCCACTGCTTGGCCACCAATGGGGGTGGCTATTCAGTTCTTGGAAACGGATAGCCACCGCCCGACTGCCCATGGGGGCACGGCCCTGTGCAGCAGAGCTACATAGCCGGGTGGTGGCTATCTAATTCCAAGAATCAGATAGCCACCCCCACAGGCGGCTGGGCAGTGGCTATCCAATTCCAAGAATCGGATACCCACGACCCGGCTGCCCATGGGAGTGGCTATTCGATTCTCGGAATCAGATAGCCACAGAATGGTTGCTCGTGGGGGCGTAGCCCTAGGTGGCAGAGCTGCACGCATATCTACTGCCCCAAGCTAGGCAATGGCCGATAAAATTGTTTTCTTTTAAATAAAAAATAGATTTTGTTAACTAAGTTAATTGTATTTTTTTTTTCATTTCAATTTTAAATATTTTTTAAAATTTTATATATATTTGTAAAAATATATTTTTTAAATATGTTAAATGTTATTTTAAAAAAAATCAAAAATATATTTATCTTTTTTTAATTTTTATTTTTTTTTTAAATTGAAATTTTATATGAATGTCAACTCCAAATTTTAAATTTAAGTTTTTAATTTTTAATATAAAATTTGAAATTATTTTTTTAAAATATAATATATGTATATCTATCTATCTATATATATATATATATATATATATATATATATATATATATATATATATATATATATTTAAAAATATGTATATTTTTAAAATTTATTATTTTTTGGGTTTTTTTTTTTTTTTAATTTCAACATATTTTTTGGTTTTTTAGGTTTTCCTTTTAATTTTTTTTTTAATCTTAATTTTAGTAGTTTTTAAAAAAAAAATTGTTATTTTTTTTTTTTTTTAATCTAGTTTTTTTTTGTTATCGTTTTTTAAAATTTTCCTATTTTTATTTAATTTTATAGTTTTTTTAAATTTTGTTTTTTTTTTTCAATTTTTTTTATGGTTTACTAGATTAAAAATAATGCTATTTTTTTTAATATGTTTTTCTTATTATTTATTTCTGTAAAGTTTTTTTATTTTTTAATTCTTATCTTGTATAGGTTATTTTTTTAATTTTTATTTTTACATTTTTATGATTGATTTCTATTTTTAATTTTATGTTTTGTTTTTAATATATATTTTTGTTTACGTTTTGCTATTTTTTATAACATTTTTTTGTTTTGTTGCTTGTTTTGTTGTTTAATTTTATGGTTCCATTATTCTTTTGAAATTTTAATGTTTTTTGGAGTCATAGTAAAACCTTTTACACCATTATTTCAAAATGTTGAAAATTTACCCTAGAAAAAAAGAAGTGTTATTCCAGGATCAACACTTTTTGTTTTAAGGACATTTTTTGCACAATTTTTGCACATAAAAATTTGGTTTTACTCACATTTTTTAAAAATGTTTAAAATTGACCCTAAAAAAATCCATCATTCCAGTATCAACACCTTTTATTTTCAAGGTGTTTTTTGCACAATTTTTGCACCAAAAAAATCATTTTCACTGCCATTTTTAAAACATGTTCAAAATTGACGCTAAAAAAAACATCGTTCCAGTATAAACACTTTTCCTTTTTAGCACTATTTTTCATTTTTTTTCGGGGTTTTTTGGTCAGAGTTCCCGTTTTGAGTTTATAGTTTTCATTTCAAAGTTTTCATTGTTGCCTCTTATTAGACTTCAAATAATATTAATTCTACCTTATAATCCTATTGGGTCTGCCTCTAGGTCGCTATCGCATGCCCACCATTGTTCTGTGTGATCTTTGATCCAACGGTTGATATTCATTTCGGGTAGCTTATTCGTACGGAGATTAGCCATCCGAAAAGGTGGTTTTCTCTCTCTGGCGCTAAGCCATGTGTCAGACAGTGGATGGGATCGGGCGGAGCCCTTCCAATACCACTTACCGCCTGAGGACCACCCGAAATCCCGCTCATTATGGAACTCAAATAAGATAAAACTGCATGTATAATCCTTTTGGGTCCATTTTATTGCTCCGAGGACATTTCCTTTGTATTTCATTTATTTAACAAAAATGCGAAAACACATAAAAGAGCCCTTTTTACCGAAACTCAACACACACACACACACACACACACACACACACACACACACACATATATATATTCGCATCCATAAACCCTTTCAGGTCCAGCTATTGGACGTCGCATGTTTGTATCAGCCCCACTCCTTTGTATCGCTACGACACGATATTGCAATGCGGTATATCCCAATCGCATATTGCATGGTCTTCAGGCCCCCGGTAAGTCTTCCCTTATGTTTTATCGATGAGATATTGCAATGTAATCTAGGTCATTGATCTACACACTTGATCAATGGTCCTCGTTAAATCGTGGTGATCGCTATCATGATTTCCATAGGGATGCCTCTGATGTACTCTGCTGGTCACCTCCAATTGCGATATGCTGATTAGATCTAGACCGTTGATCTGTCCGATCCGACGACTCCTCTGCAATGTTGTTTTAGCCTCCACTTAACTCTGTTTTCACCATTTCTTCATGTTTTTCCTGTGATATAGTGCTTTCTGCTATTTGTAAAGGTTTTTCCTTTGCGATAGTGTTTAAGTATATAAAGACTTAGAGGGTTTTAGGATCCATTTTGGATCACGCCTTCCCACTGAAAATATTTTGGACCACCAAAAGTTGGCTTTTATGTATTGATCGAGTGAGGATACATCTTCCTCACTTGTCTAATTTCTATCCATCGTGCACTTTTTGGTTTTGAACCTTTGAGTCCAATTCTCAGGTACTCAACATCCCCTCATTGTGTAGTTCTCACCTTCCTGTCCAAAATTGTGTCTTCCCGTAACTCATTGGGATATTTAGGCAACAAATCATCAATAGAAGGCAACTGACTTTGCTCTTCAGGATCTTCAATCAATGAGGGTTCATACAGTCTCAATTTCTTTGCATTAATGATTGAATAGATATGCATATAACCTGGAAAATCAAGGCGAAAAACATTTTCACCAATTTTCTCAAGTATCTTGAAAGGCCCATACCTTATTGGCTTCATCTTCTTACCTTCAGCTTGAATTTTTTCTTTGCTGATGTATAGCCAGACTTGATCACCAACTTGGAACTATGCTCAATTTGATGCTTGTCATGCCTTGCCTTGTACATGGCCTGGCCTCTTTCTAGCTATTCTTGCACTGTGTGGTGAATTTCTTGGATCTTTTCATTGAACTTGGTTGCCCTGTCCACATCATTGTGTCCATTAACTACTATGTCTTTACCAAAGACAAAATCCAAGGGAGACTTTGGTATAAAACCAAAACAAGTCTCAAAAGGAAATCTTTGAGTAGAAGAGTGCTTGGCACGATTGTAAGCATGTTGCACATAACACAAATGTTCATCCCAAAGCTTAGGATACGTGCTACAATAGCTTCTGAGCAAATGGATCACTGTCCTGTTGACCACCTCTATTTGACCATCTATTTGTGGACGAGATTATGTGCTCTTCTTCAATCTGGTGTCTATCAAATCCCATAGACTTGACCAAAACTTCCCAACAAATTGGGAATCTCGATCAGATACAATAGAAGTGGTTAACCCAAAATGGACCCATACATGCTAAAATAACATTTCACTCTTTGTTCAGTTGTAACTTGCTTGTTACAAGGTATCAAAATACACATTTTGCTAAACCTATCCACTATAACGTATAAATAATCATGACCTCTTCTAGATTTTGGCAACCCCCCAACAAAGTCCATGGAAACACTTTCCCAAGGATGAGAAGGAACTAGAAGTGGGGTGTAGAAGCCTAATTTTCTATTACTGGGCTTGCTTTTAGCACACATAGTACACCCTTTAATATATATAGAAATTGTTTCATGCATTCTTGGCCAATAACAGAACCTTTGCAAATGTGCAACTGTTTTACTTACACCAAAATGACCTGATATGAGAGAAGTATGTGTTTCTCAGATTATGTTAACTCTTTCAGTTTATGGAATGCATAACTTTCCCAAATGATATAAGAGTTGGTCCTTAACATAATAATCCAATTCTTCTACTTGATTTCCATGACTTAAAGTTGCATATACATCTTTAAAATCTACATCTTGAACATATTGTTCAATGTAACTTTCATGCATTACTGAGTTATGCTTAAGTATAGTACATTCATTTATGATTGGTCTTGATAGCATATCTAAAATGTTATTGTGTATGCCATTCTTATATCTGATGACAAGATGAAATTGCTGTAGAAAACCCATCCACCTATAATGTCTTGATTGCTGCAATTTAGTTTGTGAGTGCAAATATTGAAGTGGTTGATGATCTGTATGTATGATTGTTTCTTTGCCCATTAGGTAATGTTTCCACTTTTTCACACTCTGTACTAATGCATACAATTCTTTATCATATGTGGGATAATTAACTACTGTAGAAGTAAATGTCTCAGAATGATAGCATATGGGTTTACCGTGTTGCATCAACACTGCTCCCAAGTCATATTCACTGGCATCTGTTTCAATCTCAAATGGTCATTGAAGATCTAGCAGTGCTAGTATTGGTGTTGTACTGTTTTTTTCTTTTAAGGTGTCGAAGGCTTTCTATTGTTTGCCTCCCCACTGAAACACCTTGTTCAATCCTGTTAAAGCATGTAATGGAGCTGCAATCAAAGTAAAGTTAGCAATAAAATTTCTCCAACATTGTACTGCTCCTAGGAAACTCCTAACTTTTGTAGCAGATTTGGGTTTAGGCCAGTTCACAATGACTTCAACCTTAGAGTGATCTATCTTCAATTCACCACCCCCTACAATATGACCCAAATAATTTAAAGATGTTTTTCCAAATTCACATTTTGATAACTTCACATAGATATTTTCTCTTTTCAAAACATCTAAAGTCTGCTTTACATGCTTGAAATGGTCTTCCCATGTTTTACTGAAAACAAGAATGTCATCTAAAAATACAATTACAAAATCATAAATAAAAGGTCTAAGTACATCATTCATAACTCATGAAATTGGCAGAAGCATTAGTTAAGCCAAAAGGAATAACCAACCATTCATACAACCCTTGCCTTGTCTTGAAAGTAGTGTTCCATGCATCTTGTTCTGCAACACTGACCTAATGATAGCCACTACGCAAGTCTAACTTGGAAAAGTAAACTGCTTCTTTCAACTAATCTAATAGATCATCAATGTGAGGAAGAGGATAACGATTCTTGATCGTTATTTTATTCAGTGCTCTATAATCAATGCACATCCTTCATGAACCATCTTTCTTTCTCACCAGTATGATTGGAGATCCACATGGTGATGTACTTGGTCTTATGAACCCTTTATCTAGCAGCTCCTGTACCTGCTTCTTAATCTCTGCATTCTTTAAAGTGGATAACTTGTACATTCCGATGTTAGGTAATGGAGCATCTTGCTGCAAATGAATATCATGTACTATTTCCCTTTTGGGTGGCAGACCTTTAGGTTCTTGAAATAGGATATCATATTGTGAAACAACTTTAACTAAATAAAATTTCTGTTTAGCATCATAGCCTTCAAATATTTTGGTTTTATCAAGGTTCTTTTCCTTTACAACCATTAGTAAAAATTGCTTGCATGAATTTACAATTCTTTTCATCTACCTTGAGTTTATGAGAGAATAATTATTTTTGAGTTTATGAGCTCCTAGAATATATTCTATTCTATCTTTAGTGAGTTGATACTTATTTTCAGCCCTATAGAAAATGGCTTTTCTATCATACAGGTAAGGACTTCCTAAAACAATACCACATATATCCAAGGGAATTATATCTAACTCAACCTCATCTATAAATGTTGACCCAATAACAAACCTAAGTTTACATTGTCTTGTCACTTTCAGCTTTGCTTTATCACATACCCAACCTAATGGATATGGCTTCTTGTGAGGTGTTGTTAGTAATCCCAACTTCTTTACAATTGTTTCAAAAATCAAGTTTACTTGTGATCCACTATCAAATAAAGTATCAATCTTTTGGTGCTTGGAAATAACTCTAATATGAAAAAGCTCATGTCTTTTCCTCTCATTATCTTCATTATCAATAGATTGTGCATAATTACTTATAGATGCTTCAGAATTTTTACCTTTTATACCTGTGGCTATGACTGTTGTTTCATCACCTGAGTTTGACCCCAAGTCTTTCTGAATAGCAGCAGCAGTCTTCTTCTTCTTACCACCGAACTTCTTAGGTTTCAGCTCCAGGTGCGAGGACCATTAGTCTGCATTATCGTGTCCATCCTTCTTGCAATGACTGCATGAAGGTTTGTCCTTTTGTACAACATTTGTCTTCCTCTCCATCCATTTTAGCTTCTTCTTTTCCATGTTATTTCTTGCAGAGGGTTTTGATGATCCCCCAACCTTTGAGTTCACATTATTTCCTCTAGCTTCTAGATGTGTAGCCTGAACTAATACATCATCTAGGCTAGTGGGATTAAACATGAGAATGGTGTGCTTCAAATAGCTATGTAGACCACCTATATACTTCAACAAAGTTTCAAGTGAGGCTAGAGATATGCCTAGAGTTAAAGATCTTTTTCTAAATTCCTAGGTATAACTTTGTACACTTTCGCCCTTTAATTGGTGAAGAGTTTGCCAACTCATCATTGCTTGCTGCATATAATCTAGAAGATAGAATTGTTTTTTGATGGCAGAAACAAATTCATTGCAGGTAGAAAGGATTTTACCATGTCTCTTCAGATCAGCTTGTGTCTTGACTTCCCACCACACTAGTGCAGTTCCTCCAAGGTGAAGGCTAGCCAGTTGAATCTTTCTCCTTTCTAAATCAATGTTCTGCACCCTACAATATACATCAATTTGTCTAATCTAGTTATCTTGCTCTTCTCCATTTAGTTCTTCATCATAAATTGGAAAATAAATTTTCACATCTAATTTAATCAAAGAAGTTTTATTCTTTTTCTTTTCAGGGCTAGAAGATGGAGGTGATGGAGGAGGCTCTTCCCCTTTCCCTTTTCCCCCTGGAGGGGCAACTAGAGAAGGTTCATTTTCTTCTTTGTCTTGTTTGGGTGTTAAACTACTTTCACCTCAACCCTTCTTAAATTCCTAATACATCTCTTCCACCATGGCTCGCATGGCCATAAAAATGTCCATGAATTGAGATTCTGATTCCAATGGAGTTTCTTCTACCATTCTCCTCCTAGGAAAGACTCTTCCAATCTCTGGATTAGTGTTATAGACATTTTTGTGCCTTACAGCTCTGAGCATGAAATGTCCATAAACCAAGGGCTCCTAAGTCCTTAAAAGTGTTGTTATTACTCCTAAAGGAACAAGGTCAACAAATTACAGCTTCTCCCAAAAGTTCTCCACTAGAAACTGCTCAGAACTAGTCAAATCAGGATCATTTCAGCTGCTCCACTAGCTAGCTGCGTTGCAAAGCACCCAAATACACTAGCTAGATGCGTTGCAACGCACCTAAATGCACTACCAGGGTGCATTGAGCGGGAAATGACAAATGGCAGTGTCATTCCGCGAGGTGGACAGACAATGGAAGCTTCCAGAATCTTCCCCAATGACACTTGCCTCACTGAGTTCGACCAAGGATGGGTAAGAGGCTCCCAGTCACCAAGTGGAAGCAAGAACTGACAGAGAGAAGCCACTAGTCAAATTATAAGTTGACTCATCCTCTTTGCATACATCTATATATGGATCCCTCATCCCAGAGATCCAGAGGCTGGAATTTTGTACATTACAGAGAATTGTTGTTGGTTTTGAGATAGATATCAGAGTATTGGGTGATTTATGCTTTGTTGGAGGTGAAGAGGGGATTCCTTTGCTGGGAGGTTGACGATGGATTAGGAATCATCGGTTGTAACTCCTCCTGGATCTTCTTGTTATATCAATAAAACTATTTGAGTTTCTCCTACATGCTTGTGTATCATTGATGTTTGTTACATTTGTATGTTTAGCTTAAATCTGATCCTAAGCTATTTATGAATATAAATCCATGTCTTTGTGTAGTTTTCTTCTTCTGTGATCTTACAGGAACTTGGTGAAGCTGGGCAAGTAAGGGAGCAGGTAGCTGGAAGCTGTCAAAGAGGAGAGAGATTGGATCAAAGGACTAGCACAAGACACAAGTTGCTTCATCCTATTCCTCTTCGTTTATAGTTCATAAAGAAGAATACAAAAGTAGTTTTCTCTATTTGTTTCTAAGGTACTGTCACACCTTAGTGGGATAGGGTCGTTCTGAATAGACACTTTTCCCGTTAACAAAATGGCGACTCCACTGGGGATCGTGTCTAGTTAGTTTGTTTGTGTTTCTCTTGTTGTTTGTGTCATAAACATAGAAGTAGCAATCGAACTGCATTTGCCATTAACAAATGCAAAGTAGACATCTGCTACTTCAATCCATTCACTGGATCTGTTTATGATTTGAACAGCTGATTCACAAATGATCTGATTGCCCGTTGTGATAGCTCTTAGACCTCTTTTAAATCTACCCTCTGATTGTGCATTACTGATTGCTTTTACTCGTCCAAAAACCATAGATTAAACTGCAAACCGTGACCCAGAACCCGGATAGAATTCTCATTTCTGCCCCAGTGCAGGCTCTGTGAAGAGATTCTACATTTCAACGCAGTTCCCGAGAGGGCTACCTACGCTGCAATCCAGTTTCTCTGTGTAACAGGTGCGCTGATCAGCCTAGCCCTGTGTAGTTGAGGTTCTTTGCTTCATTTTTTCAGTTTTGTCTCTGATTTTTGCAGCCTGTGATCAGTGTGTGTCTGTTTAAAAACCCCTTTCTTTGCCTTAATTCTGCCTCCTTTGTACAAAAAGACTGTAGATGTTCTTTGTGTGTTTGTTACATCATTTACAGTTTTCCATTGAAAAAGTAGTATAGTCATACTGTCGTCCTTTGATTTAGATCTGTCGTAAGTGTCGATTTTGGTCTTAGGAAAAAGTTCATTTGCTGTTGACAGTCGATTATGCTTTTACTTTTGCCTTTGGTTTGAATTTATGACTTTCTAGTGTCGAAACGAGTATTTATTTCAAAATCATAAAGTGTCGTAATCTCTACCTTTTGATTTCGAAAAGAAGCTTGTTTGTGTTTGTCACTTGAAAGCAAATTCAGATTTGTACATCAACGTTCTTTTTAGGCATCAATATTAAGAAAGTGAAAAACAAAACACATACATGTGCATTTGCATATTGATAATCTGTTTGGCTTGATTTAGGAAAAGTGCATTTACAGTGTGCTCTTTGCTCTTTGAGAAAAGATTGTGTCTTTCTTTTCCCCTTGTAGCTAGGATTTTCATTGCTGAAAAGAGATAAAAGTTTGCTTATCATCTTTAGATTGCATTTTAGGAATTACATCTACATCTCATGGTGAACCCAAAAGGCAAACTTCATAAGAAAGATCAACTTAAAATAAATTCAATGAACTTAACAACGCTTTGTAACTTAACGCACAACATTTAGAGGTCTAGGCTAGAGACGTATTCCAGCGTCGTAAAGCCTGGTAACTGTTGTCCTCACTGATGGTTGGGTGATTCCTCCACTTTGAGACGATAAGTGCCAGTGCGGACTTGTGCTCCCACGTACCGTCGAGTATATATTGGGAGACCCCTATAGGCTTAAAACCTTTTATCCATAGGAAGCCGTGTCGGCCGCCCTACTGATCGCAATGCACCGAACACAGCATTCGGGAAGATTGACTGCCGTACCGTAAAATGTATTCTGCAGTTTTGCGATTGGTTTGGTTCTCCCTCTACCTAGACCTCCAGAGCAGTCCCTTTCGTTCCTTTTCAGACTCCTTAACGGAAAAGGTTCATCTGAGCACTTGTCACTTCAGGCTCATTAAAAATCGAAGGAGACTAGAGTCATCTTTTGTTTTTTCTCGACTCTTAAAAACTGAAAAAACAAGTTTTGTCAAAAGCATCTAAAATTCATTTTATTCAGAAACATACTTCCCCTTTTTATTTTAGTTGATCGAGTAATCCGCAATCGTGGAAGAAAGTCAATTGAAACCCCGTCGTTCGCGGAGACTTACAAGTCAACCGTCTTTGTCTCCGGAATCAAAACCAGTACGGACAAAGCGAACTCATTTAACCGGTTCAAAATCTCCTATTAAAGTTAGAACAAGTGTTCTAACGACATCCAAGATTCCAGTTACTCCAAACATTTCTGGAATCCCTACCTCCACAGAAGAAGTTCAACAGCCACAGAGGGACAGTGATACTGATCCTAGTCTGAGAGTAAACACTTGTGTTACTGAACCAGTTCCATCTACAACCGGTTCGGAGAGTCTTGCTCTTCAAACATCTATCGCTGTCGATTCCACCCCTTCTTCAGCACCAGAAATATTTTACGGACCTGACGGTCTTCCCCTTCCACCTGGTCTGATTGCAATTGAAGAAATTGTAGAAGATCCTCAAACAAGTACTCCAACGCACTTTGGAGTCGGGATCACTCTATATCCTTCTTCATCAGAAGTTAGTCTACCACCAGCGGAAGTTCCTGTAGAATCGCTAGGTAATATTTTGGATAGACTCCAAATGTCTGAGCAACCATCAACATCTAGGACTGTGTCGTCTGACACAGCGACAACAAAACTCCCTGCTGTCACTCCGACAATGTTCGCCGGCATACCATCTGTCCCAACTAGCTCTCAACCGCTAGAAGGAGCCCACCCAGGGGCTATTACGACAGTATGGTCTGTTCCTGTTTGTTCATCCGGAATAATACCCGGAAACTCTTATGTTGAGTCTCAACAAATTGATCCGTTTGGAGGTCAATTTGGGCAGTCCGATCCCCAAGGGCAAACAATCCCCTTGAGTTTTGGATTACCACCGTATGGGGGGCAGTATGCCCTTTCATTATCCCCTCTAGGAGGATATCCATACGGGAGTTCACAACAATATTCAGGTTATACTGGAATTACTTCAAGTGGTTGGGTACCTATACTACCTCAACAACCAAGGGTTGTGTATTCGATGCAACAATGTGTACCTATGTCGAATATCCTGACTACACCAGCTATTGTGACGGTGTCACAAGTTCAAACGCTGCATGTTGTATGCCAACCTCAGATTTCTCAGGTTGTAGTGCAACAGCCCCTTGACCCTGTGACTCAACCACAATCGCCAACTAGTGGGGCAACACAGGTCCAGACGGGTACAATTACCCCACACCTTGGTCCAACGGTTAGTATATTGCAACAGAACATGGCTTCACAACCATGGCTGGTGCAATACCAACAACCACAATTCCAACAAGTATACCAAGGTTCTGAGCAGCAAATCTTTGCGAACAGTGGACAGTCGTACATTCAAAACGGTCAGAATCAACCATTTTACAATGGTCATGTCCACCAACCTTATCAGTCATACCAACATCAAATGCATTATGCTAGCATGCAAAGACCAACTGCTCAGGCAATCCCATCTTACCCTGGGTATGCTTCACTTAATCTGAATCAGCAGTTACCATTCGTGGAAACTTTAGAGTTACCTGATTTAAACCGGTTAACAAACGATCCAATTGCTTACGCCCCTTGGTGGCCAGCAATTCCACATAAACTTCCATCAGATATTCCTAAATTTAATGGAAATCTGGGTGAAGATCCATCGAATCACGTGATGAATTTTCATCTATGGTGTTCATCAAACACCCTAAATGATGATTCGATAAGGCTTCTCCTTTTTCAGAGGAAGTTAACGGGTCCAGCGGCAAAATGGTACATTGAATTGCCTAGAGCTTTGTTCGACAACTTCAGTACCTTAGCCACAACCTTTTTAACCCATTTTCAATTACCGATAAGGTATGAAACAGGAACAGAACTCCTTACCAACTTCAAGAAGACAACGGCCACTCACATATCTGATCATATACATGAGTGGCGACGTCGTCGTAGGAT
This sequence comes from Pinus tabuliformis, assembly GCA_031772625.1. Lineage (NCBI taxonomy): Eukaryota > Viridiplantae > Streptophyta > Pinopsida > Pinales > Pinaceae > Pinus > Pinus tabuliformis. The sequence continues at coordinate 688,913,210 of CM062811.1, forward strand.
GGTAAAAACATACGTTCCCGATCAGCTATTAGCTGAATGGTTTATCAAGTCATTACTACCTTCCATCACGGAAGATGTGGCAAAGGGGGGAGTCGTAACGGAAGAGCAAGTTATCGCTCGTGCACAATATCTGGACTTGACCTACACTCAGTCTGGCACGCTCTACGACAAAATACCTGACGCCCCTAGACCGGAATTCTCAATTCCTCCTCCTCCTAAATCGAGCAATGACTCTCACACCGGCGATGGTGTGATTGGCACAACAGACACAAAATCGACAAAGGCTACGTCCAAGAAGGCCCGTAATATTTCAGATCAAAATGCAAAAGACGAACTTCTTGCTTCAGAAGTAAATGCCGTATCGACAGATAAGGGCAAAGAAACCAAACAACCAGGGAGCAAGAAGAAAGGCAAAGGGAAAAAGAAGAAACAAGATGAGTCATCTCCTGAAAAATCTTCTTCAAACCCTCCTGGAAATAGGAAACCCCCTGCAAGGTGTCATATATGCGATGAGGATCATTGGACGAGAGAATGTCCATACAAAGCTGAGCTTAAGAGATTCTTTAAAAGTTCGAAAACCTCAGCAGTGTTAACTGATCCGTTTCCAAATCCAGGAACAAATCTGGTTGAAAGTGGAAATGCTTCCCTGTCTCAGGTGCTAATGTTGTCGTTTTCAAAACAACAGAATGATGCTTTGATTTCGACAAGGAACAAAGGTTACGGGAATCCGCAGCTGTCGAACAACAAGGAAAAAGATCAACCAAGTAGTTCGACAACAACTTCGACAGAAGTTGTACCACCCACCATCCCTGAATTGACAATAAAACCGCCAAAGGGAGTAGTACACAAGTCAACATTTAATCCCTGCGCTAGAGCGGCGCAACATTATAACATAGTGGAAGATTTGGCCCAATCGCCATCTGCTATGTCGACTCTTGAAGTACTACAAAATTGCTCATCCCAAAGGCAGCCTTTGTTATCGGCCATTGGTGGGATTGATCCAAAGGATTCCAATCTTGTATCCTTTGACCACAAAGGGTACGATCCTCAGTTACCAGCTCAATTAGCTTTCCTTGTTCAAGTGAAAGCCCTCAACAAAACTGTTCACTGAATGATTATTGATGAGGGGTCATCCACATGTATTATGTCGATGAGTTGCTGGAAAACTTTAGGATCTCCAACATTGTCGAGATCTGCGACAACATTAAAAGAATTCGACGGAAGGACATATACCCCATACGGTATCCTAAATAACTTGAAAATTGAACCAGGAGGGAAAACGGTAGAAATAGATGTTGAAGTCATCGATGGGAATCTTGATTACAACATCCTACTGGGACGACCATGGATATATGCCATGGCGGCAGTTGTGTCGACCTATTTTAGAAAGATTGCATTTCCTTTCCAAGGAGGGATTACAATCGTCGATCAACAAAACTTCCTCCCCAATGGTTCTCAAGTTACAGGAAGCATTCCCATGATCCATGGAAGTCCCCATTCACTTCAAAATATCGGAGTAGGCCTACTAAAATATCCTATACTAATGGGAACTTTCGCTCTTCCACCTCCAATCAATCTGGCGGAAGTAGCATCAATAGGAACCTGCAACATGATATCTTCCACAAAGATCTCAGAAAACGATATCAACATGGATCATGAAATGGTTTTGCCCCCAAGCCCGATAGAAATATTATAGCAATCAATGTTTCTAGCATGGGAGGCAAACCCAAATCAATGCTCAGCAAGCGTTTGGATAGATAGGTCTAGAGAATATGGTACTCCTTCAGATCCTTGGTCGCAAGTGCATGGCACCGACGAAGGAATTCTCCAAGCTATGGTAATTAAAGGAGCACCATGGAATGATTCCCACCATCGTTCTCTTCTTCCAGATTATGAAGAAGATACTCAAAATGACCTTTACCATCCTTCAGTAGTTGATTTTCTATCAAATACTGTAAATACGGTGGATTCCGAGTGAAACTTATCCAACATTGAAGAGACTATAGCCATAAATATCTCGACTAAAACAGATGTTGTAGAGAATATTTATGTTGGAAAATGTTGTTCTCCTTCAGAACTGGAAATATATAACGCTCTTTTTCACGAATTCAGAGATGTCTTTGCTTGGTCATACAGTGAAATGCCAGGCATCGACTCGAGTATCATTGAACACGAAATTAAGATGTATCCAGATGTCAAACCAGTACGACAACGGCTAAGGCAGGTGCACCCCAAGAAAGCCGCTGCCATTAAGGCAGAAGTTGAAAAACTCCTCCATGCTGGTTTCATCTACCCGGTTCCTCTAACCGATTGGGTATCGAATATTGTCCCTGTTATGAAGAAACAAGGGACAATTAGAGTGTGCGTCGATTATAGAGATGTAAATCGAGCTTGTCCAAAAGACAACTACCCTACACCCTTCATCGACCAGATAATTGATGAATGCGCCGGATGCGAAATCTTTTCATTCATGGATGGATTTTCCTGGTATAATCAAATAAATATCCGCCCATAGGACCAGTCAAAGACTGCATTCATTTGTCCGTGGGGCACATTCGCATATCGAAAATTACCCTTTGGTTTAAAGAACACAGGGGCGACGTTTCAGAGGGCAATGAATTATGCCTTCCATGACATCAAAAACATCGTTCAACCATACCTTGACGACCTTCCGGCTCATTCGCGAAAGCAGACTGATCATCCGCAGCATTTAAGAGTGATATTTCTACGTTGCCGACACTACAAGATACGACTCAATTCGCACAAATGTGTATTTTGCGTCAGTTCTGGTCGTTTACTTGGCTTCGTAGTCTCCAAGGATGGGATTCGTCTCGACCCGTGTAAGGTCCAGGCAATCATAAATTTGCCTCCACCTTCAAATTTGCTTCAGATTCAGAAACTCCAAGGGAAAGCAAACTTTCTGAGGAGGTTCATTCCAAATTACACCAAACTTGCTAAAGGTTATACACGTCTTTTGAAAAAGGAGGTACCCTTTGTCTAGGATCAGGTTGCCCAAACTTCCTTTGATGCTTTAAAAGATTCCCTAATGAAAGCATCATTAATGTACGCCCCCGATTATCAAAGAAATTTTAACCTGTATCTCGCTGTAGCAAATACGACCATCGCAATGGTTTTAGTTCAAGAAGTCGATGGAATTGAACATCCTATATATTATTTAAGTAAAAACTTAAATGATGCAGAAAGCAAATATTCTTATGTTGAAAAACTAGCGCTTGCAGCTGTTCAAGTGATACAAATATTTCGACACTATGTCCTCTTTCGAGAAACTACCATTCTGTCAGATTGCAACCCCATCACTTATATATTGTCGCGACAGTTGCTGGGGGGCAAATATTCAAAATGGATAGCGATCCTTCAAGAGTTTGATCTGGAATTTGTAAAATCCAAGTTAAAGAAAGCTCTAGTTTTTGCAGAACTATTATGCGATCTCCCATCGTCGTCCAACGATGAAACATCCGAAGAATCAATCGTGGATGAGAGTTTGTTTCTGATATCTACAAGCAATGAGTGGTATGGAGATATAATAATTTATCTCCAAACCCAAAAATTTAGGCCAAACACCTCACACTCTGAACAAAAATGTATTCGATACCAAGCAAAAGACTACATGATCGTTGGTGATACACTTTACCGTCGTGGTATCGATACAGTTCTGAGAACGTGCCTCACCCGTGAGGAGGCTGAAAAAGCCCTGAATGAGTGTCATTTAGGCACCTGTGGGGGGCATCAATCTGGATATGCTACAGCACAAAAAATCTTATGAGCAGGATACTTCTGGCCAACAATGTTCAATGATTGCATAACCGCAGTCAGAAGTTGCCATGCTTGTCAAATTTTTGATAGCAAAACCAGAAGGCCACTCGCACCTCTACAGCCAATAGTTGCTATTGGGCCGTTTGCCAAATGGGGCATCAATTTCATGACATGTAACCCCACCTCGACCGGGGGGCATGGGTATATCATAGTCGCAGTTGACTATTTTACCAAATGGGCCGAGGCGATGCCTACATTAGATAATACTGGTGAAATAGCTGCCCTTTTCTTTTTCAATCATGTAGTCGCCAGATTCGGCATACCACAGGCTATAGTCACAGATCATGGGTCGCATTTTCGCAATCACATGATGCTCGAATTAGCTGCCAAACTAGGGTTGCCTCACGACAGCTCTACTCCGTATTATCCGCAAGCCAACAGACAAGTTGAAGCGATCAACAAGGTCCTGAAGTGCATGTTGCAAAGGATGATCGGAGTTCACAAAAGAAGGTGGCACCTAATCTTGTACTCAGCCTTGTGGGCTTACCGAACATCGGTAAGGAATGCAACCGGGTTCACACCCTTCCAACTGGTATATGGCCTGGAAGCAGTCTTACCAGTCCAGTGTGAAATCTCGTCTCTCAAACTCGCAATTGATCTCCTCCCCGGAACTTCAGAAGAAGAGGCTCGTTTCTTGGAATTAATCCAATTGGATGAAACTCGTCGTGATGCCGCTTTGGCTAACGAAGCCCATAAGGAATGAGTCAAGGCGCAGTTCGACAAAAATGTCAAACCCCGTGTCTTCTCGGAAGGTGACTTGGTCTTGCTTTACGACCAAGAATCCGATAAATTGGGAGCAGGTAAATTTAAGTCTTTATGGATGGGCCCCTATATTGTTAAACGAGTGTTAGCAAAAGGAGCCTACGAGTTAATGGATTATGATGGAATTCCACTGGCGCAACCTCGTAATGGGTTGTACCTCAAGCATTACTATGCCTAAATAGTAACCAATATGCTTTTGTTATATTTTTATTTTCGCTAAAGTGTTTGTTTTGGTCGAGTAATCCACCTTTTTACATTTATTGCAGATGTCAAACCTTTTGGAGCCATGTGTTGGATATGCTGATGGAGCGAGTCATAGTTCGCGGAACCTGTCCTCTGCAGCCTGGGCCATTTTTGATCCAAGCGGCGAGTTAGTAAGTTTCAGAGGTGTATGTATTGGTCAATCAACAAATAACATCGCTGAGTATAGCGCGTTGATAGAACTTCTCTCTGATGCCATCACCCATGGTATACGCCGACTAATTGTCAGGCTAGACTCACAACTCGTACTACTACAACTCAATGGTATATATTCCGTCTGAAACCCAGCTATTTATCGCACGTTCCTAAGGGTTAAGATTTTGGAAAGACAATTTGATCTTATTCAATACCAGCATATTTCCAAAAACTTAAACACATTAACCGACTCATTAGCGAACTATGTGTTAGATAGACATTTGCAACATTTATAAAAAGAAACACATCATCAATGTTTTACATGTGGATCATATAGCTCAGCCAAAATAAAACCCTGAAAATCAAAAATATATATAGCTGTTTATGGTTTACATATAATGTTCTGTAACCAAGACAAAATCGGTCACATGACCCAAAAACTCAAAATTCTAGGGGGCACCCTAGTCTAATGATGCTCGTGATAGCAAGTCACAGCCTGTGCGATCATGCATAAGAGACGAGTCCATCGTCTAGGCACACCAGTAGTATGCCGCTGTAACTGCAAAGGTAGCTCGTCGATCCTCACATCTGGAATACCAAGAGTAAGGCTCTCAACCTGCTCCTGCACAGCTGTGAGAGTCTCAGCCACATCGAGGTCGCAAAGAATAACTCTTCCGGCGGCCTCTCCTACTCGGGCAACAGCTGGCACTCTCAGGTGAACTACTGGACGAACAGGACCAACATCTACATGTACACATGAGTTTGATTAAAAGTCTTGATAGAATAAAGCACAAGGACATTATAAACAAAAACAGTAAACATCAATATGGTCAAAGATTTTACCAATGGCACCCCACTGCTCGCCATCCGGCAGTACTAAATCTGGGTCACCCCGGAAGTCCATGCCAGCATATGGATACTCGGCATAAACCATCTCCTGACAATCAAACCACCTGAAGAAGGTATCAAAAAATGAAATATGAGATTGGCCAGCATGCCTAGACATATGGTCAACCCATCTCTGCATACGTGGTTCAGTAGGAGAAGGTAAGTCAAGTGCAATGTACTGCGGCTGCATCAGTGGTATCTTCTCCAAGGCAAAGGCGGTCAAAATAGAACCGAACCCAAAGTTCTTCAACCTCCCATTCTTTATCTTGGTCAACTGTTCTTTCGTCACAAGAATTACTGCATCGCACCAGTTGAACACCTTCGGTTGGAGGCATTCCAAGGCATGCTGCATATAGGATCTGTTGGCTACATGAAGAGACGCACTACCGGCCATCCTACCAAAAGTAAAAAGGATAGTCCTAAGGGACCTGTCAGTGACATCACGGATGATGATCTTGCTGTCTTTACTCGGCTGAGATCCTTCCATGCAATATTGGCAGACATAATCTCTCACAGAATCGCCTCCTCGAGCCGAACCTGACAAAGAGATGGGGGCACCCCGCCTCGACAAGCCAGTCAAGAAATAGATGTCTACTGCAGTGAAGGGGATAGATTTGTCCCTAATCTGGAAAGCTTGATTGATAGGATCCCAAGCATCGAGCAGATATTGCAGTAAGTTAATCTGCTGTCTCATGCTAGAGATGCGGAAGAACTTCAGCAAGCCACAATTCCGCAGCGCATTCACTGTAACTGGATCATGTAGGGCAATCATGTCCTCTTCTTCATGTTCTCGTTCTCGCCATGTAAGGGTCATCTTTCTCCGAGATCTCTGGAAAAACAAACAAGAGAGGAGTTAGATCCTGATTTTGATGAGAAACAGGCAAAAATTCCATCAAAAACTGTGCAACAAATTCCCTTTCTGCACCCAACGCACCTGGAGCAGTGTTTCAGCTACGTTGAATGTCAAACTGCCTTCATACAGGCCAGCATTTAGTGCAGGTTTCGATGTACTAAGGGTGTGTTGATGGTAGAACGAATCCCTCAAACCCCAGGGGCTCAAAAAAGTAGGGAATGAAGCACAGAATGCAAAAAGGAAACCATGAAATGAAAGAGCTCGGGTTTAGCTCCTACCTGGTCCAGACGGTGCCGAGAATCGTCCACAGAATCTCCCGAAATCAACTGATGAAAATCGAGGGGGAAAAGCACCTCCAAAGCTCCAACAAACCAAGTTCAAATGAAATGGTAAAATGAGAGGTAAAAAACACTTTTTGATTGCTTTTACGTAGTTCAAAGTAAAATATTAGCGTTTTAATCTCATTTTCAAGCAAATATTGTTCATTTCTGACTAGTTTGATGAAGCAGTTGAAAAATACAGTACTATCTTTGGAAGGACGAAGCTATTTATGGTAAAAAATCAAAAACAAGACCACCTAATTGAGCAGTTTTAGCACATAGTTCAAGCTCGTTAAAAACTAAACATAAGACATGAGCAAATGTTTCCGCCCGCGTTTAAGCTCATTAAAAAATGAACTATTCCCCGGTAAATAACCACCATGAATGAAGCATTTCAGCCATTAAAGCCTTGGTCGTGTTTGCACCGTCACCTCCACTTTTCCATTGGTCGATCATTCACCTCCATTTGATTGTTTACCAATTTTGAGGAACAGCTGCGAAGAGTGATTTCACTAGCCATCCTTGTGACACTACCGTAATTGGAAAATTCCAACCCTTACCTGGAATCAGCTGCTACCCATTTTATCACTCGTTCCTCAAAAGATGAGTCTTCTTTAAGCTCTTTTCAACTGACTTGTAAAATATGAAAAGATTGCCGAGTTTTGGCCTTCCAGGAAGTGCTATCCCTCCTCTAGATTTTAATCTTTTTGGACCTCAGGGATTATTGCACAAAACGATCGAGCACTTGTTTTGTTCAGCTCGTTAAAACTATCGAAAATTCATCCCTTCTGTATTGTTTTATACTTTTTTGGACTTAAGGGATTAGATGACGAAAAAGGAATTTCGGAGTTACCTTTACGTATCTTTTCAGACTCTCTAATAATGAAAAGGACCGAGTTATCTTTGTCGTTAGACTCGTTAAAAGATATTAATAGCGACAAACTTGTCTTTAGATGAGAACGAGTTTCACTATCGCTAGGCTCGTTAAAACATAGCGATGGGTCTGCCCGAAGGGCAAATTGTAGAACAAACATATGTTATCCTCCTCAAGCTTGACAAAAATAAAGAGGTACTGGTCATCAATGTCTGGGGAAAATTGGGAAGAAAACTCAAAGAAACTTTGTTGGTAGCAAGTCGCTCTTGAACATGACACTTCCACTCCGTGCCTGAATCGGGTTGGGTTGTTTCATTCACCGGTCACATCACCATGGTCACGCCATACCATCCACATTTGGGGTAAATGCTACCAATCCATCACATAAGTGTCACCGACATGTTCAAGAGAAGTCATCCAGAGAAGTCACCCGTGTCCCATCCACTACCATACATTATACTTCATTCCTTCATGACCGCCACCCTGAACCATATATCATCAGATCGTTTTCACCTCCATAAAAATCATTTTCTCCGTTCCGTGTCATTGATGTGGGATTCATTAAGACCCTCCTTTGACGGATCACTTCTTGTCGACATCAGCTCATTATCCAAGAAGTCGATCTAGGAACACCCCATTCAATACTTTGAAGCTTGCATGCCTTAATGGCAAGTTTCTCACTTCCGGTGACAGGTATACATCAATGACCTTCGACCGAAAGATTTTGCATGGTGTTCGACGCCAAGTCCTTTATTCACACCACATGAATTGTACTGCAGTACCTTGAGGATCATTATCATTATCGGTGATTCCTCTCGCGCTTGTTAACAGTTTACATCATTGACTGGTAATCAAGCGATGTCTTTCCATTTTCGACTTCAAAACATTTCTCACATGGATCGACTTGTACTTCGAGTGAAGATCGGATGAGATTGAAGACCCTGGATCTAGTTTCATCCATCCGGGCTGCGATATATATTCAGGAAAATAAAGACATTGAAATGTACAACATTGCAGCACAGATAATCATCCTACCAAAAGGATGATGACTCTATTAGAATCATCAGTCTACCATCAGACGATTGTCTATCCTATGTACATGAAAATGAATTTATAAAGCTGAGCATGGGAATGCTCGCCTCAGCTAGATCATGAAAATAGTATGAAGATAATGTATTGTATTGTATCTTATTACAACTCTCCTCCCAGCATTGAAAGAACTTCGGATCCTCCTAATAAAGCATTTCACCCGATAAACGGCCTCATACTTTAGGGGGCGACTGTTATAGACATTTTTGTGCCTTACAGCTCTGAGCATGAAATTTCCATAAACCAAGGGCTCCTATGTCCTTAAAAGTGTTGTTATTACTCCTAAAGGAACAAGGTCAACAAATTACAGCTTCTCCCAGAAGTTCTCCACCAGAAACTGCTCAGAACTAGTCAAATAAGGATCATTTCAGCTGCTCCACTAGCTAGCTGCGTTGCAAAGCACCCAAATACACTAGCTAGATGCGTTGCAACGCACCTAAATGCACTACCAGGGTGCGTTGAGCGGGAAATGACAAATGGCAGTGTCATTCCGCGAGGTGGACAGACAATGGAAGCTTCCAGAATCTTCCCCAATGACACTTGCCTTACTGAGTTCGACCAAGGATGGGTAAGAGGCTCTCAGTCTCCAAGTGGAAGAAAGAACTGATAGAGAGAAGCCACTAGTCAAATTATAAGCTAACTCATCCTCTTTGCATACATCTATATATGGATCCCTCATCCCAGAGATCCAGAGGCTGAAATTTTGTACATTGCAGAGAATTGCTGTTGGTTTTGAGATAGATATCAGAGTATTGGGTGATTTATGCTTTGTTGGAGGTGAAGAGGGGATTCCTTTGCTAGGAGGTTGATGCTGGATCAGGAATCATCGGTTGTAACTCCTCCTGGATCTTCTTGTTATATCAATAAAACTATTTGAGTTTCTCCTACATGCTTGTGTATCATTGATGTTTGTTACATTTGTATGTTTAGCTTAAATCTGATCCTAAGCTATTTATGAATATAAATCCATGTCTTTGTGTAGTTTTCTTCTTCTGTGATCTTACAAGAACTTGGTGAAGCTGGGAAAGTAAGGGAGCAGGTAGTTGGAAGCTGTCAAAGAGGAGAGAGATTGGATCAAAGGACTAGCACAAGACACAGGTTGGTTCATCCTATTCCTCTTCGTTTATAGTTCATAAAGAAGAATACAAAAGTAGTTTGCTCTGTTTGTTTCTAAGGTACTGTCACACCTTAGTGGGATAGGGTTGTTCTGAATAGACACTTTTCCCGTTAACAATTAGCCTCAACAATTTTTCCTTCTCCTAGTTTGAGCTTTGACCTAGTTAGCATTCAAATCCAACACAATCTTGTCTAACCTTAACAAAACCAAAAACCAAAATCTCTGATACCACTTGATCTAAAAATGAGATCTTAGATTAATATTAAGGTATTACAGACTCATGTGTAGGATTTTCCTATATTACTTAGTGCAATGGATCGAAAAGATTGCGAATAATATAGACAATGAGCAGTTAGAGAAATATAACAGACACACACATAACACAAAAAATAATCAAGGAGTTCACCCAAAACTCTTGGGCTACATCTCTTGGTCCAGCTTTCAGTGGTGACCTCTCTATTATGTCTTCAAGAGCAGTGTTTTTAGAAATGTAAGCTCAAATTGAGTCTCAACAAAACAGGAACAAACAACAGGATTCTGCTTGAATCCCTCAAGTATTTCTGAGTACACAAACTCTCCCTCTCGCTCTCTGTCTCTGTTTTCTCTCTGTCTCAACACTACCTGCCTTGTCTGTACCACTGACTGGCTTTTAAGTCTATCATTGCTTATCTGTTCATTTTGCTTTCCTGCCCTCTGGCTCCCGGTCTCTATCCGTTCAAATCCCCTCTGAGCATTAAAAAATCATTATGAAACACCTTCAGGTATGGTGGCCACCTGTTTTGCAATGGAAACTACCACTGGTGCATTGAAATCCCAAAAATATCATTTCTCTGTTTACATAGAGAAATACACAAAAAACGTTGAAAAAACCACCTAAATGCCTCTTATTGGACTTCAAATAATATTAATTCTTCCTTATAATTCTATCTAGTCTTCCTTTGAGTCGCTATCACATGGCCACCATTGATCTGTGTGATCTTTGATCCAATGATTGATATTCATTTCAGGCGGCTTATGCGTATGGAGATTACTCGCCCGAAAATGGGGTTTTCTCTCTCCAGCGCCAAGCCACATGTCGGCCAGTGGATGGGATCGGGCGGAGCCCATCCAATACCACTTACCACTTGTGGCCAGCCTGAAATCCTGCTCATCACAAAACTCAAATAAGATAAAACTACATGTATAATCATTTTGGGTCCTTTTTATCGCTCTGGACGCATTTCCTTTGTATTTCATTTATTTAACGAAAATGTGAAAATACATAGAAAAATCCTTTTTACCGGAAATCACATGGTCTTCGGGCCCCCGGTAAGTTGATCACTATCACGATTTCCATAGGGATGCCTTCATTGTACTCCGTCGGTCACCTCCAATTGCGATATGCCGATTAGATCTAGACCATTGATCGGTCTGATCGGACGACTCCTCTGCAATGTTGCTTTAGCCTCCGCTTAACTCTTTTTTCACCATTTCTTCATTTTTTTCCCGTGTGATAGTGTTTTCTGCCATTTGTACAAGTTTTTCCTTTGCAATAGCATTCAAGTATATAAAGACTTAGAGGGTTTTAGGATCCATTTTGGATCATATTAAATGACATTTAAATTCAATTCATCTTTTCCATTATTAGTTGTTTCATCTTGTCAATGACAAACGGGTATATTAATGTGATGTTGTAGGGTTGCTTGGATCTGTAGGAAAGGGGCCTTTCACCACCTCCATCGTGGAGTTCCTCACGCTCTATTATGAATCCCAAATTCTTTCTTCAAAGCTATGTTCTTGAGATCATTATCTTATATCACTGCGATCGACTCACTTGATGAAAAATCAGACTTCCAAAGGCTCTGAGCTTAGCTAGGGGTGTTGACCATATTTCAACCATCTACCTCAACCTCTATCCACATTTCATCTTTTGAACCCATCATTCATGCCTCCTAAACCTTCTCAGCAGCCTTCTTGTATCATTACAGGCCTTGCTCTAGCAATACAGGGCACCTATACAACCCTCTTGTAGCATACTTTTAGTAGCATTTTTCTCCACCCATTTTAACCTTTGCTACACTCTAGACTTAGTTTAGAAGTAGGTTTACCCTGAGTTGTGACTCCATGATCAAGGGAAACACCTAGGCCACTCCAAACCCTCCTTTTCCTTCACTGCAAAGTAGAATAACATTAGTTTCTTTATAACAAATTTGGCACAAATAGAACATTGATTTATATGATTGTGTGAGCTAGATTGATGATGCATGGAATCTTGATTTATGATTTGGTAGGTTAGCTTCCTGTCTGCAAGTAGATTTGGTAGCTAGATGGTTGATTGCAAGATAGTGTAGTCCCATTTCTGTGAGTAGTGTAGCTCTTATATTTTCATGAATTGATTCAATAACATTTAAAAGTTGAAGTTCGAAAAGGATTTTCCTTTGTATAATTAGAGGTAGCTTATAAATTGCACCTTCATTAGTTAGTTTTTCTTCTAATTCAGTAGGGAGAATGGTATTGGAGCACTATTGATCAAATGTCGTAGTTGAGGGTGGAATGAGTAGAATCCAATCTACTGTGTATATGATAATGTCACCTGTAAATTTGTACAAACCCCGGGTTGATAATAGAGTTGAGGATCCTTTGGAAGTTGCAACACTCTTGGCGCAATGCCAAGGCTCACCACTTACCATGGAAATGTTCATTGAAACACAAGGCAAGTATGACTGTGCCATTTTCAATAAAAATTTCAAAATATGAATTCTGAAGCCATTATTCAATCCCGTCAGAAATCTTGTGATGCAAATTATTGCTTGGATAGGTTAAATTATAAAATCACTAGTTTACCTTTTGAGGATTCATTAAGGAAATGACATCACCGGTTTTATCCTTCCCACTGATTAAATCAATTGATTCAAATTTGATGAAGAGACATAAATATTAGATTCAATCAATGGATGATTAGGGAATGTGGGATATTCAAATGCAACAAGGGAGGTTGTATGGCCAGGAATTAGTGAAATAAAGTCATCATATAACATACTTCTCTTCCTTTTGAATGATTAAATAAAAGAAGGAGCGTGTTCTACTTCATAAATATCATGTTCAAGAATTAGATCACCTAAAATTATCATATCTAAAGACTTATATTATGATGAAACTATGTAATATAAATTATAAAAGAAGTAATGCACATCAACCTCTGAAAATAGATTGGGATATAGAAAGTAAAGAAGAATTGGTGACATGTAAAACAAAATATTCTCTTGAATTGTCACAGTTATGATTAGTGATAACTTCAAGGGATCTCTCTTTGCTACCTCATTGTCGTCAATATACCTAAGTGATGAATTATCAAAAATTAACTGATCATCAAGTTTTTCCTCTTGCATGTTGGGAAAGTCAAAATGCTTATAAGCATCCAATATTTCTTGAAACTGAGGTTTATGTTGGGTGCAGGATCCCCCAAGGGAAGTTTTGGGGTTAAAGCCCAGATTTTGACTAAATCTGATTTAATGACTCCATGTTTTGTGGGCACGGAGCACGAGCTTGTAAATGAGTCATAGGGTTGTTCGCCCTCATTTTTGTAATAAAATGTCAACTTTAGAGATCTACCCATTGTCCGCGGATCATGGGATTGTATAAATAGACCGAGGCTCTAACTAAGTGAAGAGAATAATGGAGTCAATAGGAGAATGGAGTCTTGTCTAAGTGTATAGTTGAGTCTTTGGGTCATAGAGTAGGAGAAGGCTCTACAGCTGAGTGTGAAGAGGACTAGCAGTCTATAGCTGCGTGCGCGGACCCCTGTAGCTGAGTGCGCAGGGTAGGTTGAGTCTGTAACTAATTGAGGCATTAATAAAGAGAAGTTCTATACCATTCCTGTGTATTTATTTACTGTTTTCTACATTGAATGTATTGGGTATAAATTCCATTTCTGTTGCTTATATGGTGCGCGAACATATATGATTGTGTTGGTTAAGTAAATATAAGATAAGGTATCTATTTATGCAAATTTAACTAACAGTTATAAAAAGATAAGTAATATTCGTGGTGTAACATGGGGAAATAGCCCATATCACTGCCTTAGCAGCGCGAAAGCACCTCAGCCCCTGGTTAGGGCTGCAGGAAGGCGATTGTAACAGATTTCGAAGGCCTTGCAGGTTAGGGTAGTGTCCCAAGTGACCTACCAAAGCCATTCACAATTAGACCAAATCAACCCATCAAACATCTCAAGCATGTAGAAACTTGGTTCTAGCATTCCCCCCATACTGCTTCGGGTGAGACCTTAGTCCGCGCTCCACAGGCTGTTGCCGAAAGGGCCAATAGTGTAGGTATTTGTTTGGTTAATTAACTCCCAACCTGGATTAGGTCCCCTCAAGCCAGCAAATAGTTCTATTGCCGGGGACCATAATCTACATAGAGAAGCCAGATGTCATATCATTGGAATCCAACTAAGAGGGAAATTGAAGGTTGGTTAGGCAAGAGGATTCACGAGTTCATGGCGCAGGAGAATAAGAATCCACGACTGATAAAAGAAGAGTGGTTATATTGCTACCCTTACATAGATATCCATGAAATCTTCTTTGCATCATTCCCTACTGAGTTGTACGAGTGGATCATGAAGCTAGCAGATAGCCAAGGAAGGTGGAAACTTTACAATCCTACTGTGTGGACCCTAGAGTTGGTGTGCAGATTGGAAACATCAGAGGATAAGATCAAACGCACTGTCGATCACTGGCTCAATCGGATTATAGGAGGATCCATTGCTGAGTTTGTAGTAGACACTTCAATTAGCTACAACGAGGTAGAGCGACACTTTCTCAAAGGACTGCGAGGTAAGTACATAAATTCTCTAAATACTTGGATTAAAATGCTATTGTGTGAAAAGAGGGTTATGCAAATACATTGATGTTTTGAGCTATGCGAAGCAGAAAAACCTACAAAAACAAAGGAAGTAAGGGACAAGAGAACAACCCTTTGATCTCACCACCGTGAGGGGACAAGGAAGAACTTGTGAAGGTCTCACAGCGAAGTGTGACCAATTTTATAAGGAATAGGATTCTGTGCATACCACCCCCCCCCCCACACTGCCACCAACTTCACCACCATCACTGCCATATTCGCTCGTACCACCTCCACCACCACCACGAGTTAATATGGCAAGCACGAGTTGTTTGTGTTGAAGGGGGTAGGAAATGAGGATCCATACTAGTTTTGGTTTGTGATAAGCGTTGTATGCAAAGTGCAGAGAGTTACAGATGATAATATAAAGAAGGTGACATTGGTCAGTGCTCTACAGGACCACACGCTGACCTGGTATATTAAACACTACAATGATAATTCGAATGTAGGGATCGCAGATATCCAAGCAACACTAAACAAAGAATTTAGCAGGCCGAAGTCAGAGGCATAGTCAATCATTGGATTCAAAGAGATCACAATGCTACCAGGTGAGGCTCCTTGGGAGCTAGATCAGAGGTTGAAGTGTATGATTCGTGAAGCTAATATAAATCTGACAGATGGATAGCATTTTGAATGGTTTGTAGCATCGCTAATGCACATCTGTGGATCACACTCTCATAGTAGAAGTTAATGACTTAGGCAGATACCTTAGAGATCTCGATGAGGTTGTATGAGACCCCGATGCAAGATCCTAACTTAGGAGTTCAGCAGATCCATGCGTAGTTTGAAAAACTTATGCCTTGAGACACAGAGTCTGAAACAGGACAGGACAGCCCGACCAATAGTGTGCAAAGAGGTGTGGTGCATAAAATGCAAGGGTCAAGGTAATGATAAGGACCACTACCCCGTGTTCGCAAATTACCTCGTGGGAGGAGGATCGATGTTACGAAGGCCAAAAGCATAAGTAGGACCTAGCGCGGCACCTACTTTGTGGTGCACGATTTGTCAAATCGGTGGAAAACATGCTACAGACAACTGCCATTTGTTACAGAGGTATACTCAAAATTCGCAACAATTTTTCTGTAAATTTTGTAGATCAATGGGACACAATGAGTGCACTTGTAGAAGCTATGATTTAATGATGGATAAAACTCCCACCTACAATTTTTAGGATGAAACTTGACCCCTAGACCAGAACGCAGGAGTTGCGCGAATATGATTTCAGGGGCATAGACGAGGCCGAGTTGGAGGAGGACCTGGAAGAGGTTGCAGATAGTTGATATGCTATAATTACATAGGGCCAGGACATTATGCCCCTGATTTCACGAACCCAACCCATCCATCATGTATGTATTGTACCTTGTTTGATCATGAGTCGAAAAATTGTCCTACATTGATAGCTAGGATATGCGACAAGGGAGTGCTACCACCTCCCCCGACTCAAAACCTATAGATGATGAGGTCTCAGAAACGCGAGGAAGATCTGAATGTGAACATTATGCTCCGAAGTGGAATCAGGATGGGAGATGATAAAGGAAAACAGCCTGAAGGTAGTACTTGGGTTCGCAAGGCTCTGATGAAAGAAGCAGAGTTTGATTTGGAGCATGCTAAGGAAACCTTCATGGAAGATAAGAAGAGCTTCACTAATGCCTGCACTTCAGGAAGCAAAGATAGACCAGAGCTGGAAATGGACCCATCTATACTTACGACATTCCTAGAAACATGCATGAAGTTACTGCGTGACAGTAAAGTTGTAAAGGGATTACAAGAACTCATTTATAGATGTGTTGGGACCACGCCAGGAGAACCACCCGTAGTTTGGAATATTGGAAAGCATAAGATGAGGACGGGGAGAGAAATAACGTTAATCGCATAGATTGGAGAATATGAGATGGACCAAGTAATTCTAGATTTAGGATTTGATGCGAACATTCTGCCGAAGCAGACATGGGAGCGCATGGGGAGGCCTATGCTGCAATGGTCTCCTATTCAGCTGTGAATGGTGAAGTAGCAAAATATAATACCTATGGGGCGATTGCAAGTAATCACTATGGATATTGAGGGAGTGAGTGCGCTAGCAAACTTTGAAGTGATAGAGATTGTTGTTGACAGCAATCCCTATCTGACACTCTTAGGAATTGGCTGGTACACTGACATGAACGTGGTAATTAATATAAAGAAACGCAAGATGATTTTCGAGAAGAAGTCTCTACATATAGTTATACCTTTGGACCCTGCTGATGGATCGCGCTATATACAGCTGGTGCACGACTATGAAAGTGACGATGATTTGGACTGCATCTATAAAATAACTGTGCAAGAGCAATATTGGGTGAATCCCACCATGGAGACGGATCTCATGGGAGCGTGAAAGGTCCTGTATGTTAGATTCTGATGAGGAGATAGAGCTATGGTAGAATCAATTACACGAGGTAACCATGCTGAACTCTAATATGATGACAAGATCATTGCATTGTGTATCGACAGAAGTGAGGGATCTGCTTACTTATGATGGGTTAAGTGACATAAATACTTTCCTAGATAAGTTTGAAAGGGAGGTGTGGGAAAAGCAACATCTCCAGGCCTTGAATTGGGTATTGTGCGCTACACCCGCGAGGTGGTGGGGTACGCACAAAGGGAGCTTTGAGGACTGGTGCAAATGTAGGAGAATGATGTGCACACGGTTTGGGAAGCCTAAGATGCAACTAATAGATAGGTATGATGGACGGGATGATCCACGCGCACACCTGGCCAAGTGGACGAATGTTTATGCAGAGAAGCCGTAGCCTGAGTGGGTGCAGCTCTTCTATCATACCTTAGATGTTATACCCATGAATTGGTATATAGAGATGGAGCTCTGCCATGGAATAAGTGAATGGGATATCTTGTGCGAAGGGTTCATGATGACCTTTAGTTTTGAGGATAGACGGTGGGACAACATTGATGAAGTGCTACAAGAGGTAAAAGAAACTATCTTTAGGATGCCACAGGATCCGATAGAATCAATTCAACCTTAATAGGCTAGTCATCTGAACTGTGCGCTGAAATGTTATGATGTAATTGCTGAAGAAGAAGACGAAGATCCGTGGAAAATTAACATTCCAGAAACAAAAGGCCATCGTGAGGTTCAAGGACCATAGGTTGAGAACCCTAACATAACCGTGCCGGTAAAAATGAAGCAGGTGAACATTGGTATGGAGGCCAAACCTAAGTTTGCAATGCTCGATGACTACTGGGACAATGCGACGGTGGATAAGGTCGCTAATTTACTTTGCGAGTACCAGGACTTATTCACAACTAAGTTTATAGAGTTAAAGGGAATCATTGGATATTTAAGAATGATGAGGATCACATTAAAACCCAACGCAAAGCCAGTTAAGTAGAGGCCATACCACTTAAATCTGAAATACAAGGAGAAGGTCCGCATAGAACTAGACAAAATGCACGCAGCAGGAATTATTGGGCTGGTGGAAGAATCTGATTGGGTAAGTCCAATGGTGGTGCTGGAAAAGAAGCAGAAGGACAAAATAAGAATATGTGTGGATCTCTAAAATTGAATGACGCTTGTGTACATGGTCCATTCCCAACTCTGTTCACACATGAGGTATTGGACAATGTCGACTGGCATGAAGCATATTCTTTCACTGATGGGTTTTTAGGGTACCACCAGATCAAAATTGTGACAGAGGATAGGAGAAATACAACCTTCACAACTGAGTGGGGTTACTTTCAATACACTCTCATGTCATTTGGGTTGAAGAACGCGTCGGCCATCTTTTCGCACGTGGTTGTTGCAGCATTCAAGGAATATATTCACAAGTTGTTGGAGGTTTATTTTGATGATTGGACTGTATTTGGGCTGGTTAAGCACCATGTAGGGAACTTATGCTTGATGTTGGATACCCGGCGAATATACCAAATCATGCTTAACCTCAAGAAGTGCTCGTTCCTCATTCCTTTTGGGAACCTATTGGGACATGTGGTTTGCAGATAGGGACTGATAGTAAACCTTGAGAATTTTCTGGTGATTCTGAATTTGGAAGCGCTGTGAAGTGTGAAACAGTTGTGCGCTACTCTGGGACATACGGGGTACTATTGGAAGTTCATCAAAAGTTATTCCAAGATCACCACACCGATCGAAAATCTATTGAGAAAAGATGTCATGTTGTGCTGGAACAATGATTGTAAGAAAAGCCTATATGTATTGAAAGAAAAGATGGTCACTGCACCGATCCTGGTCTTCTCAAAATGGGAGGAAGAGTTTCATGTCCATGTTGACGCATCGAGTATACCGCTGGGGGAAGTATTAACACAGGAGGTTGGAGAGAGCTTGGATCACCCTATAGCATTCACAAGTCGTAGATTATCTAAAGAAGAAAAGAATTATTCCACCATTGAATGCGAGGGACATACTATGGTGTATGCGCCCCAGAAATATCACCACTACTTGCTTGGGGGACACTTCAAAAAGTATACAGATCATTCCATGCTAAAATACTTGGTCAATAAGCCTGTGTTGGGGGGGTACATATGCAGGTGGCTTTTATTGTTCCAAGAATATGATTTTGAAGTTGTTGTGGAACTTGGGTGATTGAACGCAGGACCAGATTACGTGTCACGCATTGAGACAGGAGAGGAACCTACTAGTCTGGAGGAAGGATTACCTGATGTGCAACTCTTTGATGTACATGTAGTGGATGGACATTTTGAAGATATAATCCACTTTCTCAGAACTGGAACTGCGCTAAAAGAGTACTCCATCTAGCAAAAGAAGCAACTAGTGGTGCGTGCGATATATTTGGAATGATGCAATACTATGAAGGTATGTACCTGAATTTGAATGAAGCAACATCCTTGCAGATGCTCATGGGAGCACTGCGGGAGGACATTATGCAAGGAGAGCGACTATGCAGAATATTCTCCGCGTAGGGTTGTGGTGGCCGACACTTCATCAGGATTCAAAAGCACATTGCAAGGCCTGTGATGTATGTCAAAGAACAGATAAACCATCACAGAGGGAAGAGATGCCTTTGAATCTACAGATGACACTGTAGCCCTTTGAAAAGTGGGCAATGACTTTGTAGGACCTATCAAACCTCAAGGAAAATCAGGCGTGAGATATATTATCACTACAACAGATTACCTGACTCATTGGGTAGAAGCGCAGCTGGTAAAAGATTGTACGACAGCGATGGCCGCAAATTTTATGTTTGAACACATATTGAAATGATTTGGATGTCTGAATATCTTGATCGATGACTGCTGTACACATTTCCTGAACAAGTTGATCAGCGCGCTGATAGAAGAGCTTCAATTGTATCAACAAAAATCGCACCGTATCACCCACAAGCTAACAGGATAGTATGTAACGCGCAATGAAGTGATTGGGACCTAGGCGTACCTGCAGTATTACGGGCTTATAGGACAACATGCAAGAAACTAACGGGGCAAACACCTTTTCGACTCGTCTATGGAGTGGAAGTTGTAATGCTGATGGAATACATCGTGCCTAGTTTGCACATAGCAGTGCTCACAGGTATGATGAACCCTGGAGACCTAGGGGAGAGGCTCTTGTAGTTGGAGGAATTCAAGGAAAAATGATTTTTGACTGGCTTTCACAAACACGTAAAAAAGCATCGCGAAAAGGCCTAGCATGATCGACATATTAAGTTCTGCACCTTTAAGGTGAACGATTTAGTGTTACTGTATGATATTAAGTTTGATAAATTCCCAGGAAAATTTAGAATGCATTGACTAGGACCATATGTTATTTAGGATGTTACAGACGGAAGCGCAGTGCAGTTGGTAAAGTTGAATGGAGAACCTTTCCGAGGAAAGGTGAATGGCAGTCAGTTGAAGCCATACACGGGTGGCCCGGCTATCTGACTAGCCAACCAAAGCATAGTCTTAGCACTCCAGGTAGCTGAAAGGAGGCGCAAGACTATAACCAGGTGCAAGGAAGCAGTTTAGGTACAACGGTCTCTGAACAGTGTGTCTAGGAGGTACAACAGGCAATCGCTCAGTGCGCTGCCAGCTTTGCAGCCATCCAGGAAAAGTTGGGAGCTCTTTGTGGGAATATCTTCGCATCGATAGAGTGACTCAAGGGTGAGTCATGATGTTTGTGTTCGGGGCCTGTTGGGAGTGGGATCCCCCAAAAGGAAGTTTCGGGGCTTAAGGCCCAGATTTTGACTAAATCTGATGTGAAGACTTTGCGTTTCGTGGGCGCAGAGCTTGAGCTTGTAAATGAGTCGTAGGGTTGTCCACCCTATTTTTGGTAATGTAATGTCGGATTTACAGATCTACCCATGGTTCACAAACCATGCGATTGTATGAATAGAGTGAGGCTCTAAGTAAGTGAATAGAATAATGTAGTCAATAGGAGAATTGAGTGTTGTCTAAGTGCAGAGTCAAGTCTTTGAGTTGTAGAGTAGGAGTAGGCTCTGTAGCTGAGTGCGTGGACCCCTGCAGTTGAGTGCGCATGGCAGGTTGAGTCTGTAATCGATTGAGGCATTAATAAAGAGAAGTTTTATACCATTCATGTGTATTTATTTACTATTTTCTACATTGAATGTATTGGGTATAAATTTCATTTCTGTTGTTTATATGTTGCGCAAACATATATCATTGTGTTGATTAAGTAAACATAAGATAAGGTATTTGTTTATGTGAAGTTAACTAACAGTTATAAGAAGATAAGTAAGATATGTTGTGTAACTTGGGGAAATAGTGCATATTGCTGCCTTAGTAGTGTGAATGCACCTCAGCCCCTAGTTAGGGTTGTCCGAAGGTGATTGTAATAGATTGCGAAGGCCTTGCAGGTTAGGATGGTGCGTGAAATGATTTGCACAAATCCATTCACAGTTGGACTAAAGCGACCACTCAAACATGTCAAGGGTGCAGAAAATTGGTTCCAGCATCCCCCCATACTACTTCGAGTGAGACCTCAGTTTGCACTCTGCAGGCTATTGCTGAGAGGGCCAATAGTGTAGGGATTTGTTTTGCTAATTAACTCTGAACCTGGTTCAACCCCCCTCAAGCCAGCAATTTAATTTGTTGCTTAAGATTTATGGTTTCTTTTTCCAAAGGAGGTTCAATATACCTAACTATAAATACATTAGAAGAATCAAGGTAATGATCAATATGTTCTTTGTCAATTAAATATGAGAAAAAATTAAAATAATAATTAAGCAAAGATCCATTATGATCAACAATTAATTCCTCTTCGACTATATCCTTAGTAGAAGGTTGTTCCAAAGAAAGACTACTTTGCTTATGACTAAAACTATGCTCAATTGATTCTACCAACCATACTTGTTCAATGGAACATTTATAATATAGATTTTCTAAATCATGCATCTGAATTTGTAGGTAAAGTTAATGTTGAAAATTGATATTAGGATATTTTTTAATCTACCAAATTCGATTGAACCTAAATAAATCAAGTGAGAAAAGGCATAGAAAATGATATCTAACATAGGAGACAAATCAGTAAGATGAAATTGAAAAATAACATGGTTAAATTTTACCGAAATTATCTCTAATATGTATCCTCTTCGACTAATAAATCCCTTAATTCCTTACATATCTTATTTTGATCATAGGTTTCAAAATAATCTAAAAATTCTTCTACAAATTGAAGCTAATTAAAAATAGAATGTGGTGGAAAGGTCAGAAAACATTCTTTAATGTGTCCCTCGAATGTCAAAGAAAATAATATGCATGAAAGATTTAAATTAGTTACCTTATGCTTGATACATTTACACCAAAACTCATCGAGATGTTTCAATGTAGGTATACTTCCTTGATTGTCAAACTAGAATTTTGAAAAGAAATGAGTGATCTTCTGAGGAATATATAGTAATGTGAATCTAAAATGTCCTCACATATATAGGTCTATGCATGATTAGATGCAACAATAAGCAAAATGACTTCAAATAAGTTAAATAGTTGTTTAGCATGCCTTATAGTGTGAGTTACAATGACATTGAAAGGAATGATTAAATCTGGAAAAAGTTAGAGGACAAGGGTTTAATGATTTAATAATTTATCTTTCCTCATTACTCCTTCTAAACCCATTTTGTTGATGTGGGTTTTATGACCTTAGCCAACAAAGGTAATGTGACCTAGATTGGGGCTCTTTAAATAACCAAAGCTATTTGGGATGGCCACTCGCAATGGTCTTTAATGCTTTGTTGGCTTAAATGCCTCTTCCTCTTTTGAAGGAGAAGATAAGGGGCTTTCCTTATCACTATCATACAATTAATCTAAAACTAATATTTTTGTTCATTTACCTATTCCACAAGTTAAATAATTACTAAAATATGTTACAAAGAAGACAATCCAGAAACTGAAGTGACTGGCGATAATAATGAATGATGTTGTTCTCTTCATGCAAATGTTGAATATTTAAAATGTGAATTGAATACTAAATGTAAACTAACAATGTTATTGTAAATCTAGGATCGTGATACTTCTTGACGATATAAAGTAAAAGATAAAAACTACAACAATGTAATCCTTCAACCTTTTAAACAAAGATAGATCAAACTAGACTTGTTTAAATGTTTCAACATCAAAAATTACCAACAAATGCAAACAATAAAGCACTAACTATTGCCTAAATTCTCGGCCGAGGTAAACTAGAAAGATAATTGTTACAATTTCCAAAGATTAAATGATATTTCAATTAGCGATTATGAAAAAATCAAGAGATAAATAAGAAAATTTAATAACACATTCGAATGTGCTACAACACAAATTTTAATTCAACTTATATAAAATGCCATCCTTTACAACCTAAATTCTTGGATGCAATTCATAGTAACCTGGAACGAAATAATGAACAGATCAAGGTCACCAGTAGGACACAAGTCGATAAGAACATAGAATGAACTAATGACCAGATCAATGTCACCAATAGGACACAAGTGATTGAAAGATGATATAATCCAACATAAATATTTTAAATTGAACTAACAGAGATGAAAATATATGCAAATAAATTCATTGTTTATTCATGGATCCAAGTTAGTTAATGATAGTTTCTTCGTCTTTGAAACTATCAGAAATAAAATCAAAGAAAGGTAAAAGCGTGATAACATAAACTATGGAAAAGAGAAAATATATATGTATTTATTGACCGAATAAAACTAGATGAAGAAAACTTACATAAAAAAATTCAAGTGAAAAGTTCCATAGTCACCATATGATAAATCACCATTTATTTTGAGTATTTTCTCCCCTACAACCAATGACCTTCTAAATTGCAAAACTATATGCTTACAAATATCGATACCCTACCCTTACTACAAGATACATGGCCTCCTTTGATAATAATACATATGTAATCACCCTAAAATTTTGTTTGACAATTTACTTTCAAAGGGAAAATTGATGAAAGGAGATTTTGGGGTAAACCAATTTCCAATTTCTTTATAAATTTCGACCCTGAGGCCTATGGGTTATGGGCCCACAAACCTATCAGAAGTATAAATTGAAGCCTTAAGCCTTTAAACTGGGACCACACTTCATATCAGAATACACAGGAATTACATGGGAAACACAGGTACGAGCGCCCAAACACATAAGGCCAAACTTCAAAAACATTATGTCCACATCTATAAATCGTCACGTCCACACTCCTGGTCCATTTCCTTCCCACTGCGCTCTCCATTCACTGATCTCCACCGTCCATTCCATTCTCCAATCCAATGGCTATCAGCGTACTGCTTAATTGGCCCACCAGCGTATCGCAATTCCATCTCTGTCATCCATTTCTTTCTCTGATCCAATGGTCAATATCCACTCCGAAACATCAAAACAGTTCGTTGATCCTCCACCGTCAATCAACTCATGCTAGATCCAACGGATGACATTGATTTCAAGTGGAAAAATAGTACAAGGATTAACCGTCCGAAAAAGCGGTTTCCTCTCTCCTTGCTGCTACATGTCACTTAGTTAGCGGAATCGGGTGACCACCCTTCAACACCACTTACCGCTTAGATCTTTCCCGAAATACCACTTCCTGTTATGAAACTACCTCTTCGCGAATTATCTTCTTCACTCTTTCATCACGTGATGACCGTTGATCTATTGATCTATCAATCAGACGGTCGACATCCATTTCCTCCGCCATTCCTCCTTAACTTGATTTCACTTACTTTTGATGGATTTATGCCTCATCCAGGGTTCCTGCAATACGTTGTTATGACACCCATATCACAATCGACTTGACATCTTTGGATCGCCATCGATCCTACAGTGATCGATAATCGATCAACACACTTACAAATGGGATTTAAGACATCATCACATATATACATAGATAACTCAAAAATGCATTATTACATAAACACACATGGAAATCCACACAACACACATCTATTCATTATACACAGTACAGTTACATCCTAAGACATTTTAGCCTTAGTAACAGTTCTCCTCTCGACTACATTATGGATACTCTATATCTGTCTCTCTATATTACTCTCTATTTGTATACATATGGGAGATTACATTAAATAAGTCTTCTAGAGACTTTATCCATTCCATCATTTTAGCCTTGTTTTAACAGAATTTGCCCGGTTTATTCCGATGGTCCACGTCTCCTCCTTGCTCTGTTTCAAAATTTTTATTTTGATTAAGGGGGGTCAGATGCTCCTGCATCAAAAACTGGAATACTTCATCATAATAATTTTTTCAGACATGATTTGCTAAATATCTCAATTGTTAGATTAAAATCATCCTTCGAAAAATCGAGCTTATTGTTAACAGGAGTAAAACCAATTCTCATTTTTATCAGATGTTATTCTTCAAAGATCGAACTTAATGGATCCTTCATTTGATTATGTTTAACAAAATGTTTTCCTTTGTTCCTTCTATAATCTAATTTGTGGTAAGAATCCATTAAAATAGTTTCAATCTTATTAGGCTTATCATCTTCCTCAGATATCTGTAGTCTCACATGATTTTTCCCTTGCCGAAGACTCTTTTAGTATTTTATTAATTTGGGATTTTGAGCAGTGATCTTCCATCATGGGTTATTAGTGTTGGATACACATGTAATGACCAACATAGATAAAATTAAGTTTGATCATTGGATTCATAAAAAATGTCACAATTATATCAATAAAGATCTTGATAGTCTAAATTTGGAATTCTGCAATAAAAAAGGTCATTAAATAAACACGCTTATAATTTCTTTGTAATGCCATTTTTTATTTGTAAAACAAAATCTAGTCAAACGCACTTAAAACCGCAATATAAAGCATGAAAATCTAACAAATTCATGTTTAAGACAATTTTATATTGATTATAGTGTCAGAGTATGCACAACAGAAAGCTTAATAAACACACATAGTAGAAAAAACATGAGGCAGCAACTTTAACGTGGGTCACCCAACCAATCTGGGCTACATCCACCAAACAGAGGCATCGATAATCTTATTACTCAACAGGAGATTACAACAACAGATTTGAGCCACCTTCTCATCTCTCAATATTATTTGCCTCTATGGGCTTACATATTATAACTGGGAGTAGAAACTGAATCATAAATTCACTAACAACAAATATGGGATGCAATAACTCCTCAACAGGATTAAATGGAGTCAATTTAGCAACAAATCCTATTGTTGTCACATTCACAAGTTTTTCTCCAAATTTAATTAAAAGAAATCTCAACAATCTCCACCTTGACAACAATTAGCCTAATACCCTGTTCCATTATTAGTTTTATCTTTTCTGCAAGCCAAGAGAAGCCAAACACCATCGTAGCTTCTCTAAGAAAATTGGTTTCGTGAACATGTCTGCAGAGTTTTCCTTTGTATGCACTTTTTCAAGAGAGACTCCCCTTTCAGTGATTACCTGTCTTACAAAATGGTACTCGATAGGTATGTGCTTTGATTTACTATGATAGGATGGATTTTTAGCCAAGTGAATTGCACTTTGACTATCACAAAATAACTTGATGTTATCCTGCAACCTACCAAACTCACCAAACAAACCTTTCAACCAAACCGCTTCTTTGCCAGCATGTGAAGCAACTATGTATTCTATTTCTGTAGTGGATAAAGCAACAATGTTTTGTAGCTTTGACATCCAGCTTATAACTCCACCTTTAAGAGTAAAGACATACCTTGAAGTTGACCTTCTCTTATCCAAATCACCCGCAAAATCAAAATCAACATATCCACAAATAAATTCACTACTTCTGTTATAAGTGATACAATAATCATTTGTGCCTCTCAGATACCGAGGCACCCATTTCACTGTTGACCGGTGTTCTTTTCCTGGATTTGCCATATACCTGCTGACAACCCCAACTGCATGTGAAATATCTAGTCATGTAGAAACCATCGCATACATAAAACAACCTACTACATTGGCATATGGAATTCGAGACATATATTCCTTTTCTTCATTTGTATTAGGATATAAACTTGAAGAAATCTTAAAATGGGAAGCTAAAAGGACTGAAACAGGATTCACATTGGCTATACTAAACCTCAAGAGTATTTTCTCAATATACTTATTTTGTGATAGCCACAGCTTACCATTGCTCCTGTCGCTGAAAATATCCATGCCCAAAATTTGTCTTACTGCTCCTAGATCTTTCATATCAAATGTCCTAGCCATCTGAGCCTTTAACCTATTGATCTCACTTATGCTTTTGCTTGCTAAAATCATATCGTCAACATATAACACTAAGATAATGAACATGCCATTATTCAATTTCTTAAAGTAAACATAATGATCATATTCACTCATATAATTTTGACTCATCGTGAAAGAATCAAATTTCTTGTACCATTGTCAAGGCGACTGCTTCAGACCATACAATGATTTCTTGAGCCTGCAGACAAATTTCTTGTTGTGATCTTGAACAAACCCTTCCGGTTGTTCCATATAAATATCCTCATCTAAATCTCCATGTAAAAATGCAGTTTTAACATCTAGTTGGTGTAATTCTAAATAAAGTAAAGTAACTAATGCTAACACAATCTGAATTGAAACAATTTTCACAACTGGTGAAAATATCTCATGAAAGTCGATTCCTGCTTTCTAAGAAAAACCTTTTGTGACTAGCCTTGCTTTGTACCTGTCCTCTGTATCATCAACACCCCATTTCAATTTGTAAACCTATTTACATCCCATAGTTTTTCAGTCTTTAGGAAGTTCTACCAGATCCCCTGTGGCATTCTTGTCTAATGCCATCATCTCGTCCTTCATAGCCTCTTTCCACTTATCACTTTTAGAACCTTCTACAGCTTCCTAATAGCACAAAGATTCATCATCATTAGCGGTTAAAGCAACTAAAGTAACATAATCATCATACCTTTTGGGAGGACGTTTGATTCTTGTGGACCTCCTTAAAGATGTTTCTGGTACTTCCACAATTTGCTGATTATTATCTATAGGGACTTCTTCATGATCTACATCTGAAACATGTCCATGATCTACATCTGAAACTTGTTCATGATCTGCATCTGAAACTTTTTCACCTGGACTATCATTAGTATTTGAACTGGTTTCAAACTAAATATGTTGAAACTTAGGTACATTATCATGTTTCAATTTATCATCTACATCTGGATTATTGAGTGAAGATGCATTGAATTTAACATCTCAGTTAATGATGATCCTGTGAGTAGTAGGATCCCACAACTTGTATCCCTTAGTCCCATCACCATAACCAACAAAGATATATCTTTTTGATTTAAGATCTAATTTAGAACACTGATGTTTCGGAATTATATCATATGCATCACAACCAAAAACTTTCAGTTTAGAATAATCACAAGAATGACCTTTCCATACCTCTTGAGGAATTTTGCATCCTATTGCAGTTGATGGTGATCAATTTATCAAATTACAAGCCATAGATACTTCTTCTATCCATAATTCCTTCCGCAAATTGGTGTTACTTAGCATACTTCGTGCTCTTTCTAAGAGAGTCCTGTTCATGCATTCAACAACTCCATTTTGCTGAGGAGTATAAGCAGTAGTTCTATGTCTTTCGATCCCAACTTCCTTGCATTAATTATCAAATTCCTTTGAATTAAACTCACCACCATTGTCAGTTCTTAAACATTTAATGGTTCTTCCAGTGATATTTTCTACTAATGCTCTAAACTGCTTGAAAACTGTGAATACAACAGACTTTCTTTTCAACATGTAGACCCATACTTTCTTAGAGAAATCATCTATAAAAGATACAAAATATGTTCCTACATATGAACTTGTAGGATAAGGACCCCAAACATAAGAATGGTTATAATCAAGAATTTCCTTACTAGTATGTTTTCTAGTTTTAAATTTCTGCTTGCCTTGTTTCCCATATATACAATGTTTGTAGAAATTTGACTTAAAAGACTTTAAACTAGGAAGTAACTTACGATCAAATAAAATTTTTAATCCTCTTTCGCTCATATGGCCCAACCTTTGATGCCATAGACGAGTAGAATTACTATCGTTTTCAGATACTATAGAAGCATGATCTGATTCTATTCTTCCTTCTAACTGAAAAAGATTTCCAACCTTCTTTGCTTTCATTACTAGTAAAATTCCTTTATAAACTTTCATTACTCCACCTTGAATAAAGGTTTTATATCCATTTGTGTCTAGTACTCCTAGTGAAATGAGATTTTTCTGAGTTCAGGCACGTGTCTTACATCAGTTAATATTTTATTTGTCGCATCAAACATTTTAATCTGGATGCTTCCAATTCCCACAATATTACATGTGACATCATTTCCCATGTAAACTACTCCATCATTGATTGATTTATAAGTTTTAAACCATTCTCTATGAATGCACATGTGATTTGATGCACCAGAATCTAACAACCAATGTTGATCATGATTAGACAAACTAACTGATAACACTTCATCACTCATACCTGAAACGGATGTTGAACCTGTATTTGTCTTGTCTGCTTCTTTCTTTTCTATCGAAGAGTCTACTTTGGATGTTTGCTATCTCTTCAAACAGTCCTTCTTCAAATGTCCTGATTTGCCACAAAACTAGCACTTTACCTTACTCTTCTTCCCTTTCGATTTTGACCGCGAGTTGTCATGCTTACTGAAGCGTCTTTCTTTAGAACGACCTCTGACCGTCATTGCTTTTGATGTAGAGGTTTATGAATTTGACATTTTCCTTGTTTCTTCAGATAATAAAGCTCCAACAACATCATCAAACTCAAGGGTTTTTGAAGAACTAAGACTTATAGAAGTAACAAAATGATCCCATAACTTGGGCAACGAGCATAATAAAATTACAGCTTTATCTTCCGATTCAAATTTTACTTCTATACTTTCTAACTGCACTAAGAGAGTTTTAAAGGTATTCAAATGATCAGTAATAGATGTACCTTCCTTCATGTGCAAACTGTACAACTGTCGCTTCAGAAGAATCCTATTGGTTAAGGCTTTTTTCATGTACAGATTTTCAAGCTTTCTCCACAAACTAGCAGTACTTTTCTCTGACATGATGTTAAACAAAACATCATCTGCGAAACACAATCGAATGCCACCTAGTGCTCTTTCATCCATGTCACTCCATTCATTATCTTTCATGGTGTATGGTTGTTTGGCTTTTCTCAACAGTGCCTTCACCACGTCTTGTTGCACGAGTAGATCATACATCTTAACTTTCCGGATATCGAAGTTGTTTTTTCCATTGAACTTCTCGATCTCAAATCAAGCACTTTGTGTTTTTTACATTTTAATTTGCCTTTTTAATCAACTTAACAATTTCATAAAATTCCACAAACTGTAAATTGCAAATACCAGTGACTAGCAAACGAATCGAACAACATTTCAATACTGCTAGCAACGAGATAAAAAAAAACTACCTTGCATCCATTCGAGCTTTGCAGATGAAATGGCGGAACAACGTTTTAATATTGAATCCACGCAGGTTGAGACCACGCTACCTTCAAGAACACAACTCCCTTCTTCACACAGATCTGCGTGGGCAATCAACAGCCACGCAGTTCCACCGGCCACGCAGTTCAACCTCCAGCTCACGTGCTCATCAGTTTGAACTTGCAGTGAATTATGTCCAGCGAATCACCACGATCTTCATAAGCCGACGAGCTGAGCCGACAACCTTAGTTGAGCTGAGCCGAGTCCAGCTCGTTCAACACAGTCGCAGGTCTGGTTAAACAACAAAATAGATCTGCAAACATGTTTAGGCATAGTCGCAGTTCGCTTCAACAGATCAGGAGGCCTCGTCCACCATTAATCGAGCACATACCTCAGAAGCAGATTCACACCAGATTCTCATCTATGGCAGATGACGAAGAGCTCAATCAAGACACGAAACACCAGATCACAGTAAAATGAAGTTGGAGGTTCGCTCTCACCCACGGCCTGCACCTTTCGATAGGACTCAACACTGACCTGCACTCTTCCTATGTGCTCAACAAATTCCAAACACCAAACAAGCTGCTCACCTAGCGATCTTAGTTTACACTTCACGCAGAGATTTGCACCAGCTCATAGCGCTCCTCTCCACATAGCATATACTCAGCAAGCAGGCAGCGTATACAACGCTCTGATACCAATTGTCAGAGTATGCACAACAGAAAGCTTAATAAACACACACAGCAGAAAAAACATGAGACAACAATTTTAATGTGGTTCACCCAACCAATCTGCGCTACGTCCACCAAATAGAGGCATCGGTAATCTTATTACTCAACTGATTACAACAACAGATTTGACCCACCTTCTCATCTCTCATTATTATTTGCCTCTACGGGCTTACATTTTATAGCTGGGAGTAGAAACTGAATCATAAATTCACTCACAACAAATATACGATGCAATAACTCCTCAGCAGGATTAAATGGAGTCAATTTAGCAACAAATCCTATTGTTGTCACATTCACGAGATTTTCTCCAAATTTAATTAAAAGAAATCTCAAAAGTGTGTTTAATTTGATTAGTTTTTAAATTATTTCATGCGTATCCTTCCCTTTTCCGAACGTTTCGTTCCCACGCAGTCAACAAA
This sequence comes from Pinus tabuliformis, assembly GCA_031772625.1. NCBI lineage: Eukaryota > Viridiplantae > Streptophyta > Pinopsida > Pinales > Pinaceae > Pinus > Pinus tabuliformis. The sequence continues at coordinate 688,945,237 of CM062811.1, forward strand.
ATCGTGACATTGTAAAATGCCAAAATCGGTTGAAGAATAACAATAAAATTTATTTACCGAATGTGACGAAGTTACGTTGATTGGATTTTAGTATTCATTGACACCGGGATATTGCATTACATTCAATACTCAATGCACATTGCGTAAGGAATTTGCTAAAATAGCTTGGTTTATGGTCGGTCAACATGAAGAGCAAATGCAATCATGATGAATCCTAGTGGCAATTCCACCTTTACAGTGTTGTAATAATACCTTGTAAGGCATATTAAATGAATTTTTATTTCAACGCAATATACGAATGAAATTGCATTGATGACATTTGCTCCATCACTTTATAAAACTCCAAACGTATATGTTATTTTGCATTAAAATGTATATATATATATATATATATATATATATATATACACGAGTACTTTTATCCTTATGTGATGATATATTTTTATTCAACCTTGTTTATGTTTTAAATTACGACACACATGTGTTATCTATATCATAAGTATTTACAAGTGTTCAATAATACAAATTTGTGGGATTATGTTTGAATTTATATTATTTACTCAATAAACATAGAAAAGTGATGCGGTATATATTAATATAATATTTATTTAATATTTTATTTTTATATAGACATGTGTAGAATATACATCATATGAAAAGGTAAGATATATAGTTTATAAGATTAATGTAAACATTGTGTGTGAGAGAAAAGCTATGATAGTTTACATGTGTGTCATTTTAATGTTAACTTAGAAGTGCAAAAGTGATACCACGTCATGGGTAGGGTGAACTAAGCCTTAGAAATAAAATCGTCTTTTCTCATGAGTTGAACAAAATAGTACTCAAACAATAAAAGTTTCAGAGAAAGTCCATTAGATTGGACCGCTAAGATCGTCCAAACCAATGTTTATGCAACCAAAAAGACAAAACAAAATGTGGTAGAGATAAGAAAAGTGGCAGGATCAAAATAAATAAGCAATTCAAGGGACATCCCTAATGATCATAATGAAATATATATCAATTCATAATCAAACTTCAAAGGAGAAAGAAGGATATAAAGCGTTATATTGTGGATAAGGGGAAACCATTGACCAATAAAGAACAATATAATGGGAGTTTTTCAAAATTTTCAATGGGGCAACTTCATTTTCAGTGAAAAAATAGGGGTGTTTCTGGTGGGCCAACATTACTCTAATTTTTTCATGTTCAAGAAAAATCTTCTAGGGTAATGCAGGGAGTATTATTAGTGATTCTTACATGATAATTGGTACAAATTGAATATTTGAGATTTCAATTTCCTCACTTTATTGATTTGATGAAAAAGCCATAATATTTTTGGTTTTGATAAATTGATATTTCAGATAATCATGATGTTATAGCTATTAGCAATAGTGTTTGTAGGAAAGAATTGTGACTTTCGTAAAGAATGGAGTGGTAGTTTCTAAAATAAACCATTTTTCAACAATCGTAAGATGGATTATAACTAATATTATTTTAAGTGATGATATCATTATGTATCACTATTGTTACATGTAAAGTGGAATATTGTCAACCATAGTTTACAACGGGTAAGTTACTACAATAAAAAATTGCACCACTAAGACATTGTACATGAAGAACAGTGGGGTAAAGTGTTCAAAAAACATCACATCGTTTTAAATGTAATAGCCTCTAGTTAGTTATAATTTGAATTGAAGACGATGTTTCTTTTTCTAAAATTTCAATAATGGATAGGGTTGGCAGGAGGGAGAGGTGTTCTTCTAAATCCCGAAGGAATAATTGGGGATAAATTCTCATGGGGCCTTGGTAGGTAACCCAATAATCAGGGAAAAATGTATGGGACCTATCTTGGATTAACTATAGCCCAACATCGAGGTGTCCAAGGCCTTACCATACTGGGAGACTCTTTCCTAATTATTCGTAACTTTATAACCAATACCTCTCCAAAAGGTAACATGTTAAGTTTGTTGTTTCATTGTATCAAAGGTATCCTCGAATGTTTCACTAGCCCCCACTCCTTTGATATTCTAAAAAGCCCTAACTTTGAAGTACATCTCCTTGCTAATAAGGCTTGTCTTTTGGCCGAAGGACAAATTGAAATCAATGGCATTATTGGTTGTGTTATTATCCCCTAATTGTGCTCATGGTTGACTACATAAAATTTTAAGGATGGAGATATTTCTTAATATTTAACAACCTTGGCGAATATTACTAGCCCATAATATGAAAACTTTAAAATTTTTGGCAACATTTCTATAGAAATATTCAAATTTATTATGATTTTATATAGGCCCTATAATATTTTGGTGATTTTAGAGGTTAAATAATTCTATACTATTAAGATTTGGGCGAATCACTTTAAAAAAAATGGAAATTGGTGAATCTTTGTTTTTTGGAAAAAGAATGGAAAATTAGCCCACCTGCAAATATTAGCCCCTAAAATTTTCCCTATGTTTTAGATATGTATCCCTAATAATAATTTATGTTCTCATATTCAATTAGTGCTAATGATTGGCTCCCTATTAATCCCTCCCAATCATTTGTTTCCCCTCCCTATTTTGATTCCCCTACATTTTCCCTAGTTCGTCATGATATAGTAATCAAAAGTTTTACCTTGGCTTATCCACAAATGATTATAAGAAATGTTGTAAGCTGACTCAGCATGGTATCTCTTGGGCATCATCTTCATGCAAGCATGCTGCATTTATTGGCATTTGCAGAGATCAATATCATCCTTAGGAAATATTTTAAGAGATCAATATCATTATAATTTTGCTAAGCTGGGTCCCTGGTGAGCTGTTTTACAACCTCTCATGTGTCCAGTAATCATGGGAAGCATGGTCCAGGGTGGTCCACATTGAACACTCAGTGCAAGCGAAGGAATGGGGAAATGTTGTGCTCCAAAGCATTGTTTCCCACAACCTTTGTGTGGGCTCTTGTAAGGCATTCTTTCTGTAGATGCAACAAGACTTTGTCGCCCACTTGAAACTTATGTGGTACCTGATGTTGATCATGTCACTACTTGTGCTTGGAATTTTCAAGAATGGAGTGGCGATAGATCGCCCCATTGGGAAAAGGTGCTCTAGAAGCTAGATCAGCCAAATGCTTGACCTGACAGTGCAACGGTACCCCTGTGGTTGAGGAGAAGATGACTGTATCCCTCTACTGCTACTGCATGGAGGAACCCTTCATGGGGGTCATGGATATGGTGATGATCTTCCCCTTAGTTTGGGAGCGAACCAGATAGAAAATGAATTTCCTAGTTTGCGAGATGAGCTTGCTGCATTTCTTAGCAATGACCAAAGACGTGGCGGTAGGTGGGGCTACCTCCTGTATCCTCTATAATGAATTACCCAACGTAATAATAAAAGCGCGAGGCCTTGACTCATACACGACATCTCGCCTCCATAAGTATGGTTTGTCTAATAATACATCACACACATCCAGAGGTGCAACATCACACAATACCTCATCTTTGAAGGGCTTGATGTTGTATGGAAGGCGACACTACTGGCAGACTCAGAGATCTTGTCCTTGGTGAAGCCATCCGACACTGTACAACTACGGGTGTTATGTAGTCAGTAGGTCCAACCACTTCATGACCTCTGCTGAAATGAGGTTCTTTTGGCTCCCACTGTCAACAATGAATTGTAGCGGCGAACCCTTCACCCACATTTTTGAGTGGAAAAGACGCTCCCCCTCCTCTGGATCTTTGAGCTCATTCTTTTGGATCTTAGCAGTGGCAATAGTGGTGCTGGGCTCTACATCAATGATCTACTTCCCTTTGCCATTGCCCTTGTCGACTTCTAAATCAAGATCGGAACATGTATCTGATTTTGAAGCCTTCAACTTAGCCACCAACTATTGTTTGGTCCAACACTCACTTGTGTTGTGAGTTGGGCTCTTATGGAACTCACACCACTTTCCTATGTCCTTCTTCGACTTTGTGGTGTTGTTATTTTCTTTCAGCTTCGACGAGCTGTCTTGGGTCACTTTACTTTGTCTTTGCCTTTTGGTCTTCAGATTTTCAGATCCAAAGTCTCACTTCTTTTGTTTAAACTTCTGCTCAATTTTGACAACATATTGGTATGCCATGTCGAGTGAGGAGATGTTCAAGAAATCCATCTCGTCCTTGATGTATCTGTGTAGGTAGCCATGGTATTTGAGTAGCAAATGCGGCTCAGAGTCCTTGATACCAAATTGTGTGTGAAGGGTATGAAAAATGTTTGTGAACTTCGACACATCTTGGTCCCTTCCTTGCCGCAGCGTGGTCCACTTTATGTATTTGTCTACATAGCTTTTGATAGGGTAGTACTGCTCCTTGATGGCATCCTAGAATGAATTCCAAGTGGGTGTGGCTAAAAATAGTGAGCTCGTACTTTCATCCTTCTACTCGCAGTAGGTTTCCCACTAGTCCTTAACATGGGGGGCTGCTTTGAGAAGAGCGAAAATAATCTTTCCCTGACTGGAAAAATAATTAACAAAAAATAACCTTCTACTAGATTTAACCATTTATCTAGGGAATTTGTGTCTATTTTACCCTCGAAGATGGGGATTTCAAAATTAAGTTGTACCTTAAAAGGTGTGGCATTTCCAAAGTAGTTGTTGGAAGCCAATGCGTCACCTCTAGGTAGCCGCTAAAGGATCTAGGAAAAGTTGTCCATCATCACATTCCTTTGCCACTCAAGGGCTTCTTTGAGCAAGATTTTGATAGGATCTCCTACCCCCACATCTTTCTTTTCATCTGCCATGAGAGGCTATCAGGATTTACGAGGCTAGTCTTGAAAAGGTTTGACCAATTCAATCCCTAACTCCTTATACCCTGACCTCGCTGGGGACATGGAAAGAAAAATAGAGAAAAAGCAAATTTCTCTGATACCACTGATCTGGATTTATGCAGGAACGAAAAAATTTACAGATATAACCAAAAATACAAAGATGCAACAGAAATAATGCTTCATTTCATTAATGTAAAATACTAAAATATGCTTACAAACAGAAATGGAAATAAACCAGGTAGGGTGATGGTAGCTTATCTCTGACAAGAGATGTGTTGGCTACATGGCTCTGAACTGTGTTACAATGAGGATCGAAGGCCTATTTATTTTTGAGAAAAAATGTAAAACCCTAAACATCCAAAAACTAACCCTAGAAGATGAAATGCCAAACTTTGGGCCCTGTTTGGGTAAATTGGTGCATCAACTTCCCGGGGTCATAACTTTGTCATACGATGTTTGTTTGATGTGCAAAATATCTCGTTATAAATATCTATCTGAGGACTATATCTTTGGGAAGAGAAACATCAGTCCATGGACCCATATTGCTCAAAGATTTCCTAAAAAAAATCGTTTAGGGCATCAAAACGGCTCCCGAAGTTTAGGACCCAAAAAACTGCTAAAAATAGAAAATTGTGCTACAATTTAGGAAACTTAAAAAATTAAAAGAGGTAGTTGTGGGGGTCCAAGTGGGATAGGTGGGTGGCCACCAACATCCACCTGGATCATTCGAGGCCTCTGTTCACAGTCGGGATAAAGGAAGAGAACCATAGTCAACAATAACATGCCTTTCCTTTCTAGGTTTTATGTTTCTATTTGGGCTTACAAGTTCTAATTAATATATTGGTACCTCTTGCTAAAACCTTCTGAGCATTTGAAAGTATATTGGTCACCTTGTCACTACTTTTTATTCATCTAGTCCTTCATTTATTACTCGACTCTAATATCATAGTGACTTTCTCATGGACATAATTTCATCAGCTTCATATATATGTGACCATTACAGGAAAGAACATGCACTTTTAATAGTGAAATCTATAACCTACATCTCATGCTTTACCAGCAAAGTTCCTTTAATTACAACACCCTATACATAATTGAGGTCAATCAATAGTGAATTTTAAACTTGGAGAACAATATTGGTGCTCTAAAAAGCATTATTGTGGAGCTTAAGCTTCACAGTCCCTAGTCAGCCAACCCAACAAGGGAACCGCCTTGGGACATTGACCTCAATCGCCTTGCAAATAGCTCTGACTAGGAGATTATGTAATTTCTGGTTTCAAATGTTTAGGGTGTCTGATTCAATTTTCTTGTAAATATACTACTATACTAATAAGGGTATTAAAACACTATGGGGATCTTGATGTAATGTGGGAGAGGGTAGATAGATAGAATTTCACATCGCATATGCCCATGAACAAACTAGCAATGGAACTCTGAAGTATTTGTTGTGACTGGGTGAAGATTGAATAAAAAGAGTACTAATTCATGTTCAAAGAAGAAAAATAAATAATGGAAAAGGGATTGAATCCCTTGTTTTCATTGATTGAGGGGTGACAACCATCATGAAACGTTTAATAAAATAAATGTTTGCTCGTTTTTCCCTTGGGGTTTTCTAGGGTAATATAGATGTACATTTATGTTCTTTCTGATTTGGTTATCTTGATTATACTGTAACCTTTCATAACATTGGAAATTAAATCATTCATCATAAGCACTCAATAATTTAACGTTGTTAATGGTGCAAAGATACAATAGATTGCATTGTGGTAACAACTTTCACTATGAATTTTATGTAAATAACTATTCTATTTCTATTGTTACTTAACATTATGATGACCAATTATGTATGTGAATAGCCATTAATGTGATGTTACATGTTGGAAAATTTTGATTAAAAAAGTAACCCTGTGTATTTTGTATGAGGCCTACTGAGGGATGTGGCAAGTGCTATGAGACTAAAGGTTGCAGCACTGACACCTCTTGGGTTCGGTAAGAAAAAGGAGTAAAGGTATGAAATTATTTGTATAAAGCTCATGTCTGATAGTAATGAAATTTCATTACAACTTATGCATTAGGATATATTTAATATGAAATGCATAATAGTGCTAATGTCTACCTTGAATAAAAATAGTGTTAATGAATGCTTTGAAGAATAATGGTGTTGATGGCATTTGAGTCATGATGATTGATAAAAGTTAGTTACAAAACATGTTGCATTGATTATAACTAAATTATGGATAATTTTGAACACTCACACAGTGAATAGTGATAGTGAGGATTAACTACTAGTTTTTGTATCCATACTCTTATGATAATGTTAATGATGCATTAAAAGGTAATTCTTGGAATTGAAATTCACTTCTTATGATTTTTATAAAAGAATGAATACATGCATCACTTTTACAATAATAAAAACATTGTGATAGTGAAAAGAACGTAGAAAAGTAGGGGATTTCCTTGGTGTTTATGGTAGCATTCTATAATTTTTAAGAAAAAATTAGAAAGAAACTCCTTGAATGTTGATTGAATTTATGATATTTTGGTGGCATGGTCTATTTAATATATTGCAATAAGTTATTGGAATATCCACCATTCAGTTTTTTGTTGAAGATTATTGTTAAAAGTTGTAAACAATTTGATAGTAGTAGTTCATACTCATATTATTGGCTTAATGGTGGAAATATGTTAATTTAATATGGGTCTGTTTCAAGCTTCTAAATTGTTACTAGTATACATTATCAATAGTCAATTAATAGTGGTATATGAGTATTCTCCTATGATGAAATATTTTTATAGGCTTTTATGCATATTAAGATAGTATGCAAGAAACTATGATGTCTACAAAAGTAGATATTTGTTTGAGCATACATAATAATGATTGTGAGTTCTTTAATTTTATAAAGAACTTATATCATGATAACAATAATGTATTATAAAAGGGATTGGCAAATACAAATGCATTATTATAATAAAAAGGAAAAGGAAAAGAGTTTGTCCTTTTATATGAACATGCATAGATGGTAACTTGTATGATAAGGGTAGCAAAGAATATTTGATAACTTAATAATGCATTGACCTATAATGGGAATGTGTGTGATCGTATACATTATCTATGTTCTAAAACTTCATCATAAAACTTGTATTATCAAGGTGTTTCGAAATACGCTGATCATTCCCAACTTCAATCATGACAATGTCATTATACATGTTAATGTTCCAGGGATGGTGTTAGCATGAATGCGTATGTATACATCATGCATCTAACAAAATATTTGAATTTTCATTCTTTAGAAATTCATCGATTCTATGTTAAGATTGTGAGTTGCACTATATACTGAACCTAATCAGTTAGGTCCATTATGTTGTAGAATTGTGGTGTCTTCTTTGTCACTATTAAAGAATACCTGAATGACATATTTTACTTAGTTCACATTATTGATTTCTTTGAATTGAAAGTCTAAATTATTGTCTTCAAGCTAGTAATTTTTCATCGTGACATACACATTTTCATAAAAATGGAATATCATTTTGCATAGATTAGAACTATGGTGGATGATAATGTTTGGATTAGAATGGCTATATATCTATTAGAAGGTCATGTTTCCTTGATTGTTGTTATGAAAAACTTTTCCATGGAAAATTTGTTTTAACCTTTTTATATATAGTCTGAAGAAGGAATCCTTATTTTCTATTCTTACTCTTAATGCATGGAAATGGTTTATGTATATGGAAAAGTAACACGATCAATGCCTTATTACATTGTTTAAGTATTGAGAAACATTGATGTATGTGAAAATTGAAATCCATCTCAAGTATATTCGGCAAGATGTTTTGTAAATAACATGATTTCGTAAAGTGTATGGTTCTAAGAAGCATAGTTGTGACTAATGTTGCTAGTATGATTAAGAAAGGGTATCTTATTCATAGCATAGTGACACTACCAAGATTTGGCAGCAGGAAATATAGGAATTAATGAAAGGTAAAAGGTTGAAATGAAATTTGTGACTAGAAATGTGAAGGTTTTGTAGTGGCTGCAAAACCCTCCAAAATTTTGGCCTACATCCAATTTTGGAGCCTCCCTTGAGTTTTTACTTGATGTTTTCAATCACTCGGCTCACCCTGTGGGATCGTGTGAGTCTTTCCACCCTCTTTGTTTGACCTTTCAATAAACAACTTTTTGCATGTTGGTCACATTGTCATGCTTGTAGCCATTTTCTAGTCATGCACAAGGCCTTCGCTTTGTGTGTACATGTTGTTATCGCTATGTAAACATCCTCTGCACTCACACACGAAGTTGTATGCACTATCACGCAAGCAGTGTCATGGTCGTTCAACAATCTATCACAAGCTACTTCATCAATAACGGTACGAAAAATGTTAATTTTCTTATACATAGACTTTATTTGGAAAGCCATATGATGAGGGAGTCGCTTTTTGACATTTAACATGTCGAAAGTGAGACTAAAGATTTAGTTGGATCAACTGCCCCAATCGGCGAAAGTAAAGCACTTCGTTGAGCTGGACACGACTGGAGAACCTCTAAAGTAGACATGGCGCATGGACTCTGAGCCAGATCCTCAACAATGGAGTAGTTCTGGCCAACCCTACCATTAGGATTAATAGTCGCGTGTTTAGCGTAACCTTTCGGTATCTATGGTATAGTCCTGACAGGGGGTTGCTCAATATGAAGGTCGGTATTTCTAGGAGCAGTTTTGTCCTTGGAAGTTTTGGCATCACCGTAATCACGTGACCGAGTGGTCACATGGACATTGGAACCCATCATGAAAACATTTGATGACTTTTCCCCTTCCTGGTTGCCCCCTGCGGAGGTACCAAGGTTTGAACTTGCGCCAGCAAGAAGTTGCTACCCTTGGGGAAAAGGGTTGGTTAACATAGCTTGAGAACTAGAAGTCCCTTGCTGCCCTAATAAGCACTGAGCATCTTCAATCTTGGGGCAGAGGTGAGTTAAATGGTCTCCACCACATAACTTGCATGGAAACTTGACTTTATTTTTACACTCATTTCTACCACCACCAGCATTATTGCCAGGATTATTTGCATCAGTCTTTCCATCTTGACTCTTTTTCTTATCTCGTCCTTTCTTCTTCCCATTGGAATTTTGATTTCCTGGGTCGGTAGATTGGACGACATTGACTAAAGAGGGTTGGGAAGATGAAGGGTTAGACGATGTGACTTGGTTGTTAGAAATGGTTTGTAAAGACAATTGCTGCAATTGGCTCAACAAGTTCACCGCATTTGTGTCTACCGATCCAACGATACCATCCGCATGGGGGCCTGGCTTCGACTTGGCTATATCAACCTTAGACCCAAGAGCATCTGGCAAGATTTTTTGAAGGATCCCAGACTGAGAGTAAATCAATTCTAATTACTGGGCCCTAAAAATAACTTGCTCCTTAGAATAGACTTCAGACATGGAGACATCCTTAGATATTTCAGGTTGTAAAGATTTCAAAAACCATGCGAGACGGTATTCTGGAGGGATTTCAGCTTTAATGAGCCTCTTTATCCATCTCCATTCCTGAATATAGTTAGAAATTTGGGTTTCCTTTCCCGACGAAAAGTGGCCAGAAGTTTAGTTCCGGCATCATAACGGACAGGCAACTGGAAATGATTTAAGAAAATATTAGCTAAGTCAGAAAAAGATGTAAAGCTGCCTCCTAGAAACTCTATATACCACTTGGCCGCATTACCATTCAAGGTGCATTGAAAAAGTCTTAACCTAATCGAGTCATCAATAAGGGAGTTTGATGAGCACCACAAATGGAATGTGGTTACATGGTCACCTGGGTCTTCACCCCCGTTCCCTTCGAATTTTGGAATTTCCGAAGGGAGTTTGGTTGGGACTAGAGGATAGGCCGGGTAGTATTTTATTGGATCGTTTGTTAATTTTGTGAGATCTAACAAGTTCAAAGTTGCCAGAAAAGGAAGCCTAGGAGGACCTTGGGGATTCCACCCAGACTGGGCGGGGGCCCCAAAGTTCTGAAAAGATGGACCTAGATTTTGGAAGGCACCAGGCTGCCTGAAATATCCAATAGAACCGGCTGAACCAAAAGGCAAGTCTTGTGATCTAGCAAAATTCAGAGTTTGACCAACTCTGGCCGCAAAACCTCCATGACCGGCGAAGCTTCCTCCTAAAGTATTATATGGAGTGGATAACCCCTGATAAGGATTCCAAGTAGTAGCTAAGGGTGGAATGCTTCGAAACAAACTAACTGTGGAGTATGGCCAATTCCCTTGTTGGCCGAAAAACGGATTCCCAGTTCCCATGCCACTAACCGCAAGGTTAGTCCAACCTTGGAAAGGATTGTTGCTTTGTCCTGTAGAAGAAAAAAGCATAGATCCTACTGTCGGGTTGGAATGTGGTATATGACTACTTCCAAAAGGAAAACCCTGGAATGAAGCTGATCCACCCATCATGGATGTGGAGGCACTAAACGAAACTGATGGAATACCCTGTGAATGAGTGCCAAATGGGAAGAATGCAATACTAGAAACATTGGCTTGTGAATTTCCACTCGTAGATGGAATGGAGGTAGACCCAACAAAAGATGTGCTAGCAAAAGACCCAAATAAAGATGCAGAGGGGATGGAAATGGTTCCTCCCCTTTGTACTGATGTTGGAGTATGCATAGTTGTAGCACTTGTAGTAGAAGCCATGCTTCCAGTAGTGGTCGTCGATGGTAAGTGTGTAGTGTGACATGGACTTGACGGTCTATGCATCGGAGTCCCAACGTATCGTAATACTTCCAGATAGCTAGAAGGTGAGGGAGAATTCAGAGCCGCTAATGACTCTTGAAATTCTTCTACTTCTATGTTATCTTTTGTCTGAAAGAGAACTCAAGAAATAACTAGAGTGTTCCTCTCTTGTTTTGTGGAAGTACCAGGCCTATTTTGAACACTAATGTCTCTATGAGGAGGATCAATCCCCGATGCATCAACTGCCACGAGACGAAACCCATCGGCAATATTACTTCTGTGCCTTCTAGGAGAAAGGCTCTAAACTTGGTGGTGAAAGACCACGAAGTCTTCGAGACCATCTAAGTGATCGGTCAGGAACTTTGAATTTTTTATTAAGATCCAACTAAAGACTCAAAAAACTGAAAGCTAGGCCAACTAGGAGCATAGAGCACACACTAAAATGTCCCTAAAAGATATCAGCCAGTCAAACAACTTTCGAGTATTTCCGCTCTGGGTGATGAGGACAGGACACCAAAATACAAGAAAGTGAAATAAGGGGCCTTTCGAAGATAGTCCGGGATAATGACGGCCAAGTCCTATCAGCAAAGGTAAGATAGGAAGTTACACTGACCTCATAACAATAGCCTGCGCTGGTGCAAGCCCCCAAGCTTCGCAAGGGTGCCCTCCAGTAGTACCATTGAGAGCGATACAACGTCGACCTTAGGTGCCACGGGATTCCCCTCCGCAGCCACCTGTGTAGATCCCTAGGAGTAGCAACTAAGGTTACCAACTCGTATCAGAAGCCAGGTGGAACAGTCTTGAGGTTAGATCTGACAAGTAGGAGAGGGGGTATCTCTCTTCCCTGTCTTCAAAAACCCTCGTGCTTAACTCCCAGATCTGGAGCTTTCCTGGTCTCCCTAACACTATTAGATTTCCACTCACTATATAGACTCCTTTGTTTGACAGTTTAAATGGCCTTGGAGAGTTATCTCTCCACTCGCCTAATCCAAGGCCCTAAAACATCCTAAAACTTGTTGGTGTGTCTAACTTGACAATTATAAAAGGTTCTAGTATATTTTAATTAGCACTTGTTTTTAAATGGGTTGTTCTTTAAGTCAAGGGGTAAGCAGAAGTGAAACTAGTGGTGTTTTGACGCAAAAGAAATTAATAAAAACCAAAGTACATGCAAATGCACTTGTTCTCATTTTTTGATGAAAGAAATTTCTATAGGGCTTAGAGGAACTTAAAAAAAAAACAACAAATTTTTCTTTTCTTTTCTTTTACTCACGCTTCACACTCACAAAAATTAACAAAACTATAGATGCCTAAAAATATGTGCAACTCTATCCTAATGCAATAAGTACATGCTGATGCGAGACTTAAGACTACTCTAAATCAAGAAATGAAAGTCACTTTTTTATCAATTTTATTTTGCCACTTAAAATGTCTAGATGGAATATGAGTTGCTACCATTCATTTCATCTAAACACTAAAAACAAGTTTCAAGACAAACAAAAATGCACTTTCATTCAATAAAAGGAAACTAAATCAAAACAATGTTTAAGAAAGAAAAACTAAGTTTTTCAAAAAGTTTTTCTTCAAAAGCAAAAACAAAAATGTCTTTTCAAAAGTGCTCTCAACAAGACCGAAACTTTATGATTGAGAAAATCGGCACCAAACACTTTTCAAGCTAACAACACAAAATGGATGAAAACTCAACAACAAAGATGTGTTTCGAGATGCTTTTGACAATCAAAAGCAGTAATGAGAGGTTTGGCAACAAAGACCAAAAGATCAAAAAGACAATTTTCAAGAAATTTTCATTCAACAACTTTCGAAAGCAAGAAAGTAGATGGTTGCAAAAATGTAGTTTTAACAAGCAAACACAAAAGGTCACCAAAACAAGATTTGACACAAAGACTGAGATCAGCCTTTCTGCTCTGGCAAAAAAGAGCAGCCAAGACTCGTAACAAGAAGTCTTGTGTGCTTATCAAAATGATGACGCTTGCAAATAAAACCAATAAGACCAACACTTTCCAAAATCAGAGAGAATTTGAAATAATATACTTGCTGTAAAACTAAAAAATGATATTGAAAAGTAACTGTTTAGGACTGAATCAAACCAGCAGATAGACCTTCAGAAACAAAAAGATTTAAAAAATCTTCAAAATTGCAAGATATACACGACTGTATTGATGTACAGCTACGTGTATACGCAACTGAGCCTAAGGAAATCTACGTATAAGCGGGTTCACTTCAGGAAACATGCGTATATACGCTTTTGTAAACAAGAAAAACAATGTATATAAAAGATTTCAAGAAAAAATAAAAAACAGTCTGAAGAAACTAACCAAACTTATAATTCAAGTTCCTACAGGAACAGAATACATAGCAATAGCAAGCAAACAGATAGTTGAGCCCTGATTGGCTTGAATAAGCCCAAACTAGGAACAACAATACTGTTGTCCCCAATGGAGTCGCCAATTCTGTTAAGGGACAAATTTGGCTAGGGTCTTTGGGTTGAATCCCTAACAGATCAAAGGTTGTCTATACAGAGAAACACACATTCCATACAACCATAACACTAAGATAAGCAAACTATACGATAAGGGGGGTACCTGGGGATCCTACGTTCGAGAAGAGCCTTCCAGGGTCCAAACCCTCTTGGAGTTCATTTTGCCCCTTCAACCTACAAAACAATCAATTCAAGAAAGTACAACAGTATATGGACTAAACATCATAAAGAAATCATCTTCATAGTATATTGAAAGGTAGTTAGTTATGCAATTAAACAACCATTCACATATGAATCATAACATGGATATCATAAACATGAAGAAGATTTATATCAGGAACAAAGACAAGTGTTTCTTTTATTATAGACAAATAAAGTACAGAAAGGAATATTTCACCTAATTTGTCCTTTCGTAGGCTCCAAGCGGAACCGTCCTCTGGATTCGTCCAGTCTCAAGCCCTTAACAAACTCCTTCCATGACTTACTCAATGATATCTCAAATGGTAGATAGACATCATCACACAAGGAAACAAGGGTTTCCTATAAATGGGGGAAGTGTAGGAGGCACTAGGATCTTCAGACCTAGTCAGGAAAATCTCAGCATAATAACCTTTCTCTCTCTTCTCTCCCCCTTTAGGCCTTCCCATTGAAGACTTTTTATACTTCTCCCAAAGTAGTTTTTTAGTTGGGAATTCATTGGGAACAGTTGGGCCACGGGCACTAACAGGTGATTAGCAGGTAAAACCCACGATCTCCGCCTGAAATTAAGGAGATTTAATTTTTTAAGTGTTTTAAGACATATATGCGGGTTGTGTATACACAGACCCGCGTATACACGCATTTAGCTTAGGGAAATGTTGCGTATAGGGAATAAAACATTGTTTTTTAAATTTTTGGACCAGGTCTGGAAGGAGGGGTTGCCCTGGGTCATGAGTGCAGCATCACCAACCTCAAGAGTGAGATTTGGAGCTATAACACCTGCACCATCAGTTATTCATGTTGAGCATATGTTGTCTTGATGGTTTGAGGCATCTTATCATCAAGTTATGTTGAGTGTGTGTTCGCAAGGTCACGTTTGCAAAAATTCACTTGCTCACACACTTAGTCACTTTGTTGAAGTTATGATGACTAGATCACCCTCTAATAGCCATAACTTCATCTTGCAATTGAAATGACCGACTGTCACCTAGAACAATGTAGAAGTGTCCAACAATCCATTTCAATATGCACTACCCGCAAACTGATCAATCAATCTTCCTACTAGTCAACTAGATAGTTTGACTGGGTAGTGACCCCAAGACTCACTCCCCTCAAAAATTGCATAGAAGCTGCAAACCTCTCGTGCTCCATTGACTGAAGAAACTATGCGGATAGGCCGAACAGACACCAAGTGTCCGTACCTGTCTCCCCTAAAAAATTGTTCAGTTTTTCCAAACACCCACCAGTCAGCTGGCCGACTCCTCACCCATAAAACTACACAAATTTCATGATCAAGCCCCTCAACAACCCAACATCCCTCTTAGCTCAGAAACTGCACCCAGGAATTGCATAGTTTTTTTCTCCAACAACCTCGTAGCCCGCTATCAGCTCCCTCTAGGAATTGAGTGGTTTTTGCTGCCAAGCCATCTCGCACCCTACTTCTAGCTCCCTCCAGGAATTGTATAGTTTTTTCTGCCAAGCCCCCTGAAGCTCGTAACCAACTCCCTCCAGGAATTGCACAGCTTTTGCTTCCAAGGCCCTCTATTGCCTTAACTACTTCCCTCTAGAAATTGTGTAGATTTTCTCTATAGCTGAGATAGGTCCCGTTGACAGTTATTGCTGATCCAGATTGTCCATATCAGTCCCACAGTGACCTTTTTACAATTTTCACTGGCAGTGCCCAGAGCTCACATCCCAACTTGAAACATGCCTCGTGCAGTTTGACAGCCTTGTCCTCTCTCGCGGTCACCTGCATCCAAAAGCGAACGACCATCCATCATGGTAGAGTAATCTATTTATGGATTTGATTTCACCTCGTCATGAGTGACTGCAGATACAAATACATGAATAAACATGACACGATGACATATGGGATGAATAAGGAGAGTACATGCAAAAGGATGTGCTCACAAACGAATGAATGAATGATGCATGCAAAGATATGTTCGCGAATGAATGAACATACAAAAACGCAAGGATGTGTTCACGAACAGACAAATGGATGAACATGTAAGGATGTGTTTGCAAATGGATGGACGAGGGGACATGCAAGGAGATATTTTTGAGAATGGATAGACATGTCAAGCATGCCAAAGTACAAGCAAGGAGAAATGTGCACATGCAACATCAACCGAACCCAATGACCATTGAGGACTCTGCACACCTTGCCATGTGGACGTAAAGCTGTGATACACCAAGAGGACATGCATCACTCAACAACACTGCAGCTCGGCATATACACCAACAACAACATGAACATACCATCACTGTCATGTCGAGTCGTGTTATGAGGCATGTCGGCCACATCGCTACTGTGAGGCCATACTATGTAATTCAATGTAATGTAATGTGGAAGTCCAAGAGACCCACATGTCATACGAAGAGTCATGTAAAGTTGAAGAGTCCAATAAGTCAAACAATCATGAGGGAAGTCGAATAGTGACACGGGCTAATGTTACCCTTGGCTATAAATACCCCCTAATTTGTACATGCAAAGGACTTTTTACCTTGGCTCCTCCCACATACCCTTGAGATTCTGTAATATTTTCTTTGAGGAGTGAGTAGTCACTCCAATGCCCCACATACGAGGTTAGTGATGTATGGTGTATCCATGTGTTTTGGAAATTTCACTTAATTCAGAAGCCTGTTAACAGCCCAACAGGTTTTCACACATGTGTTGTAACTATTTGTAAGATTAATCTTGCACACTTGTAATACATATTGCTTTAACCTGTATTTAACACTTGAATTCATTCAATTGTTCTAATACATATATTAATGAAAATGTGTTGTATATGTTGTTAGTGTTGTCCCGCCCATGTTGTTTACCTCCACGAACATCAGACAAAACCTGTTATGTAAACTTGTTATAACAACCATCGCACTCGCCCGGATTAACCCACTAAGTGTTGTATGTTCCATCTTCCGTTGTGTGTTTTGATTGCCTCATCCATGTGGATTTCTCCTCCGAAAGCTACACATGTCCTATTGTGTTGTGTTTTTCTAACACAATTGGGGCTTCCTCCCATCCGAATTCAGACTCACTCCCAACCTCTCTCTTCTTTGAAAGAACCTTGACAGAAGTAACACTAGCACTCACGAGGCACGTGAAGCTCATTTTTCGAAGACAAGGAAGACCACTTTCTCATGTTGAAAATCAAGGGCTAAGGCAAACATTTAAGATAATGGAAACTGGGCCATCATAACGGATTGGAATCCCACACCAAATGGTGTGAGGTCTAGTTGACGCTTCATACTGGGGAGATCCCCTAAATGTTGGTGATTCCAACACCGTCAACATTTCTAGTGCTAGAAGGAGGGCCACCAGTTGTTTATGGATGAATGTTCTCTCACACCCACTCATAAGTCATCTATTCAAGGTAGTAAATTGCACTCCATCTCACCTACGCACAACTATGCAGTTGGTTACTCGTCACCTCCAAGAATTGAAAATGAAATTTCGTATCAGCACATTCACTCCATCCTTCCGAGGAATCCAACATCTTCCATACACATCAAGAAAGCCAAAAACCACTCCCACATGGGTTGTTCTATCATTAGTGGAAGAAGTAGTTCTTGGCACACTTGAAGGTCTCGTAGAGGGTGTTGAGTATGGAGAGGACCCGCTGGTCTTCTGACAGGGACAATGAGACACCCTCATGATCTTGGTCTTAGACTCCAATGCAGGAGGTAGCGGGGAAGGCAACAAAGGAGGTAGAGGTGAAGACGAACCAATAGAATCTGAGTGAGAACCATCAGATTCTGAAGAAGTGGAGAAGGATGAAGAGAAAGAAGATATGGTTGACCAAAATCTGGAATGGATGAATCAGGGACCATTGGCCCTCCCAGGTTCTTTGCACAAGATGTCGAAGGGGTTAGAGAGGATGATAACAAAGTTTGACCCTGATAGTACAGTGAAGGCAAAAGATCACATGACAACTTCTACCTACAGCTGCAAAGACTTGAGGTACTCTACAATGACGTTTCATGTAGACTGTTCCCATGTACCTTTGATGGTAACGCAATTGCATGGTATCACATCCTTCTTGTCAACTCCATACAAAACTGGGGTATGTTCAAATGTATCTTTCTGGAAAATTTTGTTGATGACAAGACCCTAGCCATGTTACTCATAGAATTGGGAAGCCTGAAGGTGGTGGGGAAAGAAAAGGTAAAATATTTCAATTAGAGGTTTTTGTGCATATTGAATAAGTTCATAGTGGACACAAAATCTCATGACTCCATAACTGTCGATTACTACTTGTCTGCATTGCAAACTAGCATTGTGTAGTTCATCAAGCAAGCTACGAAACCAACACTATTAGAAAACTATGAAGAGGCAATCATTGTTGAAAAGGACGTATGTGTGATAGGGGTCATCAAGGATGATGAACCAGCAAAAGGACTCCAGAGATGCGAGCAGGAAGCCACAGGTTGTGGTGAGTAATCGTAATGACAGGGAAACAAGTGATATTGAGACCCTTACTCGTCTTGTCAAAAACTTGACAATAGAATTGTTCGAGCTCAAGAAAAAATCATTGACACATCTGCGAGTAGCCGACCACTAAGACAGAGACAAGGAAGCATGTCATTAGGCAACAATCATCTCCCGACTAAAACCATGCAGATCTTTGTGTTCCAACTCATACAGTGCGTGAACGAAGAATTCTATTCATTCCATGAAGATGATCACTTGGAAGGGTCTTTTTTGGACTGGAAGTGAGTTGCAGGCTTGGTATGCAATTGTGCACTTGACGTAGTGAGTAGCACATAGGGATAGCCAGGAGATACATAAAATGACGAAGATGTTGTGCCAGATGAGGCATGAAGCTCTAGGCATGTGGTAAACATGTATGAATGCTTGCAAGTAGCATAGAAGATGAATTCCAAGAAGCAACCCCAAATAAAAATGATCGTTACAATCTCAAAAGTAAAGGGGATACCCTTACCCTTGGGGAAGTGAAACAAAATCTTGAACTGCTGAGGAAGGTTGATCCACCACCCGTAAAAAAAAAAAGAAAACACAAAGCAAGCCCAAGAAGACATCACCGGACAAGAGTATGTCCATGAGCAGCAACTTGCAAAACACTCCATCGGATAACACAAATACTATTCTTACCCCGGACACCTCAGTGAGTCTACCCCCTCTGGATTAAAACATTATGAAACACATGAAGAAAACTCACACAAACATCAATTTCTTCAATTTGGCTAACATCCATAGTCAGCGAGACATCCTGCTCGGTGCACTGGGACAAACATCAGTGGACAATGCAACCTCTACCGGAAAGGGAGCAAGCACACCTCCCAGGTCACTTTCAACTATGCTAAACACACTCAAGATGGAAGAAGCAAACTTTGTTTTCCCTCCATTCCTGCTTTGATTCGAAATATTCAGTTGTAATGTTCACAACTATTTGGTTGATTCTGGTGTGACAACAAACATCACTCCGCACTCCATTGCCAAAAGGATCAATACCCAGTGGAGCAAGACATCCACCCAAATCATCCAACTTTATCAAACATCTGTACCAGCCATTGGTGAACTTTGTGACATGATCATCAGACTATCTCACAACACCCAAGTTCACTAGTGCATAAACATTGTTGTTGTGGACATACCAGAAGCATATGGCTTACTGCTCTGCAGAGACTGGTCCAACAAGTTGAACGAATACTTTGCTACAAATTGATCGTAGTTGTGGCTTCCGTACAAGGGAAAGAACAATCAAATTCGGATGTTATCCTAGATATATATCAGGCATAATGTCTCTCCCATCAATGGAAAAAGTGAACCATTGGCCTTCGCAGAGCTCATGTTCAGAAATTCCCTCTTCGAAATAACGCTAGGGTGTTATCCCGCATGGCCAGCCCCAACCCCACCAAACACGCAGTTGGGTCCCCTTCCTTGCCCAACTGATGGAAATGAAACATGTATAGTACATTGTAATAATAGTAGCATTACCAGTAGTAAGAGCAGTAGCAATAGTGGAAGCTTGTTGAAGGGTTCATGTAGAGATGAGTTATGGACCATGTACTTCAAAGGATCAAAGACACAAGATGACTCCAGAGCTGGGTGTGTCTTGATCGACCCAAACAATAGGAGGCATCTGATTTTGAGCGGCTTGGAGTTCGAGTGCATGAACAACATTTTTGAATACGAAGCACTCATGTTGGGCTTGTAGAAAACCATTAGCCTCAACGTGGTCGCACTCAAAGTGGTTGGTGATTCGGAAATAGTGGTACAACAAGTACATAACACCATTCATTGTTTACCACCACATCTCAAAAGTTACCAGCAAGAGGTATGGCAACTGATCTCTAACTTCCAATAATATAACATCACTATTGTACCAAGAACACGTAATGCAGCTGCCAATGATTTGGCAAACGTAGATTCTAGAATTTCACTTCTTAGGGATAGATTTACTATTGAAATTTTGTATAGAGAATCTATCCTAGATAGCTTAACTAATTTACGCGTGTTCAATGATGATCAATAGATACTGCATCTCATGACCAACGTTGACAACTTCAAGGATGTAATGATAGATGAAGATGAGCAGGAGCGATCTTTGCAAGTTGGGGTGGATATCAAGAAAGGCCACCTCATCCCTAGGGGTGTGGCATCTTTGGAAAATATCTATGACTTGCAAGAACACTTTCAGGGGCCAAGTAACAACAAAACCCACAACTCTACCATGATGCATGAAATGACTAACTTGGGAATAGAACAAGGTTAGAAGTTTGTCAATCTCGGTACGTGTTGCATGCAGCAGGAGCAACAAGCCTTTGTCGTCTTGTTCAAATAGTAACGGGATGTGTTCGCGTGTAATTATGATGATATGAGAACTTATGGCACACAAATAATCCAAAACATCATTCCGATCAAAGAAGGGTTAAATCCATATCATCAGAAGCTAAGGAAAGTACATCCATCACTTGAACCCCTCATAGAGAAAGAGCCGACCAAATTGTTGGATGCATTGATCATATATAGAGTTCAGCATTGTACTTGGGTTTCAAACCTTGTTCCTGTACAAAAGAAGTTCGAGGAAATCCACTTGTGTGTTGATTTCTTGAACTTGAACTGCTCCTCAGACAAATACAACTACCCCGTGCTGTCTATGGAGCACATTATAAAAATAATATCTAGGGCACACATGTTTTCTCTGCTTGACAAGTTTTCACAATATAATCAGGTTCTGGTAGTTGAACTTGATAGACTCAAGACTACCTTCCATACCAAGTGGGGTACGTTCGTATACAGATGAATGTCGTGTGGTCCTATGAATGTAGGTGAAACCTTTCAGCGTGCCATGGACATCACCTTCCGTAGACTCATTGGACAAAGCGTAGTGGCGTACCTTGATGATGTGACTGTGATTTCAAGAAAACGGGAAGAACACATATGGCATATAAATAAAACATTTGAGCAATGCCAGAAATACGAGATTTCCTTGAATCCCAAATAGAGCATATTTGCAGTATCTGAGGGGAACCTCGTTGGACACATCGTTGCTAAGAGTGGGATCAAGGTTCATCCGGACTAGGTATGGACTATCACATAGATCCCTCACCCAGCCAACAAGAAATCAATGCAGTCCTTCTTGCGAAAGATAAACTTCCTAGGGAAGTTCATCTCATATTATATGCAAACAGTCAAACCTATGCAAGCCATGATCAACAAGGATGTAGTTTATAGTTGGGGAAAAAGGACAAGTAATCATTCACCTATATCAAGTAGGCTATTGAAGAAGCGGTTTCGCTCTACAACCCATATTTTAACAAAGACTTCCTATTACACACCTTCGCCTCTGATGACTCGCTCGCTACAGTACTCACTCAAAAGGATGAGTTGAAGGATGAACATACCATCTCCTTCATGAGCGCAAGAATGTAGGGACCTGAACTAAACTACCCCACCGTTGACAAACAAGCATATCAAGTATATAAGGTAGTGAAACATTTCAAACCCTACTTGCTGAAGAACCATTGCATAGTCTATGTGCCACACCCAACAGTTCTCTCACTACTTGTACAACAAGAGCTGGGTGAACAACGGGTGAATTGGATGACAGACTTGGAAGAATATGATCTTGACATCAAGCCAGTTCACACCTTCAAGGGTCATGGTCTCTGCAGACTCATAGTTGAGGTAGTACATGAACATGAGGAAGAAGAAGAGCTCGTAGGTTGGGAGTAGGAAATTGAAATGTATGATGTAGTACAAGAACCAACCACTTTAAATGGAAACTCTTGGTACATAGATGTGTGCTAGTACCTTTAGCAGGGCACCATACCCTCTCACTTTCCCATCAAACAGAAGAGGGCAATGTGTATCAGAGCTTTATCTTATCATTTGTTGCACAAAGTGCTTTATAGAAATCACAACAACAAAATATTACTCAGGAGCCTAGAGGCACAAGAATCAGATAAGGTTTTGCAATATTTGCATGACAAACCAGTCTGGGGTCACTTTCAGGGAAATACCACTGTGCACAAAGTTATGCGAGCCAGTATCTACTGGTCCACATGATTTAAGGATGCACACACTTATGCCCACATGTGCCCGGTCTGTCAGCATCGCGCCAACAAAACACGAAGGTCAGCAACCCCACTACATCTTGTTGTAGTGGCTAAACCATCCCAACAATGGGGACTGGACATCATCAGGGAAATTTTCCCAGATTCGTCAAAACAACATCAATACATTTTGACACCAACTGATTACTCCACATAGTGGATAGAAGCAGTTTCACTCAATCAAGTGAACGACCAAGAGGTGATTAGCGTCCTCCAACAGAACATCATATCACACTTTGGTGTAAAGGTATCACTTGCGTTTGATAATGCAACGCACTTTTCATATTTGAAGCTTGATGATCTTGCAGTACAAAATGGTATTGTGATTAAACACTCATCGAACTACTACCTACAGGGAAATGATCTCATAGAATCCACAAAAAAACCTTATTCATATAATAAAAAAGGTTGTTTACTCTGAGCAGTGTAACTAGCACTCTTCCTTGATGAATTCTTTATGGGCTGACCGCGTAACACTCAAAACCTCTCTAAATACCTCACCATACTTTCTGGTCTATGGTAAAGAAGCCATTATACTGCCCAACATCTACTTGCCTACACTTTACTTGTCTCAAGAATCCCAAGGCAAGCCTTGATAGATAGTTCAGCATAGGATGGAAACACTTCATAAACTGTAGGAGGAAAGGATGAAAGCAAAAGAAAAGTTTACACTCCACTAAAACCGTATCAAGAGATGGTTCAACAAGAAGTCTTCAGGGAAATCTAACTTCGATGTTGGCATGTTACTCTTGAAATGGGATAAACCCCATGAAAACAAATGCAAGCATACAAACTTCAAGTCCCTATGGATTGGTCCATACACAGTCCATGAGAAGATTGGCCCACACACATACAATTTGCAATCACTTGACGGGAGGATTGACAGCCTTCCTCTTAATGGAGAAGATCTCAAGCACTATTTTAAGTAGGTCGGGCCATGCCCCGTGCCATGTACATAGTTTGCTTACTTCGTGTTTTTTATGCTTTGTTTGCTTTGCTTACTATTTTTGTTTCATTCTATTTTGTTTATATGGTACCCTACTATTTTTTTCCGGAAATAAGTGTTGCCCTCTACTGAGTTCTAGCTTTTGAATGAATATGTGGTTGAGATCTGAAGAGACTTGTGACACTGCATCACTTGGCCAGTAATGTACACATCTTCTTTGTGCTTGCTTATAACCTTTAGCAAATGAAGTCTTGATGGGAAATATGATCTGTCTGCAAGGGAAGCTTGGGTCTAACCACGAACCTGTTTCCACACTAGGAAACCCCATGCCTTTACTCAGTCTTCTGCTCTATGTGATCAAGCTCATCCAAATAGTAGAAATGGAGAAGGGGAAATCTAAATGAGAAAACCTATGTTAGAGGTCTTGCATGCTTCTTTGAAGGAAGAACTTCTTCTGCTATAAATAAGTCAGGATCCCTCTTCCACCCCAAAAATAAATAAGTGCCTATGCGCAGTCCTATTTAATAAATACAAAGGCAAAACAAGAGAAAGGCTTCCTGCACAAAGATGTGAAGCATACAACTCCACCAAGGTATTGACCAAGCCTTCTCACAGTGGAGCAACACCAGAGATGGAAACTTATACTCTGAAATTTTTTAACTCGTGAACCAAATTACCCTTCATGATTTTGCAACATTGTGATCAACATATATTTTTTTTCTGTTTGACTGAGTTGGCAAAAGGTGAACCATGTCTATCCATGGGGTAAGTGGGGAAGCCAAAGAAAGCCACTCTGCGATTTAATTCTCCCTAAGATACCAAGGCCCTATGTTGTCAATGAATCAAAACAAAGAAGTTGCAATTCTACCAGTGTGTCGCCAAGTGTTGTAGTGGCTACAACGCTCTGCAAACTTTTGGCCTACATCCAATTTTGGAGCGTCCCTTGAGTTTTTACATGATGTTTGCAATCACTTAGGCTCACCCTGTGGGCTTGTGTGAGTGTTTTCACCATCGTTGCTTGACCTTTAAACGAATAATTTTTTGCATGTTCATCACAATGTCACGCTTGCAACCATGTTATGGTCGTGCACAAGTTCCTCACTTTGTGTGTACATGTTGTGTTTGCTATGTAAACATCCATCGCACTTACACATGAAGTTGTATGCACTGACGCGTAAACTTCATTGTGCTCATTCAATGATCTATCACAAGAATCACACTTGTCACCTATATCATTAGTTAGTCATCTTGATCATATGTTGGCTTGATGGTTTGAGGTGTCTTGTTGTCAAGTTATGTTGAGTGTGTGTTCGCAAGGCACAAATTCACTCGCTCACACACTTAGTCACTTTGCTGAAGTTCTGATGAATGGATCACCCTCTAATATTCAGACCTTCATCCTACAATTGACTGAACTGACTCTCACCCAGAACAGTGTAGAAGTGTCCAATAATCCATTTCAATCTGGAGTGCCCACAAGCTGATCAACCAACCTTCTTGCTGGTCAACCAGAGAGTTTGACTAGGCAGTGACCTTGGGACTCACTCCCCTAAAAAATTGTGCAAACGTTGTAGACCTTAATCGCTCTACTGACTAAGGAAACTATGCAGACAAGCCAAACAAACACCAAGTGTCTATCCTTGTCTCCCTTCAAAAATTGCATAGTTTTTCCAGCCAGCCACCATTCAATCGACTGATAACTCACCTAGAAAACTGCACAGATTTCATGAGCAAGCCGCTTAGTAGGCCAGCATCCTGCTCAGCTCATAAACTATGTAGAGGTGTTTAATAGTTCATCCTCCCAACAATTGCACATGTTTTGTCTCTCGAATCCCTGCTGCCCACTATCAGCTCCCTCAAGGAATTACGTAGTTTTGCTGCCAACCCACCCAATAGCCCACTGCTAGCTCCCTCTTGAAATGATGCAGTTTTTTCTACCAAGCCTACTGAAGCCTGTAGTCATCTCCCTCTAGGAATTACACAATTTCTGCTGCCAAGGCCTTATGCTACCCAAACTACTTCCCTCCAGAAATTGCGCAGATCTGTCCTCCAATCAAGCTAGACCCCACAAACAGTCACTGCTAATCTGGATTGTCCATCTCAGTCCCCTAGTGACTTCTACACAATTTTCACCACTAATTCCTGAAGCTCACATTCCAAATTGAAACTTTCCTCCCATAGTTTTACAACTTTGTCCTCTCTCTCGGTCACCTGCATCCAAAAGCGAACAACCATGCATCATGGTAGACTAGGAAGTTTATGGATTTGATTTCATCTCATCATGAGTCACTGCAGATATAGGTACATGATTAAACATGACATGACGACAGATGGGATGGACAAGTAGAGTACATGCAAAAGGACATGTTCGCAAAGGGATGAATGAACGATGCATGCAAATATTTTTTTGTGAATCGATGAACATGCAAGGATGTATTCATGGATGGATGAACGGATGTACATGAAAGGATGTGTTCACAGATAGATGGATGAGAAGACATGCGAGGAGATATTTTTGTGAATGGACAGACATGTCAAGCATGCCAAAGTAGAAGTGAGGAGCTACACACACGTGCAACATCAAGCGAACCCAATGACCATTGAGGACTCCACACACCTTGCCATGCAAAAGTAAAGCTGTGATACACCAAGAGGACATGCATCACTCAACAACATTGTAGCTCAACATGCACACCAGAAGTAGCAAGAACATACCAGCACTATCATGTCATGTCGTGTCCTAAGTAATGTTGGCCACATCACTACTTTGAGGCCATACTATGTGAATCAATGTAATGTAATGTGGAATTCCAAGAGACCCACTTGTCATACGAAGAGTTATGTAAAGATGAAGAGGAAAATAAGTCAAATGGTCATGAGGGAAGTCGAGTAGTCACAAGCGCCAGTTTTACCCTTGGCTATAAATACCCCCTCATTTGTACATACAAAGGACTATTCACCTTAGCTCCTCCCACATAGCCTTCAGAGTCTATATTCTTTTCTTTGAGGAGTGAGTAGTGGCTTCAACACCTTGCCTAAAGGGTTATTGATGTATGGTGTATCAATGTGCCTTGGAACATTTGCTTAATTCAGAAGCCTCTTAAGAGGCCAGAATTTTTCACATGTGTTGTAACTATTTGTAAGCTTAATCTTGAACACTTGTAATACATGTTGCTTTAACCTGTGTTTAACACTTGAATTCATTCAACTGTTCTAATACATATATTAATGAAAATGTCTTGTATAAGTTGTTAACAATGTCATCACCATGTTGGTTACCTCCCCATACATCAGACAAAACCTTTCACGTACACTTGTTATAACGATTGTTGCACTCGTGCGAATTAACTCATTGAGTTTTGTACTTGCCATCTTCCCTTGTGCGTTGTGACTGCCGCATCTATGTGGATTGCTCCTCTAGAAGCTGCGAATGCCCTGTTGTGTTCTATGTTTCTAACAAATTTGGGGCTTCCTCCCATCTGACTTGAGACTCACTCCCACCGTCTCTCTATTATGAAAGAACCTTGACACAAGTAACACTAGCACTCATGACACATGCGAACCTTGTTGTTCGAAAAAAATCATACCACTCTATCATGCTCACAAGCAAGGGCTAAGGCAAACATTTAAGATAATGGAAACCAGGATATCATACCGGATGGGACTCCTACACCAAGTGATGTGAGGTCTATTTAGGACTTCAAACTGGGGAGATCCCCTCAATGTTGGCAGGTCCATCATTGTCAACAAAAGGTATAATGGTTACTATTATGAAAACATGACATGAAATATTTATGCATATAATATATCATGATGTTTTTTCTAAAATAAATTTTGATTATTATGTAGGAAACTTGAAATGAACACAACTCTTGTGACATGAGATGTCAACCATGATTCCTATGAATTGATGGATTTCAGGGGATGACCTAATTGAAGGAGAAAACCGTAAGGACACTAGGGTAGTAAGGTCTATTTCTTTTTAGGAATCATGAGTTGGTAATTGAAAATGCTTCAAGGAAACATTCGATGATAGTGGGTGTCACGTAACTAGATTCTACCATTTCTTTTTAAATTAACAATTGCTTAGGCATTGTGTGTGTATATATTTCATGATCTATGTGTAAATTTTCTTATGGATATATAATTTCCAAAGAAAATGACTATGCTTCTACTTAAATTTTTTATTCTTCACCAAGCTCCTTGCTATGGTATTCATTACTTTATTTCTTTTCTTTACGCTTGAGAGTATTGTTGAGGTTTTAGTTGATTTATATACATTCTTGAGTTGATTCATAAATGTAGGCCACTATGCAACCATGTTTACACTATGTATAAAGTATTTCATTGATTTATGAATATAATTACTTTGAATTAATTTTTAGTCTACAAAGTTTTGTAAAGAAACTTTACTCATCCCTTGGCATTTTTTTTGGTTGTCATTTGAACTCCATATCCTATTACCTCCATAGTGTAATACATGTAGATTTTACAGGTTCGATGGTTTAGTCCCTTGGGTTTTTGGGTCTAACTGTTATAAGCCACGTTCTAATGATTCACATGGTACACATGTGAGCACCAGTACTATAAACACATGGAGGGTCAAGATGTGTGTCTATGATTAGATGATGGAAGATCTCTTGTTTCAACCCTAACAATATGAGGTGAAATTCAACCTTTCTTTGTTGAACTCTCTCTTTCATTGTGCTATGGTGGTGCCATTCCAGAATGGCGCTACCCTGAGCACTACTGGTAAACTTGCAGTTGTATTCTCAACAGGGTTGTGGCAACGCACCATCTCTTTCATACCAGGTTAATCTCCAGAAATGTAAGGGTAAGCTTCTATGTCTTTTTTTCTTTTGTTTTTTATTGCTTTATTTACTGAATTGAAGCTACATTATCTTTTGAGAAATACCCATTACCCTTTTCTAGCATAGGTTTCCTTTTCACTTTAGGATCTTACACTATTTTAGATGTTGTCAGGAATGGCGCCTCTATGTATTCAACCCCACATTATGTCTATATACGGGACCTTTGGAGTATTTCTAGTGTGGCGATTGCTTACAGGTCACTGAGGGTTTATTTTATTTTATTTTCTCTCTTCCTACTCTAAATTCCAACTTAGTTAGCTATATTGTTGATTTATTATCTGATGCTTCCCACTCATAGTAGGGTGTTTTAAATGTAGTTGTCATTGGTATTCTTGTAGCATCAGTCCTTATTTGACCAATAATAACTCCAAGTAAATGATTTGAGGTATTTTTTTCCCTCTTTTCTTTTATTCTCAAAGGGTTTTATGACCAGAGCAATTTGAACCCAATTTTTTTGAAAACATTACAGGGGTTCTCACCCTCTTCGAATAGATTCATTTTTTTCTTCATTTTAACTCTTGTTATTTAATGTCAATTCTTCTATGTTACAACATCATGGGTTAGGTATTCCTTTCGGTGCTAATGATTCCATGTAATTTTTCACAGGAATACAACCCCAAAGTTCTCTGTATTACATGTATAACATCATTGTGTCGTAGGGTTTCTCTTTTTTTTCAAGTTCTGTTGATTATTCCTAGAAGATATTTGGGACTTACCTTCTTTTTTGACTTCTTTTTCCATAGGTATATTGTTACGATGTTAGTTTGACTTCATAGTCATTGGGAAAAATTTCATTGCTAATTCTTTGTTCGTCGTTCCTACAAGTTGGTTCTCAATGGGCTCTTCTTCCTGGGTCTAGCACGAGAATGAGTCTTATTTCTAGGCTCCCACCTAAATATTTAGTGTAGGCTGATTCTTGAAATTTCTCTTAGGAAAAATTATGTGCAAGGAAAACCCTTGGCTTGTTGGCGTACACCCCATCTAGGTGATCTCTGTTAGGAAATTTTTTCTATGGATATAAACTCTATAATTTGGTATTAAGGCTCAGTGACTCGTGAAGTGTTATGAATATGTATAGATTGTGATGGAAACCCTTGGGGCTTATTTATTTGTTTCGATGGATATAATTTCCTTCTGTTTCACATGAATGGCTTATCCTGTGATCATAGTGAGTTAATCGCTTGTATTTAGTTCTCTACATGGTTGCTTAATTTTCATCTAAGGCTTCTCCCACTAGTGGCATAATCAAATCATTGATACATTATTGTCTTGCATGCCTTACTTTGGTATTCCAAAAATGCATTTGTCTCGATTTATCTGAAATTAGTAGATACTCTTCTACTTGAACTAGTTACAATGTAGCATTATTTTTTTTTCTTTGATTCTCCTATTGACAAACCTATCCTTCTACTCACCTTCTCGACAAATAAGTAGCCCAATTCTCCAAGGACTTATTTCCATACAGCTTGATAAATCTTTGCATCGATTTTTATTATGGAAACATAATTTTTATACATTTAATTTCACAGTGTCACTATTATTGAATTATTCTAGGTTCAACTTCTAGCCATAATTTTTAACTACCTAGTTCGATGTAGTCACTGTAGAGATAAACAAATTACTCTACACATAACCTCCAAGCTTCAGCACAATGACTACTTCGCAATTTTTCTATTTGACCAAATCTATTTGTAATTTATTTCTTCCTTAACAATCAAGAAGAATGGATGATAGTTTATCATGACTATTTTTTTCCTTCGATTTTTGTTTACTGAAAATTAATATATCAATTTCAAAGGTATTAATATATCCCTTAAGCCCCTTTCACTTGTCTCCCTTACCTATTTTTACACCATAGAACCGGTCTCCATGATGAGCATCTAGGTGATTGGGTGCTTAACCTTATCAAGCTGTATGCGGTTTGATTCCATGTGTTAATGGTTTTGCATTGTTGGTCATGCTTCTATGTGAAGAAACCATGAGCTGGGGCTTAGCAACTCTAAGAGCCTTTGTGGCTCTTTATATGCTGCACCCCTGGTCCTCCAACTATTGCATGGGAATGCCATAGCCCCCAACATTTCGACACATATATTTATGTGAAAAATAGTTCACCCGATGCGCAAATTCCTCTTGGTGCCTAGTGCTTCTCCAATTGGTTGCCACTATAGCATTATGGAAAGGAGCCTATGTTCGGAATAACCCAACTTGGCCTAGATTTTGATGAAGACTCCACATATGGGGAGTGGAGTGCGAAGTAAAGAATGCAACAGAGCATGAAGTGGACCGCGCAATGAGGTAGTTGAGTACTAAAGTGTACCATGCAGTAGATATACTGCATGATATATGGGCTTCAAAGCAGGTTGAAGCCCCTCCCTTTTTGTAAAATTATTATTTTGTAAAATGTAATGGTTTTAGCTACTTGTTTTGCAGAGACCATGGTATGTGGACCATGGTATTGTAAGGATGGACCCTCAATGTAATAGTATATAATAGGGTCAAATAATAAAGAGGAGAATCATCATATATCACCTTGTGATCCAGATTTATGTTTATGGTTGAATTATTGTGATATGTAACTTGGGGCGAAGAAAAGGCTCTACAGTTGAGTGCTCAAAGGTGTATGTCCATAGCTGACTGTGCAGACTGACTGCAGCTGAGTGTGTAGGCTAAGAATTGTCTGTTGCACAAATTATTGATTATAAGAAACAATTTTTGTGGATGTAGTCATACGTTGTGATGAACCATGGTAAAATTTGTGCCTTCATGTGTTTATTTAATTAATATATGTTGTAGTGTAGCATTTGCACTTATGTTTCAAGTGATGAATGTAATGTGGCAAGGGAGTGTATGAATGCAAAGTAACTTATGAATGTTGAAGATAAATGAGATATACAAATATCACATCACATCATCCCTCAAGGCTGCAGAAACCTGGTTCTACATCCTCCCATAGTCACTTCGGGTGAGACTATAATCTACTTATATGTCATTGCCAAAAAGACCAGTGATTGGGGGTCTTTTTGGTGCGGAGTAAAGGATCAAACCTGGGTCAGCCCAACCTAAAGCGAATAAATGGTTCTATTATCAGGATCGAGATATGTTTGAGGGATATGTTTATGTTTCATCCGTCGAAGAAGGAAATTCAAGATTGGGTAGAACAAAAGGAACGAGAATTTGTAGATCAAGAGAATAGAAGCCCTCGTCTGTCATCTAAAAGGTGGTTATAGAAGTATATTTTCTATGATCAATACAAATTTTTCTTCTGTTCATTTTATGTGAAGTTGTGCAAGTGCATATCAAGGTTGACCAAAACAAAGTATTGTTTTAAAGGAGACGAACCTAAGGAGTGGACTTCTGAACTCATACATCGTCTCAAGAAAACTGACAATAGGATTTCAAGGGTTTTTGTTTTCTCGATTGATAGCATCTTGGAAGGATTTATTACTAAGTTTGTGGTAGACTTGACTATGTCCTACAATGAAGTGGAATGACATTTTTTCAAAGGACCGCGAGATAATTACTTGAGATCTATAAAACCCTAAATTAAGATGTCTTGTGAGAAAATGGATTTTTATGAATGCAGTTAAATTATTAGTTTATTTATGTTTGGGAGAAGATCTGAAGAAGAGAATGGAACAATGGGAAGTGGAGAAAGATATAGAGTAGACACTAGAAATAGATCTAGTGGCCAACATTGGAATACTTTCATATAATTTGACTATAACCCACTTTTAAGTGAATCTGAAAGTGAAGAAATCCTTCGTGAGAACCCTAAGGTAACTCCACATTATTCACCCTTCCAGCCTGAAAGTTCACCAAAGCCAGAATCGGGTAACGATTAGGGTGATATTGGTTTTCCCCACCCCCCTAACCCCCTATGCCCTATCCCCCTCCCCTTACAAATCCCCTTCCCCCTCTGCACTACCCCTCCAAGAAAAAATATGGCCCATGCTATTAAGCTACCTGTTTTTCAAGGAACAGGATCAGAAGATAGTATGGACAATGAAGGAGGTCCATGATGAAAATATAAGGAAGGTGCAGCTTGTCATGACATTCTAAGATCGAGCGTTAACATGGTGCAAGAAGTATTCGAACAATCAGATCATACCATTTGTAGATATTAAAACAACACTAGTAAAAGAATTCAAGAAACTGAATTCTAAATCGCAGTGTATCACAAAGCTAAAATAAATCAAACAAAGGCCCTGAGTCTATTTGCAAATTAAACAAGAGATTCAAGGTATTAATGGATCGAGTGAGCTTCGACATAGCTCCATAACAACATAAGAAATGGTTCATAGCTGTGCTTCTACCACATATCATATTTCCTTTCACACAACAGAAGATAGAAACTCAAGGCGAAGCTATAGAGCTGTCAATGAAATTAGAAGCTTCACCTGTAGGACATAACAATGGAAGTATGCAATAGATTCAGAGTCAACTGGAAAATTTTACTTTACAGTTAGAAGATATGAAGAAAAGCAAAGAATTCAGACAAGAAGTGTGGTGTACGAAGTTAAAATTAGAAGGCCACTCTAATGAGCAATGCCTTCCCTTCAAAAATTACATGGCCAGTGGAACATCAAATCCTTTAAATTCCAGATCCATCCTATGGTACAAGATATGTAAAACTATAGGTGAACATCATTCAATAGATTTTTATTTGTTACAAAAATATGTGCAGACTCCTAGGAACCCGTATTGCAAGTTTCTTAAATCAGTAGGACATGATGAGAACCATTGTCAAGCTTATGAACTAATGGTGGAGTGTAGTGTTGACACTTGTAGAATGCAAGCACTAAAACATGGATACGACAATGGAATACATTGTAGTCAATGTGGTTATGAAGGATGAGCATGATGGTGGAGCTAGTCAACGATGTAGACAAACTATTTTCTACAACTACGACCAACCAAGGCACCTTGCGAGAGATTTCCAGGATCCCACTAGAACATGTAATTATTGTAAATATTTTGATCATGCAATCAAATAATGTCTAGTACTTATGCAAAAAATGCAAGAAAAGAGAAACCAATAGCCAACATGAAATATCCAAATGGTGATAGCTGAAAGAAGAACTGATGATGCCCGAACCGATATTGTTACTAGAAGTTGAGTTGGGACCAGTGATAATAAAGTAAATGAAAAGAAGGAATCTGAGACAGCATAGGTTAGAAAGACTGCTGAAAAAATTCCTATATTATATTCAGAAGGAAAAAGAAGTGTTTATGGAAGACAAGTGAAGATTTATGGATGTTGGAGCTTTTACATCTAATACACCGTCAAAACAAAAAATTAATTACGACATAGCATCAACTTCGACACATAAAAAATATTTGACAGAAGAGCAGAAGTCAGCGAACCAAGAAGATATTTTTAAGTCTTTTTTGAAAACTTGTATGAAATTATTAAGAGATCAAAAATATATAGAACGACTTCAAGAATTAATAGATTCTTATGCATCAAAAGAAATACCACGAATTGAGTTACGCGCAGTTAAAAATTTTCATCAACAAAAGAGAAGAGGAAGATAAATGAGGCTTAGTGCATAGATGGGAGAATATAAAATGGATCACGTTATTTTAGATTTTGGATCTAAGGCTAATGTTGTGACAAAGCAGACATGGGAGTTAATGGGTAAGTCAAAGTTACAGTGGTCACCTGTTCAACTAAGGATGGAAAATCAGTAGAATATCTTCCCCTTTGGAACAGTATCAAGTGTGACAGTGGACATTGAAGGAGTTGACACTATGACTAGCTTTGAAGTAGTAGAAATTGTGGATGACAATAAACCCTATCCTACATTACTTGGACTTGATTGGACATTTGATAACATGGCTATAATTAATCAAAAGAAGAGACAAGTGATATTCAAAGGGAATAATATGAGGGTAATTTTTCCCTTTGATCCATCAGAAGGAGCAAGGTATTCAGAGCTAATTAGAGAAGAGTATTTCGCAGCTGATATAGATAATATTTATCAATTTATAGCAAAGGAATGGGATTTTGTCAACCCTACTGCAGAAGGAAAGTTATCTTGGGAGCATGATAGTTCTTATGCATCAGACGAAGAAGAAGAGTCAGAGAATTAGAAAAACAGGCTACATGAAGTATCTACATGGTGTTATGCAAGAGTTACTAAATGTTGCATGACATCTCAGGTATGTAACCTACCTCCTTATGATATCTTGGGTGATGTGAATAGTTTTCTTGCTGAAGATGAGGAACAGGTTCCAAAAAGTCAGAGATTGTTAGCTTTGTATATAGTCCTAAAATATACTCCTACTAGATGGTGGTGTACACATAAGAAGAATATAGGAGGTTGGAAAGAATGTCAAAGGATGATGTGGATAATATGTGGTCAGATAAACATAGAAATGGAGTTGAAATATGATGGTGAAACCAATCCCAGGGAGAATATCCAATTATGTACTACAACATGGATGCAAATTCCAAAAAAAGAATGGGTACATGGGTTCATTCATACATTGGGGGTAATTGCTCAGAATTGGTACTTCAAAATAGAGCTTCGACATGGTACTGCAAGCTAGGCAGATATGGTTGATGAGTTTATATTGAAATTTAGCTCTGAAGTGGATTGTCCATATATAGAGTCAGCCCTTCAGAGAGTTAAGAAGAAGATCTTTGAGAAGTCAGCTCCAATGGAATGGAAGCAACCTAATTGGGTTGTGTAAATAAGGCATGCCCTAAAATGTTACAATCGTATTGTATAAGAAGAAGAAGATCCTTGCAACATTGACATAAAAGAATTGGAAGGACACCACAAAGTAAATGCACTTGAGCCAAAGATGCCAGTTATAAAAAAGCCAGTAAAGGCAAAGAAGGTAAATATAGGATCAGAAGACGAACCAAAGTTTGCAACTATAGGAAATTATTGGGATGAAGAAACAGTCAAAAAGGTGACAAAATTGCTTCATGAATATTAGTTGTTGTTCCCAACTAAGTTTTCATAAATGAATTGTATAGTAGGAGATTTAGGAGTTATGAAGATCGGCCTTAAGCCTGATGTGAATCCAGTCAAGCAAAGACCTTACATATTGAATTTGAAATATAAGGAGAAATTAAAAGTTGAGTTGGATGAAGTGATAGCAGCAGGAGTCATTGAACCTATGGAAGAATAAAAATGGGTAAGTCCTATGATGGTACAAGAAAATGGAACTCAAGGAGAAATCAAGATCTGTATTGATTTGAGGAAGCTGAATGATGCATGCTTATATGATCCTTTCCCTACCCCTTTCATAGATGAAGTGTTAGACAATGTAGGAGGTCAAGAAGTTTATTTAGTTACAAATGGATTTTCAGGATATCATCATATTAGAATTTCACCTAAAGATCGACATAAGACCACTGTTGCTACAGAATGGGGTTCATATTAATACACAAAGATGCCTTTTGGATTGAAGAATACCCTTGCTATATTTTCAAGAGTGGTGGTCGCAGCTTTCAAAGAATATATCCACAAGATTATATAGGTATACTTTTATGATTGGACATTATTTGGGTTGTTAATCAAACATACTAGAAGTTTAAGACTTATGCTTCGTACATGTAGAGATTATCAATTCTCCTTGAACTTGAAGAAGTGCATATTTTGTGTACCTTTTGGTATATTGTTGGGACATATTTTTTTCAAGCAAGGATTAATGGTAGAACCTATGAGAAAGTCTATCATTCTAATCTTACCTCCACCGAAGATAGTAAGGCATCTTTGCACTACATTGGGACATAGTGGATATTACAGAAAGTTTATCAAAGAATATTCTTAGCTTACTACACCTATGGAAAAATTGTTGAATAAAGATGTCACTTTCTAATGGGATGAATAATGTTAAAATAGCCTCAACATACTGAAGGAAATGATGGTAACTATTCCTATACTAGTATTCCTTGATTGGAATAAGGAATTTCATGTACCTGTCGATGCTTCTTGTATAGCTTTGGGAGTCGTACTAGCACAACCTGGTGTAGGAGAAATTGATCATCCTAAAACTTTTGCAAGTAGGAAACTATCTAAAGCAGAGAAGAATTACACAACTACAAAAAGTGGAGGATTGGCAATGGTATATGCCTTGAAAAAATTTAGGCATTATTTGTTGGGATCACATTTGAAGATGTTTACAAATCATTCTGAATTAAAGAATTTTGTTAATAATCTTATTTTAGGAGGAAAAATTTTCAAATGGTTACTATTGTTCCAAGAATATGACATTGAAATTATTTTTAAACCAGGAATACTGAATGCAAGCCCTGATCATTTGTCAATATTGGAAATTGGTGAAGAGTGAACTAGTATAGAAGATAATCTCCCTGATGTGTAGTTATTTTCAATCAGAGTACTATATGACCATTTTGTAGACATTATTCAATTTTTGAACACACGAATGGCTCCTTCATAATATAATACGAAGCAGAAGAAATAATTAGTGGTTAAGGCCATTGATTTTTTATTGATAGCAAGACACTTATATAAGATGGGACCAGATGAGATACTGCGCAGGTATGTTCCTTAACATAAAAGGAAAATCATTCTAATAGAGGCTCATGAAGGTGTAGCTAGTCGAAATTATGTAGGAAAAGATATTGTGTAGAACATTTTGAGAGCGGGATTGTGGTAGCCTACACTACATAGAGATGGAAAGGAGTATTTTAGAGCTTATGGTGTATGTCAAAGAATAGAAAAACCTTCAACAAGGAATGAGATTCCACTGGTACCACAAGTTACATTACAAACTTTTGATAAATGGGTTAATGATTTTGTTGGACCTATCAATCCGTCTGGAAAGAGGACTAATGTGAGGTACATAATTTTTGAAACTGATAATTTGATAGGATGGGTTGAAGCACAGCTAGTAAGAGATTGCAACACAAAGATTACTATGAAGTTTATTTTTGAATATATACTGTCTAGATTTGGGTGTCCAAAGATCTTGATGAGTGGCCAAGGTTCACATTTCCTGAAAAGGACTATTGAAGCATTGTCTGAGGAATTTCAAGTTTATCACTCAAAAAGTAATCCTTATCACCATCAGGCCAATGTAAGTGTGGAAGCATTCAATAATATTGTGGAGAATGGATTGAATAAGGTATGCCTTGTAAACAAAGATGATTGGGACCTTAGAATTCTAGGAATATTCTTGGCTTATAGAACTACATGGAAGAAGTTAACAGGTTAGATACCCGTTAGATTAGTTTTTGAGAAAGAAGTTGTGATACCCATGGAATACATTGTGCCTAGCCCAAGGATTGTAGATTTTCCAAATATGGCAGACCCTGACATAATGGAGGAAAGAATCTTACAATTAATTGCTTTGGAAGAAGACAAATTTATATCAGTATTCTATCAGAAAGTACAAAAAGCAAGAGAAAAGGCCTGTCATGATAGGAATATTAAGCAAAAGAAGTTTAAGGTAGGATACCTTGTTCTCCTCTATGATAGTAACTTTGTGAAGTTCCTAGGAAAATTAAAAATTCATTGGTTAGGCCCATATGATAAGAAGTATATTAGTGATGGAGGCACATTTCAAGTAGAGAAGTTAAATGGAGAGTTTTTTCAAGGAAGAGTAAATGGAAGTAAATTGAATTTGTATATGGATATCCCTATCCCTATAGCTTCACCCTGAGCAAAAAGGAAGAAAATTCTTAGTGACACTTGTCGTTGAAAGTGAGCACTCGACTATAAAGTACACTGCAGAGAGCTTCAACATAGGAGGTTAATTTGCTATAGTCTGGGGTATCTCGAAGATTGCAGAAGCTATGATAGAAGAGGCAATGTGCGTGACAATGTGGAATGTATTGAAGTTCACTAGAAAAAAAAAATATGACTGTTAAAAGACGAAAATATGTAGAAACTTGCATTTATGAGGACAGATTGGCAAAATCTAAGGATAGATATGCAATTAATGAGTAAATCTAAATGCAATATGGAAAAAATAAAATCTAATGATGGGGTTTGAAGTGAAGAATTATTATAAATAAGTCACCTCCCACCCAGATTAAGAAATTTGTTGAATTGAGAGCTCGAGTGTTCATAGTGCGAAGAAATTGCAGAGAATTTCTGCATGAATGTTCTATCAACTAAATAATTTGTGTGTATATTTGATGAAAGAGGCATAGAAGGAGTCATGGAAGCAACAATTGCATAAACTGCTAGTATGCCAGTAGTAGTAGCAACTACAACACCATCACCATAGAAATAAATGAAATACTTAAGAAAGGATCTGGATAAGGAAGTGAGAAGCAAGAAGAAACAAGATAAGAAACCCGCTAAACCTTAGCAAAAGCTCGAGCCAGTCAAAGATAGTGACAAAGAAGTGGAGGAGATACAAGTGGAGGAAGGTGGTACAGTATTTTTATCACCCTTACCACCATACACCCCATTGAGGAAAAGGAACACAAAACCTATAGAAGAATCAAAGGATGTGAAGTATGTAACATTTACACCCTTATTGCTGGAAGTAGTACCCTTTAAAGGATAAATTTTAGGAAAAATTATGTAGCTCAAGTTCGTGGATTATGATTCTAATGGTAGGAAAAAGTATGCTATGTTTGCAGTAGACCGATATTTGAAACTGGTGCACTACCCGGATAGTGGAGTGACGAGGGTAGAGCCAAAACAATGGGTGAACATGTTGGCACAACTAGGATAGTTAAATATGTTTAACGTGTTGCACTTTGGAAGAAATGCTCGGAGCACAACATGTGTGAGGCAATTTCTCACGGTTGTGCATGATGGAAATTTATCGTTGTGGAATAAGATCCCCATAGTCCCTATGCTGATCTGGAGAATTACAAGTTTTCCATACCGAGGACAGAACCCCATGGAGGAGATCGTTGGAAAGGCTCAGTTACCAAGCATTTGCCTTCGTGACGCACATATTGGCCAGCTAGATTATGATGAAACATCACGTGAATAAAGTTCGTATGTTGGTGGTGTCGTTAGTTATAGAGTGTGCCAATAGGGTTTAGTATAACTCGATCAGATACTTATGAAAGGATTTTTTGGATGACTGTCATGAGATCCATGAGAAAGGTACAACTTTCAAATATTCTTGCTTGATCTTAATTATTTCTATGTTGGCATGGAGACAATGCGAGGAGTCGCAGTTCCGTCAGGTGCGTATAAATACTTGTGATGCCATGAGGTATGCTTTATTTTGGTTTATGTTGGGAATGGGTTCCCCAAGAGCAGTTTTGGGGCTAAAAGCCCATGTTTTGGGATAATTTTGTAATAAAGTTCTAAAGTCTCCGCATTTTGTGGTCTTAGAGCACGAAGGTGTCAAGAGTTATAAAGGGTTGTCTGCCGTTATTTTGTAAAGTATCAAGTCGGCTGTAAATATCTACCCATGCTCCACAGAACATGGGATTGTATAAAAAGGAGCTAAGTAAGTAAGCTCTAAGTAGTGAAGTGGAGAGTTAAGCATTGGAGTTTTGGTAGAGAAGTCTAAGTGTTTCAGGTCTTAGCATAGGTAGAGGATCTCTAGTTGAGTGCCTAGAGGGCTAGGTTGGAAGTCCACAACTGAGTGCACGGACCCCTACAGCTGTGTGCGCAGGGAGGATAGAATCCGTATTAAACTGGAAGATATCTGTAAAGAGAAGTATTTTGTAATTAATGTGTATTTAGTTCCTATTAATGCATCTGATTATATTGCGTTTTGGGTTTAATTTACAATGTTTATTTAATGCATGAATATATATGATTATATCGATAATTGAACGCAAGTAAGGATATTAGTTTATGCGACGCTAACTGTGATAGATTAGTAAGATAAGTAAAACACTTGATATAACTTGGGAACCTATATGATACATTGTCATAGCGGCGTGAAAGTCCCTTGACCATGGGTTAGGGTTACGCAAAGATCAATTGTACACCTTCGCAGAGGTATGGAAGGGTGGAATAAATGGTAGACTAAGAGAGCCCTAAGGCTTAGCAACCTATGTCAAAGTAAGCACAAAGGGTATAAACCGACGTCATGACCATCTTAGGGTGCGGAAACTTGGTTCTAGCATCCCCCCATACTGCTTTAGGTGAGACTTTGATCCGTGCTCTGTGGGATGATGCCGAAAGGGCCAGTAGTGTAGGGATTTGTTTGTCTAACTAGTGTTGAACCTGGGTCAAGCTTGACAAAGCCAAGAAATGGTTCCATTGTCGGGACCAGAATCTGCATAAGAGATGTGTCATGTCGTATCACTGGAATCCAACTAAGAAAGTGGTTGAAGACTGGTTGGACAAGAGGATCCATGAATTTGAGGCACAGGAGAATAGAAATCCACAACTGACAAAGGAAAAGTGGCTGGACAGGTACTTGTATACAGAAATCCATGAGATATTTTTTCTTTCCTTCCCAGTTGAGTTATACGAGTGGATCGCGAAGCTAGCGGATATCCAGGGAAGGTGGAGGCTTGACGGTCCTATTGTCTAGACCCCAAAGCTGTTGTGGATACTAGAAGCTTCTGAGGATAAGATCGCCTGCATTGTCGATCATTGGCTCGACCATACCATAGGAGGATTTGTGACTAAATTCACGGTCAATACCTTAGTTAGTTAAAGCGAGGTGGAGCGTCATTTTTCAGAGGTCGCTGAGGTAAGTACTTGAAGTCTTTAAATACTCAGATTAAGATTTTATTCTGCAAAAAATGAGTTATGCAGCTACCTTGATGTTCTGAGCTTTGCAAAATGGAAAGACTTACATGAACAAACGAAGAAAGGGTCCTTAATATATCCCATTGATTTCACCTCCATTGAGTGACGAAGAGGGAGTAGTGCATGCTTCTCTATGAAGTACAACTCAGTTAATACAACAAGGATTCCCTGACTGCCACTGCCACCTATAGCACCTCCAACTTCACCACCATCGCTTGCAACTTTGCCCACACCACCACCACCTCCACCATAGTTCAACATGGAAAATTCAATGAAGCTTCCTTTGTTTAAGGGCTTGGAAAATGAGGACCCGAACCAGTTCTAGTTCATCATAAAAGTTGTATGGGAAGCTCAGGGCATCATAGTTGATCACATGAAGAAGGAACCATTGGTTAGTCCTTTGCAGGATCGCGTCGTAACTTGGTGCATCAAGTACTCTAAGAATAACCCAAAGGCTTGATTGGGAGAGATCTAGACCATGTTGAATAAAGAGTTCAAGAGCCCTAAATCCAAGGCACAGTCGATTCTAGGGTTCAAGGAAATCGTGATGAAACTAGGTGAGACACCTTGGGAATTGGATCAGAGATTGAAGTGTAAAATCTGCGAAGCTAATATGAACCTAACATATGTAAAGCACCACAAGTGGTTCGTGGCTTCGCTCCTACCTCACCTAAGGGTTCCACTGTCACAACTGACGGTTACGACTCAAGCAGAGGCATTGGAGATTGCAATAAGACTGCATGAAACATCGATGCAAGATATGAATATGGGAGTCAGTAGATCCATGTGTGGTTGCAAAATATATGCCTCGAAATGCAAAGCTTAAAGCAAGACAAAACCATTTGATGATAGGCACACGAAGAGATATGGTTCCTAGAATGTAGATGTTATGTGCATGACAGAGACCACTATCTGGTCTTTGGAAACTATATTATAGGAGGAGGACCGATGCTTATAAGGCTGGAAGCCTAAGTAGGACCTAGCATGGGGCCTACGTTGTGGTGTGCTATATGTTAGGTAGGAGGGAAACATACGACTGATAATTGTGATTTGCTGTAGAAGTTTGTACAAACATCGCAACAAATATTTTGCAACTTTTGTAGGTCGGTAGGGCATGATGAGCGCAACTTCCGAAATTATGAATTGATGATGGACAAAATAATCACCTATACAGTTCAGGCAAAAACATGGACCCCTGACCAGAGTGTTGGGATGGCATGAATAGGCTTGAAGGGGCACAGATAGACCAAGTCAGAGGAGGACCTGGCAGAGGTCGGGGACAGCTGATTTGTTACAATTGTGGAGGACCAAGACACTATGCCCATGAATGCACTAACCCAACATGTCCGTCGTGAAAACAATGTACTCAGTTTGATCATGAGACAAAGGAGTGTCCTACACTGATCGCACGGATACATGACAAAGGGGTGCTACCACCACAGTCGACTCAAAACCTGCAGATGATGAGGGGTGAGCCTCGTGAAGAGGATTTGAATGTGAATATAGTGCTTCGAAGTGGAATTGCAGTGGGCGACAATAAGGGGAAACAACTCGAAGATGTCACATGGGTTTGAAAAGCTCCAACGAAGGAGGATGAATTTGATTTGGAGCACGCATGCAAAACATTCATGGAAGCAAAAAAGAGCTTCGTTGAGGCCTCTACCTCAGGGATCTAGGATAAGCCTGTTCAGGAAATGGACCCTTCTATGCTTACGACCTTTCTAAAGACATGCATGAAGTTGTTGTGTGATACCAAGGCTATGAAGGTGTTACAGGAACTTATAAATAGATGAGTTGGAAATTCTCCGGGTGAACCGCGGGTGGTATTGAAGATTGGTAAGCATAAATCAAGGATAGGGCATGAGATGAGACTAACCACTCAGATAGGAGAATATGAAATGGATTAGGTTATTCTGGATCTAGGGTCAAATGCGAACATTTTGCCGAAGCAGACTTGGGAGAGGATGGGGAGACCCGCGCTGTAGTGGTCTTTGATTTAGTTAAGGATACAAAAGCAACAGAAGATCATCCCCATGGGATGGCTACAAGGAGTAACTATAGATATTGAAGGCAGAAGTGCATTGGCTAACTTTGAAGTGATGGAAATTGTGGATGACAACAACCCCTACCCTGTGCTCCTTGGCATTAATTGGGCTACTCACATGAATGGGGATATCAACCTAAAGAAGTGAAAGATTATATTTGAAAATAAATCACTTCGTGTAATGGTACCCCTAGATCCCACTGAAGGATCTCACTATACTGAATAGTCCATGATTACTAGAGCG
Organism: Pinus tabuliformis; assembly: GCA_031772625.1. NCBI lineage: Eukaryota > Viridiplantae > Streptophyta > Pinopsida > Pinales > Pinaceae > Pinus > Pinus tabuliformis. The sequence continues at coordinate 688,988,783 of CM062811.1, forward strand.
ATGAAGATTTGGATTACACATATAAAATAATAGCACGAGACCAAGATTGGGTGAATTCAACAGCAGATGGTCGAATTACATGGGATCATGAGAGTTCTTGTACCTTAGAATCAGACGAAGAATTATAGTGCTGGCAGAATCGACTGCATGAAGTAACTATGCTGAGTTGTAACATGATGACCCGATTGTTGCACCGTGTGTCATCAGAGGTAAAAGACTACAAAATTATGATGGCTTAAATGGTGTGGATATGTTTTTTGATGCATTTGAGAGGGAAGTACCAGAGAAGCAGCACTTCCATACTTTGCACTAGGCACTGCCTGCTATGCCCACGACATGGTGGGGTACACACAAGGGTTGCTTTGACGATTGACGTGATTGTAGGAGGACAATGTGAACACGCTTTGGGAAGCCGAAGGTATGAGAGACAAACAAGTATGACAGGAAGGATGATCTGCATGCACACTTGGCAAAATGGGCTAAGGCCTATGGAGTGAAGCCCCAACCTGAATGAGTGCACTTGTTTTGTCACACATTAGATGTCATCCCGATGAACTGGTACTTGGAGATAGAGCTCCGCCATAGCACAGGTGAATGGGATATTCCTCGTGAAGGATTCATGTCGACATTTAGCTCCGAAGACAGGTTTGACTGTATTGATGAAGCGCTAAAAGAAGTTAAAGCTTCAATCTTTAGGATACCGCATGATCCTTTGCATCTGATTCAACCCATTTGGACTACTCAGCTGAGCCACACGTTGGAATGCTATAACATGACTACTTAAGAAGACGACGAGGATCCACGAAAGATTAACATCCCTGAAATTGAAGATCAACGTGAGGTTGAGGGACCGCAGATCGAGAATCCTGATATAATTGGAACACTGAGAAAGAAACATGTAAATATTGGTACGGAGGCGGAGCCCAAATTTGTGAATATTGGAGATTATTGGGATGATGTGATGGTAGATAAGGTCAGCGAATTACTCTGCAAATACTAGGATTTATTCCCTACCAAGTTTACGAAGTTAAAGGTGATAAGAGGAGACCTGGGTGTTATGAAGATCATGTTAAAACCTGACACGAAGCCGGTTAAACAATGACCTTACTCTCTCAATCAAAAAAATAAGGAGAAGGTTTGCTTAGAGTTAGATAACATGCTTGCGGCAGGCATCATTGAGCCCATAGAAGAATCTAATTGGGTAAGCTTAATGGTGGTACAGGAAAAGAAGTAGAAGGACGAAATAAGGATATGCGTAGATCTCAGGAAGTTGAATGATTCTTGCGTACATCATCCTTTTGTGACTCCATTCACTGATGAGGTATTGGATAATGTGGGTGGCTAGGAAGTGCACTCCTTCACTGATGGGCTTTTTGGGTACCATCAGATCAAAATCGTGCCTGAAAATAGAAGCAAGATGACCTTTATGAATGAATGGGGATGTTTTCAGTACACTGTAATGCCTTTCGAATTGAAGAATGCTACTGAAATTTTTCCACGCGTAGTCATTGCTACATTCAAAGACTTCATTCATAACGTTTTAGAGGTGTCTTTTGATGACTGGACTATGTTTGGGCTAATAAAATTCCATGTGGAAAGTTTGCGCTTAATGCTAGATACTTGTCAAAGGTACGAAATTTTACTCAATCTGAAGAAATGTCGGTTTTGTGTTCCTTTTCAGACTCTACTGAGCTATGTGGTTTGTTGACAGGGACTGATGGTAGATCCCACGAAGATCGTAGTGATGCTTAACTTGGAGGTGTTCAAGAGTGTGAAACAGTTGCGCGTAACTTTGGGATATACTAGTACTATAGGAAGTTTATCAAGGGCTAGGCCTAGATCTCCCCACTTATGGAGAAGCTGTTGAAAAAGGATTTCATGTTCTGTTGGAACAAGGATTGTCATAAAAGCTTGGACATATTGAAAGGAAAAATGGTCACCGTGCTAATTTTAGTCTTCTCGGATTGCAAGAAGGAGTTTCATGTACATGTAGATGCGTCATGTATAGCACTAGGAGCAATACTGACATAAGCTGGGGAAGGAGAATTCAACCATTCTATAGCATTTGCATGCAGGAGGTTATCCAAGGCTGAGAAGAACTATTCCACCACCAAGCACGAAGGATTGTCCATGGTATACGCACTCCATATGGTTAGACACTATTTGCTGGGGGGACATTTTAAATTTATACGGATCATTCTGCAGCGAAATACGTGGTCAATAAGGCTATGTTGGGGGGGAGAATTTGTAGGTGGTTGTTATTTTTCCAGGAGTATGATTTTGAAGTTATTGTGAAGTCTGAATGACTAAATGCAGGACTAGACCATGTGTCGCACATTGAAATGGGGGAAAAGCCCACTAATTTGGAGGAGGGATTGTTTGACACGTAGCTATTTGTAATGAACCTCATGGATGGTCAATTTGAAGACATCACACACTTCCTAATGACAAGAGCTGCCCCAAAAGGCTACACCGTCTAACAGAAAAAGGAGTTAATGGTACGCATGTCAGAATTTTCTGTCATTATCAAACATCTGCACAAAATGGTGTCTGATGAAGTATTACGATGATATGTAATGGAGTTTGAAAGGAGCAGTATCTTCATAGATGCTCATTTGGGAATTAGGGGAGGGCGTTACATAGGAAGGGTGACCACATAGAAGATTCTACATGCAGGGTTGTGGTGTCCAACCCTCCATCAGGATTCAAAACCTTACTACAAGGCTTGTGATGTGTGTCAAAGGATTGGTAGGCCATCGCAGAGAGATGAGCTACCTCTGAACCCACAAATGACGTTACAACCTTTCTAGAAGTGGGTGATACAGTTTGTGGGACACATTCAGCCCCAAGGGAAGAATATGGGAGTGCGTACATTATCACCGCGACTGAGTATTTTACTCGATGGGTGGAGGCATAGCCTATGAAGGACTGCACAGGCGCGATCACTGTGAAGTTTCTCTTTGAGTATGTACTGGCATGATTTGGGTGTCCAAAGATTTTGATGAGTGATCATGGTACGCACTTTTTAAATGAAACAATCAGCGCACTGACAGAGGAATTTCAGGTATATCACCAGAAAAGCACACCTTATCACCCACAACCTAACAGGACGGTGGAAGCGTTCAATAAGGTATTGGAGAATGTGCTGATGAGGGTTTGTAATGCTCAGTGAAGTGATTAGGACTTGCATATACCCACCGTACTATGGGCCTGTCGAATGACATGCAAAAAGTTGTCTGGAGAGACACCCTTTAGGCTCATATATGGTGTTGAAGCAATGATTCCCATGGAATACATTGTGCCTAGTCTTCACATAATGGCACTCACGGGTATGACGGATCACAGAGCCTTAGAAGAGAGGCTTGTGCAGCTTGTTGAGCTTGAGGAAGAAAGATTTTTGGCTAGATTTCACAAACAGGTCCAAAAGCATCATAAAAAAGCATGGCATGATCGACACATTAAGCTACATACCTTTAAGGTAAATGATCTTGTTTTGTTACATGACAACAAGTTCGATAAATTTTTGGGGAAATTCAGAATGCACTAGCTAGGGCCCTATGTCATTAAGGAGATTTCCAATGATGGAGCAGTTCAGTTGGTTAAATTGAATGGAGATCCCTTCCCAGGAAAGGTGAATGGCAACGATTAAAGCCATACACCATGATCTGGCTAGGTGACTATATGATGGTAGCATAGTCTTAGCACTCTAGGTAGCTGAGGGGAGGTGCGGGACTATAAATTACATTGCCTAGGTTGGGGAACTGCGCGAATGGAGGATTGTGTGGAACGAGGAAATGTCACAGGGTTCATGACAGTGCCAAGAGAGCTACCTTACCCAGGGAAAAATCACGCAAGTTAGCCAAAAAGTGATCATTAAAATCACTATTCATGATTTAACAATAAGAATGCCGCCAAATGGAATGGGCAGCTGACATTCAAGACAAAATTTGTGGGTAAGATCCCTGGAAATCTGCCACCAATCCAACATTAATGAACCGAATGTGGGGTGAGTGGTCGGATTTGAATTTAAAATGGCCTATAAATTACAAGTGGAGGCCCAACAAAAAACACTTGGCATTTTGAACATTGAGTTGGTGAGCTCTTAGATGTGCATGATCTGCGCATTCTTTGAAGAATTGCTTGACTGCCCAGTGTTTGATCAGTTTCCACACTCCAACAAGAATTTCGTTTGTGATTTTATCCCAAGGTCCAAAGCTAGGGATGTTGAAGTAGTGAAACCTGATGGACCTATGCTGGAGGTTGTTATGGAGGTAGAGGGAGCTGCTCTAGAGGTTGCATTGGTACTAGCTCAAGTCCCCAAGTCACCGTGGATGCCTAGACCGAAGTCTACCTCAACCAAGGAGAGTGTGAAGGATAAGAAGGGAAATAAAGTTGTGATACTGATACTCGCATCTCCTAGAAGAAACCCACAGAAGGAAAAGCTCACCACATAGGAAAAGGGCAAAACCATTAACTTGGAGCCGAAGGAGGAAGAAATTGAGGACGTCCCGATGGATGATGAGAATTTTGGGGTGGACGTGGAGGAATTTGAAGATGAGGGTTCTGACCCTATCACTAAGTTTCCTGAGTACATCCCTCATCGCAAGGGCAATACCAAGGTGCCAAAGGACACTAGTGAAACCAAGGTCACCTTGCACATACCTCTGCTATTGTACGAGATTATCTTTGAAGGACCATGCTTGGGGCAGGTTCTGTTGTTGAAACTAGAAGATTAAGACTTAGTGGACCATGAGAAATTCCCACACTTGGAAATAGAATAGCTAATAAACCGTGTTGTTCACAAAACCACTGGGATGACTACATTAGAACCGCTGAAGTGGCTCAGGGGAGTAGAGAAGGCAGGTCTGCTCAACCTGCTAAGGGTGGCACACTACAATTGCACACACATTACATTATTAGTCATCAAATAGTTGCTATGCTTGGTGCATGATGGGTGTCTGTGGTTGGAGGAGCCAATACCCATCACCGACATGTTGATCCATACGATCACACAGCCACCATATACAGGGGAGAATCTAGCCATGATGTTTGGTAGAAAAGGTGGCAAGTGGACCCTCACAGAGGCCATGAAGGAGAAATTCAAGCTCGTGAAGAAGTCACGCGGCTATGCCATCTCGAGTATCTGTGACCCTCTAGTCAAGGTGGCCATGCAGATCCTGGCAGGAAAAGTTATGCAGAAGTTTCATGCAGATGAAGTGCTGACACCCGTCATTTGTCTTGCAGCCTAATGCACCGAAGGAGTCCAATTTAATTAGGCACAATATCTTTGTGGTTAAATCCTTGCAAACTGTCGCAAGGCACAAGAGCTTAGGAAGACCTTCCACTATGCATGGCTCTTGCTGTGCATTGTGATGGTAGCCTTAGAACTGTCAGAAGATAGTCAATTCCCCTCAGTCATATCAGACCTACTAGAAGCAATGAAGTATACTTCGTTGTGGGTGACCAACAATGCTCAGAAAATCAAGGATATCAACATCTTCTGGATCTTTATGGAAATGAACATACGCATGAATATCAATCACAAACCACGATTTTCACCTATTGTGTTTGCCAAACTAGAGGAGTACCTAGAGTTCAAGGCATACTTTTACCGCATATCAATCAGCGAATGGAAGGACCCTTAGAAGATGTGGCATGAGTTGCCTTACTTAGGAATGGACGACACAATTGGTGCAGTTCTTGATCGTTGGCTAGAAGAGTGGCACACTGCCTTAGACTTGGTGGTGGGGTCAAGCAAGTCCATCGCGCAGCACAAAAAGGAGGAGACCAAGCTCAATATAGTGCAACTAGCCAAGAAAAGGAAGAAGGAGGCTGCTGACAATGCCCAAGGAGAGCGTGATGCCACCCAGTAGGTAGAAAAAAAACAGGCGAAACAGAGCATGGCTCTAGCAAAGGTGCGAGCTCACCTTCTCCCAAAATAGAAGAAGAAACGGATGAGAAAACAGAGCAGCATAGAGAAGACCCATAGATGGTGTCATATTGCATCAAACATCCAAGAGAACAAGAAAAATTGGGGCCCCAGAAGAAATCCAAGGTCAGTAAGAAATTAGTGGACCCAATCACCCTCACAGAGGGAGATTTGAATGACATTGGAGACACGGTACAAGATGTCACCGCAGAGGTACCGCAGTAATTCAAGCAGCAGCAACATTAACTATTGGTGTCCATCCAGATGGGTTTGCTTGAGATGAAGATCTGTGCATCACAGCCTGTCACGATGTCCACTAGGCTCACTATTGGTACTTCAAAAGTTGTCGAGATGCTACGTGCGAAGGAATCCCAAGTGATAGTGCTGCCGGATGGAGCACTGACCATAGAAAATGAAGCTGATAGGTCTACTATTAGTGCCCTCAAGGGAGTGGGGTTGAACTTGGCAATGCTCCCTGGCAAGGCACTCCACCTACTACAAGATGGAGTGATCACAGAGCTGAGGGCCTACAAACAGCACACTATGTAGGTGATCAGTGAAAAACAGATCAATAATGTGTAGCTATCCCTACATCAAGACTCTTCCATCTTCGTCGTGACCGAGGTAACTAACTGAAACAAGGACATACTTTAGGTTGTGGAAGAGGCATGTTGAATGGTCCCAAAGTTTTCCATTCTCTAGGGAGAACTGGTCGAGGTGCGTGTTTGCAAGCTTGCTATAAGGGTGTGCGACGCTCGCAAAAAGTTGACTAAGGTTTAGCTAGAGATGACCTATAGATTGTAGATTTGTGGTTGAAGGCCCAACCTTCATCTCTACCAAAAGTAAAGGAGCAGTGTGTAATCACTATCATAGAGGTGATAGTGGCACGAGACAACATAGTAGCAGACTACACAAGGCTTTTTGAATAGTCGTTCAAGGTCCTTATGAGTCTGCAGGAGGATCCTAAGGTACAATGGCTGGAGACAGAGGTGCGAGAACTACAATAGCACTATGAGGAAGTAAAAGGTAAAACACACACTGTTGCTCTCACACAGAGACTGGAGAAGATGCAGGAGGCCAAAACATTGAAGGAACAGGTAGATGCAGCACAACAAAAAGAGGCAGTGTTGAACGCACTCTTGAAGCCCTAGTTGGATGAAGCTTATTCGATCACGAGCTCTATTGTAGGAAAGCTTGCTAATTTACAAGTGACTTAGTAGAAGCTTCAAGCTGACAGTTGAGGACCAGTGACAGAATGGTTGGTTGAAGAAGTGAAGCAGGCGGCTACACAGTGCATCACTGAGGTTGCCGTCATATAGGTCAAGCTGGGAGGTCATCGTGCCAAGATCTCTATGCCGACATATTGACTCGAGGGCGAGTCACCATGTTTGTGTTGGGGACCTATTAGGAACGGGTTCCTCCAAGAGCAGTTTTGGGGCTAAAAGCGCATGTTTTGGGATAATTTCCTAATAAAGCTGTAAAGTCTCCACATTTTGTGGTTGCAGAGCATGAAGGTGTCTAGAGTCATAAAGTGTTGTCCACCCTTATTTGTAAAGTATCAAGTCAGATGTAAAGATCTACCCATGGTGTGCAGACCATAGGATTGTATAAAGAGGAGCTAAGTAAGCTCTAAGTAGTGAAGTGAGTAGTTAAGCATTGGAGTTTTGGTAGCAAAGTCTAAGTGTTTCGGGTCTTAGCATATGTAGAGGCTCTACTGCTGAGTGTGAAGAGGCCTAGGTAGAATTCCGCAGCTAAGTGTGTAGACCCCTGCAGCTATGTGCGTGGGGTAGATCAAGTTTGTATTAAACTGGAAGATATCAATAAAGAGAAGTATTTTGCAACTAATATGTATTTAGTTATTGTTAATGCATCTAATTATATTGCTTTTTGGGTTTAATTTACAATGTTTATATGATGCATGAATATATATGATTATATCGGTTAATTAAACACAAGTAAGGATATTAGTTTACACGGTGCTAACTGTGATAGCTTAGTAAGATAAATAAAACACTTGAGATAACTTGGGAACCTATTCAATACATTGTCATAGTGGTGTGAAAGCACCTAGACCATGGGTTAGGATTGCGCGGAGGTCAATTGTACACCTTCATGGAGGTATTGAAGGGCAGAATAAAGGGTAGACTGACAAAGCCCTAAGGCCTAACAATCTGTGTGAAAGTAGGTGCAGAGGGTATAAACTGACATCACGACCATCTCAGGGTGTGGAAACTTGGTTCCAGCATCCCCCCATACTGCTCTGGGTGAGACTTCGGTCCACACTCCGCGGGATGATGCTGAAAGGGCCAGTAGTGTAGGGATTTGTTTGGATAACTTACGTTGAACCTAGGTTAGACCCTAAAAATCCAACAATTTACCAGCAACACATTTCATGCATAAGAAAACATAATATTTCTTGTATTGTATCACATGAATATACACATGCTAGTAAACCAGTGCCCCCAACTCTCGTCGAGCTTATACAAGAAGTATAGCTCTGTGGCAAAGTTTAAAGCATATTTTCACAAGCTGCACATATAGGAGCACATGGATGTGAAGATGAAATGGAATTCCTTCCCATATATGGTGACTGTAGACAATCTTATCGTGCAGATATAGGAATGGCTCGAAGAATGGATGACTCTAATGGAGGTAACATGAGACAGTGAGACAGAAGGAGAAGAGGTGAACACCTCGCAACATGGAGAAGCTAGTGGAAAATATAAGGAGTAGTGTGAACATGAGTTAGAGGAGGAACAAAAACGTGATGAGAGTTAGTAGGATCCTCTTGAGGGAGATGAGCAGACCAAGGAGATAGAAAAGGCAGAAACAGAAAAAACTATCGCGGAAAAGAGGAAGGCAGAGGGCAAAGCTGCCTCAAAGAAAAAGAAGAAGTAGAAGGTTGATAAGATGAAGGATCTCATGGTCCTTACTAAAGAGAAGTTATATCAAATCATGGGTAGGACACAGGAAGAAACAACAAAATCCTGGAACAGGTTGAAGATCGCTATGACACACTTCTGACCATTGTCACAAAGTGGGTTGTAGAACTGAAGATACTGGCACATACTGTGAGACATTCAACATAGATAGAAGAAAGGGGTGGAGAAGAAAGCCAGATAGAGCCTAGACTTGTAGCAAGGCTAGCAGAAATACCTATAGGAGCCTTGCAATTCGACTCCATAGAAGTACAACAACAACCTAAAGAATAGAAGCACATCAACATGAATATAGTAGCAGTTCCTTTGCCAAGACTACACAAGCTGCACATGGTTATGATTGAAGAATTGAAGCTGAGGGAACAACATACTTTGCAACTAAATATACAAGTGGAAAAAGAGTGAGTTTCACTAAGACAGAAGCTCAAGTAGGTGATGCAAGAATAAGATCAAATGGCATAGGAATGGCAGAAGATCAAGGAGGTGGTTAAAGCCACATGTAAAGAAATTATGGGCCTTGATGTCGGAGAGGAAGAGCTAGTAGAAGAAAAGGTTGTGAAGCTCACCCTTGCAGTGAATAGGTATAAGGACAAAATTGCTAAAGTGAAATTTAAGTATGAAATGTAGATTAGTGAGTTACACATGATGTTGTAGGCAGCTATGCCACATGATGTAAGGGATTAGAGGGAGGCTGACCTAAAGACTGTAATTGCTAGAATCTCCACAGCATTGGCAGCCTATCAGAAGCTATTAGATGAAATTTTGAAAATTTGGACATTGTTGCAGGAATATCCAATTGTACAAAACCTGCAGGAAGTAATGTAGCAGAAGCAATAGAAGTTAGAAGAGATTCAGGCATCTGTGAAGACCTTACCAATCTTGTAGATTCTCTTGAAAATCAATGAGAGTAAGGCCCTTAAGAAGAACATTGAGGAACTAAACAAGGAGGAGAATATTTCATTAGAGAGGACTTAGCCTTGGCAATATGAGGCCCTCCATTTATCACAAGAAGTGGATGAGAAGTTGCAGGAGCTTCGACAAAGTGAAACAGTGTTCATTCAGAAGACTATGGAACATGTGACAGAGGCACTGTTGGAGGAAGCACGCATCGGGGACAAGCATGTGACAAAAGCTCTATAATAGTTCAACCAAGCCTACAACAACATCACAGGAAAAATCAGAGGCAAAGCAGCTAAGTGACTCGGGACGAGTCATATGTGAGTGTTGGGGGCCTGTTGGGCACAACCCAACTTGGCCTAGATTTTGATGAAGACTCTGCATGCTACGAAGTGGAGTGCAGAGTAAAGGATGTACTAGAGCATAAAGTGGGCAGCACAATGGAGCAATGGAGTGCCAAAGTGGACAGTGCAATAGTTATACTGCGTGATATATGGGCTTCAGAGTGGGTTGAAGTGCCTCCCTTTTTGTAAAAGAATACTATTTTGTAAAATTTAATGGTTTTAGCTATTTGTTTTTTGAATACCATGGAATTGTAAGGATGGAACCTCGATGTAATAGTATATAATAGGGTGAATTAATAAATAAGAGAATCATCATATATCACCTTATGATCAAGGCCCATGTTTATGGTTGAATTATTATGATCTATTTCTTGTGGCAAAGAGAAAGTTGTATAGTTAAGTGAACATGAGATTAAGTGCACAGCTAAGTGCGCAGACTACCTGCATTTGAGTTCGTCAACCAAAAAATGTCTATTGTACAAATTATCTATTACAAGAATCAATTCTTGTGGATGTAGTCCCACAATGGGATGAACCACTGTAAAATATGTGTCTTCATGTGTTTATTTTCTTATTATCTGTTGCAGTGTAGCAGTTGCAATTTATTTCAGAACAATGAAGTTTTATGGGTGTATATGATATATTTTATTTGATGAATGTAATGTGGTGAGGTAGTGTATGGATGTGAAGTAACTTATGAGTGTTAAAGATAAAATAAATAGGAAAATACCACATCACATCATCCCTCAAGCCTTCAAAAACCTGGCTATGCATCCTCCCATAGTCACTTCGGGTGAGACTGTGATCTTCTTACAGGTCATTGTCGAAAGGGCTAGTGGTTGGGGTTTTTTTGGATGCACAGTATGTTGAAGAAAGTGTAGCTAGGTTTAGTCATCAAAAATTCAACTTTCATATTTGTAATTATTCAAGAAAATAAATATTATTTGTGTTATATTTATCAATGAGTTTCTTTCTCATTGAAATATGTCTAGCACATATTAAATTCAAACAGTCAAACTAATTTTGAATACGCTTAAGGGTATGTTACACCATGTATATATTTTTATAATATTCAAATAATATCCCTCCAAGCAAGGACAAATCATCTCCATGCAACGACATCACCAAAAGGAGGAGAAACGATGAAGAAAACTCAAGTTTGCCTACTATCCTCAAGTTGGCCTCAAGCCAGCCTAAAGGAGGAGAAATAATCTATATATAGAGGATTTACAATCATCCAATGACAAGCACCTGATGTATGAAATCAACTAGCAAGAGAAGATGAAAAAATAGTGGAAGAAGTCAAGTATAAGGAGACTAGTGCATCGAAGAAGGAGGAGATATAACTGAGGTTTAAATTACTATTTTTAGGGTGAATTGTAGTCACACGTGTGAGGAAAGGAGGGCAGTGTGCGGTCACTACATGAGAAATATCATAGTTTCTCATCTCTCATTGTTTGGGTTAGAAACTTAGGTATATAAGGCCTCCTACTCAAGCGGAGGAGAAAATATTAAAATACACAAGGAAACCCCTTACATGTGTCAGAAACTAGGGCTATAATACTATCACATTAAGTCTGTAACCTCACATTAGGAAGGAGCTCAGTTGGTCAAGAGAAGCAAGGCACCCTCATGAGTGGAGGACTTGTCTAAGGATCAAAGATAAAGTATCTCTTCTTAGAGCTAACATAACAAGGAATGTCATCAGTTGCCAAGGAATGAAGTACTAGAAGAAGGACGATGAAGTGTTAAGAAACAAAGTGTCAGAAGATAGAAGGACATGACTTGTCCTTGGGGGAAATTATTTTCAAGGGTTTAGGGTTTGGAATTCATTAATAAGAAGCTTCAATAAGAGAAATTTACAAAAGGGGTTTCCTCTCTAAGAGATAGAGGTTTTTCCCTGGCAGAGAACCAATATCTTATGTTCTTGTTTCTTGTGTTTTGGTAGCTATTTGATGAAGTAAACACACATGCGTTAATAATAAGAGGAATAATATTAAGGTAACAAGATAAATAGTAAAAGATATTCACAATTTTTTATCGAATCTAGAAGAATCCTACTATACCGCATTGCCCTAGTATCTTGAACATGGTATCAGAGGTAAGGTGACACATCAAGGAAAGGGCATCTCAAGAACATGTACAAGGTTGAAGCATCAAGCCAAGAAGTCTCAATCACATCAAGGACAAGAAGGTCTACCATCTAGTATTCATCAATGAAGAATATAAAACGAGAAGAAAAGCCTTATATAAATCCATCTGCAAGAAGAACATATCAAAGAGGGACCTACATCAAGCTACAAGTCATCAAGCAAATCTCATCATCAAGCAAGTCCATTTGGAGAAAGTAACATGAAGAACATCAAGATCGAAGGAAGGCAAGCCATCAATTCTTCAAAAATAAATCATGTGCAGTACATCTCAAAATATATCAAGTAAGTATATGTCCCCTTCTAAATATACCTCAATGTCTTTTTGCAAGGAAAGAAATAAATTGGCTGTGACCACTAACTTCCTTGCATATAAGAAGAGGATTGATTTACTTCTCAAGGAGAATGAACTTCTAGAACACATCAAAGGGAATATCACTATCCCTACTAAGGAACAAACTCAAGCATTATCCAAGTACAATAAGGATGATACAAGAACCTAAAGGATTCTAATAGAATTCGTCAAAGACTCTTTGATTCCTTATGTTTCCAAACTTGAAACATCAAAAGAAATCTATGACAAGCTAATAGAGCTATTCTTAGTAAGCAGAGATAGAGAAGTGATATCTCGTCAAAATTATTTGTATAAGATGAAGATATCAAAGGAAGGAAAAGCTCCATATTTCATGAAGATCTATGATATGAGGGATCAACTTCAAGAGCTAGGAGAAGTCATGTCTCACAGATAAATGACAACCATAGTACTCAATTCTCTACTTGACAATTGAGGCAACTTCACATCAAGCATATATGGCAAGAAGGAAGCTACTCCACTAAGTGAATTACAGTCTATATGTAAAGTAGAGGAAACTAGACTCAAAGAAAAAGAGGATGTAGGATCAAAGTAGCAAGCATTTGCAACCATGGCCAAGAAAAAGGGAAAATTTGGAAAATTTGGTTCACGAAGAACAAACAATAGGGATATGTCCAAAATAAAATTCTTTGGATGCCAATAATACAGACACTACAAAAGGAATTTTCCAAAACTTATGAATGACAACAACAACAAAAGAAAAAGGGAAGAAGCTCACATGACTCAAGAGGTTAAAGAAGAAGACAATAAGCAAAAGAAGGAAGATCCTTTGGATCTATACTATGACTAAGTGTACTTCTTTAATTAAAGTATTCTTTCAAAGTTTTGAGTAGTATAGGAGGATGTAGGAATAGAGTAAAAATGAATATCTAGAAACATATTATAGAATCGAGAAGCATGATGTACATAGAGTTGAAAATACCCATATAGAAGGAGAATTTAGAAATATAACAAAATACAAGGTTAGAAATATCTTCTAGAATATAGGATCATAGTGTACATATAGATCAATATATTCATATAGAAGGAGCATAACTATTATAAAACCTCATACATGATAAAAGAATAAGTGATCATGATTGTAAATCCTAGAAGGCCACCATCATCAAAAGAAAGAGACATTTACAGGATGAGGATCTACAATATCCTATGACAAGAATATTCAAAAGAAGGTTCATAAATAATATTACATGTGTCATCAAGAATTCCATTCATGGAATACAAGGAAAAATTATATGCATGAGAAAATGGATGAAGCAAAGAAGGGCTACATCAATCAAGAAGGACCATCAAATGAAGCCAAGATGATCAAAGTAGAATCAAGATGAGGTATGTATGCACTAAAAGGTAGAGTCATGTCATCTTATATATTATTAAAGTCATGGGAACAGATCTAAGACACGATCAAGTCAAAAATATCTCTTTCACTAAAGAGATACTCCAGAGCATGTACAAATCAACAAGACAAGTGATCACATAAGGATCATAAGGTTTTTGACTACTCCATGAAGCAAGTGAAGAAGAAAATACTCTCCTAAGGAGTATAGGATTTCTAACTAAAATACATGTGAAGAAGAAATGATGACTACTTCAAGTAAGGAGGCAAAAAAGAAAGTGCTCCCATGGGGAAGTATAAGGTTGTTATCTAAACAACTCAAGAAGAAGAAAATGAAGAAAGATATGAAGCATGTGAAGAACACCATGGTCATAAGGAATCACTATCCAACAACATCCATTAAAGGCATCTCCCGAAAGAAGGCATGACAACTCTGACAAAGGAAGAAAAAGATAAGAGGACCCTTCAAACCTATCAAGACCTTGGGGATATTAAGATGAATATAGCTGGTTCAACTCTACAAAATATCATGATGAAGAAGCCATTAAACAAAAGAACTATCTAATGCTGAAGAAATTCAATATGAAGTCATGAGGGGATACCGAATCAAAGCATGGAAACAAGCAAGTACAACTAAGAATTTATGTGATAAGTATTCTAAGAGCATAGATAGATGACAAACGAGTAGTCATATGATGAAAGAACCTGACACACATCTAGAAGGACACTTTCCATGAAGAATAACTGACATTCCAAGCTAAGAGGGAAAGTGATTGATGGTCAGTTCCCTACCAAGAAGAAATTCGAACATGTAACGACATCACCAAAAGGAGAGAAAAACGATGAAGAAAACTCAAGTCGACCTAAAGCAGGGACAATCCTCTATATATAGAGTTTTTCCACTCCTCTAATGACAAGCAACTCACCTATGAAATCATAGAGCAATAGAAGTCAAGAAAAGAATGAAAGAAGATGAGTATAAGGAGCCTCTAGTGCAAGGAAGAAGGAGGAGACATAACCCAAGTTTAAAGGACTATTTTTACGGTGAATTGCAGTCACACGTGCAAGGAAAGGAGGGTTTTCTATGTTCACTACAATAACAACATCACAATTGCTCATCTCTCATTGTTTTGGTTAGAGACTTAAGCCTATAAGGCCTCCTACTCAAGCAAAGAAGAGACTCTCCCAAGTGAAGCAGAAAAGAGTCAAATACCCTAGGAAACCTCTCACACATGAAAGAAACTAGGGTTGCAATACTGTGACATTAAGTTTGCAACCTTACATCAAGAAGGAGCTTGGTTGGTCAAGAGAAGGAAGGTATCCTCATTACTAAAGGACCTCACTAATGATCTGTTGATGGTCCTGGACCCGCCAACATCAAGGGATCTCCCCGGTATGAAGTCCCAACTAGACCTAACACCGTTTGGTGTAGGAGCCCCATTGGGTACAATGGCCCTGTTGTAATTATCTTAAATGTTTGCCTCAGCTCTTGCTTGTCAGCACAGGAGAGTGGCCTACTTTGTCATGAAGTAGTGAGGTTCTCGTGCCTGGTGATTGCTAGTGTTACCTGTGTCAATGAATCTTTCACTACAGAGGGAGAAGGTGGGAGTGAGTCCCAATTTGGATGGGAGGAAGTCACAACTCTATTAGGAACACACAACACAACAGGACATGCGGAGCTTCCGCAGGAGTAGTCCACTTGGATGCAACAGTCAAGAAACACAAGGAGAGATAAGGCATACAACACACAACATATGAGACAATGCGAGTATGGCAATCGTTATAACAAGTTTACGTGAAAGGTCTGTTTGATGTCTGGGGAGGCAACCAACGTAGGCAGGACAACGTTAATAGCTCATACAACACATCTTCATTAATATATATCTATTAGAAAAATTTGATGGCTTCAAGTGTTAAACAAGTGCTAAAGAAATATGTATTACAAGTGTTCAAGATTAGTCTTACAACAATTACAACACATGTGTGAAAACATGCTTACTTGGTAGCATGATTTTGAATTAAGAAAAATTTCGAAGACACATCGTTACACTATACATCACTAACCCTGTGTGTGGGGTGTTGTAGCCACTAATTACTTGTAAGATAAAATATTACAGACTCTCAAGGCTATGTGGGAGGAGCTGAGGTGAAAATTCCTTTGCATGTACAAATGAGGGGGTATTTATAGCTAAGGTTGAAACTAACCCTTGTGGCTGTTAAACTTCCCTCATGAATATTTGACTTCCATGACCTTTTGACTTAACATGAATCTTCATATCAAAAGTGGGTCTCTTGTACTTCCATGTTACATTACATTGATTAACAGTATGGACGACAATAGAGATTTAGACAACATGACTCATGACAAGACTCGACATGACAGTGCTAGTACATTCATGTTGTTGTTGGTGTACATGTGGAGCTGCAGTGTTTCTGGGTGATGGATGTCCTCAGGGTGTGTCAAAACATTATCATTGCATGGAAAAGTACACGGATTTTTCTATGGTTGTTGGGTCCGCTTGATCTTGCTTTCGCGTATTTCTCCTTGCTTCTATGTTGGCATGCTTGAAAGGTTTGTTCATTTGTGAAAGGTTCATGTTCGTCTGTCAGTCTGTGTGCGAACACATCATCGCGTGTTCCTCGATCTGTTTATCCGCGAACACATCTTTTCATGGTCATCCATTCCTCGGTCTATCTATCCGCGAACACATCTTTTCATGATCATACAGTCAGGAGCACATCTCTTGGCATGCATCATTTGTTCATCTGTTGGTGAACATGTCCTTCTACATGTACTCCCTTTATTCATCCAATCCATCGTCATGCCATATTTGCCTGTGTACCTATATCTACACTCACTCATGACGAGATGGTATCAAATCAATAAACATCCTAGTCTACCATGATGCATGATCATTTCGGATATAGGTGACCAGGAAAGATGACAAGGTTCCGAGCTTCGAGCTGGGATAGAGGCTTTGGGCACTGTTGGTAAAAAATGCATAGAAGTCACTAGGAGATAGTGATGAGAAATCCAGATCGATAGTAATTGTCTATAGGGACTGGCTCAGCTGGACGACAAAACTTCATAATTTTTGGGAGGAGCAGTCTCGGCTGCGGGAAGGATGGGCAAACAAAATCTACACAATTTCTGGAAGGAGTGGGCAGCGGGACCCTGACAGCCAAATCTGTACAATTCTTGGAGGGAACCAACAATCGACTGTTGGGACTTGGCAGCAAAAATTGCGCAATTCTTGCAGGAAATTGATAGTCAGCTGCTTGGAGATTGACATCCAAAACTATGCAATTTCTAGAGGGAATCGACAATTGGTTGCTTGGAGCTTGACAATAAAAAATGCGTAATTACAGGAGGGAACGGGTAGCGGGCTGGTAGGAGCTACTGGCGGGGAAAACTACACTGATGCTGGGAGGATGGCCTGTTGATCACCTCTGCATAGTTCATGAGCTGAGAGGATTGTTGGGAAGCAGAGGGGTTGCTCATGAAATTTGCATAGTTTTCTTGGTGAGCAGCCGACCGATTGACTAGTGAGCTGGCTGGAAAAATGCGCAATTTCCTGAGTGAGACAGGGATGGGCACTAGGTGTTTTTCCAACCACTCTACATAATTTTCTTATTTAGCAGAGTGAGCCAGGTCTGCAGCCTCTACACAATTTGTGAGGGTAGTCATTCATGTGGTGACTACCAAGTCAAATTCTCCAGTTGACTAGTAGGAAGGTTGATTGATTAGCCCACAGGAAGAGCAAATTGAAGTGGCTTGCTTGGTGCTTTTGCAATGTTCTAGGTTTCAATCGATCAAGTCGATGGTGGGGTGAAGGTACGACTATTAGAGGAGAATTTGGTCCTCAAAACTTCAACAAAATGTCTAAGTGTGTGAGCGAGTGAAAAGGCGCATACGCATACATGCAAACACACACTTACATGACTTGACAATGAGATCAATGAAACCATCCAGAAACACATGCTCAACATGATTGACTGACGGTGTGAGGGACAAGCATGATGCTTCTAATTGGTTGTTGGATGATCGTGATGATGCTTGCACAAAAGTGTATATGACTCCATGTGTGAGCGCGACAGATGTTTTCATAGTGAACACAACATGTACACACAAAGAGAAGAGCTTGTGTATGACCAAAACATGCAAAAGTTGTATGTCGAATGATCAAGAAATGTGGGTGCAAAGACTCACATGAGCTCATGAGTTAAACCCAAATGCGTGTAGACATCAAGTAAAACTCTCAAAGGAGGCTCCGAAATTGGATGCAGGCCAAAATATTTTAGGGTATTGCAGCCACTACAACACTTGGGGACACGTTGGTAGAACTCCAAATTCTATATTCTGGTTCATTGACAGAATAGGGCCTTGGTATTTTGGGGAGTATTGAATCTCTATGTGGGTTACTTTGGCTTCCCCACTTACCCCAAGGACAAACATGGTTCGCTTATTGCCAAATCAGTCAAACACAAAAAAAGTTCAGCTTGATCACAGTGTTACAAAGTTTGGCTTTCGAGTAGAAGATTTTCAGTGTAAAATTTTTCATTTCTACTGTTTCTTCACTACCAACAGGCCTCGACCGTACCCCGACAAAGTCACATAGGAATACACAGATTGCTCCACTGCCAGCGAGCTTGGTCGGTACCCTGGTGGAGATGCATGCTTCACCTCTCTGCATAGGAAGCCTTTCTCTTCTTTTGCTTTTGTATTTTTTAAGAGGACTGTGCATAGGCACTTATTTATTTTTAGAGGTGAAAGAGGTATCTTGACTTATTGAGAGTAGAAGAGATTGTTCCTTCAGAGATGCATGTAAGACCTCTCACATAGGTTTTCTCATTTAGATATTCCCTTTCTATGTTTCTACTAGTTGGATGAGCTTGAACACACAGAGCAAAAGGCTTAGTACAAGCATGGGGCTTCCTAGTGTTAACACAGGTTCATGGTTGGAACAAAGCTCCCCTTGCAGATGACTCATATTTTCTGTCAAGGCTTCATCGACCGAACATTATAGCCAAGCACAAAGAAGACGGACACAAGATTGGGCATGTGTTGCTGTGTCACAAGTCACTTCATATCTCAACCACATACTCATTCAAAAGGTAGAACTCAGTAGATGATAGAAATTATTTCTGGAAAACAACAATACTAAGGTATTAAGCAAACCAAAGAAAATGAAAACAAAAATAGTAAGTAAAGAAAACAAAGTGAAAACAACAACAAGTAAGCAAAGAAACCAAGTCAGCAAGCAAACAAACATGCAAACCAGAAAGAAAAGACAAGAAGAAAAGAAAACATTACTCCTACTCCTATGTTAAACGGTCGGGGTTACATGAAATGAAGTTTCTAGTGAAGCCACCGTAGGTGTACCCGACCTACAATCACAAAGATATGAGCAATTAAAACAAATAAAAAATAATGTGCAACAAAAAATGGAAAAACTTCACAAACTTGCACATGAGAGAGAAGGTCTCGTCTGTGGGTGGAAGAATGTGTCAAAACCACCTAACACACAAGCTTACATATTTGATGACTACCATTTTTCAACAAAACTCAGAGGCCTCTTGCAAGTGTGTGTTTTTCAACACTAAATTTCTTAGCGAGTGTGAGGAAGGACTGAAGCTTGTTACCTACAACATGACTCGCCAAGTAAGATTGCTCTAGCCATTCTACAATTGGATCATAAAATTCATGATGGCTATTTTGAAAGATTCATGATCTTTGAGAAGATGGATTCCTGATTTGAGAGAGGGGGTCATGATGGGAATCTAAAATTGATAGATAGATCTAGTCATTCTCTTCGGTCATGTCAAGAGAGTGAGGACTTTCCATAGCCATGACCGCAGGTCGAAGTCCCTCACTTGCTTGACATAAGTATAAGAAGAAATATGTTACATGGTGAAGATCATACTACAAGAAGTGATTGTCATTGGATGTAATGTTGGGAAAATGATAAACTGCATGAGAGCCACCCAAGATAGAAGAATGCTTAGACCAGCTATTCAAGATGTCAGATACCTAGTTTGACATGAACAAAGAAACCTTTTGAACAATCGTATGAATTCTTTGAATGAGGGAACCAATTTAGTTGTGTGCTAGGCATGATAGAACACCCATCTACAGCTGGTGTAAACATGCGCATGCATCATTGTCATCACAAAAATGTAGAAAGGATTCCAACATTGTGAATGTGTGAAACCAGTTGGCGTGTGGTGAAATGAGAGTAACTTGATTTGCGTGATAGGTTGTGCACTTATCATCAAACACAATGATCGCTGGTGTGATGAGTGGGAAGATTTGACGTGAAAAATATACAAAAAGACCGAGGATCCAATTACGAAAGAGAACATCTGATAAGTATGATTCAGGATAGAGATAGTCTTTGAGATGATCAACTTCATTGTCCCATTATTGCATGAGGGACAGACACTCCCAAACTAAATTGGATGTAAGATATGTGCATAAAGATGGACATGTTGTAAAAGACTTGTGGATTTGATCATTAGTGAAAAACTGAAATTTTGAAATATCACACCCCGAATAGTAAATATTCTTTACACGTGGATCCCTATCGAGTGCAACCATGTAGATAGATGGATTTTGCATGACAAATGAGATATGATTTGGTTTGATGGTCTTACGAGAGTCGTGAGGTCCTAACATAACCATCAATGGATGTTGAAGTGCCTTGACTCCCTAGCACACCCCGGAACATTCAAGAATTGAAAAAATGGATTTTGAGATGTGAACTAGATAATGCATGGCTTGAGGATGGTTGTTGTTACTAATTTAAAAACTTCTCTTAGGATGATAACCATCTTTGTCACAAGCTTCATCAAAATTTTTAGCAAGCTGACTTGACGAGCTATCTTCATGCAACGCACAAGATGATGACAAGTGGGAAGAGTCCTGTGTGTTGAGACTATTTTCATGATGGAAAACCTCATTGTCTTGTGTTGATCAAGGAGATAAATCATAAGATGAAGAAGCAAGAGAATGCAGATTGTATCTGACACATGTTGATGCACTGTGAATAATAGAACACACATGCAAGCGAGGTGCAGAGGAAACTTTGATATGGATGTCTGCTCTGACTGGTACACATTGTAGATTTGAGTTAGAGTGTACATGAGATGAAAATAGATTATATGATGTTCTTGGGTGTTCATCACAACATATGGAAGCGTGGGAGTGATGACAACCCAATACTGGAGCTTGATCAAAAGAATTGATTGCGCATGATGTTTCAACAAGATATGCAGATTGAGGATCAATCAAGAATGGAAGCTCAATGTTTTCAAAGGAATTGACTGTGTCTTCACCATCCTACTCCTCTGCTTGTATGCTGAGACTTCCTTGCATATGACTGCAACTTGAGCCAAAAGCTCGAGAATCAAGAGAGTTCGCGTAGCTAGCTTGTGAAGTAGATCACTGAAGTGAGTCTTGGTGCAAGGAGTCATGGCCTGTAGATGACGGAGGATAACATAGATGTAGATTAGAATCAAGACTTGGGTTGTTAAGAACGATGATGTCCTCTTGCGGAATGGAGGGATGATTTCTTGCCAAATGCTTTCTTAATCATTCTATAATTTCCTCTGTTGGGGCGGGAGACAACCGAGAAGATAGATTGGGAACATGCTGCACATATTCTTCAACATTGCAACCACTGTGAGGAGGGACCCGCTGCATAGATTTATTAGCTTTGTGGTCATTGTGAGGGGGTAGCTTCTTTGAGACATGAGGTGTCTCATGATCTAGAAAAGTTGAGGAAGAAGGGAAATCAGGAGGGCCACCATTTCGGGAGACATGGACCAAGCATTTCAGGTCTTGGCTCATGAAGTCAAGGTCCATAAACAATTCAGGAACGACATGACAAAGGTGAAGGAAGCAGGTAGCAAAGTCCTCAATTGTTTCACCAAGCTTCATTCCTAAACAAGGGATTCTTTCATAGACATCTCAGTAGCCATACTCATCGAAGGCTTGATGGCGCTCCTTGAGGAAAGTGAGAAGAGAATGGATGGAAGAAGGTGGTAGGGTATGAAACCACCGATTAGCATGACCTTCAAGGGTGAGGAAGAAGAGTACACAAACAAGCTCATCGCTATCAATTTCATGAGATTCATAGAAATGAAGAAAATGAGAAATGTGCTCAGCTACGAAAATTCTATCCTCACTGTCAAACTTTAACAAGGACAAGTGATTGAGAAGCTCATCAGGGATTGATAGTTGATTAAGGGAGAAATCAGAGCATGAATTGTGTATGATTCATTCGGTAAGAGATTCAACCCAAATGTACAGGCTCAAGTTGTCATCTATCCATCATTTTAGTGCCAAAATTTTGATGGTGCTAGACCCACCAACATTAGGGGATCTCCCTGGTATGAAGTCTCAATGAGACCTCACACCTTTTGGTGTAGGAGTCCCATCTAGTATAAAGTCCTAGTTGCCATTATCTTAAATGTTTTCCTCAGCTATTGCATGTCATCACAAGAGAGTGGTCTTCTTTGTCATCGAGTAGTGATGTTCTTGTGCCTCGTGATTGCTAGTGCTACTTATGTCGATGGTTCTTTCACCATAGAGGGAGAGGGTGGGAGTGAGTCCCAAATCGGATGAGAGGAAGTCCCAACTCTGTTAGGAACACACAACACAACAGGATGTGTGCAGCTTCCGAAGGAGGAGTCCACACAGATGTGACAGATGTAACACACAAGGAGAGATAACATGTACAACACACAACGGATGAATCCATGCGAGTGCGACGGTCGTTATAGCAAGTTTTCGTGAAAGGTATGTTTGATACATGGGGAGGTAACCAACATGGACTGGAAAATGTTAACGCCTCATACGCCATATCTTCATTAATATATATGTATTACAACAATTGAATGAGTTCAAGTGTTAAACAAAGGTTAAAGCAACATGTATTACAAGTGCTCAAGATTAGTCTTACAACAATTACAACATGTGCAAAAATGTGTTGGCATGTTAGTAGGTTTCTGAATTAAGCAAAAGTTCCAAGACACATCGTTACAAAATACATCACTAACCCCATGTGTGGGGCGTTGGAGCCACTACTTACTCCTCAAAGAAAAGATTATAGACTCTCAAGGTTACGTGGGAGGAGACGAGGTGAAAATTCCTTTGCATGTACAAATGAGGGGGTATTTATAGCCAAGGTTGAAACTGGCCCTTGTGGTTGTTCAGCTTCCCTCATGACTATTTGACTTGCATGACCTTTCAACGTCACATGAATCTTCATATGACAAGTGGGTCTATTGGACGTCCACGTTACATTACATTGATTGACAACATGTCCCACAATAAAGATCTGGACGACATGAATAATAACAAGACTCAACATGATAGTGTTGGTACAGTGCTCTCGTTGGTGTGCATATCAAGTTACAGTGCTGCCAGGTGATGGATGTCCTCAAGGTGTGCCACAGCTTCACCTCTTCATGCAAAGTGCATGGAGTATTCGATGGTCATTGGGTTCGCTTGACGTTTCATTCACACGTTGCTCTATGCTTGTATGCTTGCACGCTTGACAAGTTCATCCGTTTGTGAAAGAGCATGTTCCTTTGTCCATCCATATGCAGACACATCCTCGCATGTGCGTTCTTTCATTCGTTCGTCCGCGTACACATCTCTTTGCATGCATCCCTTGTTCGTTCGTTGGCGAACATGTGATTTTACATGTACTCCTTTTTTTCACCCGATCCATCATCGTGCTATGATTGTTTGTGTACCTATATATGCAGTGACTCATGATGAGATGAAATGAAATCCATAAACCTCCTAGTCTACCATGATGTATGATCGTTTCAAATGTAGGTGACCAGGAGAGACAAAAAGGTTGCAAGCTTTGAGCTGGGATTGATGCTCTGGGCACTGCTGGTGAAAATTGCGTAGAAGTCACAGGGAGATGGTGATAGGAAAGACAGATCGATAGTGACTCCCTGCGGGTTTTGGCTCAACTGGAGGACAAAACTGCACAATTTTTTGGAGGAAATGTCCGGGCAGACAAAATCTCTGCAATTTTTGGAAGGAGCAGGTAGTAGGAGCCTGACAGCCAAAACTGCACAATTCTTGTAGGAAACCGATAATCGGTTGCTCAGACCTTTACAACAAAAACTGTGCAAATCATGGAGGGAAATGTAAGTCAGTTGCTGGGATCTTGATAGGAAAAACTACGCAATTCCTGGAGGGAACCAACAGTCAGCTACTTGGAGCTTGATAGCCAAAACTGTGAAATTCCTGGAGGGAATTGGCAGCGGGATGCTGGGAGCTACTAGCAGGAAAACCTGTGTTAATGCTGGGAGGTTGTCCTGCTAATCACCTCTAGGTAGTTTCTGAGCTGAGAGGACTGCTATGTAGCAGAGGGCTTGCTCATGAAATCTACGTAGTTTTCCATGTGAGTAGCCAATAGGCTCACTAGTGGGCTGACTGGAAAAATTGCGTAATTTTGTGAGGGAGACAGGGATAGGCACTAGTTTTCTTTCTGACCTATCTACGCAATTTTCTCAGTCAGTGGAGTGGGCAAGGTCTGCAGCCTCTACGAAATTATTGAGGGGAGTGAGTCCCCAGATGGTTTCTGGTCAAATTCTTCGGTTGACCAGCAGGAAGTTTGATTGGTCAGCCTACAATCAGAGAAACTTGAAGTGGCTTACTTGGTGCTTTTGTGTTATTTTGGGTGGAAGTCGATCGATTCGATGGTGGGGTGAAGGTCTGGCTGTCATAGGAGAATTCAGTCATCAGAACATCAGCAAAACGATGAAGTGTGTGAGTGAGGTAAAAGGTGCATACGTGTACTTCCAAACACACACTTACATGAATTAACAACGAGATGAATCATACCATCCAGACACCCAAGCTCAACATGCCTAACTGACGGTGTGAGTGACAAGCACGACACTTTTGATTGATCATTGGATGACTGTGATGATGCTTGCGTGACGGTGTATATGACTCTTTGTGCGAGTGCGAAAAATGTTTTCATAGCGAACATAACATGTACAGATGAAGCAAAGACCTCGTATATGACCAGAACATGGTCATAAGCATGACATTGAAATCAACATGAAAAAGTTGTCCGTCGAACGATAAAGTAAGGTTTGTGCAAAGACTCACACGAGCTGATGGGGTGAGCCCAAGTGTGTGCAGACATTAAGTAAATCTCTCAAAGGATGCTTCGAAATTGGATGCAGGAAAAAATTTTGGAGGGTGTTGTAGTCACTACAACATGATGAAAGATAAAGTATATCTTATAAGAGCTAACATAACAAGGACTATCTTGAGTTTCTAGGGAAAAAAGTGTCGGAAGAAGCAGGACAAAGTATCGAGAAACAAAGTGCTGGAAGAAGGAAGGACTTGGCTTGTGATTGGAGGACATTATAGTCAAGGGTCTAGGGTTTTGCATTGATCAATAAGTAGCTTCAATAAGAGAAATTTATGGAAGGGTTTTCCTCTCTAAGAGAGAGATATTTTACCCTAGTAGAGAGCCAACATCTTGTGTTCTTGTTTCTTTTGTTTTGGTAACAATTTAATGAAATAAACACACATGCATTAATAATAATAAGAAGAAGATTAATCAAACAAGATAAATAGTAAAATAGCTTCACAAGTTGTTATCAAATCTAGAAGAATCCTACTATACCCCATTTCCCTACATTCTTCAACCTAGTAAAGGATTAAACCTATGACAACCCAACCTAAAGCCAATAGCCTCTTGCCGACACTTTTTCTATGTTCATTTAACAATCTCACCAAGGTAAATCCTATGCGATGATTTTTCTTGTGGATCGTCTCAATGCCTTTGTAATTAGATGCTTCTGTGTCAGTGCCTACCTGTCAACTACCAAAGTGTCTTGGCACTCGTCATCATGCCAAACCTCTCACATACATCTTTAAATATTTCAAGTTGTATCCCTGCCATGAAGTCACATTAACATCACTTGTGCTACATGTCATCCTATGATACGTGACACATTTCACTTGGAAATAACCCCTTTAGGTACCTAAAAATGCCAAAAAAGATTATCACATGTCTTGGTCTTATTAGGCCACATCATGAGCCCACATCATCTCCTACATGCCAATAATACGCTACCACCTGTCCCTGTCGGTGAGGAGAGAGAAAGGGTACTCAAAGCCTTGTTTTGCATTGAATTCCTTCACTAAATTGAAAAATCTCGGGTTCAATAACTCTGTTCTCTACTCCACTCCTATGGGGTTTCTGGTTTTTGCTGGAGTGATCCTTGGGTGGATCTCTATCATTGATCTACGTGATTGACTGTGTGGGAAACACTCCCCGTGACCATGAAGACCTCTATCTATGATTTTGTCAAAAAGGTTCCATGTATCTCGACACTTTCCTCCTAGTGCTTAGCCATGTGCACCCTAAGCAAACTTGCAAGCTACCATTTTCATGTGGGCTCCACCCGCTTAATGCATATCGACACTTTTCACTTGCACCACATTTGAAACCTCTAGGGTACACCTCTTGGGATAGGAAAACTTTGGCTACATGCAAAAGACTCATCCAACCACCTTTAACTCTGTTATGAAGGCCTTAGATTCATAAAACTTTGATTGGATTTATCTCACGATCCAGCAAGCCATTTTTAGAATTTTGTATACCACGAGAAATATTTTTCAAAGCACTATCTCTAAGTGGGTCTTACCTACATTTGAGATGATTTGTTACATCATAACTATATTCAAAGCCTCTGCGCCTTTTTTCTTCCATGCTACCATGTTGATGCTTAAATCTGCTCTTTAAGGCCTTCTTTGTCACTTGTGCCACCTATTCACTGTAATGAAAAATTTGTTTCAATAACCCTGTTGCCATCAATGAAAACATATTTTAACATTTTCCCTCTTTGACATTCATGGAAACACCAAAATCGAACAAAACAACGTTTGCTTTGGTAAAAATTTGTCAACATAAATTGTTTCATTTGAGTCCTAATCCATCTGAGATAAGCTTTTCTGCTACTATAATATTGTTTTTGGTATTTTTTTCACTATGTATATCCTCCCATAGATCTATCCCCTTGGTTGTTTCAAGATTTTTGTGGTGGGTATCTTGCATAAGTTTAATGTTCATAATTAATTCCACAGTATCCATTTTTGTGTCGACATTTCAAGTCTATAACAAGACTCATAATTGGCGCAAAGACCCTACAAAGAAGAGTGAGGAGTGATGGATATTAATATGGAGTGGAGGGAAATGTAATATGTAAGAGTCGACTAGTTAAAATTGTTTGTATTAATATTAAAGGAGAATTAATAAATTATGAATTTTATTACATTCCAGAATTCTTAATAATAATAGATATTATAGGTACTGAAGATTAATAATTATAAGGGAAATAATTATCAATAGTTTAATAATTAATAATAAAGTTAATAATTATAATTATTCTTATTATTAGTATTAGTTATTATTATAACTGGTATTAATTACATAGAAGGAATAAGGAGAAGGGGGATGCAGTGAGAGGTTTAGAGTTAAAATGAGTATGATGGAGAGGGACATAGGAAGGGTCAAATGAGGGCTTAGGAGAATAAGGGAACAAGGGTGAGAAGTTTTTAGTCAAGGTTATAGGACACAGGTACTTGAGTAACTAAGGGGATCCAAATCCTACTTACTTCCATACCTCCATATCTATTAAGATTGTGAGAATGCTTAATAATTTCAAGGGATTCATGGATCTTTCATTTATACTAATGCTTTTCTCTAGCTATTATTTTTGTGTTTTCAAGGCATACATGATTACACGTTCTTTATGAGTGTTCTGAAAGTCTTGAAGATTGAGCTCTACCATTTTTAATATCAGTGCCATTTTATTTGAGTCTAATTTCGAAGGATCTTCCTCTCTCTCCAATATAACATCCTCTGTATGAGCACAAGACCTTATCAACCCCTTTGTGTTGGAGGTGATCAAGACATTCTTTTACTGATGTCATCTTCTGTCTGATGGTTGTTAAGGGCTTAAAATAGGTATCAATGTTGTTCTTTCTGAGAAAGTTTTCCATCTTATCTGTGACTCCTTGAATGAATGTTAGATACACCTTCTTATTAGAAAGGTGGAATACTGCTTTTTAATGATCTCTCCCCTTATTTATTTATTTATTATTATTTCATTTTTTTAAGTCTCTCCCCCTTCGACATCAATGGAAAAGACACCATCATGCTCCCCCTGTCATCATAATCCATCTTTCAACATTGTCTCTATACTATGTTGATACTATGGACCTCGAAGCTTCATGCTCATACGTTGATAATGCAATAACTACCTTTTTTCCTCTTAGAGGAAGAGCAAGTGGAGGGAAGAGGGACAACTCCAAATATTTTCCTCATGTACTCAATTTTCTCTCTAGGAATTGGCTTGGTGAAGATATCAACAACTTTCTCTGTGTTAGTTACATACTCTAACTTCAAATTCTAAGTTGCAGCTTTCTCTCTCAATAAATGATACCTGATGGGGATATTCTTCTTTTTGAGTGAAAATATGGATTCTTTGACATGCTTATTTCACTTCTGTTGTCACAAAATATGGGGATCGTCTGATCATAAAACAATTGTACATCCTACAAATATTGCTTCATCCATAATAATTGTGTACAACAAGAAGTTTCTACAATATATTATGCTTTAGTTGTAGATAATATAATGGAAGCATCCTTCTTGCTTAGCCATGAAACTATACTCTCTCCAAGAAATAAAGCAGCACCACTTGTGCTTTTTCTATAATCCACATCACCTCCCTAATCAACATCAATATAAAGAGTAAATGAAAAATATTTACCTCTGGGGTACCATAGTCCATAGTCCATTGTCGCTCTAAGATATCTGAGAATTATATTGGATGCTAATAGATGGCTTTGTCTGCCAGTTACTTGAAATCTTCCAACTATAGCAATGGGTTGCATGATGTATGGTCTTATGGTTTTCAATATAAAATGATTCCAATAAGATATTTATAAGGAGTCTGGTCTAGTGATAGTGTATCATTAGTCTTGGTAAGTTTGCAACCTATCATCATTGGAGTGCTCAATAAATACCATTCATCCATGCCAAATTTCTTTATCACTTTGTTGAGAAACTTTCCTTGACAAATAAAAATTCCTATAGGGGACGAAAGTATCTACAATCCAAGGATATATGAAATCTCTCCAATCATGTACATCTCAAATTTGACCTTCATATTAGCTAAAAATTCATTGGTCAACAAGTTTGAATCACTAGCAAAGATGATATCATCAACATATACAACTACCACAATGATTATTGCATCCTTTTCTTTAACATATAAGTTGATGTCAGTTGCACCTCTTTTGAATCACACTTGAGCAGGTAGTTGTCTAGCTTGGAATACCAAGCTCTAGGGGATTACTTAAGACCATACAAATCCTTTTTGAGTCTACAAACATAATCTGGTTCCTCTATCAGATGAAAGCTTTCTAGCTAATCTATATAAACTTCCAGTTGTAGCTCTCCATTAAGTAAAGCAAATTTGGCATCCATTTGTTAGATTTCAAATTTATTATAGAAAGCATATTCCAAAAACATTCTTATTTATTCTAATCTAGAAAGAGGATCAAAAGTTTCATCACATTCCAAGACTTCTATTTGTGCATAGCCTTCCCGTACTAGTCTCACCTTGTTTCTTACCACTTATCCACTTTGTGCTAATGACATTCTTGTTAGAAGGTTTTGGAACATGTTCCAAAGCATGAGTGTTCTCTATCTGATCCAATTCTTTATTCATGGCCTTTAGTCAATGATGATCTTAACTGGATTGAACAATATCCTTTGGTCCCTCTATGGACAATAGGGTAACATGGGCTTTCATAGGGGGATTTAAAAATTTCCTTCTTATCAACACACCAATATTTATTTCACCAATAATATGATTAGCTAGGTGATATTTTTGTACATACCATGGGGGATCTTTGGATTGAGGACTATATGGATCTTCGTTGCTTCCTTCTATAGATTCCTCATTATTCACATCACCAATTCTTATTGGTTCACTAGCACTATCTTTTTCAAGATGTTTCACTTCTTGATCATCATTCTCATCCACGTTCACATCGATGTAGTCAACAATTGTCTTGGTGACTTTGTTTTAGCATCTCCACCCTTTGTTGCATCTCTACCCTTAGTTCAAAAAGTGTACAATGGAAAAACGAACTTCCAATCAGATGGTGGTCCATGTGTAGCTCAAATTCCACCCAACACGGGATATTACCCCAATTAGTATACACCCTCTCAAAGCCTGACCATGTAGAGTAACCAGTACACTAACATTCAGTGTATCTAATATCCTCCCATGCAAAGTTGATGGTACCCTACACATGCTACAAAGGTGGTTTCCACCTCCCAAACCACATACACTAAACCAATATAAGGGAACCCTTACTACTCTTCCCTAGCACCCTAACAGACCAACCTTATGGCTCAGCTCAATGTCGAGGTTAATTTTTTGCATCCTTCTTTCCCACAATAACAATAGTTGTTTGAACAACTAAACATGAAAAGCCCTACAGTTTCCAACAAGAAGAAAGGAGAGTGCAAATAAAAAGGCCATCTTTGGCAGGGGAACAACCAACAAAAACCTCCATGGATAGTGGCTAGGGGTGATCCCTCTAATTGAAACCAAAACAAAGGTTAGTGTATCAATAAATCACAAAAGAAAACAGGAACCCTAGTCTAAGGAATAAGCATGCTTGTGTTATATTTGGTGAGTATGGGAATTACACTCATCATTGTCCTCAACTCCTCGAGTTGAAGAGAATGAGAGAAACCAAGGGACAAGGAGGAATAAACCAACAACATGCCATTATGAAAAACCCTTTTTGTCACCAAAGAGAAGTGCCTACCCAACATGAGGTTGCCCCTCACTCTTATAAAAAAAATTGGGTGAAATGTCAATGACACAACAAATCCTGGCATTTATATGGTAGGCTCTGATTTTCTTTTACAAACTCTAAACTGCCACTATGGAATTCCCCCAGTAAAATCCCCTTCGACATCAACTAACACTATATTCATGATACCTTTGACCTTGCCTCAACCCCCTGTTGAAACAATCTCACTGATGATCAAAATTCCACTAAGTCATGTAAGGCATAATTCAAAGGCAACTCATACCTATAGCATTGTTGATGACATAACACAATCACCTTCTACCATGTCAGCATTAGAAGTCATGTAGACTTGTTCAATGTAGTAGAAATATTCCTTTTCTCTTTATGTACGATTGACCCATCCGACTCGCGATTGATGACCTTGGATTTGGACAACGTGCAACCGCTGCTACCATTGATTGTTGCCTTCTATATTCTGGTCACTATTTGGAATATCACCATCCATCATTGCATTTTTTATGAGGATCCATCTACCTGTATCATGTCCAAATCAATTTGGTAGAAAATAGGATCCCCTGAGATAATTGCTTCACCTATCACACTCAGGGCATATGACGATCACCCCTCAGTCCCCGTAAGACTCTTTCATAATGTCCTGATAGAGGCTGCTGACAAGACCATTATCATTGATATCAAAGTTCTTGATGCCCAACTAGATTACATTAGCATGTTGGCTCATAGCTATATGTACACCATGAAAATGGTAGCATCATCATTATTTCAGATCATGATATTCACACACAACGAGAAGATTGTCATCATAGACAAATTCGCACATTATGATACATGAGAATCACCATCCCCTAATGGATTTCTACCATATGTCAGGTTTCATAAATAATTTGTCCCATACTTAACCAACATTGGTCCTGGGATGTTCAAGGCATCATCACTTCTCAGAAAATATCTAAGAGATGTTCCAATCACCACAACGAAGTTCATAACACTAATATGCATGACGAGTTCATCAAATTCACTCCAGTCTTAGGAACCACTTCCAAATACCCCCTAGTGAGTCATCATTCCTAACCTATGTGATAACTAAAACACCTTTCTCGTATCTCCCGCCCGATTTCATCTCACACCAAGTTATGGAAACTATTACGTTTCCCAATATGGATCTCACAATTACGTTTTGTATTTTTCCACCTAGGCCATGTCAACAAGCTCACATATTACCTCGACATACATCATTCCTTTCACCAACCCTCAAGAAATCATCACACAAGGAGTAATACTTGTGTTGACACTAACATGTTCAATAAAAAGGAGAAGCAGAAAGGCAAGAAGGTTGAAACTTTAATAAGCACTCCTCCTAGCGTACCTCCCCCATGCGCATTATGTAACATAGAGTGACACCCTACCAACTAGTATCCTAGATTGGATGAACTGAAAGCTCTTCTTCATGCCCCAAAGGCACCATCGGTCCCATCCACACCATCAGGAGACAAGGTTATTCCATCACATAACAAAGGCCTCTAGACCAACCATCCATGCGTTATTTGTGTGCAACATGGTCACTACACTCACCATTGCCCTGGTCTCCCTTGTTATCAAGATTCATTGGTGGCCCTCCATCAAACCACCACTCTCATACCATCGTTACCTACTACTCTAGCTGCGAACGTTGTGGCTCTAGCCATTTATTGTGTCTTCGAGGAAGAAGCTTCATGCTTGATTCATCCTTGTACTAGTTGAAATTCTACCTCGCATCCCCTTTTAGTATCTGCTAAAGTAGGGAGGAAGCCAAGATCGATGTTGTCAATAGCTAACCACACTTGTTACTTATGTGATGATCCTGGACATTTGATTAATGAGTGTCCCCATTTGTAGGAACTTAGTATTTGGGACCAAGTTGCCCAAATTGTTCATAAGAACAGACCTAGGTGCAAATGTAATAGTTGTCACATTTATATGAAAAACCATCATACACAACTTTTCCCACATCTCCCCTACTTTTGATAGGCATGGAACTATTAGCAATAGTTTGATACTAGACACTTGATCCCCTTTTCCATGGATACTCAACCTCAATCCAGTCAGTGAAACGTGTGTCCCACTAACACCCCACCAGGACCATTGTTAATATCTATAAGATACTTCTCGACACAGACCATATAGCTCATCAATTCACAACTTGTACCTCCAAAATGTACCCGCGGGAGCCCATTCGAAAGATACCCCCACCACCTAGTGTTGATGACACCCAACACCATATGTGGTTCATATCCTCATCCATAGGAACCCTAACTCATACCTTGTACTCATGATTTTTGGTATCGATACTGCTTCGCCCATGTGAAGTTTGCACCACCCAAAACTGTATAGACCGATGTAGTATGTGCATTGTCAACATCATTGGGTTCCACAGTAGCTACCACTGAATCATTGACTTGTTGGTCCACTAGAACCACTAGGTGCCAATCCCATCCTCATGACCCCTCACAACTGGTAGCACCATTAGATAATATTATTCACTTCAATGAAGATATTCTAGATGCGTTGATGGAACCAAAATATTGTTGGGATGTCATTCATCATCGCTCTTTATTTTTACTAGAAAAATCATTCTCATATACTAAAGCACCATGCCACAATATTTGTATGGTAGAGACAAAGGACTTACTACACCCAGGACAGGTATATTGGTTCAAAAATCCCATCCCAACACCAAACATATTTTAGGAAGGGAACATGTCCAATATCTCACCTATAGTTAAGGCATATATTTCCACTAAGTCTGACAGAGTCAAAGAAATCTCGTTGGGGGCAGTTTTCTCTCCATAAGTGGCCTCTTACAAAGCCTTATTTCAAGAATATAGGGATATTTTTGTGTGGTCTTATTAAGAAATGTCAGGAATTAGTCTTGAAAATGTGGAGCACAACATTGGCACATGGTCTAATGCTTACACATTTAGGTAAAAACAACGTCAGCTCCACCCTTCGAAGGTAGAAGTGATCAAACAATAAATCGAAAAACTTCATAAATATGGTTTCATCCACCCAATAATTTAAATATCTTGGGTCATTAACCATGTACCTGTCATGAAGAAACGAGGCACCATTTGGGTTTATATTGACTTAATAGATATGAACAAGGCATGCCCGAAAGATAATTATCCTACACCCTTCATCGATCAAGTAAATGATGCTTACATTACACATGAGGCCTTATCCTTTATGGATGGTTTTTTAGGATATATCCATATTTGGATACAGCATACAAACCAGTAAAAACCAAAATTTACTACCCCATGGAGCATGTTCTCCTACTGTGTCATGCACTTTCGCTTTAAAAATGTTGGCACCGCCTTTCAGTGGGCCGTGAATTATATCTTCCATGACTTGGCTCATCTAATGATAGCCTATATGGATGACCTCATTAGTATGATCCAAAAAATTCTTAGACCATATGGAAGATCTTTTGCCTTTCAAACTTTTCACTAATATAACCTACGCTTGAAATCCCTCAAGTGTTTCTTTTGCATCAATGTGAGATGACTACTAAAATTCGTTGTTTCCTATCAAGGAATTAGGGTCAACCATTTAAAGGTCCAAGCCATATGAGAAACATCACCTCCAAAAAATTTGAAGCAATTACAATGTTTTCAATGTAAGGCCAACTTCTTGCGCCCTTTCATCCCCGATTACACAACTTGTGCACATGGTTTCTTGTGCCTTCTTTGTCAATACATTCCCTTCTAGTGGGATAAATGATCTCAAAAAGAAATTGAGTCCTTGAAAGATACATTATCACAGGCACCACTGATTAGCCCCCATGACCATAAAAAGGACTATACCCTCTACTTATCATCATCATAGGTATCCATCATGGTGGTATTAGCCCTACAAGGAAATGATAATAGGGAACATGTCATCTATTACATAAGAAAGAACCTCTCTCGACCTACTTTGAAGTATTATATAGCTAAAAAAACTACCTTAGCCCTCATACACTTAGTGTAGAAGCTTCAAAATTACATCATCTTGCGAACCACCACTATAATCATAAGAATTAATCCCTGAATATGCTTGCTTAATTCTCATATGGTGAACCATAGGTAGTCCCGATGGGTAGTAATTTTTCAAGAGTTGGACTTACAAATTGATTCTGACAAAAGAAAGGAAGCTCTTATTCTTGTAGAATTCATTATAGACCTCTCTTCAAATTCTCAAGGGTCTCCTATCAATGATGCTTTCCCTGACAAATATTTATTCATCATATACATAGATGACCCTCAGTACAATGATAAGCTTATCTTCTTTTGAACTCAAAAGTTCAAACCAAACCTCTCGCATGACGATTAATGATGCATTTGCCACAAAGCAGCTCAGTATCTCCTCATTGTAGCTACTGCAACACCGTCCAAACTTTTGGCTTACAATAAATTTCGGATCCTTCCTTCATTGTCTACATTATTGTCACAAACATTAGAGCTTATTTCATGATATTTCGTATATTGTTTTCTTCCATTTTTGCATGTTGGGTAAACTGTTGTCTTTTGGCCTTTTTAGCTACCGTGCAATGTGTATAAGCCTATTCTGATGGTTTCAAATGTTTTTCTTTGTGTATATGAGTTTTTCTAACTATGTAAACATCTATCAAACTCATTCACAAAGTTTTGATCATTGTCACACAAGTGTCTTCATGGTCGCAGAAAAGTACATCTTTCGTGTCCCACTTGTCGTAAGTTGTCATAAAGTTGTTGCATGGATCGAAATGATTTTTTCATGTGTTCGAATGATTTAATTTTTAGTTTCATAAAATATTCTAAGTGTGTTATCACAGTCAAATTCCATCATTGTTCACACCTATCTCACTAATCCCACACACAACAATTTTTGGAAACAATTCATGAATGGGAAACCTAGATTCACCAGGCCTCACTTGAGTTTTGCATTGCGCAGTCTCACACCACTAGATAAGACCTCGTTGCTTGGCACTACACAATGCATAGTTCTTGTCTCCCAGGACTACTACACTATGCAGTTTCTGTGCCCAAGCTTAGACCTTCACATCCAGAATTGTGCAGTCATGTCCCCATCCCAGATTAAATTATGCACTTTGTATCCTCAACCCTAAATCTCATCCCTTAAGCTCTTAAAGTACATCATCTCATAGTAGCCCAACCTCCCTTGACTCACAGAAATGTGTAGTAATCTCTTCTAGTTCAATTTCCTTAGCGTGATCCACTACCTCTAGACATTGTGCAATCTTGTCCTTCAGACCTACCTGAGTTTCACACTGCATAGTATCATAACTTAATATTTTCCCATTCCTACTGGAATTGTGGATTTTGAAGTCCCTAATTTCTGCTTCCCATCCTGACACTTGTTCTAGGCTTAGTTGGTGGATTAGAATGCATCATCTTAGACTATGGTGTTTTCAAATGGATGTTGCCTTGTCATGAGTGAATTATCATGATGGTACCCTATCATGTCATGAAAATATGATGAATAAGGAGAAGAAGGAGGTAATCATTCTTAAAGACTCTCTTTTTGCTGAACCTACAAGGTGATCGGTCAAGAGAAAGTGAAGGGACACTAGTTTGTGACCACTATCCAAGACTGGAGATCATTGAAGATTCTGCATCAACAAGCCATGCAGAGGTTAAGAGAAAGTATATTCAAGAATACATCCAACACTTAACAACAACAGTGACTTGACATTGCCACATCATCAAGAATTCCATGTCTGTAGTGTCATATCATGTCATGTCATGAGTGGTCATATGCCACATCACTATTGTGGATCATGTATATTGTATTCAAAATGTGTTGTAAAGTGGAAATCCAAAGTAAACGCATGGAATGTAAAGAGTCATGTAAGTTGAAAATTCATAGGAATTGAAACAATCATGAGGGTAGTCAAAGAGTCACCCTTGGTTATATATACTCCCTCATTGTGTGATAAAATGACTTTTGACCTTGGCTTCTCCCGCAAGGCGTTAGAGAGATAAGCTAGTTCTTGGAGGAGTAACACGTACCTCCAATTCTCCACTATTGGAGCTAGTGATGTACATTGTAAACATTTGTCTTGTAATGTTTACTGAATAACAAAAACCTTCACAACCAACATGTTCTTCATGCATGGATTATGAATGTTTGTAAGACTATTCTACGAATGCTTTTATTTCATGTTTTCCTTCACATATGCTAATAGAATTCAATTATTTCAGATATTTTAGTACTTATCTTATTGAGAATCTGTTGAAATGGTTTTTATTTTTTCCCATCCTTGTGGACTATCTGACATGATATTAGACATATCTTTCTTCAGTTGTTGGTTTTAATGACTGTCACATCCTTTGTGGCCTATTATTTTGGATGTTAGATGGATTCTTCCAGTTCATGTGTGTTTCATCTTGGGTGGTAATACTACCCCCCACTTAGAGGCTCAGTTTTCTCACCTATTCACAGTAGAAGAACCTTGATACATTTACAACTAAAAACTCACTAGGCACACCTTCTTTCATTTTCAAAGACACCATTACATTCCTCTCTCTCTTTGGTTGATAATTAGAGCCAAGGCATATATTTATGATATATGGCAATTGGGTTGATATTCCAAATGGGGATCCTACACCAAACGGTGTGATGTCTAATTGTGACTTCATATCATGGGGACCCCTTTATTGATAGATTTCCATCAGTGTTAATAATGGCACTAGAAGGAGAGCCAGATGACAAGCGCATCCCATTGATTCTAGTTTTAACCTCTAACGTAAAATGGCTCATACTCAAAACTTACTCATGAGGTGTTTCTATAATTTTTCTCTTTATTAATTTTCAATCCCTGATGAGGCTCTCTATTGCTTGTCCCAATTAAAGTTTGATGGTGAGGATGGAACATCCATAACTAAGAACATTTGTGAGTTTCTTAAATTTTGTGAATCTTATGAAATCAATGATGAAGAGTTTTTTGTGTGCTTTTCTTCCTCGCCCTTGAAGGTCTTGTTAATTGGTGCCATACCTTGCCACCTACATCCATCAATTCCCT
This sequence comes from Pinus tabuliformis, assembly GCA_031772625.1. Taxonomy (NCBI): domain Eukaryota; kingdom Viridiplantae; phylum Streptophyta; class Pinopsida; order Pinales; family Pinaceae; genus Pinus; species Pinus tabuliformis. The sequence continues at coordinate 689,026,702 of CM062811.1, forward strand.
TCGTCTATTCCTCAAGGAGCTCCATCAAGCATTTGATAGCTATAATTACCGAGATGTTTGTAAAAGAATCAATCTCTTAAGAATGAAGCCTAATGAATCAATCGATGAATTTTATGATCAATTCCTTCAAATTTGTTGTGAAATTTTTGAAGAAGTCGTGAATCAAGATTTTTTTAAAAGAGTTTTAGCACTTGGTTCTTATCTTTTTACATAGTGTGCCTAAAACCCTTGATTTTAATTCTTCCACAACACTTTTGAATCATGAGACACCTCTAATTTTAGAGGACGAACCTATTATTCCTTTTGTTCCTTGTCCTCCTCCTTTTCCATTCCCAATGTGGGTTCCTCCTTGTGGTGATTGTGAAGTTGGGAAATCTGAAAATCAAATTCTTAATCCACTTTCCCATTCTTCTTTTGTTTTTCATGACTAAGATTCAATGGAGGAAATCATAGAATGGCTCATGAGCTCAATGGGGAAGACTAACTTCCACATTTTTCAACATGATGTTATCATTCATAACTCTAGCCTCCAATCTAATCTAAATTTCCATGTTCCTCTATCATCTGCATGGCATGAATGCTTTACTGTGATCCTCTCGATCACACTGCTCCACCAACTAGTCTTTTGAACTCTCTTCATTTTTATGTTGGTGGTTAAATTGAAATCAGGTACAAGGAAATCACTTTACACAGTCATATATTTAGGAAGATGAATACTCTTTCATACTTTCTTCTAATTTCAGAAATCCTCCATGCGAAGATGATGCACTTCCATTCTTGGATGATTTTCAATATGCCAATCTCTGTAGAAAATCAAATCTAATTAATTCTTTCAATCAATCCTAGCCTCGGGCAATAATCATTATAATGATGATGACTTTATTAATGTATGTGGTCATGAATGCCTAGGTGTATTAGTTGATCTTTTGGATTCTCATGAAGATTTTACTTTGGATCCATAATCTGATTCAATCAAAGAACATGTGCTTATTGAAATTTCCTCTTCATCTCATTATCCCTTTTGTTGTACCATTTACGATGCATCTACTAGTGACAAGGGTGCTTCATGTTCTTCAAGTCCATCAGCAAATGAGTTAACCTCTCAATTGGACCAAGTTGGTGAGATTATCCATGATGCAAATGAAAACAATCAAATCTTTGAGTACTCTTCCCAGCCCTCATCATATCTTCACTTGCATGAAGACAACTCTTCAAATTAGCTTGCTCATGAAAATTCCTCAGTTCATTTATCTTTGAATTTGTGATTATAAGATCCTTTTTACTTGAGTAACCTGGTCATTGAAGTTGAATAATATGGTAAAACAAATGAAAAATATGGTTGTCATCCAATGAGAAGTGATCTTATTGAAACCAATGATAGCATATATCCTCACACCATGCATGATCTAGTACAATCTTCAAAATGAGATTTTACAATTCTTGAAGTTCCAAGACATATCAGGGAGTTGAATCACTTCAACTTTAGTTGATGGTTATGTCAGGATCTCACAACTCTGGTAATCCCCCTATACTAAGCCACATATGGTTTCTCATGCACAACCCTCCTTGATGCATGGTTTCACTCGATGTAAATTTCATTTTGAAAAAATGATTGGTATTTTGGTTATGATATTTCAAATTTTCAATATGGTACTTTAGACTAGATTCAAGAATCTTTTTTAGTTTATTCCTCTTCACACAAAGCTCTCGAAACAAACTTGGTTTTCGAATGTGTATCTCTCATAAAGTCATGGAATATTGAAGTTGATCATTTCAAAGATTATCTTTGGTTGAATGAATCATGCCTATCATAGTCATCTCTTAACAGTAAACTCTCGATTTTTCTTGCGAATGTTATCTTGAAAATCTCCCCCTTCATCACACCTAAAATCCTCTTCAATAATAATGAATGCATGAGTTATCACACAAATCAAGTTCTTCTTCATTCACCATGTCCTGACTGGTCTCATGTATTTGTTGTGTTGACACCCTTTTAAATTATTTTCATGATTACGATGATTGCTTAGTTTGTCACCAATTACAGGAAAATGATGTGTGACATTTGGCTTGCCAGGAACTTCATTCGATTGTCCAGAACATTTGTAGAACTGTTCAAATTTATTTATCTTTGTTTATTAGAAATCAGGAATCTAATGCTTTAACCAGCTCATCTGATCATTATTGAGTCTTTGATGAGTGTCATTCATGTTATCATTTTCCCACCAGTATATCCAATGACATTCATTTTACATCCTTTGATCTTCATCATTTAGCATCTCACTATTCAGATTTTTGTCGAGCAGTTGAGGCACTTCAATCTTCACTGATGGTTATATAAGGTCCTCACATTCTCAACATGACTATTGAATATGATCAAATCTATTTTCCCTCACAAGATTCTCATTATAATCTTGTGCCTCTAATTGAAAATCCACCTGTTCAAAGATTTCAATGTTTTCAAGAGGATCATCATGAATTTTATTATCAAATCATTGAATGGTTGGAGCAATCTTACTCGGCAAGCTCCATTGCAATAAACATGTTTCAACCTTTTCTTGTGCTTAATACCTAGGATGACACAAAAGAAGGTGAATTCACAAGAAGTCTTTGAGGTTTGTCTTATTATCATTTCTGTCAGAGAGGTAAGAATTTAAATTGGATGAAAGTAGTGGTTGTGATACATCTTGCTACCCATAGGAAAGACCTTCAATTTTTTGTGCAAGTTTTTCAAGCTCTCATTTTTTCTCTTTCAAATTTCTTTATATCTATTCTAATTGATCTGATCTTTGTTATTGCAGGTCCAAAACAATTACAGTGGCTACATTGGAAATTCGATTATACGTGACCCCAACCTTCTAGTTGTTACGTTAGGAGTAGGATTAGTTGCATCTTAGTTTTCCTTATCTTATAATTATCCGTTGTTGTTATCTTTAGTCTCTATTATATTTTCTTACTTTTCTCTTGCATCATGCTTTGGTTTAACTTCTTTTTCTTATCTTCTAGTTTTGTTTCCTTGTTTTATGTTGTCTTTCCTAACATTTTCATCATGTGAATAAGTGTTGTTCCTAGACCTATTTTAGCTTCTTAGTATGTGAGTGGAAGAAGTCTAAAGAATCTTGTGACACTTCAACATTTGGCTAACCTCCAGTTTGTATTCCTTATTTTGGTTATATCTTTTGGTCGATGAAGTTCTGATGGAAAATACGATGCATCCGTGAGAGTTTTAGTCCAGCCATGAATCCGTGTCTATTTTGGAAACCTCATGCCTAGACTTGGTCTTTCTGTTTTTGTGTCTTCATGCTTATAAAACTAGTAGAAGTGAAGAAAGGGAAAAATATAAACAAGCAAACCTAAATCATAGGTCTCTATATGCTTCTCTAAAGGAATAACCTCTTCTTCTCTCAATAAGTCAGGATCCCTATTTAGACCCAAAATAAATAAGTGTCAATGCACAATTCTTTTTAAAATAAATAAATAAAAGTGAAAGAAGAGAAAGGCTTCCTGCTCGGAGAGGTGAAACAAGAAACTTTGATGGGGTACTGTCCAGGGTCGCTGGAAGCAGAGAAATATTTTTTTTCCTGCTTTACTCCAATGGGGTACTCTCTAGGCCCACTAGTAGTAGAGAAACATCAAACATGAAAAATTATACTCTGAAAATATTAAGCTTGCGAGATACACTACCCTTCCCAACTCGAAACATTATGATATTACTGAATCTTCTGCTGTATTCAACTGAGAAATTATAAAGGGGACCGTGTTTATTATTGGGTTAAGTGGGAAGGCCAAAGTGATATAAATGATGAATCAATACTCCTTGAAGAACCAAGTCCCTACACAGAATACGTTAACCGAGATACAGAGGCTGGAGTTCAACCATTATGTCACCAAGTGTTGTAGCTACTGCAACACCCTCCAAAATTTTGGCTTACACTCAATTTTGAAGCCTTCCTTAGTCTTGTAAATTGTTGTCACCAACATTAGAGTTTATTTCATGAGATTTCATGTAGTGCTTTGTTCCCTTTTGCATGATAGGTAAATTGTCATGTTTTGGATTTCTTGGTTGTCACACAATGTGTATAAGAATATTCTGATGGTTTCAAAAGTTTATCTTTATGTATATAAACTTTTCCAACTATGTAAACATTTTTCGCACTGAGTCAATTTTTTTTTTAGCATTATCACGCAAGTGTCATCACAATCATCAGAAAGTACATCTTTGGTGTCGCACCTATCATAAAGTTGTCGCATGAAGGGAAATTATTTATTCATGTGTGTGGATTATCTATGTTATCGTGTCATCATATATTCTAAGTGTGTGATCACAGTGAAAGTTCATCAACGTTCACACCAATCTCACAGATTGCTTACACAACCGTTTTCAGAAGAACTTCCCAACTGGGAAACCTGCCCTGACTAGACCTCCCTTGAGTTGCACAATACGCAGTCTGAGGCATCTAGCTATGACATCACTTCTTGGCACTGCACAATGTGAAGTTCCTGCCTCCCAGGACTATTGCACTACACGGTTTTTTTCCCCAAGCTCCAGCCTTGACCTCTACAGTTTTGCCATCATGTCCCCAAACAAGATTAAACCATACACTTCACATCCTCAAGCCCCAAACTCATCCCTTGAGGCCTTAAACTACACAACTGCATAGTAGCCCAACCTCCCTTGATTCCTAGAACTACACAGTTAGCTCTCCCATTGTCCATTCCCTCAGATTGTCCCACTGCCTCTGGAAATTGCATTGTCTTGTTCTTCAGACCTACCTGAGTTGCACTCTATGTAGTCTTGTCCTCCATACCTACTTGAGCTATGCACTGGCAAGTATCAAAGCTCCATATTTTTACCTAGATTCTAGAACTACACAATCACTGAGTCCCACTTCCTAGTCTGTCACTTATTCTAGGATCAATTTGTGGATCAGAATGCATCTTATTAGACTAGGGGTATTTTGGATTGATTTCATCTCACCATGGGTGAATTGCAGGAATAGGTACCCTATCATGTCATGGTAATATTATGGATAAGAATAAGGAGGGAAGTATGCCTAAAAACACTCTTGTAGCTGAACTTACAAGGTGATCAATCAACAAAAACCAAAGGGACACAAGTTTGCGACCAATATCCAAGACTGGAGATCATTAAAGATTTCACATCACCAAGCCATATGGAGGTGAAGAGAAAGCATCTACATGAAGACATCTAATACTTAGCGGCAACAATGAATTGGAATTTCCACATCATCAAGCATTCCATGTTAGTAATGTCATGTCATTTCATGTCATCAGTGGTCATATGCCATATCACTATTGTGGATAATGTATATTGTATTCAAAATGTGTTGTAAAGTGGAAGCCTAAAGAACATGCATGGAATGCAAAGAGTCATGGAAGTTGAAAATTCATAGTAAGTCAAACATTAAGGAGTGTAGTCGAAGAGTCTCCCTTGGTTATATATACTCCCCCATTATGTGAGAAAAGGAATTTTCACCATGGCTCCTCCCAAAAGGAATTATATAGATAAGCTAGTTATTTGAGGAGGACGGTATGGCTCCAATGCTCACCTACTGGAGCTAGTGATGTACATTGTAAACATGTGCCTTGGAACTTTTACTCAAAAATAGAAGCCCTCAAGGCCATCACATTCTTCATGCATGGATTATAAATTTTTGTAAGACTATTCTATGAATGTTTGTATTTCATGCTTTCTTTCACATGTGCTAAGGTAGTTGAATTATTTCGATTATTCTAGTACTTATGTTATTGAGAATGTTTTGTAATGGCTATTATTTTTGTCCCATTATTGTGGCCTATTTTGCGAGATATTACATAGATATTTATTCATTTTTTGGTTGTCATGGTCGTCTCATCCTCTGTGGACTATTCTGCTAGATGTTAGATGGATCCTTTCGATTCATGTGCATATCCTCTTCGGTGGTATTACTATCTCCCACTTAGAGGCTCACTTTTCTCCCCTCGCTGTAGTAGAAGATCCTTGACACATTTAAAACTAAACAGTCACCAGGCACATCTTCTTCTTTTTTCGAAGACAGCATTGCATCTCTCTCTCCCTCAATGATAGTTAGAGCTAAGGGGTATATTGAAGATATAGGGAAATTGAGTCAATATTCCAAATGGGCCTCCTACAAAAAATGGTGTGAGGTCTAATTGGGACTTCACATTGCAGAGACCCCTTGGTTGACGGATTTGTAGAACTATCAATAATCCTCATAGGATATGCTTTATATCATTGTAGAGTGGACACCATAGTACATCATTACCTTGCAATTGACAAAGCCGAAAAGGTCCTCAATGACTGGCATAGCAGAGCCTGTCATGGCCACCTCTTAGGAATGGCCACTACACAAAATATCCTTTGTGTTGGTTATTTTGTAACGTAATCTCTTTTGTGATTGTGTTACTATCATCAAACAGTGTGAGAAATGCAAACATTATTCCCATAAATTACGATCACGACCAACTCCTTTGCATCAACCCCTTCTTCTAGTGGAGTAGAGACTTCATGACCTTTACCAAATGGGTGGAATCCATGCCCACATATAACAACATCATTCATATCATTGCACAGTTTTTCTTTAAGCATGTTATGATGAGGCTCAATGTTCCCAAGAAGCTCATATCATATCACATGAAACATTTTGAGAATGAGATATTCCAGGAATTATCTCAGCTCCTTGCTTTTCATATGAGTTTGCTTCTCCATAGTAACCCCAGGCCAATGGTCAGGTAAAAGTTATAAAAAATTCCTTAAAACAATGTTACAACATATGTTGAAGACACACAAAACCAATTGGCATCACATTGTCTTATAAACCCTATTTGCATACCACAAATCAGTGAAGGCATCCACATGTTTCACACCTTTCCATTTGTTATATAGGTTCAATGGTGTACTCCCTATTGAGTTCGAGACCCCTACCTTACGCATAGTCATCAAGCTTCTCCTAAATACCTCACCATTAGAACAAAGGCTAGTACAGTTGCAACACATCAACAAAGTTTGGCGAGAATCTCTCCAACATAATGAAGCCCACAGAAGGAGGAAAAAAGCCTCCTTTGATCGCAATGTCACCCCCTATTAATTAACTGAGGGGGATCTAGTCCTTTGCTATGATGTCACCAAATAAGCTTTAGGATCTGTAAAGTATGAAAATTTATGGAAGCTTGGAAAGGCCGATATATCATTAAACATTTCCTTCCAAAATTTGTCTACATGTTAGCAGAGTCTGATGGGACTTGCCTCAAAGACCCCGTCAATGGGATCTACCTTAAACAATTCTACCCATAATTCTCAAGTCAACCTTTACATGTAGGAGCTTGCACCTTGAATTATTTTTATGATGATCACCTCATCATGGATGTACCCTAAAACCACACTCTCATTGTGTGTCAAATATGAATCATTCATCATATTATGACAATGGTTTCACTGATGGTGCTTATCAATGGTCACAAAAAATCACTACAACAGCCTACGCCATATAATCTCATGACCTAACACCTGTCCACCAAAATGGGTTCTATATTGTGTCAACCATGAAAAATTAAGATGAATACAATGTCCTCACAGGTCTCCTAGCCTATGCATCCTACTTAGTTATCAATCACCTACACATGTTCCTTAAATCCCAACTTGTTCTCACGCAGTTAAATAGAACCTTCAGGGAGTGCACCCCTTCGGTTTTTTTAGAAATTTCTGCATGTACAGAGGTTAGCACATGTTTATGATCATACTATATTCTCACACATACCAAGAAGTAAAAATCAAATAGTTGACTGCATCGCTAATCAAATCCTAGATTGGCACATATCACATATGCATCATCATTAAGAAACATAATGAACATATCCATCAATAAGTGAAAATATATCATATGTCTAAAGGTATAACATATATAGACACACCATTAGAGCCACAAAAATAAATCATATATATATATATATATATATATATATATAAAGAGAGAGAGAGAGAGAGAGAGAGAGAGAGAGAGAGAGAGAGAGAGAGAGAGATCATAAAAAAAAATATACATCCGTTGGTCATATCCAGAAAAACAAGTCATCAACAAAAGGGGACAATATTCATAATAGGTGCTTCCCCTAGTACATGAATTCCTACATCTAAATTCATGGCCCAACACCCACGCAACCACTAGCACCACCTGCGCCACCTACTAGAAGCCTCCATATCTCAGCCAGTGTTGGGTCTAAAATCAGTTACATTGTAGCCATTGCCACTGCCAGCTGGTAGAGAACTAGATCATTCCACTCCCTATCTCATTCAATTGTTCTCTTGATTGCATCCTTCCCTAGTGCCACCCATCCAGCCTTAGGCATACCCCTGACTAGATTTGTTAGGTCATCTCATGCATCCTTGGCCAAATTTTCCAAACTCACAACCTCCTAGCCTCTACTCAGAGAGACTTAACCTCTCCTCCTTCTGTTGGTCCACCTATCTACAGGCACACCCTCTACATTGGCCCCTCTGGGCCCTCCTATGCTCAACCCTCCTGCCTACATCACTTCCCTCTAGCAACATTAGCCCCACTAGGCTAATGGGGATCAACCTCTACCAACCTCCCCAAAGGGCACCCACGAGGTCCAACATCTACAAGAAATCATCGAACATATCAGAATATATATATATATATATATATATATATATATATATATATATATATATATATATATATATATAGACATATATACATATATATACATACATCATAAACCAATACATGTACAAATCATAAATTTCTAAGAATGTACTCGGATACTTGTTAGGCCCTAATCATCAGCTGGGGCAATCTAATCTCTCTATCTCCCCTGAAGTCCATCCCCGCATATGGAAACTCTAAAATTAGTTGAGGGTTGGACTGAAACAAACCCTCGATCGTGGGTGTCCAATATCGCCCCATCTCTCTCCCCCCTACTTACGACATCAAGGGGACCCACATCTGTATCTGTGGCTCCCTTGGTAGCCCTGACGCCACTGCTATCATTGGTCATAACAACATGCTACATAGTATGTCGGCATAGAAAAAACTGCTTGTCATTGCCTGTGTCACTTTCCTCTAGCAATGCTAGCCCCACCATGATAATGGGAATCATCCCTTACCAACCTACCCAAACAGCACCCATAAGGTCCAATAAATGCAAGCAAACATATAACACATCAACACACACACACACACACACACACACACACACATATAAACCAAAACATGTACAAATCATAAACTTTTGAAATATACTTGCATACCTATTGAGCCCCAAGCATCTCCTAGGGCAAGCCCAACTCTGGATCTCCCTTGAGGTCTATCCCCACATATACAAACTCTAAAATTATATTAGGGTTGAAATGAAACAAACCTTGGGCCATGGGCATCCAATACTTCCCTACCTCTCCCCCAACGTCTTCTGACATAAATGGGTCCCACCTCCAAATCCCTGGCTCCCTCAGGGATGGTAGCGTCACTTCTATCGTTGATCATAGTATCACTACCCTCTCGTAGAGCATGTTGCATAGTATGTTGCCATTGAAGAAACTATTCATCTCCCCTCAAGCCACCTGTGAGAGTTGAGCCATAATCCTTAGATGGTGGAATCTACCCCCATCAAGTAAATTTCCCACCCACATCTTCTCTAACACTGCAATATGAGCCCATGAAATGTGGTTTGCGGATTCTATCCCCACTAGGAACACTATCACAGTAATTTTTTCCTCCATAACTAGGTCTAGAATAGAAGTAATTTAGATGCTCCCCTTGATGAAAGGATCATCATTGTAGTGCTCACCAGCCCAAGTTGTCAACCCAACTGCTTCATGTGGGAGCTCTATCAGTAGCAGCTTGCCTCAAGGCACCAATCTAGTAATGAAATAGATTTCCACCTCCATGGTGAACACCATCTCTATACCTCTAATGTTCAAAGCATTCATATCCAACCACCATCAATTGACAACAAACTCTGTGAAGTCCTCCTGCGACCTTAGTAAGGGGTTGTAGACATACTTTAGTAACCACAATGCCACCAATTGCACTTATGCTGGAGCGTTAGATCCTACCACCGCACTTAGAGTAGGTCAATCCCACACTCACCAAGCAACTATCATGCCCTAAAAAGAATAGAGAAAAAAAGACAACCTGAATCCCTAAAAATTTAATCTTTGGCAACTTGTACACTTGTTTCCAAAACAAGCATGTGGTCACGCGGATATAAATAGAATAAGTGTGGCGATACCACAAATCTATTTCTCAAATAGTCACACCATTCACATGACTATCTAACTTGTTCCCACTAGGTCCCTAGCTCTGAGTCCTTGTGGTTGTTTCCCATACAGTCGTGCATATTGCACAACTATTTTCCTTACAGTCATACGCATCATGCAATTATTTGACCCTTAAGCCTAAGACCCTTTTCCTATTGGTTTCACGTCTGTCTTCACTATAGTAGCACAACTCGTATGACTATGATCCCCTTAGAAACATGCTTGATGTGTTTGTGAGGCACAAATACATTCAACCTCACACGACTACCGCACAATCGCCTACATTGTTTTCTATCTTTTTTACTAGAAAGGTTGGTACATGCCACCCTATACACATACATTTCCTATACTATTGAATTCACGAAGGGGGTCTCAAGACCTCTAACCTTTCTCTCCTCACACGCTACTTGGGTGCACTATCTAACTACTACAACTAAAAAAGCTCATGGGATTCACTCTAGAGTCCACGTCAACAAGTACAAATTAGGTGGTAATATGGGACTCATAACCTTATATATTGCACTTTCTCCCATTCTTCCATAGGACTGTTTAGGAGCTCACATACTCCTTTCACAAAATCGCCAATGGTATTGGGATGAGGACATCCTCACCTACATTGTTCTATGTTCTATGTCATTTCTTCAACATACTTAATTTTTGATGCGTTTCACATTTCAAAGTACCCATTAGGTGTGACTTTCCATATTTACTTGTACATATTTTTAAACACATTTTAGTTTGCATATTGTTTCATCAAGATTCTTCACTCAACATGATAGGTTTCCTCATAAAATTTACATATCTTGCCATCATTTCTTTGAAATAAACCATAGGATCCACCATCTTGACTTTGTTTACCATCACCTTCCACCTACACATGGTAAATGTCCTTGTCATTTGGTAGTACTTCGCATACATGGATTACCACATAGCATTATGCCCTCACATTATTGGTATCCATGAGAATTCCACCAGGCCTAGGAGCCATTTCATATGCATGTCTAGAATATCAACCTCATATTTCTCTTCTTTTTTCTTTACTTACCAACCCCACTCCCAGGCCAACATTCTTACTCATCGTCAGATGAACCAAATTCACACCCACATTCTACATTTGGCCTACCACTCCTCCATATGGAAATATCACATCTAAGTCAATTCATCTACCTCATCAGCCACACACCAATACGATCAAATGGGGCCCCCATCTTCAGCGAAAACCCCACCTATGTCATCACACATGCCACCATTTTCTTGGGGCACCTGTCTCCACATTTGTACATCCTAAACAACCTTTACATTCTTTTGGAAAATTGTACAAATATTTTTTAAGCAAAAGGATTCTCACCCATATTTTTGTGTCAGTTACCTAATGGAATTCCTTAAACACCATTAGTTAGATCTCGCTTTTGCTCCCCACACCATTTCTCATCATTCACTCATTACCTACCACGTCAGTTGAAACATACTCATACCCACCTTGGACATCCTACTGAATCCAAGGGAATTTACCCTAGAAAAATTGTTTTCGCTGTCGGCACTCATATTAGAGCTCCAAACATGGGTATTTTTCCGTATTCACTAATATTGTCAGCTCCTTCTATCATGCCTTTTTGACCCATCACAGTACAACCATCTACTTCAAGTTGAACATAGATTCCCCAAACTAATTTTTTCAGTGATTGAAACTCTTTTCTTGTCGATGTCAACATTCATCTTCTAGGATCAAAGAAATACCTTGGTTTCTTTCCCCTTTAAGTGAAAAACCAGGGTGCAACAATAGCAACCATTGTTGCCAATTAATTTCATCTATCTCCATAACATTCAATACTAGCATAAAATTTTCACGTCATAATAGTATCATACTTTGTGACCATTGTAGTGCTCTCATTTAGTCAAAGACCCTTGCATCCCATAGCGCATCATTCAACAATCCTTTACATTTAATGCATCAGGGCACCTAGTCTAGTATATTTGTTAGAGACACCACTAAGGGCGAAAGACGTTATCTTCTTTAGCAATCAAAATGTCAACCACATCAACGATGACTTGACAAGACCATTTCCTGTATGATTATAATACTTAGTCATAGTCATCATAACGAGCATGGGATATGCTCACCTCATACAGACACTTTTGTATAAGCATTTCTTCAAAGCATGATTTTCTTTGGCTCTCAGTAAAGGATCATTCCCTAATCATCTACATAGTAAGTTTCTCTATCTCTAAAGAAGTTAGCAAGACTCTCATTCAAATCAGTAAAAATGTTATGTATTTCAGCTATATTCTTGGTCTTAACCTCATACATCATGGGGAAATTGTTATCATGAGAAAATTGTGCATTGATATGTATGCATTAGAAGAAACTTAGAGTTAGTGACAAACACACATAAAGGTTACATTTTCAACAGAAAGCATCATGAAGAAAAATTATTTTTTACTTGTGTGGGTGCATCACAATTGGAAATTAATGACTGTGGTTTTTTCTTCGATAGCTGCGTGGGTTGCTAAAATCCTAGTTAGAAAATTGGGCCACAAAATTGCTTAAGAAACAATCCAAATCTTAACATGGTGGGCTGAATAGTTAAGCATTGAGCTCGAAGAAGCCTTAATGGAAAGAATATGGTAGTTATCATCTCATTCATGAGGTTAACAACCACATTGACGAGCCAAACGAGGGAAGGAGTGTCCAAAGATTCTATAAATACATATTCATGAAGAGCCAAAAAGAAGAAGAAGTAGTGCATTATTAGGATGCCAAAATTTCTCCCAATCAATCTAGCATACCATTTAGAATTTCATTGTAGAGAGTTTTCTATTCCTCTTTTTGAGAGAAAGAGCTTGCAGAAGAGATTGAGAAAGAGAAATTCTTGTTGCGTTATTTTGAGCGCCATTGCTCAAACAAATCTCTTGAAGCATCTTTGATACATCTATTGTAACTCTTCCACCACTAATAATAAATAAATAGGATTCTATTCCTATACCTTTGTTGATTTATTTTTCTTCACAAGCTTATTTGTGTGTTATTCAGTGTAGTTTTATTAATTTTTTTCATGCTTTGTTTCCATTACTTTTAGTGATTTGTTGATTGTTTTTTATGCACTAATATCATCCAATTGTTTTTATACTCCTTGTAGGTAACAACGAACTGCAAGGAAGGTGTTTTTCGGACCCATAGTCAACAAATACACCAATACACCATTGGTCCCATTTGACTCCCAAAACTAAGTTACAACTAGGAAAAGCCATATCTAGGACTTCATACTTCAAAATTTATTTATTTGAGGATATTCAAATCTAGGGTTTTGGTTATATAAATATCAATGCAAATTTTTTCACAACGGAAGTTATTTTCCAAAATTTTCACTCAAGTGATCTTGGTCTCACATGGACCTTTTATAACACAATTTCCAAATCTTATGAAATTCTTTTTTGTGGCTCAGTTTTATTTTTATACTCATGGAAAAAATTCAAATATGTCCCTAAATGGCTCTTGCTATTGAGATGCAATTGGACAGAAAATACATATTGTCACTTGGATGGGGAAAATGTTGTTTGTGTTGGATTCTTTACACCAGTTTATATCTAAGAGCATGCCTCGCCTAGAATTTCATAGGCTAGAAAATGATTTATTAGGATCTTACAAGTTAGCTTTTTATGTTTAAAGAACAATGCAATTTTTTCACAAGGGGGGGGATTTTGCAAAACACTTCGTCAAGTGATCATTAGTAGTGTGCTAACATGGGTCTTGGTGAAACATAATTTTAAATATTAGGAAGTTGATATTTTTTATTTGAATTGTTTTTTATACCCAGAGAAACAATTCAGAATATATACGTGAATGGCTTGAGCATGTGATATTCCAACTGCCATAAAATGGAAATTGTGAGTGAGATTGGTAAACTCTCAATTTTGTTTCACTCTTAGCATTGGCTTACATATATGGGAAACCTCCAATTAGGATTCCATAGGCGAGTCAGGGTTTTTTTTAATAAAGGACAATGCAAATTTTTCACAAGGGAGTGGATTTTACATAACGCTTTGGAGAGTATTAGTTATATGCATTTATTCATTTTATTTCTATACACATGGAGAAAAGGTGCTAAATACTAGATATGAACTAGAAAGGGTGACTAAGAAACCTACCTAAGTACTAGACATCCCAATAAGGTTCCATATCTGAGTTAAGGTGAAAGTGGCTCAAGGGATATGTTCCATGACATTACAATAGTTGTTGAATAGTATGGTATCATAATTAGAGGGGGCATGCATGAATATGACATAGGAGTGGATTGTAGATGACACATTCCATGGGTAGGAATTTCTAAGTACCCAAGAAAAAATATTATATGGTATATATAGCATTAACAAAAAGTGGGACATTTTTTACACACATAAGATAACAACAACTTCCTTCTTTGAAATGCATAAAATGGTGCAACTGTTTGTAACTTATTATTAAGTGATTTATGATCATATATTAATGATGATACTTAATAAATAATAATAAGGGATCAACTATTAGAGAATAAAGATGAAAAGGGTAATAGTAAATATCTCCAAACCCAAAGATTTCACTTAAAATGTATTTGAGAATATATCGAAAATATAGTCAATGCATGACAGTATAATTTTACATTGTGAAAAGGTAAGAATATAGTATAATAATTTAGTTGCCCAATACAATGGGGGGCTTATTAATGTGTTAAATTGTGATTGTAAATATATTAATCAAATAAAAAATAACAATGGGGACATGTGGCATATATTTAGAGGAGAATAATTTCTCATGAGGACACTTGGATAGTAAACCATGGAAGAGGAAGTATTTGAATAGCATCTTGTTAGAGAGTGCACCATCTTAGAGGATGGGTGTTAATCCCAAGCAGGATCATACTTGGACGGTGTTTCGCCTATATGGAATTACTTCCTTATTATGTTATCATCCCTCACTTATTAAATATATAAGGGAGGATGTAGTTGTCATATATTTTCTTATCAATGTACTCTATTCGTTTTATTATCTTAGAAGATTACTGTAGGGACAAAGATGTTAGGATCATGAGGAAACCCTAGTAGTATTAAATTATGGTGCATGAGAAAACCCTAGAATAAGAAAAGGGTAGAGAGAAATGTTTTATATGTTTCATGGGTAGATTTCTTTTGGGTGAACTTTATCTTTTATAATATGATGTTAGGGTTTATGATATGCATCTAGATACTGGAGAAGACCATGGATTTGGTGAAATTTATGATGATGACTATGACATATATTGTTGTACTATTAGATTTTATAACTTGGCAAAAGACATGGACAATGGAGCTAAAAACTTGAAGTATTTTAAAACCTTGTTCTTATGGGAAGTGATGCTAGGGAAAGATAATGGCGAGAGGAAACTAATGGGTATTGAGCATGGTGTGATGCATTTATTAGAAAACAAGTTGATTAATACATATTTCATGATATTCTAAGGAGGTGTTGGTTTTTATGTTGATGTAAGAGTGGAAATAAAATTATTTGAATACAAAAACATTAGGATGGATAAGTATATATGGATACTAGGAATAGAGTTCTCTTTTCGTGAACTTGTGTGATCAATACATGGATAGGATTGTTAAATGAAATGGAATAAAACAATTCTAGTGTCAAGGAAACATGTCTTAAAATGTTGTTGAAGCAAAGGGAGAAGTTTTTGGTGTTGATGCTAGTTTGTTGTCATCTATGATGGTGGCTAACGTTTTCATGATGCTAACTTGATATACGTTAGGGAGCTACATATTTGATCAAATTTCTTGATATGTATTTCATTCCATCTATATATGCACAAAGTGTCTTGTTATCCAAAATTGTGCGATTGAAAATTTGAATTTTCTTCTTGCATGGTCTTTAGGATTAAATAATTTCCAAGAGTTATCATCCATATGGGTTTTACATAACATAGGGTTGAAAGTATTAAGTGATATAATATAGAAATTGAGTATGAAAACATATTTATATTAAAAATTATTTAATGAAGTGATTTTCAAATTTGGTATATGCTTGGAGAAGTGTGCCCTAAGGGATAAAACTTGTTGCAACATGTTTGGGATCATCAACTAAATGTGTCAATACGAATATGCTTAGTTTAAATGTATGTAAAAAAAAATTCAAAAAACCCTCAATAATACAACATGTCAGAACACTCACTTCACCATAGGTGATATTGCATCATCACCATATGGAAGGAAATCAAACCCAGAAATCTACCAATGCAACATCAAATAAACAAAGAGTTTGATTCATAGAATATGTGCCATGAAATAAATGCATATATCTACACTCACAAACAATAAAATAATATGAATTCTACATTTTTAACAAAAGCACACAATGTTCCAATCATACAAAATGACACCCCATGCCTAAACAATGAAGTATGTGATATGGTTACCTATATAGAATGAATCTAATATACAAATGAAATATCATGCCCAAATATTATTGTATCCCATATAATGTTATATATACAAAATGGGTCTCATTGGTCACTTATTTATCACCTCCATGGTCACCACCATCATTTCCATCCTAAAAGGCAATCATTCTCCTCTTACTAGAAGAAGGAGATAAACTTTTCTTCTTTTGGTGTGTGGTTCATCTCTCTGGGAACTACAAAAAGAAACAACATTATTATTATATTTTTTACCTACAAAAAATAACATCATTATAAAATAACACTTTATAATTTATTTCGAGAAAACTCGTTGGAGATTATATAATTAATCACAAGTTTGTCATCCTCATCCATGCCCCCAAACTCTTTTCTATACCACCTTATAATAGATACAAGAGTCAAAGCATGTAACTTAAACAAATAATCCTAGAATAAATTCAACTAATCACAAAGAACGAAATAATCACTGAATGATATAACTAGGAATGCTTTATCCAATGATGGAGATTCATTAGTGGGTGGAGACGTTGGTTGCATAACCTTCTCAAAGAAATATTTACTATTTCATCCACTAAATTGTAATCATGGGTTGATGGTTAGGTGCTTGCATGGGGGTTATTTAGAGGAACCATTGTGGATGGAAAAACAATATTCAAAATTGGGGGCATGCTATGAAATGGTCAATGGATGCAACTTTTGTGGGTGGACAAGATGAGAAGTTCCCCCATCAAGGTAAGTTAGATAACAAGTATTTGTGTATTGGGACAATAATTATCAATGATGGATGGTGGTGAATGACATGTAGGAGTAAGAGAGGATAACTAAAACATGAAGGAACTTGCATGAATATTTATAATATTTTAATTAGTAAAGAAAAATAAGACAATGAAATAAAAATTTAAACAAAATCTAATTTGACACATCATAGTTAGGAAGGGGGACATGCATTTTCCCCAAGTGGACATCGCTCCTTGCTTAGTTTCATTGTAATCTATAAATACATGAAGTGAACACTAATATTATAATCAAACTAAAATAATCTATATTACTAAATAAAAAAATGAAAATATTTGCAAAAAGGCATAGTTTTAATTCACCATACCTAACTTTGTCATACACCAAATGAGCAAGCAACATTGATTGAAACATCAGTGTCCAAAACTAGCATCAATATATCTAGGGGAATGGGGTGAGTGTTATTAGGGTGTAGCACAACTTCAAAATACATATAATTAGATATAAAAATAAAACACGCAATATACATACATATATACATACATATACATACATACACACACACACACACAAACACACAAATATGTATCTATATATATATATATATATATATAGCCACCATATGATCTTTGTTGTTCAAGTTGTATTACACATCAAATGGTCCAAATCCTCCCGCAACATAAACTGATGGTGGCTCGTTGTTTAAAGATGCTTCCAAGCTACCATATTGTACTAAGGTGCAAGTTAATGTGGTTATTTTAGTTTGGGTTTCCATAATTTTATCCATTAATAGAGGATGATGGGTAGTGGGGTTAGGCCTCCGTTTAAGTCGATAAGGACTTAGTTCTTGGTTATGCATATCAATTTGTGTATCTTACGCTTTCCCACAACCAATCCATTAAAATTCTCCCATGTAAAAGCAATTGACATGGATTCATAGCTAAAACTATGTCCATAACTTCCTGAAGAAATATAAAGGTACCTCCCTATTATTATAGGGGGGTTTATCAAATACGATAAACTACCTATCCATACAATGGTATCAAAATGGTTGATAGGTTCACTGGTCCAAATAGATGTATTTTTGGTTAACTGGTATAGGTTGGTTATTTCTTGGGTCAACAAGGAAAGACAACAAATATTTCTTAATAATGTATAGGTCTTTGATTTAGTGTTTATTAAGATTGTTCATATATTTCTCATACAATCTACCACTATAATCAAAACATTTCTTAACCGACTCTCAGAATTAGGGATGGAGGAAACAATTGAGTATAAGGAACTTGTAAGAGACATTGATGACTACTTTGTAGTTTTTCAGAGATGTTGTATTAATTACCTCAAAGTAGCCAAGGATGCATTAGTTTCATCAATTCAATTTCTTAGTTCTTGGTTTCGGTGTGCTTCTTCTAAATTTTGGTTTAGGGATGGTGGGTTTGAGTTTTGATTAGCCTCCACATTAACCAATTTCCATAGAATTCCCTAAATTGATTATGTTTAGGGTATTATTTTTTGTTTTTCAAATTTTAAAACAAATTTAAAAAAAAAAAAACTTAAATCTCAATAGAAAACCATAAAAAATAAATCTCACTATGAAGGCACTTGTCTAACTAAGAGTGCATACACATTCCTAAGAATGTGTACATATTCCTGAGGCATGTTAGGCTACCAACATGGTTGACATCATGGTTGGAACTTGTGCATTGTACATCCTAGATGCTTATAAATGTGTGTGTTCTCCTGAGAAAACATGTGTTTCCATAGGCACATGTTCTAGATGACCTTGTTTTCACATTTCGGGCCATGAACTTTTTGTGAGTTCTTTATCACTTGCATTGGGAGGAATATTCTATAGGTCAACATGGGTGAGAAGTATATTTTGGCTTCCATTAGGTATTTTACAGAATTTATACATAGAGAACATGGGAATTTGTAAAAAATATAGAGAAGCAATATTTTTTCCGCACTTCCATGTCCACTTCCTAGGACAATCCTTCTCCCTCTAGGACCCTTTTTATTCTATGAAGCCTTAAATATGTAATGTTGCATTGCTAGTGTAGATTTCAATAAAAAAACTGTCTAGTTATGGTTTTAGAAAAAAAATATATTAAAATCGAGTATGAAGGATATTTGTAATCGGTTTTGTGCTTAACATAGAGTTGACATGTAGTATTTTAAAGAGATATTAACAACAAAAATGATATTTTAGTCACGACCATAAATAAAATATTTCAATGCTCATATTTAGTAACATAATTTTATATCAACATTATATAGAGAGGTAAAGTAATTGAAAATAAAAATAAATAAAAATAAAATATATATCCACTTTGCAATATGAGATGCATAATTATTTGAATATTCATGTTAACTAGTATATTTCAATAATAATTTCATATATATTTTGAGACAGAGTATAAAATTATATTAATATACGAATTTCTTTTTGTGACACAAAGGAACCAAGCAACCTGCCTAACACGTAAGTACCACTAAACCTCTAGGGGGCTACGATATGTTCTCCTCCTCATACCCCAGGTCACTACAAGGGAGATTTGAACCTCGGTCTTTACAGTTTCAATGATTTAACATTTCTCGAATTAACCAATTGAGTCCCGGCCCCGAGACATCAATATATGAGTTATAAATAAAATGATTAATGTAAATATTGTATTTAAAAATTGAAAATAAAAAAATGTTATGGTTAAAACATATGATTAGTGTGTTTCTCAAAATGAAGTAGATGTGTAATTCCTACAGGGGCTTCACTAGGGGAGTAATACCATACCACATGCATTCATATTGGGGGATATACATTGAGGAAAAAATGACAATATATTAAGCATATAATAGGGGGTAAAGGGTTCTTATATTGGCAAGTATAAAGAATGTAGCTAAAAGTTAATGAAAAAATATAAAGGGTTATAAAAAAAATTGTTAATGACAAAATGGATACTGACAATATCTAGTGAATGTAGGGGTTCTTTAAATCGGGAAGGTGTATTTGGTTCATATTGGTAGGGGGTAAATAATGTTATTTTTAGAGGTATTTTCAATATGTAATCAAAATAAGGATACTAGTTACTATGCCACGAATGCACATGATATGTTAGAAGTTCATCGAGTGAATCCCCCGTGGTAATTCATTCTATATTAGGCATGGAGTTGATATGTGATTTGTCTGTCTCTAGATTCATTTGATACCCATTTTTTGGGACAGGGTCCCCTAGGGTTAATTTTTGGGTAAAAGCCAAAGTTTTGGTGCAAAAATCCCAAGTTTTGTTGTATAAAATGTAAAGTCTCTGCAGGTTGTGATCACTGAGCGCGTAGTTAGTAAAGTGTCATAAAGGGTTTTACCCTTATTTTATGTAAGTTGTGATGAATTTTGTAGATCCACCCATGGGCCGCCGACCATGGGATTGTATAAAAAGGAGAGTCTTAAAGAGTCTAATGTAGAAGTAAGTAATGATGAAGATGAATGTAATGCATCAGTAAAAGAAAGAGTGAAGAAGTCTTAGAGTAGAAGAGGGTCTCTACATTTGTGTGTGCAGAGGCCTAGAGTAGAGTCCATAGCTGAGTGCGTGAACCCCTACAGCTGAGTGCATAAGGAAGTCTTGAGTATGTAAGCAAAAGTGAAGTATTAATAAAGATATTACTCCAGAAATTCTTGTGTTTATCTATTTACTTCTATTATGAATGAATGCGATATTATGTTATGATGAATGATGGGTTTATGAATTAATATTTTATTGATGCGCGATTTTACATGATTTATATTGTCATATGAACGCAAGTAATAGTAACTGCTCATGCGAAGAATATCTTGCTGCATGTTAAAGTTATCGAACACTTAAACTGATATGGGTAAATACAAGATTAAGGATAATCATAGAGGCATGTAAGTGGTTGAGTCACATGTTTAGGGTTTGCAAAAGACAGTCATGAACGTTCACAGAGGTATAGAATCTGATAAAGGGAAGTTATATCGATGAGCCCTAACGGTTTATCGATCTGCGTGAAGGCATGTCTAAGGCATAAAATGACATTACACTAATCTCTGGGTGCAAAAACTTGGTTCCAACATCCCCCCATACTGCTTCACGTAACTTTGAACTTGGGTCAACACTGATTAAGCCAACAAATGGTTCCATTTTTGGGACTAGGATCTACATAAAGAGATGTGTGATGTTGTATCATTGGAATCCAACTAAGAGGGAAATTGAGGAGTGGTTGGATAGAAATATCCACGAATTCACGGCCCAAGAAAACAAAAATCTATGATTCATGAAAGAATAGTTTTTGTGTAGGTATCTGTACACAAAGATACATGAAATTTTCTTTTGTTCCTTCCGGACTGAACTATACGAGTGCATCACTAAATTGATAGATGGCCAAGGAAGGTGGCAGCTTGATGGTCCAATATTGTGGACCGCAGAGTTAGTGTGGAGATTGGAATCCTCTGAAGATAAGATTGCATGCGATGTCGATCACTGGCTTGATTGTGTCATCAAAGGATTTGTGACAGAATTCGTGGTTGATACCTCTGTCAACTATAGTGAAGCAGAGTGACACTTCTTCAAGGGACTACGAGGTAAGTATTTAAGATATTTGAATACTTGGATTAACATTCTCTTATGTGAGAAGCGGGTTATGCCATTACCTTGATGTTTGGAGCTACAGGAAGTGGGAAGCCCTTCAGGGATAGAGGGAGAACAGGTCCTGAATATAGCCTGTTGATTGAACCTCCTCTGAGCGACAAAGAAGGAGCAACATAGGCTTCATTGCAAAGCACTGTCTAGTTAATAAGGTAAGGGTTCCTACGAATACCCCATCCACCCAAACCACCTCCACCTTCACCCACATAGCCACCACCTTTGCCACCATTCAGTATGTCGAATATGATGAAGTTGCCCATTTTCAAGGGCTTTGGAAATGAGGATGTGGATAAATTTTGGTTTGTTGTGAAGGTCGTGTGGATAGCCTAGAATATTACAGATGATTAGATGAAGAAAGCAACATTGGTTATTGCTCTACATGATCAAGCACTAACATGGGGCATTAAGTATTACACTGATAACCCGATGGATCCATTAGCAGACATTCAAACTGCACTAAATAAGGAATTGAGTAGGCCCAAGTTTGAATTGCAATCAGCCATTAGATTCAAGTAAATCATGATGAGGTCTGGAGAAACACCCAAAGAGATGGATCAGAGATTGAAATTCCAAATCCGCAAAGCTAACATGAATCTTTCAGATGGGCATCACCGCGAATGGCTTGTAGCTTTTCTCTTAGCTCACCTAAAGGTCGCCTTATCATAAGAAAATATTGGGACCGAGGTGGAAGCCCTGGAAATTGCGATGAGGTTGCATGAAATGCTGATTCAATATGCTACTTTGTGTGTACAATAGATCCACGTGGAGTTACAGAATCTTTACCTAGAGTTTCAAAGTCTAAAGAAGGATAGAGCGGCTCATCCAGAGGTGCATGAAGAAGTTTAGTGCCTAAAGTGTAAGACCTAGGGGCATGATAAATATCACTACCATTTCTTCATGAATTATGTTGTAGGAGGAGGGTCGATGCCTCTAAGGCTGGAAGCTCAAGCAGGTCCAAGTACAGGGCCTGCGATGTGGTGTGCTATGTTGCAAGTAGCTGGAAAACATGTAACAAACAATTGCCACTTGCTATAGAAATTTCTGTAGACACCACAATAGCTCTTTTGCAACTTCTATAAATTGGTGTGTCATGATGAGCGCAACTACCATAGCTTTCAGTTAATGATGGAGAGAGCAACTACATATATAATGCAAACATAAACTTGGCCTCTGGATCAAACCACTGGGGTAGTGCACTGAAGATATCATGGGCGTGGATGAGGCTGAGGAGAGGAGGACCTCCGAGGGGTCAAGGGAAAGTTATTTGCTACAATTATGGAGTGCTAGGATGTTACACATGGGAATGTATGAGCATGACACACATATCTTTCTAATATTATACTCAGTTTGATCATGCGATAAAAGACTTCCCTCTATTGATACCTAAAACATAGGAGAAGATGGCGCAGCCGCATCATCCTACCCAAAACCTACAGATGATGAGGGTTGGACCCCGTGAAGAGGATCCTAATGTAAATATCGTGCTATGAAGTGGAATGATGAATGGCAAGGATAAGGGAAAGCAGCTTGAAGAGAGTGAATGGGTCTGCAAGGATCCCAGAAAAAGGTTGGGTTTCATTTGGAGTGTGCGAGTGAAACATTCATGGAAGCAAAGAAAATCTTTACTGAGGTCTCCACCTCAGGAAGTCAAGATAAGTTGTCCAAAGAAATGGACCCCTCCATGCTTACTACCTTTCTGGAAACTTATATGATTTTGTTACATGATATAAAGGTTTTGAAAGGGTTACCAGAGTTGATAAATAAGTGTGTCAATAAATAAAATGCTCCTGAGGGACCTGGTGTAGTTAGAAAAATTGGTAAGCATAAGGCAAGAACAGGGTGTGAGATGAGGCTCACTGCGCAGATAGGAGAATATAAAATTGATCAAGTTATTATGGACTTCGGGTTGGATGCGAATGTATTTCCTAAACAAAAATGGGAAAGAATGGGGAGACATGCACTACAGCGGTCTCTGATTCAATTAAGGATGGAAAATCAATAGAATATTATCGCCATGGGAAGATTACAGGGAGTGACAACAGATATTGAAGGGACGAGCACGTTGGTTGATTTCGAAGTAATAGAGATTGTCGATAACAACAATCCCTAACCCACACTCCTTGGGATCGATTGGGCTATTGACATGAATGGGGTAACCAATTTGAATAAGTAGACAATGTCCTTTGAGAGGAATTCGCTTTGCGTAGTAGTACCTTTGGACCCTCCAGAAGGACGCGCTATACTGAACCGTTCCGTGATTACGAAAGTGACAATGATTTGGACTAGATCTACAAAATAATAGTGCGAGACCAATATTGGGTGAATTCGATAGTAGAGGGACGCATTGCATGGGACTGCGAAAGTTCTTATACATCAAATTTAGATGACGAGTTGGAACACTCACAGAATAGATTGCATGAAGTATCTATGATGCGTTGTAACATAATGATGAAATCATTACATTATGTGTCATTGGAGGTAACACGTTTTACTTATTATGATGGTATAACTAATGTAGATAAATTTTTGGATGCATTTGAAAGGGAAGTTCCTAGGAAGCATTGCTTCCAAGCATTACATTCGACACTTTGTGCTATGCCCGCAAGATGGTCGAGTACACATAAAGACAGATTTGATGGATGGCACGAATACAAAAAAATGATGTGATTGTGGTTTGGTCACCCAAAAGTCTAGTAAATAGAGAAATAAGATGGAAGGAATGATTTGTGTGATCATTTAGCCAAATGGACTGACGTTTATGGGACAGAGCCGCAACCTGAGTGGTTACATTTATTCTGTCACACTTTGGATGTAATACCCATGAATTGCTACCTAGAAATAGAGCTCCGCCACAGTAATGAAGAGTGGGACATTTTGAGATAGGGATTCTCGATGAAATTCAGCTTTGAAGAAGGGTTTGAATGTATTGATGAGGGATTGCAGGAGGTCAAGGCAGCGATCTTTATAATATCGCAGGATAATTTGGACTTGATTCAACCAGATTGGAGCACCTAGCTACGCCATGCACTAGAGTGCTATAATGTGACTACTGAAGAAGAAGAGGGGGATCCAAGGAATAATAACATCCTAGAGGCAAAAGGCCACCGAAAATTTGAGGGGCCATAAATAGAGAACTCAGATATCACCGTGCCACTAAAAACCAAACAAGTGAACATTAGCATAGAGGCGGAGCTGAAGTTTGCGAAGATAGGGGAATACTGGGACGATGATATGGTGGATAAGGTCACTGAGTTGCTCTGTGAATATCATCATTTGTTTCCCACAAAGTTTTTAGACTTAAAAGGCATCATAGGTGATTTTGGAGTGATGAAAATAAATTTGAAACCAAATGCGAAGCTTGTTAAGTAGAGGCCATATCACCTTAATCCCAAGTAAAAGGAAAAGGTCTCCTTAGAGTTGGACAAGATGGTTGCAGTAGGTATCATTGAACTAGTGGAGGAATCTGATTGGGTGAGTCCAATCGTCATTTAGAAAAAGAAGCAGAAGGATGAAATAAGGATTTCCGTATATCACAGGAAGTTGAACGATGCTTGCGTTCATGATCCTTTTCAAATTCTATTCACAGATTAAGTATTGGATAATGTTGGTGGGTAGGAGGCCTATTCATTCACTGATGGGTTCTCTGGATACCATCAATTAAAGATTGCACTATAAGACAAGAGTAATACCACCTTCATAACTGAATGGTGATACTTTCAGTATATGGTAATGCCTTTTGGGCTTAAAAATGCAACAACGATTTTCTCGTGCGTAGTCATCACAGCATTCAAAGAGTTCATTGGCAAATTTTTGGAGGTATATTTTGATGATTGGACAATGTTTGGATCAGTAAACTACCATGTAGCTAGTTTGCGCTTGATGTTGGATACATGACGAAGGTATTAGATAGCGTTAAACTTGAAGAAATTCTTATTTTTCATCCCTTTCAGAATCTTGCTGGGTCATATGGTCTGTAGACAAGGATTAATGGTGGAACTCGCTAAGATCATGGTTATCATTAATTTGGAGGTGCTAGGGAGTGTTAAACAACTACGTGCAACATTGGATCACACTCGATACTATCGAAAGTTCATCAAGAATTATGCCCAGATTACCACACCAATGGAAAAGATACTAAAGAAGGACTCTACATTCTGTTGGGATGAAGAATTTCAGTGGACTTTGGATGCATTGAAGGAGAAAATGGTCACTGCACCGATCCTAGTCTTCCTAGATTGGAAGAAGGAATTTCATGTGCATGTGGATGTGTCATGCATTGCGGTGGGAAGGGTGCTAACACAGGCAGCGATAAGAGAATTGGATCACCCTATAGAATTTGTGAGAAGGAAGCCATCTAAGGCTGAAAAGAATTACTTAATGACATAGCGTGAAGGGTTGGCTATGGTGTACGTGCTCCATAATTTTAGACATTACCTGGTAGGCGAATACTTTAAGATGTATACCGACCATTCTGCATTAAAGTACCTAGTCAACAAGCTTGTGTTGGGGGGGAAATATGCAGATGGTTGTTGTTGTTTCAAGACTATGAATTTGAAGTAATTGTGAAGCGAGGATGATTGAATGCAGGGTGAAATCATCTGTCGTGCACTGAAACAGGAGGGGAATCTACCAATTTAGAGGAGGGGCTGCCTGACACACAGCTCTTTGTGGTGGACGTAGTACACAATCACTTTGCAGACATTATCCACTTCTTGACTATAGGAATGGCTCCATTGGGATACTCTAGTCAACAAAAGAAGGAATTAGTGGTGCGCATAATAGACTTTTCTGTTATTGCGGGCCATTTGTATAAGATGGGATTAGACAAAATACTACAATGTTATGTGCGTGATTTTGAATAAAATAGTGTCCTTGTTGAAGCTCATGGAGGAGCTGTGGGAGGCCACTCTGCAGGGAAAGCAACATCACAGAATATTTTACGCACTAGGTTGTGGTGGCCAACGTTTCATAAGGATTCCAAAGCATATTGTAGGGCATACAATGCATGTCAAAGAATGGGTAGGCCGTCATGAAGGGATGAGCTTCCTTTGAATCCGTAGGTATGATTGCAGCCATTTGAGAAATGGGAAATTGATTTTGTAGGACCGATTCAACCTCCAGGGAAGAAGAAAGGTGTGTGGTGCATGATATACCATCACAGCGATAGAGTATTTGACCAAGGACTGTACAAGTGAAATAACAACAAAATTTATGTTTGAGTATGTGTTGACCAAGTTTGGTTTCCCGAAGATTTTATTGAGTGATCATTGTACACATTTGCTTAATGAAACCATCAATGCGTTGACTGAGGAATTCCAAGTTTATCACGAAAAGAGTATGCCATATCATCCTCAGGCCAATCGAAGGTTTGAAGCATTTAATAAGATACTAGAGAATGTGCTGACAAAGGTTTTCAATGCACAAAGGAATAATTGGGACGTGCTTGTACCAAAAATGTTGTGGGCTTATAGAACTAATTTTAAGAAGCTTACTAGTCAAACACCTTTTAGGCAGGTCTATGGCATAGAGGTTGTGATGCTTATGGAGTACATTGTCCCTAGTCTACGCATAGCAATGTTCATAGGAATGGAAGACTGCAGAGCCTTAGAAGAGAGGCTCGCGTAGATAGCAAGCTCGAGGAAGATAGATTTTTGGCTAGATTCCGTCAGCAAGTTCAGAAAGAATGCAAAAAGGCATGGAATGATCGACACATCAAACTACACATGTTCAAGGTAAATGATTTTGTTTTATTATATGATAGTAAGCTTCATAAGTTTCCAGGAAAATTATAGATGCATTGGCTGGGGCCATATGTTATCAAAGAGATTACTAATGGTAGAGAAATTTAGCTCATGAAATTGAATGGATATATATTTCTAGGAAAGTTAAATCAAAGCCAATTGAAGCCATACATTGGGATCTAGCCCAATGACTACATGAAGATAGCACAGTCTTAGCAGTTTAGGTAGGTACAATGAGGTGCAAGACTATAAACTACAATGCCCGGGGTGTAGAGTTGCATGATAGGGACTCTGCGCGAAACAAGAGTGTGTCACAGTACCAGAAGAAGCATGAAGGGAGCTGTGCTATAGAAGGAGAGACCATGCAACATAGCCAGAAAGTGACCGTTACCGTCATTGTTCATGATTTGACTGTTAGGAGATGGCTAAGAGGAGCGGGCGACTAACATTTAAGGCATTTAAGGCTAAATTTAAGAGTGAAATCTTTGAAAATTTATCGCCAATCTCACATTTATGGACTGATTTTGTGCGGAATGGTTCAATTTGAATTTGAATTCGCCTATAAATTACACATGGCTATCCAATGAAAATAACATTTCATTATGAGAATTTCTGTGTTGTGTTGTGTGTTGCGGATGAATCGTGAGTTCTTTGAGGATTTTCTCAGAAGCCCCATGTTTGATCAGTATTGCCAAGTCAGACAGAAAGCTTATTCATGATATCATGTTAGGAGTAAGTCCCACAGAAACTGCAAGCACTGGAGGGACTCTTGCCTCTAAGGGATTTGCCCCTGAAGTTATTAGTATGGAGGTTCCAGCAATAGTGCCTATGACACCGAGGTTGCCTAGGCTGAAGCCTACACTAATGAGAGAGGTCCCAAAGATGAAGAAGGATAAACAAAAGAAGCTGATGCCAATGCGTGAGTCACCGAGAAAACATGCAGCTACACAATCTCAGAGGAAAGAAGAGAAGAGCACAAGATAAAATGGGAAGGTGGTGGATCTGGTGGCAGAAGAGGGCGCAGAAGATATCGACGTTGAGGGGGTGGACACCATATCTAGGTTGCCAAAGTATATTCCTCTACGCAAGGGCAAAGTGATGGCTCTGAAGTACCTAGATGAGGGACATTTCCTCATTCACACACCCCTGCTTCTAGAGAATATAACTTTTGAAGGTCTGGGCTTGTCGCGGATCCCACAATTGAAACTTGAATATTGGGATTTGGCGGACCACGAGTGATTCCACCTCGTTGCTATAGACACCTCCATGAAGAGGGTTTTCTACAAAGAGTCTGGTGTCACCGCGTTGGAGCCAGTGGAATGGATTCGCGGGGTAAATAGGTCAATGTTGCTGAACTTGTTTTGGGTGCCCCATTACCACTGCAGCCTAATAAATCTGACTGTCACTAAGAAATTAATGTCCCTTGTGCATGATGGGTGCTTGTGGTTGAATGAGACGATTCCCATCACTGAGATGTTGATCCATCAGATCACATTATTACCACGTTCTAGACTGAATCTGGGCAAGGCCTTTGGTGGAAATATGAGTGAGCACTACCACGCTGATAAGATGATGAAGTACAAGTTTAAACTTGTGAAGAAGCCACATGGGTATTCATTTACTAGCATTACTCACCCCGTGGTGAAGGTTTCCACAAAAATTTTGGCTGGCAAGGTGATCTGGATTTAAATAGTAAAGAAACAAATTACAGAGATAACCATAAACAAAGATATGCAGTGGAAATAATACTTCATTTCATTAATGTAAAATAATGAAATATGTTTACAAACAGAAATGGAAATAAACTAGCTAGGGCAATGATAGCTTATCTCTGAGAAGAGATGTGGCAGCTACGTGCCTTTGAACTATGTTACAATGAGGCTCGGAGGCCTATTTATTGTTGAGAAACAATGAAAACCCCAAAACATCCAAAAACCTAACCCTAGAAGATGAAACACCAAACTGTGGGCCCCATTTGGGTAAATTGGTATATCAACTTCTCGTAACTTTGGCATACGATCTCCATTTGATGCGAACAATATCTTGTTAGAAAGATATATTTGAGAACTACAAATTTAGGAAGAGGAACATCGGTCCATGGACCCATGTTGCTCCTACATTTCCCAAAAGATGTCATTTAGGGCCTCAAAATAGCTCTGGAAGTTCACAACCTGAAAAATAGTTAAAAATAGTAAATTATGCTACAATAGTGGAAACTGAAAAAACTAAAAGAGACAGTTGTGGGGGTCCAAGCAGGATAGGTGGGTGGCCACCAACATCCACCTGGATCATTCCTCCCCCTTTAGGAAGCAATGGTCCCCATTGCATTGACTTCCTCTGTCTGTTGAACTTGGTCCCTAGCGAGCTGTCTTACAATCTTGGATGTGTCCAGTAATGGTGGGAAGCATGGTAGAGGGCAATCCACATTGACCACTCGGTGCAAGCAAAGGAATGGAGGAATGTTGTGCTCCAAAACATTTTTTCCCACAGCCTTGGTAATGACGTAAGGACCATGTTGGAGTGGTCTGAGCTTCTAATGGGCTCTTGTAAGGCATTCTTTCTGTAGATGCAACCAAACTTTGTCACCCGCTTGAAACTTGTGTGGTACCCCTGTGGGTGAGGAGAAGTTGTTGCTGTGTTCTGTCATGATCGTATCCCTTTGTTGCTATTGCATCATGGAGGAACCCTTCATGGGGGTCATGGATGTGGCGATGATATTTCCCTTACTTTGGGAGTGGACCAGACAAAAAATAAATTTCCTGGTATGTGAGATGATCTTACTGCATTTCTTAGTAGAGATCAAAGAGGTGGCGGTAGGTGGGGCTACCTCTGGTATCCTGTATAATGAATTATCCAAAGAAATAATAAAAGTGGGAGGCCTTGACTCATACACAGCATGTCACCTCCACAAGTATGGCTGGCCTAATAATACATCAGAAAAATCCAGAGGTGCAACATCACACAATATCTCATCTATGGAGGGTCTGATGTTGTATAGAAGGTTACATTGCTAGCGGACTCGGAGATCTCATCCTTCATGAAGCCACCTGATACTATATGGTTGCCGGTGTGGTGTAGTTGGTAGGCTCAACTACTTCACAACCTCTGTTGAATGAGGTTCTTTGAGCTACCACTATTGACAATGAATTACAGCGGTGAACCCTTCACCCACATCTGTGAGTGGAAAAGATGCTCCCCCTGCTCTAGATCTTTGGGCTCATTATTCTAGATCTCAGCGGTGGCAACAGCGGCACTAGGCTCCACATCAATGATCTTCTTCCCTTTGACATTCCCCTTGTCAGGTTCTCACTCAGGGCCAGAACATGCATCTGATTCTGAAGCCTTCAACTTGGCAACTAGCGATAGCATGGTCAAACATCACTTGCATTGTGAGTGGGGCTCTTATTGAACTCACACCACTTTCTTGTGTCCTTCTTCAACTTTGTGGTGTTTTTTTTTTCTTGCAGCTTCGACAGGTAGTCTTGGGTCACCCTGCCTTGGCTTTGCCCTCTGGTCTTCGAATTCACAGATTCAAAGTCTCACGTCTTCTTTTTAAACTTGTCCTTGATCTTGACAATGTATTGGTATGCCTTACCGAGCGAGGAGATTTCCATGAACTTCATCTCTTCCTGGATGTACCTGTGTAAGTAGCTTGAGTATTTGAGTACCAAATGCAGCTCAGAATCCTTAATACCCAACTGTGTGCGAGGGGTATGAAAAATGTTTGTGAACTCTCTCACATCTTCGTCCCTTCCCTGCTATAGCATGGTCCACTTTATGTATTTGTCCTCATAGCTTTTGGCAGCATAGTACTGCTCCTTGATGGCATCCTGGAAGGAATTCCTTGTGGGTGTGGCTAAAAAAAGTGAGCCCATACATTCATCCTTCTGCTCGCAGTAGGTTTCCCACCAGTCCTTGAAGTGGGGGGCTGCTTTGAGAAGAGCGAAAATAATCTTTCCCTAACTAGAAAAATTATGAACAGAAAAATACACTTCTAGCAGATTTAACCATTTATCTACGACATCTACATCAATTTTACCCTTGGAGATGGGGATTTCAAAATTAACTTGTACCTTATAGGTTGTGGCATTTCCAAAGTAGCTGTTGGAAGCCGATGCATCGCCTCTGGGTAGCCGCTGAAGGATCTGGGCAAAGTTGTCCATCATCGTGTTCCTTTCTAACTTGAGCACTTCTTCGAGAAAGATTTTGATAGGATCTACTACCCCCTCATCATTCTTTGCATCCGCCATGGGAGGCCGAGGGGATTTGTAAGGCTGGTCTTGCAAAGGTTCGACCAATTCAAGCTCTAACTCCTTATATCCCGACCTCGTTGGGGACATGCAACGAAAAACAGAGAAAGAGTAGACCACTCTGATACCACTGATCTGGATTTAAACATGAACGTAGCAAATTACAAAGATAACCATAAAGAAAGATATGCAGCGGAAATAATACTTCATTTCATTAATGTAAAATACTGAAATATGCTTCCAAACAGAAATGGAAATAAACCAGCTAGGGCGATGGTAGCTTATCTCTGAGAAGAGATGTGGCAGCTACATGCCTCTGAACTGTGTTACAATGAGGCTCAAAGGCCTATTTATTGTTGAGAAACAATGGAAAAACCTAAACATCCAAAAACCTAACCCTAGAAGATGAAACGCCAAACTGTGGGCCTTGTGTGGGTAAATTGGTACATCAGCTTCCCGGGGTCGTATCTTTGGCATATGATCTCCGTTTGACACACACAATATTTCGTTAGAAAGATTTATCTAAGAACTACAACTTTTGAAAGAGCAACCATGGTCCATCCCATATTTCCCCAAAAAACATCATTTAGGGCCTCAAAACGGCACTAGAAGTTCAAGCCTGAAAAAACTGCTAAAAATAGTAAATTATGCTACAATTATGCAAACTAAAAAAACTAAAAGAGATAGTTGTTGGGGTCCAAGTGGGATAGGTGGGTGGCCACCAAAATCCACCTAGATCACAAGGTGATGGCAAACTACTGCACAGATGAGGTGCCGACACAAGTGGTTTTCTTAGCCGCTCAGTGTGCGAAGGGCATACAGTTCAACTGTGCACGCTACCTATGTAACGAGTTCCTCACGAACTGCAGAGAGGCACATGATGATAGTAATACCTTTCACTATTTGTGGTTGTTGCTCTCAATTGTTTTCATCATGTGGGAGTTGGCAGAGGACAGCTAGTTTCCTCTTATGGAGAAGGATTTAATGGAAGCAAAAAAGTTTGCATCTCTTTGGGCCACAAAAGATTCTGCGTGGGTCAGAAAGAGAAATGTCATTTGGGTGCCAATGGAGGCGACCATTCACATGGTGTTATAGATATTTTTGGGAACTGCAACCCCAAGCATAAATGTCCATAAAATAAGGGCTCCTGAGTCCCTAAAAGTGTTGTTCCAACCCCTAAAAGAACAAGGTCAACTAATTACAGCTTCTCCCAGAAGTTCTCCATGAAAAACTACTCAGAACTGGTCAAAACTAGACCATTTCACCTGCTCCATAGGCAAAGTATGTTGCATCTCGCCTAAATACACACAGCAGGTGCACTGCATTTCAAAAATCCCTTCTATGGGGTGCGATGGGCGAGAAGGGACAAATGGCAGTGTCAATCCACGAGGTGGAGAAGCATGGAATCTTCCAGAAACTTCTCCTGTGACACTTGCCTCTCTGAATTCGACCAAGGATGAGTAAGAGATCATCAATCTCCAAGTGGAATCAAGAACTATCAGAGGGAAGACACTAATCAAATCACAAGCTGAATCATCTCCCTTGCAAACATCTATATATGGATCCCTCATCCCAGAGATCCAGAGGCTGGAATTTTGCATCTTGTAAGGAATTGCTGTTGGTTTCTTGAGGCAACATCATAGTGTTGGGTGATCTAAGATTTTCATGAGGTGAAGGAGGGCTCACTTGCTGAGAGGATGATGCTGGGTCAGAACAATTGGTTCTAACTCTCTTGGCTCTTTCTTGATTATCAATAAATCTATTACAGTTTTCCTCCATACTCTTGTGTGATTTATGTTTTATGCATTTGTACGGTCAATTTACATCTGATCCTAGATTGTTTATGGTAATAGATCCATGTTCTCGTATAGTGTTATGCTGCTTTGATTCTACAGGTACTCTGTGAAGCTGGGTATACATGAAAGCAAGTAGCAAAGGACTATTAGAAGAGAGAGGAATCGATCAAGGAACCAAGTGTAAGATAGAGGTTGGTCTCCTTAATTCTTCTCTCACCTATCATTCATAAAGGAAAACGAAAGTAGTTTTACTTTGTTTGTTTCTAAGGTAGCTACCAGCCTTAGTGGGATTAGCAGTTCTGCATAGACACTTTTCCCTGTAGCAAAATGGCGACTCCGCTGCGGAGCGAATAGATTGATTGTTTATCTTCATTTGTTTACTTTATAAACTTACAGATGGAGCCTGAAGTCAAGCTAGCTAGCCTTCGAACTGCATTTGCTATGCAAATGCAAAGTAGATCAATGCTACTTCAGTCAATCTCCAGGTTTTGTTTATGAATTAAAAAATTGATTTACAAGCTTTCTAATTGCCCTCGTGGTGGCTCTAGTAACCTCCTTAGATCTACCCCTGTGATTGATTTACTGATTACCACTTGCTCGGCCAAAATCCCTGAGCTGAACTGCAAATTGTGACTCAGAACCCAATCAAAGTCTCGTCCCTGGTCCAGCGCACTGTCTGTTCTATGAATCTCAAATTCAGCGCACTTCCCGAGTGTAGTAGGTGCATTGCATTTCAGTTTCACTGTGTTACAGGTGCGCTAATCAGACTAGGCATTGTTCCTAAATTTTGGTTTCTGTGTTCACTCTTTTTAGATCTATTCAAGAGTTTTGCTGCCTGTAGTCAGTACACCTCTGTTTGAAACCCCTTTCCTTGTTGTTATTCTGCCTCCATTGTGCAAAGAACTGTAAATGTTTTTTTGTATTTTTGAGTCATTTTCAGTTCTCCTTTAAAAGAAGTAATGTAATTGTACTGTCGTTTCTTGATTTGAAAGTGTCGCAAGTGTCATTTTCAGTCATAGAAGAGAATCTGATTGTTCTTGATAGTCGATTACCCTGTTACTATTGTATTCGATCTGAATTAGTAGTTTTTTTTTTAGTGTCGAAAGCAAGTTTTCATTTCCAAATCGCAAAGTGTTTTCATTGTCTTCATTTTGATTTTGAAAAGAAACTTGTTAGTAATGGTCGCTTTGAAAAATAATTCAGATTTGCACATTAGCTTTCTTTTTATCATTCACATATTAAGAAGGCTGAAAACAAATACATGCATGTGCATTTGCATTTAGACTATTTGATTGGTTTGATTTAGGATAGTGCATATAGTGTGTGATCTATGCTCTTTGCTGAAAGAATATTGTCTCTCTTTCCTTAGTAGCTAGGATTTTCATTACACAAAGAAGATAAAACGACTGTTTATCATCTTAGAATGCATTTTAGGAATTGTACATCTACATCACGCGGTGAACCTGAAAGGCAAATTTCTTAAGCAAGATCAACTATAAAATAAATTCAATGAATCTAACAACGCTTTGGAACCTAACGCACAACATATAGAATTCTAGGCTAGAGACGTATTCTGGAGTCGTAAAGCCTAGTACCTATTGTTTTCACTGTTGATTGGGTGATTCCTCCACTTTGAGACGATAAGTGCCAATACAGACTTGTGCTCCCACGTACCATCGAGTATATTTTGGGAGACCACAATAGGCTTAATCCTTTATCCATAGGAAGCTGTGTCTGCCGCCCTATCGATCGCAATGCACTGAACACAGCATTCTGGAAGATTGACTACCGTACAGTAAAAAGTATTCTGCAGTTTTGTGATTGGTTTGGTAATCCCTCTACCTAGATTTCCAGAGCAGTCCCTTTCGTTCATTTTCAGACTCCTTAACGGAAAAGGTCCATCTGAGCACTTGTCACTTCAGGCTCATTAAAAATTAAAGGCGACTACAGTAATCTTTTGTTTTTTCTCGACTCTTTAAAATTGAAAAAACAAGTTGTGTCAAAGCATCTAAAATTTATTTTAAACGGAATAATCATCACCTTTCCTACGTTGGTCTTAAGTTGAGGAAAATGGAGTCCGCCAACCAAGGAGTTCCCCTTGGAGGAAATCCTAGTCCCTTCTCCTCTTGGGGAGATGTTGGTGCGCCCCATATGGCCACATTGTTGCTTCCAAGATTGACAATAGGCTTGCCCGTATGTCTTTTCTCAACCTCTGTCGTTCAGAACACCGCGGTTCCTGAACAATCGAGTCAAAAGTTAGACGATTCCAGGATTACCCCCCAACCCTCTACTTTGTCCAATTCTTCCTCTTCTCCTTCCTCTTCACTTGATAAAGCTGGTAAAGCCAAAAATCAAGTACCCGAGAAGAAGAAGGAAAAGAAGAAGAAAGAGAAGAAGAAGAAGGAGCCAAAGGTGAAAAGGGGTAACCAAGCATCGTCTAGCAAAAATCCACACACTGCACCGACTAGGCTTAAATCGCCATGTGTCATTTGCAAGGGAGACCACTTTCATAGAGATTGTCCTTGCATCCCTCGGATCTTAAGGGACTGGTCTCCTCATTTGCACAACCCGATGTCGTCAACCTCTGATGATCATGTTGAAAATACACCGTCGACTAGTGAAAGTGAAGCCCCTGGACAAAAAGGAAAAAGAAAATTTCCTTGTAAACTATGTGAAGGCGATCACGCCGTACACCATTGTCCCTTCTTAGATGAGGCTAAAAGAGTTTTGGACAATCGTCCGGTTTCACTGTTATGACTTCCTCCTGGATATAAGAAACTCTTGCCGAGTCCGTCACTAGTTGAAAATCCGGCTGACAGGCCTAGGTGGTTAGCCGAAGTATCTATCACTGAAGAAAAACCATCTGAATCCACACCAGACGAAAGTCAAAAGGTCGAGGCGGTAGTTGACCCAGTCTTGCCTTCAGAGGTTCCATCTTCAGATGATACAGTCACCGAAGAGAACAAGGATGAAACCGTCCAAATTCTTTTCATAAGCACAGACTCCGACGAACATGGGGGAAATTTACCCATTCCTTTACCACAGGAAGGAATTTCGTTAGAGTCGTAACCGACTGTCTATTCGGTCCCACCTCCAAGCAACCTAGTTGTTTCCTTTGACTGGAATCTACTAGGTAGACCCCGTTTACCGGCTAGTATACCATTCTGAATCATTGCTCAAATATATAGAATGGTTATGGCTGGTACCATCATAGATGAAGGGGCTTCTTTGAGTATCCTTTCCTCGACTGCTTGGAAAGTGCTTGGTTCGCCATCGCTTTTGCCTAAGATGAGAAATCTAACAGGTTTTGACAAAGGAACCAGTCGACTGTTAGGGATCCTTCCCAATGTGCCCATAACATTGAGAGGGAAAACCATTCACATGAACGTAATGGTAGTCCAAGGACCCCTGGATCATAATCTACTCCTTGGGTGAGACTATATTTATTGCATGGGAGCCATTGTCTCATCACTCTTTAGAGTAATTTGCTTTCCACACGAAGGAAGAGTGGTCAGGCTTGTAAACCAACTTTCATTCCTCGGTTCACGCATAGCAAATAGTCATATACCATCCCTAAATGGTCTTTTCACCCAAGGAATGTCACATCAATCCCCAGTTCGTCCACCTGATGAGCGCGAGTAATTCGGGGGACATGACTGAAACCTAGGGGGCATGCACCCTGGTATGCTTCGGCAGGAAAACTTCAGGTATAGCATAGGTTTCCGCGAGAGATATATGACTAGTCTGACACTCTCATCCAAAATTGGAAAAGGGGTTTGGACTGGAACAAGATTCCCTCGTCAAAGTTATGTGAGTGGAGGCGTCTGCGCCATTCACCTTTGTATATTTCGGTAGACATCGTCGAAGAAGTATTTTGTTTGCGGTGTGAATAGAACAATCTTTGGTAACCTGAAAGAGGTAGGCCTTTTTGGCAAAACAAATGTTTTTGTCTGCGAAATTGCGAGGTAACCTTGAAACTCTATGTCTCTATACCTGGGGGCATGCAAACCTTTTGGCATGCAAGCGAAGAGCAACCGTTTATTTTTTTTAAATTTGTAGGTCCTCTAACCCTTTAAACTTGTAGGATTGGTCATTTCCTAACTTGCATAAAGAAAGGATGTGGGGCAAAGCTTTGAAATAATGCTGTTTTTATATATGAGACATTCTTATTATACGACTGGATTAATCGAGCAGTTTTAACGCGGACTTCATGCTCGTTAAAAAATAAACATAAGCAATGAGCAAATGTTTCCCCCAGTGTTTAAGCTCATTAAAAAATGAACCAATTTCCGGTAAATAACCATCGTAAATGTAGTACTTCAGCCTTTAAAGCCTTGGTCGTGTTCTCATCACCACCTCCACTTTGTATTGGCCGATCATTCACCCCCACTTGATTGTTTACCCCTTTTGAGGAACAGCTACGAAGAGTGGTTCTATTAGCCATCCTTGTAACACTGCCATGATTGGGAAATTCCAAACCTTACCTGGAATCAGCTGCTACCCGAATTTATCACTCGTTCCTCAAAAAACGAGTCTCCTTTAAGCTCTTTTTAGTTGACTCGTAAAATATGAAAAGATTGCCGAGCCATTGGCTTCTCCAGCTCGTTAAAGTGACCGGAAGTGTTATCCCTCCTCTAGATTTTAATCTTTTTGGACCTGAGGGATTATTACACAAAAAGATCAAATTCTTGTTTTGTTCGGCTCGTTAAAAGTACCGAAACTTCATCCCTTCTGTATTGTTTTATACTTTTTCAGACCTAAGGGATTAGATGACGAGAAAGGATTTTTGGAGTTTTCTTTACGTCCCTTTTCAGACTCTCTAAAATTGAAAAGGACCGAGTTATCTTTGTCGTTAAACTCATTAAAACCTAATAGCGACAAACTTGTCCATAACAGACAAGAACGAGTTTCACTATCGCTAGGCTTGTTAAAACATAGCGATGGGTTTGCCCAAAGGGAAAATTATAGAACAAGCATATGTTATCCTCCTCAAGCTTGACAAAAATAAAGAGGTACTGGTCAGCAATGACTGGGGAAAAATTGGGAAGAAAACTTGAAGAAACTTTGTTGGTAGCAAGTCGCTCTTGAACATGACACTTTCGCTCTGCATCCAAGTCGGGTTGGGTTGTTTCATTCACCGGTCACATCACCATGGTCACATCACACCATCCACATTTGGGGTTAATGCTACCAATCCATCATGTTAGTGTCACCGATATGTTCAAGAGAAGTCACTCAAAGAATTCACCTGTGTCTCACCCGCTGCAATACATTTACGCTTCATTCTTTCATGACCGCCACCCTGAACCTTATATCACCAGATCATTTTCACCTCCATTAAAATCATTTGCTCTGTTCCGTGTCATTGATGTGGGATTAATTAAGGCCCTCCTATGACGGATCGCTTCTTGTCGACATCAGCTCATTATCCAAGAAGTCAATCTAGGAACACCCATTTCAGTACATTGAAGCTTGCATGCCTCAATGGCAAGTTTCTCACTTCCGGCGATAGGTTTACATCAATGGCCTTCGACTGAAAGATTTTGCGTGGTGTTCGATTCCAAGTCCCTTATTCACAGCACGTGAATTGTACTGAAGTACCTTGAGGATCATTATCATTATCGGTGATTCCTCTCGCGCCTGTTAATAGCTTACATCATTGGCTGGTAATCAGGCAATGTCTTTCCATGTTCGACTCCAGAACATCTCTCACATGGATCGACTTGTACTTTGAGTGAAGATCGAACGAGATTGAAGACCCCAGATCTAGTTTCATCCATCTGGGCTACGATATATATTTAGGAAAATAAAGACATCAAATGTACATCATTGATGCACAGATAATCATCTAATCTAAGGGATGATGGCTCTACCAGAATCATCAGTCTACACTCAGACGATTGTCTGTCCTATGTACATGAAAATGAATTTATAAAGCTGAGCATAGGAATGCCCACCTCAGGTAGATCATGAAAATATTATGAAGATAATGTATTGTATTGTATCTTATTACAGGTCTCCTTCTAGCTTGAAAGAACTTCGGATCCTCATGATAAACCATTTCACTCGACATCAAAAAGATTAACGACCTCATGCTTTAGGGGGAAACTGTTATAGACATTTTTGGGCACTGCAACCCCAAGCATAAATGTCCATAAACTAAGGGCTCCTAAGTCCCTAAAAGTGTTGTTCCAACCCCTAAAAGAACAAGGTCAACTAATTACAGCTTCTCCCAGAAGTTCTCCATGAAAAACTGCTCAGAACTGATCAAAACTGGACCATTTCACCTGCTCCATAGGCAAAGTGCATTGCATCTCACCTAAATACACATAGTAGGTGCGTTTCATTTCAAAAATCCCTTCTATGGGGTGCGATGGGCGAGAAGGGACAAATGGCAGTGTCAATCCGCGAGGTGGAGAAGCATGGAATCTTCCAAAAACTTCTCCTGTGACACTTGCCTCTCTGAATTCGACCAGGGATGAGTAAGAGATCATTAATCTCCAAGTGGAATCAAGAACTATCAGAGGGAAGAAACTAATCAAATCACAAGCTGACTCATCTCCCTTGCAGACATCTATATATGGATCCCTCATCGCAGAGATCCAGAGGCTGAAATTTTGCATCTTGTAAGGAATTGTTGTTGGTTTCTTGAGGCAACATCATAGTGTTGGGTGATCTAAGCTTTTCATGAGGTGAAGGAGGGCTCACTTGCTAAGAGGATGATGCTGGTTCAGAACGATTGGTTGTAACTCTCTTGGCTCTTTCTTAATTATCAATAAAGCTATTCAAGTTTTCCTCCATACTCTTGTGTGATTTATGTTTTATGCATTTGTATGGTCAATTTACATCTGATCCTACATTGTTTATGATAATAGATCCATGTTCTCGTATAGTGTTATGCTGCTTTGATTCTACAGGTACTTTGTGAAGCTGGGTATACAAGAAAGCAAGTAGCAAAGGACTATCAGAAGAGAGAGGAATCAAGCAAGGAACCAAGCGCAAGACAGAGGTTGGTCTCCTTAATTCTTCTCTCATCTATCTTTCATAAAGGAAAACAAAAGTAGTTTTACTTTGTTTGTTTCTAAGGTAGCTACTAGCCTTAGTGGGATTAGCAGTTCTGCATAGACACTTTTCCCTGTAACGCATGGCCTTCAACCAAAACCCATGGTTTTCACCACTATTCAAGCAACTTTCAGGGTATGCGAACTTCAAAGTGGACTTCCACCATGTCTACGTCTAGGTGCGGAAGGACCCCAAGAAGAAATGGTTCGACCTACGATACCTTGATACATATGACGCTATTGAAGAGGTCATCAAACGTTGGCCAATAGAGTGGCATTCTCCTTCCGACCTGGCCATCAGGACTAACAAGTCAGCGAAGAAGAAGAATAATGAAGTGGCCAAGAAGAAGGTTCAGTAGTTGGCTTAGAAGAGGAAGAAAGAGGTCGAGGAGAAGGCCAGTGTAGAAGCAGAGCACGCCGTGAAGGAATAGGTAGAGTAGGAAGAGCATGGCCCCGAAAGAAGTCAGAAGTCTTCTTCGCTGCGAAAGGAGGAGGAAGAATAGTCAGAGAAGGGCAGTGGTGATTAGTACGAAAGCACTCCATTTCAAATAAAGTGGTATAGGGAGTAGGAAAATGAAGGGCTGCGAAAGAAGACGAAAGCCACAAAGTCATCGCCAGATATGATTACTTTGACAGATGGTGACTTGGATGAAATTGGAGAGAAGGTGTGCGATACAATAGCAAAATTGTTGCAGCATTTTGAGCAACAACAAAAGCAGGCACTGAGCACTATCAAGAAGGATCTGTGCAAGCTGCAGATCCACACAACTAGAATCTGGGTAGGTGCAGGATAGAGAACTGCTACATCAACCAATTTAGCACATGGGACCAATCAAGCAGGAGAGATGGTTCGATCAATGGATCTTCAGGCAGTCGCACTACCTGATGTAGTTTTGAGTGAAATGGTGGTCGTTGACAAGGCTATTGTCGGCACTTTGAAGAATATTGGCCTCAGCCTAGCTGCGCTCCCCAACAAGTTTCTTCACACACTAAAAGCAAGTGTTATAACAAAAGTTAAAGCCCAGGAGAAGCGCGTGCTGAGCATGATTAGTGAGTACAAATTCAACAACAAATAGATTTTTGAGGAGAAATCGGTAGTGCCAGAAGCATGGAGGAAAGTTCAGGTGCAAAATGAACAACTTGCAGTCGTGGTGGCCCAACCATGCAGAACAGTCCCTGAATGACATATCATTGAGGAAGCATCATTGGAGGTGAAGATCAAGAAGTTAGCTGTAGGTGTGCACGACGCAAAAACGAAAGTGGCCAAGGTTCAGTTTGAACTGAACCAAAAAATTATAGAGTTAGAGTTGAAATGACAACCTTGAACTCCACTAGAGATCAGAGAACAACGCAGAGCCACTGTGAAGGATGGAATCGTAGTAGTGGATTTCACGGTGGTGGATTGCACTGTGCTTTTTAAGCAACCCATGGAGGTGGTCACAATGCTACAGGAAGATCATAAGCTGCAGAGGTTAAAACATAAGACTCTGAATTACAGTAGTGGTATGATGAAGCGAGAGCAATGACGAACACCGTAGCTATAGCAGGACGATTGCCTAAGCTGCATCAGGAAAAATAATTCCTTGAATAGGTGGATGCACTACAGAGAAAAGAGGCGGTCCTGAAGGCCAAATTGGGGCCTTGGCTAGATGAGGCTTATGTTATCTCCGCCCAAATTGAGGAGAAGTTGACAAGCCTATAGAGAATGCAGCAAAAGATCAAGGCAGACATTGCAGGACCAACAACAGAGCAGCTAGTGGAGCAGATCAAACAGGCATCCACGCAGAGCTCAGCTGAGGTAGATGTGGCACAAGTAGAGTTTGGAGGTCTCCACAGTAATATCTCTGTGCCAACAGAGTGACTCGAGGTTGAGTCATGATATTTGTGTTGGGGTCCTATTGGGACAGGGTCCCCTAGGGTCAATTTTGGGGCAAAAGCCCATGTTTTGGGGCAGAAGCACAATTTTTGTTGTATAAAATGTAAAGTCTCCGCATGTTGTGGTTGCAGAGTGCATAGATAGTAAAGTGTAATAAAAGGTTTTACCCTTCTTTTATGTAAACTATGTGGGATTTTATACATCCACCCATGGTCCACAGATAATCGGATTGTATAAAAAGGAGAGTCTTAGAGAGTCTAAGGTAGAAGAAAGTAATGATGAAGATGAAAGTAATGGGTCAATAAGAGAAAGATCGAAGAAGTCTTATAGTAGAAGAGAGGCTCTGCAGCTATGTGCGCAGAGGCCTAGAGTAGAGTCTACAACTGAGTGTGGGGACCCCTGCAGCAGAGTGCGCAAGAAAGTCTTGAGTCTATAAGAACAACTAAGGTATTAATAAAGAGATTATTTCATAAATTCCTGTGTTTATCTATTTACTTCTGTTATGAATGAAAGCACTATTATATTATGATGAATGATGGGTTTATGAATTAATACTATGGTCCTGACGATGAACCACACTGGTTGGTTCGAAACGCGTCGACAAAAGATTGATTATGTGATTTTGCCGAAGATTTTCTAAACAATGTTATGGATCACAGAAGTCTAAACTCCTTAATTAATACTATATTGAAGAGCAATTTTACATGATTTATATTGTCATATGAACGCAAGTAATAATAACTGTTTATGTGAAGAATATCTTGTTGCATGTTAAATTTATCGAGCACTTAAATTGATCTGGGTAAATACGTGATTAAGCATAATCACAGAGGTGCATAAGTGGTTGA
Source organism: Pinus tabuliformis (assembly GCA_031772625.1). Classification (NCBI taxonomy): domain Eukaryota; kingdom Viridiplantae; phylum Streptophyta; class Pinopsida; order Pinales; family Pinaceae; genus Pinus; species Pinus tabuliformis. The sequence continues at coordinate 689,070,392 of CM062811.1, forward strand.
GTCACCTGTTTAGGGTCCGCGAAAGATAGTCATGAATGTTCATGGAGGTATAGAATCTTATTAAGGGAAGTTATATTAATAAGCCTTAAGGGATTATCGATCTGCACGAAGGCAAGTTTAAGGGATAAAATGACATTACACTAATCTTTGGGTGCGGAAACTTGGCTCCAGCATCCTCCCATATTACTTCGGGTGAGACTTCAATTCGCACACTGCGGATTGATGCCGAAAGGGCGAGTAGTGTAGGGATTTGTTTGGAAAACTTAACTCTGAACCTGGGTCAGGACAAACTAAGCCAAGAGCATGCCTATCAAGTGAATTCAAATTTTTCTTGAAGTCTTTCATTTCATATGATTTTTTCACCTTGATATATTTGATCATTCTTCGTGTTTGATAAATGCACAACTAAGATGGATCTATGTTGGTATATGATAGAATAATACTAACAATCTAATTTTGAGGTAAAAAGCTATGTGATGTAATCAAAGCATAGAATGAAAAAAATTACACACACATTAATGAAGCAAGGGACACTAAGAAATACTCCAATCCCTTATAGGGAAAATTATATTATTTAAATAATTCTCCTATATCTTACATTTATTCCATAATATATCCATGATTCTCTCAACAAATATTCATCAGTACTTTCATTCATATTTTTTCATGTCTCACTCGTACATAGATTTGTATAATTAGTCTACATTATTACATTATCATTTTATTCATTAAATATCAAAAATAGGAGTTGTTCCTACATTTCCCCTCTTTAATAAGAAGCCTTCATTAACTTTGTCTCTTTTTTATATTTTCCTTTCTCATCCTTTGTATTCATTTTTGATTTTCCCCAAAATTTTGAATTCTTTATTCTTGATCCTTGATCTTATTCTTGTACCTACAATTCATACACATTTTGTAAGTGCATAGAGAATAATATACATCCACTAAAGTAGATGGGTAACTAGTCATTGTATCTATCTGTTCTCTAGGAACCTCCTTCTCATGCATGTTTCATCATTCATTCATCCATAAAAAATCTATACACATATACTTATTGCTCCCCTTCCATCACATCCATCATCATCATCATCCTCATTCTCATAAGTGTTTTGTTAAACCATAACCATGTTGCGAATGCTCCTATATTAAATTCTTGAGGAACAAAAGATCTTCATGAACTCCTATGCATGTGTCATATGGCTCTCACAAAATTTTAACTAATGTTTTTATCTATTCCATTACTGATCATTATTTTCCTACCCACACTCCTTTTTCATGACTTTAAATATGACTGACCACCTCCTCACTAAGGTCATCAATTCTTCCAAATATGAAATATCTAATGTTTTTAGCTATATTGAGCTTCTATGAATGACTCTACATCCTCTAGTGGTTTACGGTTACCGCAAATAATACAACATGGCAAGGGTTTTTTGTTGGACCACAAAACTTCATTGCAAAGTGGCTTTTATACTACAATCAACTTTACGAGGTTACACCTTGACTCATCATACCTATATCACCATTTGACTGATGCACATATAATCTCAACTTTCATATATTTATACAAATACATGATTACGACCATTTTTTGTATTAATAAAATGTTATTAAGAGGGACCAATAACATTTTAGAGATATTATGGTTCATGTATTTATTATATCTATATCTCAAATATTGCATGATACTTTTATTTATACATTTGTTTGCTTAGTTATTCCTCCTTTACCATGCTTCTATTTCATATTTATTGTTTCTTTGCTATGTTTTTCTTCTACCACTTTATTATTTTCTTCACATTCTTGTCCCTATCTCTATTTTTTCTCACCACTTACTGGTTTTTTTCACAAACAGGAGGTGACATTGTTTAAATATCCCTATTGTTCTCTTACATCATGGGTTTTATGTATTCCCTCATTTTGTTATGGCTTACTTCTAAACCCTTTCCCTAACTATCCATAGGCATAACTGATTTCTCTCTCTTCCTACATGACCCTCTTCATGCTCATTATGAATAGTTAATAGCCTTCGTAGTAATGAGACTTCCCCCCTTGTTATCTCTCGGATTGTTCATGACAATAAGAAATAACCCTGAAGGCATCCAATGAGTATATAGTGATCCTCCTGCTTTAGGTTGAAGATTGACCTTGTCTAGCCATAAGGGGTATTCCTTGTATTTGATATTAGTTATAAGGAATGGAAAATATTACAATAATAATATCCTTTAATTAATGATAGGTTAGAATAGCTCAAGAATTTATAAAGGAAAGAAAATGTGGGGAGGCATATATAATGAGAAGAATGTTGAATTCAAACTCACGAATAACTACATGTGATTTTCAATTGTCTTAAATATGAAAATACCAAGTAATATAAGGTATTTTTCATAGTATTTAAAAGGAAGAAAATGTTGGACAATGGATAAACCAATGCTCCGTGTGTATTTCATGACATGGACTAATCGCCTCTCGTGGATCGTTATCTATGGTGACATAATCATTGACTAACAGCTATGGGTTTCGTTCTAATAGAAATCGTGATTACCAACAAGTGGTATCAGAGTGTAGGTCAAGAGTTAGATACACACCTACTTTGCATTGGGGGAGATATTGATGGACATTGGATAAATCAATGATCCCCATGTGTTTCACAACATGGACTAAATGCCTCTAGTGGATCCTTATCTCTGGTGATGTGATCGTTGACTAACAGTTGCAGGTTTTGTTCTAACGACAATTGTGATTCCCAATAGAAAACACATTAAAAATTTAAATACTAAGTAATAACATGTGTTTTATTTAGTATTTAAAAGTATGAAAACACAATAAATAGAAAAAATATAAATATGAAATACATTAACATAAAATAAGAATTAGTCTGATATCTAAAACATACTCATTTATTGCATTCAATGAACAACATGATATCATGTATGCAAATATGATTTAAAATAATCACAATAATGATTAAGTACCCAAATATTTTCTTGTAAATAACATTTATTCAAAAATAATTCTGATGGGATATTAAAAAGGGAAAATCTAGGAGGTTATTTGCATCAACATCATGAAGATTCCATTCATATCAAATTTCACATAAATTAAAGAATGAAAGGAACTATAAAAAATCATTACAAAAATGCACACATGCAAGAATTATCACATTGTTAATGATGGAAAAGCTAGGATCATCGTGTAATCCTACTCTAAATTAAAAGATAATTCTTGAGAATAGAATGCCCATGTAGAAAAATCCCTCTTTTGATGGCTTGTACAATCTTATATTATTAAGATTTTGTTGTCATTCAGTGTTAATAACCTCCCATTAATAAAAATTCATTATTCCTTTGTTGAATTAATTTCACCCAAATATTTAATACATATTCAATTTATTTCCTCACATCACATCACATAAATAAGAATTATTCATTAATAAATCACATAATAACTTAAAAACAAAATTGTAGTAAACATATTTTTCTCACCTCATTTCATTAATATCTTCCTCAAATAATATAAGATAAAATTATTTGCATACCTTATCCTTCATGCAAAGTAATTTCATTGTTTCTTGATTTGATCCCTATAGTAAACATTGGTAAATTTTTAAAATTACCCAATTTATGAGAAAACCATAAAATATGGGATATTATTACATGTGAATGAGCTTTATTTTTCAAATAGCAAGACAATTCACATCCAGAAATTACAAGGTTGCTCAATAAATTCATCACAAAGGTAAATAAATTTTGACAGTTTTAAATGGTGGTTGAGGACCTCAGAGATCGTGTTTAACTTGCTTAATTTCTAGAATATATATTTTGTTTAACATTTTCATTTGACCTAATGAGATTATATTACCCACATTCCCTTTGGTGTGGTGTTTCATGTGTACTTTTCAAACAATATTTTATAACGTTCCATAAAGCGATTTCTGGAAATTTGTTTGGTTCACGATTTAAAATGTACAAAACACTTTGCATATTAGAAAATCACTAGAAAAGATTTAACATGAGAGTTGAGATCCGATGGGATCCAACAGACAATATTCCCCTCGACCGATGGCTGCAAATGAAATCAAATGGGGTACGTACACGCATGCCAAGTGAAGTGGGTATTGTGTGTACTTAAAAGTGGAATTTAAACTTTTTTTGATTTACGTATAATAAAATAATATTTTATAAATTTTACTAAGGTTCTAAATAAATATGTTTTTAATTTTATACTATACACTAATGGGAAAGTTTGAAGGTGAGGGTTGAATTATATATAAATCTCACTAAGGAAATCCAAAGGTGAAAGATTATTGAGATCAACGGTAAGAAATCATACGGGAAAGTTTGAAGTTGAGGAAACGCAAAGGTGAAAGATTATTGAGATCAATGGTAAGAAATCATATCGGGAGAAAAGTAATAAGGATTTTTACCATTTATTTTTTCTTGACATGATTTAATATTCAAGTACCTTGTATTAAGTTGAGTATGTGCATACATTTTGTTTATAAAAATGACATGATTTTATTGAGTATTTACCTCGGTAAGATTATGTTATAAAGTGCATATATTTATTATTTTATTGTAAATAAAGGTGAACATGTTTATACCACTTGTTTGTCGTGACCATATTTTTATTAGGTTTATAAGTAGTTTTTGACTTTATATTTCCCTTTTCCAAGGGACATTTCCCCCTTTTTATGATCATCAATGTTTATTGATACATATTATTATTATTAATGATTTTTTAGATGGACGTTATGCATATACACGTGTATATTAATATGTCATTAATAATATTGTTATATATGAAGCGATTATATAATAATATACATATAGATTCCTATTGATATGTGAGATTATTCAATATACGTAGTAAGGCTTTTTATATCATTAATGTCATTCATTATTCCCTAAAAATTATTTATCAGGTATTCTTTGAATGATTCAAATGTTGTTACCTTTTTTATATCATTGTTAATGTTTCAGAATGGTGTGATTTTAATTAGTAATTTTAGAACGTTAAGATAGAGATTAAATGTAGGGGTAGTTTAGGATAGTGAAAATGAATTTGTGAATTATAACAAAGCTAGCAGTATTAGGATAAAGTTTCATGTGAGGTAGGCTTTAAAAATGTAGCCCAATTTTTAAATAGGGTCATATTGGACTACAACACCTCTACTACAGAATACGTCACAAACTTCTCTTTTGAACCTAACCTTTCTATACTGTTTGTTCTTTCAACTAGAACCTCGTGAATATCCTATGTTCCTCTAGGCTTCTACATCAACTGTTATGAAACCATCTCACAAAAAGATAGAAAAGATAGATCAACGCCTTAGAATCAGCCTCTTCGAGGGGGCAACCTCCTTTACATTACACAGATGAACAATTATTTGATGATAGAAATGAAAATACCTCATTTCTATATATAGGAGTCTAAGGGGTCATAATATAATCATAGCCGACATAACAATAATAATGTAAGGGCACAATAATAACAATAGTGGGTTTCTATGGGGCACGATAATAACAATATGGGGACTACATGGGCACAACAATATAATAAGGGGGTTGTACTAATAACAATAAGGGGTTACACTAGTAGTATAGGGACCTAACATTCCCCTCTCCTTCAAAAAGTGTTGTCCTCAACGCTTGAGTAGTTCTTGATGCTTCTGTATAATTTCTTGTCCTCCCGTATGGAATCTTTAGCAAGTAGGTTCTTCCACTTGATGAGATTCTCTGAAATTGATCTATTTCGTAGCTATCAATTTCTCAATTTTGTGCTTGCTTCAGGTTCCAATATGATTTTTCCTTCCTTTCCAAGTTCTCGCAATACTGTTTGAACTGGGATCTTCTGTAACTTTTGAATGAGTTCCCACTCCTTTGGGCATATGGATGTCTCTAAGGCCTAATGTTTGGAGGAACACTTCCTGGAATCAAATGAATAGCATGATCATGTTCAAGAATAGGTGGGAGTTCTTTGGGATTCTCAAATACCTTGGAATGATTGTACAAAACGTTTTGGAGATCTGGAGAAATACATGATTTCGATGTGGGATCCTCTAGTGAACATAATTGTGTAGTTGCGCCCCATTTTTCTTTATTTAGAAGATTTGTCATGCCGTTAGAGTTGATTATATTTCTAGTTTTCCCTTCAATACCCCTCAATTCAACTTCCTTTCCTTCGCAAAAAAATTTCAAGAAAAATTCTTGAAAATTAAAAGCTATCATACCCAAAGATTGTAGCCATTGGATGCCTAGTAAAACATCAACACCACCCATTGGAATGGAAAGCATTATGCTATTCAATACATATTCTCCCATGGATAACTTGATATTATGGCACTTTCCAGAGCAATTTATGGTTCCTCCATTTGCAACCATCACTTGACAGTCTGGTGCTGGATATACGAAGCAATTCAATTCCTTGGCTATCTCACAATGAATAAAATTATGGGTACTGCCCAAATCAATCAACGCTATTACCTTTTTCTTCTTAATATGTCCTTCTATTTTGATAGTTTGAGGAGTGGTAATTTCTTCCAATGCATTACAAGATATGATCGGATTCATTTCTTGATGCTCGATGTGATCTTTCAATTCTTGAACATTTTTCTTCTTGATATGTCCTTCTATATTGATAGTTTGAGGAGTGGTAATTCCAGCCAATGCATTACAAGATATGGTCGGATTCATTTCTTCTTTCTCGATGTGATCTTTCACTTTTTGAACCTTTTTCTTCTTGATATGTCCTTCTATCTTGAGAGTTTGAGGAGTGGTAATTCTTTCCAATGCTTTACAATATATGATCAGATTCATTTCTTCTTTCTTTGGGGTGGATTCCTGGTGTATATCCTCTTCTTTTGATGCTTCTTGATCCTTTTCTTCCTCCTCTTCATAATATATGTAAAATAATTTCTTCTCAGCACACTTATGACCTTTAGTGTATTTGCTATCACAATTGTAACAAAGCCCTTTTTCTCTTTTTCTTCCAATTGTTGTGGTGTAAACTTTGTAGGTTGTGGAAGGCTAGGAGAAAAAACACTTCCATAATTATAGTCGTGAGTGGTGGGATTCCTTGTTTCCATAATTTCGCTTTCAATTTTTCTTGCGTAACTGAATGCCTTCTCTAATGAATCAGGTTCCCAAAGACAAACATCGTGTTGAATGTTATCCTTTAAAACCCTTATGAATAAATCAATCATTTTCTTCTCTGGAATATCATTTACCCTTATATTCAATTTTTGGAAGTCCTCAATGTGCTCTGCCATTGAACCTTTTTGTTTGAGATTTATCAATTGGCTAAAGAAGGTGTTTTTCTTTGTATCCTCATAATGTGCTATCATTTCCTCTATGAAAATTGACCATGTGACAAGTGGTTTACGAGAACAAAGCCCTTTATACCAAAAAAATTGATTCAGTTCTAAATAATTCGATGCAATACATACATTTTGTAACAGTGGTACACCATGTAGATCAAAAATATTTCTCGATATGTAGTATCTAATTTACCAGATCCTTGCCATCAAACTTCCTCATCTCGCTTTTTCTTGATTTTAGGAGCTCAATCTTGAAATGACTGTAACTCTGTACTTTCGTATATTTAAGTTCTAAAATTTCGGTCTGTAATATCCATCCGAGTCCTCTTAATAACCCCACAAGTCTGATGAAGATGTGATTCTCCAATGAAGAGTTATGACAAATCTCCCACAATGACCTAAGTATAGACTAGTTCAGTAGAGGGAACTTGTAATATGTGTCGTAGGTCACCGTTTCCACCTTAGGTTCTGAAAATGATACCCGAAACACTATATTCCGTCCTATTTCTGTAACTTTTTACGAAAATTCAATTTGATGCTCAGAGAAAAAGTTATGATGATTTTCCCAAGGTGACCTGTTTGGAATGTAATTCAAGGGTCTACAAAAACCGTAACTTCTTTAGATTAGATCTCTGCAAATATTGCGAGAAAGGATGTGAAATTTGGAGCTGAGGTTTAGACCGATTTTGTCTCCAATGGGATTTATTTTAGCTTCTAACATGTCGCCGAAAAAAAGGAATAGTGAAAATTCCACTATGACCTGTTTGTAGCAGAAAAACCCTAGAGTCCAAAGCTCTCATAACAAATGTTATGAAACCAGCTCACAAAAAGATAGAATAGATAGATCAATGCCTTAGAATTAAGCCTCTTCGATGGGGAAACCTCCTTTACATTACACAAATGAACAATTCTTCGATGATACAAATGAAAAGACTTCCTTTCTATATAGGAGTCTAAGGGGTCATAATCTAATCAGAGCCGACATAACAATAATAATTAAGGGCAAAATAATAATAATATTGGGCTTCTATGGGGCACAATAATAAAAATATAGGGACTACAAGGGCACAAAAATATAATAAGGGGGTTTTACTAATAAAAATAAGGGGTTAAACTAGTAGTATAGGGACCTAACATCAACTCACTTCTTCTGAACTCTACCCATAGTTACAACTATTGAGTTGCCTCAACAACTTCTACCTAACCATATTTGCAAGTTTTTTTTTTGTTCTCTATTACAAATTCTTTATTATAAGCATTTCTATAATAAAGAATTAAGACCCATTTCTATATATGATAAGGATTCACGAAAAGATAGAATAGATAGATCAATGCCTTAGAATTAAGCCTCTTCGATGGGGCAACCTCCTTTACATTACACAAATGAACAATTCTTTGATGATACAAATGAAAAGACTTCCTTTCTATATAGGAGTCTAAGGGGTCATAATATAGTCAGAGCCGACATAACAATAATAATGTAAGGGTAAAATAATAACAATATTGGGCTTCTATGGGGCACAATAATAAAAATATAGGGACTACATGGGAACAAAAATATAATAAGGGGGTTATTATATTTTTGTGAATCGTAGAAGCCCAGTATTGTTATTATTTTGCCCTTACATTATTATTGTTATGTCGGCTCTGATTATATTATGACCCCTTAGACTCCTATATAGAAAGGAAGTCTTTTCATTTGTATCATCGAAGAATTGTTCATTCGTGTAATGTAAAGGAGGTTGCCCCATCGAAGAGGCTTAATTCTAAGGCATTGATCTATCTATTCTATCTTTTTGTGAATCCTTATCATATATAGAAATGGGTCTTAATTCTTTATTATAGAAATCCTTATAATAAAGAATTTGTAATAGAGAACAAAAAAAAAACTTGCAACTATGGTTAGGTAGAAGTTGTTGAGGTAGCTCAATAGTTGTAACTATTATAAGGATTCACAATATTAAATGCGTTCAGATGCTCTGTCACTGAGTCTCCATATTTCATCCTCAGGTTATACAACTTTTTCCGTGGGAACAGTTTATTCACCAGAAACTTAGATTGGTACAAAGTCCCTAACTTGTCGTGGAAAGAATATAACATTGTCTACAGAATAACTCTTTGTGGCTAAGTGCCTAAACCCCTCTAGTTGTGTATGCATGGTAGTTTGATTCTTTAATCAGTGAATTTATATCAATAAAGACAGTTTTCCAAAGAGTTATTGAGTATTTCTATTTATATCTAATAATGTTATATGTTGCTGATGAATGACATTTCTTATGAAATACCAAGAAACTCATACTTTGGGGATGAGTTTCTTCTGAACTCAACTCAATAGTTACAACTATTGAGTTGCCTCAACAACTTCTACCTAACCATAGTTGCAAGTTTTTTTTTTGGTTCTCTATTACAAATTCTTTATTATAAGGATTTCTATAATAAAGAATTAAGACCCATTTCTATATATGATAAGGATTCACAAAAAGATAGAATAGATAGATCAATGCCTTAGAATTAAGCATCTTCGATGGGGCAACCTCCTTTACATTACACAAATGAACAATTCTTTGATGATACAAATGAAAAGACTTCCTTTCTATATAGGAGTCTAAGGGGTCATAATATAATCAGAGCCGACATAACAATAATAATGTGAGGGCAAAATAATAACAATATTGGGCTTCTATGGGGCACAATAATAAAAATATAGGGACTACATGGGCACAAAAATATAATAAGGGGGTTATTATATTTTTTTCAATCATAGAAGCCCAATATTGTTATTATTTTGCCCTTACATTATTATTGTTATGTCGGCTCTGATTATATTATGACCCCTTAGACTCCTTTATAGAAAGGAAGTCTTTTCATTTGTATCATTGAAGAATTGTTCATTTGTGTAATGTAAAGGAGGTTGCCCCATCGAAGAGGCTTAATTCTAAGGCATTGATCCATCTATTCTATCTTTTTTTGAATCCTTATCATATATAGAAATGGGTCTTAATTCTTTATTATAGAAATCCTTATAATAAAGAATTTGTAATAGAGAACAAAAAAAAACTTGCAACTATGGTTAGGTAGAAGTTGTTGAGGCAGCTCAATAGTTGTAACTATTATAAGGATTCACAATATTAAATGCGTTCAGATGCTCTGTCACTGAATCTCCATATTTCATCCTCAGGTTATACAACTTTTTCCGTAGGAACAATTTATTCACGAGAGACTTAGATTGGTACAAAGTCCCTAAATTGTCGTGGAAGGAATATAACATTGCCTACAGAATAACTCTTTGTGGCTAAGTGCCTAAACCCCTCCAGTTGTGTATGCATAGTAGTTTGATTCTGCAATCAGTGAATTGATATCAATAAAGACAGTTTTCCAAAGAGTTATTGAGTATTTCTATTTATATCTAATAATGTTATATGTTGTTGATGAATGACATTTCTTATGAAATACCAAGAAACTCATACTTTGGCGATGAGTTTCTTCTGAACTCAACTCAATAGTTACAACTATTGAGTTGCCTCAACAACTTCTACCTAACCATAGTTGCAAGTTTTTTTTTTGTTCTCTATTACAAATTCTTTATTATAAGGATTTCTATAATAAAGAATTAAAACCCATTTCTATATATGATAAGGATTCACAAAAAGATAGAATAGATAGATCAATGCCTTAGAATTAAGCATCTTCGATGGGGAAACCTCCTTTACATTACACAAATGAACAATTCTTCGATGATACAAATGAAAAGACTTCCTTTCTATATAGGAGTCTAAGGGGTCATAATATAATCAGAGCCGACATAACAATAATAATGTGAGGGAAAAATAATAACAATATTGGGCTTCTATGGGGCACAATAATAAAAATATAGGGACTACATGGGCACAAAAATATAATAAGGGGGTTATTATATTTTTTTCAATCATAGAAACCCAATATTGTTATTATTTTGCCCTTACATTATTATTGTTATGTTAGCTCTGATTATATTATGACCCCTTAGACTCCTATATAGAAAGGAAGTCTTTTCATTTGTATCATTGAAGAATTGTTCATTTGTGTAATGTAATGGAGGTTGCCCCATTGACGAGGCTTAATTCTAAGGCATTGATCCATCTATTCTATCTTTTTGTGAATCCTTATCATATATAGAAATGGGTCTTAATTCTTTATTATAGAAATCCTTATAATAAAGAATTTGTAATAGAGAAAAAAAAAAAAACTTGCAACTATGGTTAGGTAGAATTTGAAATAAACACCTAAGGTAATTAGTATTTCATAAACTTCATAAGGTAATTAGTATTTCATAAGAAATGTCATTCATCAGCAACATATAACATTATCAGATATAAATAGAAGTACTCAACAACTCTTTGGAAAACTGTCTTTATTGATCTCAATTCACTGATTACAGAATCAAACTACCATGCATACACAACTGGAGGGGTTTAGGCACTTAGCCAGAAAGAGTTATTCTGTAGACAACGTTATATTCATTCCACGACAAGTTAGGGACTTTGTACCAATCTAAGTCTCTGGTGAATAAACTGCTCCTACGGAAAAAGTTGTATAACCTGAGGATGAAATATGGAGACTCAGTGACAGAGCATCTGAATGCATTTAATATTGTGAATCCTTATAATAGTTACAACTATTGAGTTGCCTCAACAACTTCTACCTAACCATAGTTGCAAGTTTTTTTTTGTTCTCTATTACAAATTCTTTATTATAAGGATTTCTATAATAAAGAATTAAGACCCATTTCTATATATGATAAGGATTCACAAAAAGATAGAATAGATAGATCAATGCCTTAGAATTAAGCCTCTTCGATGGGGCAACCTCCTTTACATTACACAAGTGAACAATTCTTCGATGATACAAATGAAAAGACTTAATTCTATACTACTTACCTCGATAGGTTGCCCCATTGAAGAGGCTTAATTCTAAGGCATTGATCTATCTATTCTATCTTTTTGTGAATCCTTATCATATATAGAAATGGGTCTTAATTCTTTATTATAGAAATCCTTATAATAAAGAATTTGTAATAGAGCACAAAAAAAAAACTTCATAAGAATTAAGTTAATTACTTTAGATGATACTAATTACTTTATTTGTATCATCGAAGAATTTTTTTTGTTCTCTATTAGAAATTCTTTATTATAAGGATTTCTATAATAAAGAATTAAGACCCATTTCTATATATGATAAGGATTCACAAAAAGATAGAATAGATAGATCAATAATGAAGCAAACCAAAAAAAGCTAGATATAAATGAAGGCTAGTATCCTCTTAGAAAAAGCATATAGGGAAACCATTAAGTGAGGAATTATCATTTTCGTTGACTTAGATAACATTTTCCTTTTGTCATTGCATTAGTTTTCATTGTTGAATCAAAGTGAATGAATGATGTGTGCATCTTATTTAAAGGAAAGTGATTTTAGTTTCTTATAGGAGCACATCTTGGCATTGCATTTTTCAGTGAAATCAAAGATTAGACTTTGTTTTTATCATATAATATAATAAAAATAAGGAGTTAAGATTAGACTTTGTTTTTTGTAGACTCTAGGTGGAAATAGTACCACCCAGGATACTAGAAGACATTGACAACAGTGAAGAAATTTTATCATTGGTTAAATCTAAAGAAGGAAGTCATAGATTTTATGGCTAGATTCTTAGACTGTCAGCATGTGAAAACAATATAAGCTCATACCACCTAATCAATAAATAGAGTGAATAGTATAAATTAAGAATAAATAGAGTGAACAAAGTCTAATCTTTGATTTCACTAAAAAATGCAATGCCAAGATGCGCTCCTATAAGAAACTAAAATCACTTTCCTTTAAATAAGATGCACAAATCATTCATTCACTTTGATTCAACAATGACAACTAATGCAATGAGAAAAGGAAAATGTTATCTAAGTCAACGAAAATGATAATTCCTCACTTAATGGTTTCCCTATATGCTTTTCCTAGGAGGATACTAGCCTTCATTTATATCTATTTTTCTTTGGTTTGCTTCTCTGTTCTAAATAACTATCGAGCTTATCTATTCAACTTCCCTCTACTAATACCCCACAAAGACACTAATATTATAAAGAACAAGAAGGATGCAACCGAAATCAGAGTGATAGCTAGGTAATTGAGACCTAAACTAATTATAATATTAGTTTAGTTGAGGCACTGAACTAATATATGATCATATATTATATTATATAATCTATAATATAATATCCAAATCAGATTATACTATAGAGTTAATATTTAATGACTTGTATATTTTTAGATTTTTATCATTAGTGTAGAATCCTCAAATGTACGAAGCTATTAATTTCCTCTATGGATATAGCTTCGTACATCCATTTAAAAGAAAATTTATAAAATTAAAACTTCCTTCATCAAATCATAGATTATCTATAGATTATATTATAGATTATCTTATAATAAAGAATTTCTAATAGAGAACAAAAAAAATTCTTCGATGATACAAATAAAGTAATTAGTATCATCTAAAGTAATATATAACATTTACAATATATTACTCAAAATTAATATTTTTATACAAAGAATTTATTGTTATAGGTTTAATATAATAAGGATATTTATTTTTTGTCTCTTATTATTTCTATATATGTGAATCCTTATCATATATAGAAATGGGTCTTAATTCTTTATTATAGAAATCCTTATAATAAAGAACTTCTAATAGAGAACAAAAAAATTCTTCGATGATACAAATAAAGTAATTAGTATCATCTAAAGTAATATATAACATAAAATATATTACCTAACACTAGACATTACTATAGGGATAATAATAAATAGAGTGAACAAAGTCTAATCTTTGATTTCACTAAAAAATGCAATGCCAAGATGCACTCCTATAAGAAACTAAAATCACTTTCCTTTAAATAAGATGCACAAATCATTCATTCACTTTGATTCAACAATGACAACTAATGCAATGAGAAAAGGAAATTGTTATCTAAGTCAACGAAAATGATAATTCCTCACTTAATGGTTTCCCTATATGCTTTTCCTAGGAGGATACTAGCCTTCATTTATATCTAGTTTTTTTTTGTTTGCTTAATGTTTGATCTATCTATTCTATCTTTTTGTGAATCCTTATCATATATAGAAATGGGTCTTAATTCTTTATTATAGAAATCCTTATAATAAAGAATTTGTAATAGAGAACAAAAAAAAAACTTCATAAGAATTAAGTTAATTACTTTAGTTGATACTAATTACTTTATTTGTATCATCAAAGAATTTTTTTTGTTTTCTATTAGAAATTCTTTATTATAAGGATTTCTATAATAAGGAATTAAGACCCATTTCTATATATGATAAGGATTCACAAAAAGATAGAATAGATAAATCAATAATGAAGCAAACCAAAAAAAACTAGATATAAATGAAGGCTAGTATCCTCCTAGGAAAAGCATATAGGGAAACCATTAAGTGAGGAATTATCATTTTCATTGACCTTATAATAATAAAGAATAGATATCATTTTCCACTAAAGAAATATGGAAAACTAGCATAAGTCAATCATCGAAAAGATTTTATAGGAGAATAAGGATATTCTATGATGACTTATTATAGTTGTTACTAGTTTACTATGATTATGAAATTAACCCTTTTATCCTTATTATATGGATTAAAGGTGATAGTAAATTAGTAATAACTCTAATGTATACACTAAATCACCCATAAGATTTAACTTTAACCCTATTATGAGCAGTTAAAGTTATGGATTTTTTTTTCCAAATAATCTTATACAATGCATTGAGTTGATGAGCAAAGATGGCTCAAAATTTGTCTCTCCAAAACCAAATTTACAATCACTTTAGAAAAAAAAAAAAAAAAAACTTACACATTTAATATATTAATAATACTAATAATCATGAGCATCCATTCATGATTATAATATTACGTACCTACCTATATAATAATAATATTATATAGTTTTGAGCCTTGGATGATAGAGTCATCTCACCTATATTACATTCAACCCTTAGAACCTCCTTAAATCATTTTTTGTTTTAAACATCTAAAATTAGAATATTAACCAAAAACACTTAATATTCAATATTATTGAATGAATCCATAATAATAGTTAATATATTATAATATTCAATATAGTCTAAGAATTATCACTGAATTAAGAGTAAAATACCTTAACAGTGACCCAGGAATTATAATAGTAATATCATGTTTTGCATCACTCATCTTAAACTATAATCAATATATAGATGCAAGATTACATGAATAACTCAAGAATATAATCATATTATATTCTTATAGCCCTTGGGAACATAGAATCAGCCCCACATTATATTCTAGTGTGGGAGTTTTCATATTATATAATTATAGGATTAGGTTATTCGTGTATAATAATATTAATTAATGGTGGGTTTTCCATGGTTTTATCAAAATATATAAAAGACAATTCTGCCCCATCTTAAATCCACACTAAGATTATCATAAGATAAACTTAACCAATAACCATTTTTATATAACTAATGTACATTCACTCCTTGTTTATGATATTAGATTAACTATTTATTATTATTATTAATTATTATTATAATTAATAATAATTATTAATTATTATTATTAATTATAATAATAATTAATAACAAGCATATGCAAACAATCACCCCAATCATTGATAAACTAATTAACCACTCCCGTCCATTTATATATTCCATAACCACTTTATAAATATATGAATGGAAGGGAGTGGTTGATTAGCAAAGCTCAAAGGTTATCAATAATTATGGACAATTAATATTATAGGGGGATATTATATTATTAGTATTTAGAATTTCTAATAGAGAAAAAAAAATTCTTCGATGACACAAATAAAGTAATTAGTATCATCTAAAGTAATTAACTTAATTCTTATGAAGTTTTTTTTTGTTCTCTAATTAATATTATAGGGGATATTATATTATGATAATAATATTAATAGTAAGATGTTTCTTGATTTATTAGGATATACTTCATAAATGTAAATCCCAAAAATTAACTATTAGGACATAATGATATCTTAGTTATAACACTTTCGTAATTATCATTTGTTATATTATAATAATGTATTAACCTATATTATAGATCCCTTATTAGGATTATTTTATTATTAGTGTAGTGTGCTTTCCCAGGGTAAATCTTGTCTCTTTTTTGTGCATTTCGATCTCTAATGTTCTACTATTCTTTATTATTACATTTATGAAGTATAATTGTTGAATATATATATTATTTATAAAATATATTATGGGTCTTAATTCTTTACTATAAGGATTTCTATAATAAAGAATTAAGACCCATTTCTATATATGATAAGGATTCACAAAAAGATAGAATAGATAGATCAATAATGAAGCAAACCAAAAAAAACTAGATATAAATGAAGGCTAGTATCCTCCTAGGAAAAGCATATAGGGAAACTATTAAGTGAGAAATTATCATTTTCGTTGACCTTATAATTTATTATTATAAGGTCAACGAAAATGATAATTCCTCACTTAATGGTTTCCCTATATGCATTTCCTAGGAGGATACTAGCCTTCATTGATATCTAGTTTTTTTTGGTTTGCTTCATTATTGATCTATCTATTCTATCTTTTTGTGAATCCTTATCATATATAGAAATGGGTCTTAATTCTTTATTATAGAAATCCTTATAATAAAGAATTTCTAATAAAGAACAAAAAAAAATTCTTCGATGATACAAATAAAGTAATTAGTATCATCTAACGTAATTAACTTAATTCCTATGAAGTTTTTTTTTATTCTCTAATTAATCTAATTAATATTATAGGGGATATTATATTATGATAATAATATTAATAGTAATATAATAATAATATTAATAAGAATAAATTATAATAAATTCTTTGTATAATAATAAGTTCACTAATGGACTAATAGTGACTTTACAATTAAATAAAATATATTCATAAATTCAATAATACCTTTATGGTCAACTATGGTAAGCCCCATCTTGTTATACATATATAATATACAAATATAAATAATATGAAGTATATATATATATATATATATATATATATATATATATATATATATATATATATATATATATATACTCAATTTATTTTTCATATTAATATATAAATAATATTATTATTTATTATTTATTAATCATAATAATAAAATAATTAGTAAATATTCTTTTATATTTAGTCATTTAAAATATATTTTATGTTGACTAGAAACAAAGGAATTATATTATTATTGATTAAGAATATCATAGATTAAAGGGGAACATAATTTTGCAGGGATGTTTATCATGATCACCAAATGCTGATCAATTTTATGTTACAACAACGGAAGGCCCTGTATGAATGGCTTATGGTATTTTTCACATTGATGGAAGGTAGATTCAATGAGATCGTAGAACTGAATCTGCCTTCAGTTCTAACAATGAACATTAATATGAAAAATACCATAAGCTATTCATACAGGGCCTTAATATATTGGTATATTTTATAATATACTTATATGAGTTTTGGCTAATATAGGTATATTTTATGAAACATTAAAAACTCAGATATTTAGCTATACTATTTAACAATAAAGGTATATTCAGGTATTATTTGAGTCATTCATTAAATTATACTTAGATATATTATTAAACTATAATAACATTTCACAATATATTAATGCCATATATACATTGTAATAGTTATAATGTTATTAAAATCAATTATTTAGAACTACGATTAATAATTCTATATCTAATAGTCATTAACCCACCTTAATATATATACCTTCATATATAATAATATTAGAATAATATACTAATACCTCCTATAATATATAATATAACATTAATATAGACATATAAACTGATATTATTATATATTTGTATAATATTAAACCTATAACAATAAATTCTATGTATAATAATATTAATTTTGAGTAATATATTGTAAATGTTACATATTATTTTAGATGATACTAATTACTTTATTTGTATTATCGAAGAATTTTTTTTTTGTTCTCTATTAGAAATTCTTTATTATAAGGATTTCTATAATAAAGAATTAAGACCCATTTCTATATATGATAAGGATTCACATATATAGAAATAATAAGAGACAAAAAATAAATATCTTTATTATATTAAACCTATAACAATAAATTCTTTGTATAATAATATTAATTTTGAGTAATATATTGTAACTGTTATATATTACTTTAGATGATACTAATTACTTTATTTGTATCATCGAAGAATTTTTTTTGGTTCTCTATTAGAAATTCTTTATTAGAAATTTTTTCTCTATAAGATTATTATCCCTATAGTAATGTCTAGTGTTGGGTAATATATTTTTATGTTATATATTACATTAGATGATACTAATTACTTTATTTGTATCATCGAAGAATTTTTTTTGTTTTCTATTAGAAATTCTTTATTATAAGGATTTCTATAATAAGGAATTAAGACCCATTTCTATATATGATAAGGATTCACATATATAGAAATAATAAGAGACAAAAAATAAATATCCTTATTATATTAAACCTATAACAATAAATTCTTTGTATAATAATATTAATTTTGAGTAATATATTGTAAATGTTATATATTACTTTAGATGATACTAATTACTTTATTTGTATCATCGAAGAATTTTTTTTTTTCTCTATTAGAAATGCTTTATTATAAGGATTTCTATAATAAAGAATTAAGACCCATTTCTATATATGATAGGGATTCACATATATAGAAATAAAAAGAGACAAAAAATAAATATCCTTATTATATAGGATTCACATGGCTACTATTAATAATTCTATATCTAATAGTCATTAACCCTTAGTATTAATGTTTATAACCTTAATATATATACCTTCATATATAATAATAGTAGAATTTTATACTAATACCTCCTATAATATATAATATAGACATATAAACTGATATTATTATATGGTTCTATATTTGTATAATATTAAACATATAACAATAAATTCTTTGTATAATAATATTAATTTTGAGTAGTATATTGTAAATGTTATATATTACTTTAGATGATACTAATTACTTTATTTGTATCATCGAAGAATTTTTTTTGTTCTCTATTAGAAATTCTTTATTATAAGGATTTCTATAATAAAGAATTAAGACCCATTTCTATATATGATAAGGATTCACATATATAGAAATAATATTAGGAACAAATATTAAAGGAAAGAGAAATATCCTAATACTATTAAACCATTACCATACTCTTAGATGATACTAATTACTTTATTTGTATCATCGAAGAATTTTTTTTTGTTCTCTATTAGAAATTCTTTCTTATAAGGATTTCTATAATAAAGAATTAAGACCCATTTCTATATACGATAAGGATTCACAAAAAGATAGAATATATAGATCAATTCCTTAGAATTAAGCCTCTTCGATGATAAAAATTCACAAAAAGATAGAATAGACAAATAAAATCAAAGACCGAAGCAAGTCTTTTCATTTGTATCATCGAAGAATTGTTCATTTGTGTAATGTAAAGGAGGTTGCCCCATCGAAGAGGCTTAATTCTAAGGCATTGATCTATCTATTCTATCTTTTTGTGAATCCTTATCATATATAGAAATGGGTCTTAATTCTTTATTATAGAAATCCTTATAATAAAGAATCTCTAATAGAGACCAAAAAAAATTCTTCGAAGATACAAATAAAGTAATTAGTATCATCTAAGAGTATACAAATAATTCTTAATTTTTACCACATTTTAATGTAAATCATAATGTATTGATACAAAGGAAATCATAATGTATACATTTTAAGGGAAATCATAATGTATTGATACAAAGGAAGTCTTTTCATTTGTATCATTGAAGAATTGTTCATTTGTGTAATGTAAAGGAGGTTGCCCCATCGAAGAGGCTTAATTCTAAGGCATTGATCTATCTATTCTATCTTTTTGTGAATCCTTATCATATATAGAAATGGGTCTTAATTCTTTATTATAGAAATACTTATAATAAAGAATTTCTAATAGAGAACAAAAAAATTCTTCGATGATACAAATAAAGTAATTAGTATCATCTAAAAGTATACAAATAATTCTTAATTTTTACCACATTTTAATGTAAATCATAATGTATTGATACAAAGGAAGTCTTTTCATTTGTATCATCGAAGAATTGTTCATTTGTGTAATGTAAAGGAGGTTGCCCCATCGAAGAGGCTTAATTCTAAGGCATTGATCTATCTATTCTATCTTTTTGTGAATCATTATCATATATAGAAATGGGTCTTAATTCTTTATTATAGAAATCCTTATAATAAAGAATTTCTAATGGAGAACAAAAAAAATTCTTCGATGATACAAATAAAGTAATTAGTATCATCTAAGAGTATACAAATAATTCTTAATTTTTACCACATTTTTTCTTCGGAAAAATATTAAAGGAAAAAGAAATATCCTAATACTCTTAAACCATTACCATAAAGCCTCTTCTATCTTATTTGTATCATCGAAGAATTTTTTTTGTTCTCGATTAGAAATTATTTATTATAAGGATTTCTATAATAAAGAATTAAGACTCATTTATATATATGATAAGGATTCACAAAAGGATAGAATAAATAGATCAATGCCTTAGAATTAAGCCTCTTCGATGGTAAAAATTCTTCGATGATACAAATAAAGTAATTAGTATCATCTAAGAGTATACAAATAATTCTTAATTTTTACCACATTTTTTTTCTTAGGAACAAATATTAAAGGAAAGAGAAATATCCTAATACTCTTAAACCATTACCATACTCTTAGATGATACTAATTACTTTATTTGTATCATCGAAGAATTTTTTTTGTTCTCTATTAGAAATTCTTTATTATAAGGATTTCTATAATAAAGAATTAAGACCCATGTCTATATATGATAAGGATTCACAAAAAGATAGAATAGATAGATCAATGCCTTAGAATTAAGCCTCTTCGATGGTATACAAATTCTTTATTTTTACCACATTTTTTCTTTAGTAACCTTTTGAAGTTTGCATCATTTTTATCTATAATATGCACTAAACATAGTCTTTTTTCATATTTCATATAATTCCTACAATAATTATTTCTTGTAGGATGGAAGCCTCCATCCATCAAGTCACCTGCAATCTTCTTCATACATTTACATGTTTATAAAATATATTTCTTACTAGAGTTTATCGTAAACCAACAAGACACATATAACATTAGATTAGAAAATTTAACCATTGTAGTAATGACATGACTGGAACGTTCACCCCATTATACATTTTATTTAGGGTATCTTACCACTAAACATGCACCATATATGAAAAATTACATAATGATGACTTCTTGCCTATCAATTTTTACATGACTCCAATTTCCATAAAGTATGAGTTTAACTCTTTTCATCATCACACATATATCACTCATTAATTGACAACTAACTCAAGTATCTATGAGATTGAATTTGAATTCACATATTTGACTGAGGCACAAGTCAAAGAATCCATCCCCCACTATAGTTTCAACCCTCCCTCTTAGAGAAGATAGGATCCTTTGAATAGCCTTGTCCACTTGGACCAGTCTTCAACTCTACCAAGTTCTCTATTACCGCATCTACTCCCTCTAAACTAGAAAGAGTCATGTACCCTCTGTATTTGTGTGTTTGCTTCTTAGTGTTGGGAGACTCAACTCTCTTCTCCCTTAGACAAATCCTTTGCCCACATGGCTCGAACTTTCCATATACTAGAAGTCTATGGCTGGGTGGCTACCTTGACTCACTGTGGGTTATGGTCCTCATCATCATAATCATTTTGGTTAGCCCAAATAACAACTACCTTTGACCCAAACTAAGATATTGGTTCAGGCTCCATCTTGATAGCTTTTTCCTCCTCTTACTCAACCTCCACTTCTCTATTGTGAGAACTCCCTACCTTGTTGTTTAAGGAAAATATGTGCACTAGCTTCTCTCCTACTTGTCCAAGATTTTCAGCTCTTAGGGTCTTCAACAAAATTCCCACTAGCATTGATATGGCTGTCCCATCATCACTACTCTTAGTGGCTTCTTGAACTGCCCACTTATAAACCATATGGCTCCTTTCATTAGTTGAACTAGGGCTCCCATTTGAATATGCGTCATAACAACCCATGACTCCTTCCAGGAACACTGTATTGAATACTTCAATAAGGTTGGCTTCTTATAGTGGATAAGTATATCTACCCATTGCATACTCACCCATGAGAAACATTGTTCACAACTTCATTTCTGAATAGTACCTTATTGCTTAAAAAAAACTTTAGGACTCCATTCTCTGTGTGTTGGTGTAGATTTTGTTCACTACTGTGATACCATGTAGAAAATCCTTGAAATCTTGCAACTAATAATGAGAGAAAAATGATATGAAAAAGACACAAGATTTCTACACCAAAATTTCACTGAAGGAAAACAATGAATAGAAACACAACCACACATAGAGCATAAAATTTATATGGGGAACCCAACTAGGAAAAACCCCCCTTTCTTGAATTATCAATACAATAATATTATCTATAACAAACAATATTCTTCAAGCTTGAATCCCCTGCAAAACTAATCAACTATCCACAAGACTTGCCCACAGTTAAGCAAATGAGGCCTCCTATGAGGTCCTATTTTCTAGCACAAATCTACCACTAAAAAATAGGAATGTATCCTACTTCCTTGTGCAATTCCCAAGAGAAATTTATCTCCTTGATCCTCAGGCCTCTTGCATTTCTTGCTTCTCAAGCTCCCCACAAAATCTATGTACAATGAATAAATAGATATGTCCCTTCATTAAGTCCCAATAGGAAATTTGAATTGCATGACCTATTAGGGCTAGTAGCTCCAACTAGTTAAATGAGAGTTAGTTGAGTTCAAAAAAGTCAAACCACTTAGCTAAAGTCAAGAACTCAAGTCTATCTCTATTCTAGAACTAGAGTTAAATTAACTAGAAGACACTAGAGCTAAATTTTAGTTGTCAACTAGTACACAAGTCACTGGAACCCATGTAGCTCAAATTAACTGACAATGAACTAGTGATAGGCCACATCACACATCATAACTCAAAGCTAACATAAGTATCTATGATATTGAATTCGAATTAGCATCTTCAACTAAGGCACAAGTCAATGAAGTCATTCCATGATACAAGTTAACACTCCCCCTTAGTGAGTAAAATCTTCTTGGAAGAACCTCATCCACCTAGATTTATCTTTAGATGTACCAAGTTCTTTGTCTCTTTAGCTACTCCCACTGAAGAAGAAAGTTCCATATACCCTATGTATCTGGGTGTCTGCTTCTTGACCGTTGTAGACTAAAATTTATTTTGAGCTCCCTTAATCAAATCCTCTACCCACTTGGCTCAAACTCTGTTTATACTGGAAGTCTCTGACTGGTAGTCATCATCATCCTATTGGTCATCCCAAATACCAACTAGTTTAGAATAAATCTGAGATACTTGATGAGGCTCCATATTTAGAGCTCTATCATTCTCTCTCTCAACCAACACATCTCTATTATGAGAACACTTTGCCATTCTTCTTAAGGATTCACGTGCATAAACATCCAATTTGTAAAGGATCTCAATCGTGACATCTATCTTCTTGAATTGACCTGAAGAAAAATTGTTTAGGTATGTTGTTATATAATCCTAACATATACATTTATTTTTTAGCCTAAGTATCCTTGACTTAGCCACATGCATTAAAATTCATGTTCACACTTGGTTTTTGGTAAACTAGCTCGGTGGACCAACTTTCCCTTGTTTTTTTCCTTTAAAGGCTTAAAATTATGGAAATATTGGTCCAACCACTTTCCT
Organism: Pinus tabuliformis; assembly: GCA_031772625.1. Lineage (NCBI taxonomy): Eukaryota > Viridiplantae > Streptophyta > Pinopsida > Pinales > Pinaceae > Pinus > Pinus tabuliformis. The sequence continues at coordinate 689,094,580 of CM062811.1, forward strand.
AAACCATTTAGATATCTAAGTGCATGTTCATAGCTAGCCACACCTCATCCACTTGAGTTATTTGAGGATTGGCACCCCACATGGAGATTCCCCCTTAAATCGAGGGATTCAGTCCCCCGGACCATTTTAGCATGTTTTAAAGTTTCCTTCCTTGGAAATGCGCCCCTCCTCATGCTTTCCACATGGCTAATAGTTGGCATAGGCTGTCTTGAGTCATTTTTGCTATTTTAGGCCTCCCTTTAGCTTTTCTTAGCCCTTTCTAGTTTTTACTAGTTTTTTCCTAATTTTCTAGATTCAACAGTTTCTATTTAACCACCTCCTTTTGCGATTAGAGGTTTGAATGATCATGTATTACTATTGTTCATTAATTTAATACCTTGATTTTTATGGAGCAAATTCTTTCTCTCCTCTCTTGAATATTAGCAAATTACTTGTGTTTAATTTAACTATAATTCTAGATCTATCAGAGTTTTTGTAGGAATTCTACATGGTATCGAAACTATTTTGAATCTAGTGGATTGTACATGGTTTTATCTGTACATATAGATCATCAGGAGGCATAGCAAGAAGAAATGGATCATCTCTCTGAGCCCACAAATCTCGTCCTAAATCCTTTCAATTACATCGAATGGAAGGCATAGATTACTCCGCTCCTTTGAAGGAAAGGGCTTTATAGCGTAACAATGGGAACAGAGACTGAAATGACTTCTGCAGTCGAGAGGATCAAGTATTTCAATAAATTAGATGAAGTAGTTGGGCTGATATGCCTATCAATTTCCATAGAGCTCCTCTTTCATGTCAATGGAGCCACTACTCCCAATGCGGTCTCGACCACATTGGAAGGACTATTTGGCAAGCAGGATGAAATGAGATTGTATCAACTCGAGAATGAACTCATATCCCTCAGTCCAACTCATTTCAGAAACCTGCAAGAATAATTCACCAAGTTTAAATCCCTCCTCATTGAACTTGATGCATGTGGAGTCAAGAAAGAGGAAGATCAACTCATCCTTTCAATTCTATCGAAATTAGGCCCTGAATATTCTGTGTTTGTATCGTCTTTTCAAGCATCTAAATTGACTCAGGAAAAATGGAAAATGCTTCCATTCGATGACTTCATTGCAACATTGACTCAAGAGCATAGTAAGTTAGTCCAAATTGGTGCCATCAAGCATTCAAAGAACCAAGCACCTGCAGCTACTGATGCTGCAAAGAGCAGTGGAAGAGAAGCAAAAAGGGAAGGATAAATTTAATGAATTGAAGAAGGAGAGACTCGTACAATCTTTAGAGAGCTCTTCTTTGCCTAAGGGTAAGAAGCAGAAGGAAAAAACACTTTGCAGATACTGTTCCAAAGGTTTTCATCTCGAAGAAAATTACATGAGGAAAAAAGTCGATGAGATGGCTAAGCAATTATAGAAACACAATCTCACCATGCCTGAGAATGCATAGAAGAAGGATGATAACAGAATGAGATATGGGAGAGGGGGAGTGTGAGATCGTCATTCTTTAATGGCTATCACATCCACTCCATCAACTTGGATCCTTGATTCAGGTGCATCGAACCATATGGCTACATCAAAAGATGAATTTTCCTCCATCAAAGAAAGAACCAGATCCTCAATTTACTTGGGAGATGCCACACCCGCAAAGGTGTGCGGAGAAGGAATTGTAGACCTTGAAGGGGGCTACTTCACAAATGTGCTTCATGTTCCATTGTTGTCCACAAATCTTCTCTCAATATATCAGATCACTCATTCCAACTCTGGAAGGAAGGTGGAGTTCACTTCAAACTCCGCAGTGATTAATGACATTTCCACTGGCTCATAGCTTGCACACGGAATTGCATATCATAGTTCTCGCTTGTATTTCTTCTCCTACTTTGTTCCTAAATATATTAGCACTACATTTTTGGCACAATCTAATGATATCAGCAGGTTATGGCATGAAAGGTTTGGCCATCTAAACTATAAGTACTTGCATCAACTCAGCAAGGAAAACATGGTAGAAGGATTGCCCGCTATTAAATTCACAAGTGGTGTATGTCAAGGATGCATTCTTGGCAAGCATCGAGAGCAAACGTTTGAAAAAGGGAAGGCACAGAGAGCTTCTTTACCTCTTGGGCTGATTCACAGTGACATCACGGACCCATTCCCGCAGCCTTCAATCAGTAAGGCTCAATATGCACTCACCCTCATAGATGATTTCTCTCGCTTTACTTGGGTATTTTTTTTGAAACTAAAATTGAAATTATTTGAATGCCTTATAGAATTTAAAGCACTTGCTGAGAATAAGTCTAGGTGTAAGATTAAGATACTCCGTACTAATAATGGGGGGGATTCTGTCAACAAAGATGTGCAACAACTTTGTATTGATGCATCTATACAGCTACAACACATAGTACCATATACACCATAACATAATGGTGTCATGGAGGGGAAAAACTGGTCGGTAAAATAGATGGCCAATTGTATGATACAGTCCAAATCATTAGCTCCTAAGCTATGGGCTAAATCTATAAATTTTGTAGCATACATTTAGAACCACATTCCTCACAAAGCAATCACAGGCACCACTCCATTTGAATGTTGGACCAGTAAGAAACCAAAAGTGTCGCACTTTCGCATTTTTTGTTCACGAGTATGGGCTCACATTCCGACAGAAAAGTGGACGGATTTCGAGGCTCAAAGTGTTTAATGTATCTTTGTTGGATATCCTAAGAATGTACAAGGATATATATTGCTGGACTCTCACACTGAAAAATTCCTTGTAGCTCGAAGTGTGAAGTTTGAAGAAGAATCATTGCATGATTTTTCAGTAGACCCTGCCGAGGAACCTCCTGTTGCCACTGATGAGGAGGAGTCCAAAACTTCTTCGAGAACTTCATAGCAGCCATCAGATAAGCCTCTTGGGTCTAATTAAGAGGATGAGGAGCATGTCATGGTTGCTCCAATTCACCTGCCAACTTGGGCAGAGAAAACCCTGCAAGATGCAGGTGAACTAGTCGGTGATCCTGCGGATGCGAGAAGGACTAGATCACGGTTTTTTGGGGCTCCTAAAGCCCTAGCTGCCACTGAACCATTACTTCCCATACATTACTATATGACACTCGGTTTAGATCCACAGTCACGCTCTGAGGCAGCTTTAAATCCACTTTGGGAGGCTACCATGGATGAAGAGTACTCCATAGTCATGGAAAACAACACATGGGAGATGGTGAGATCTGCAAGTACAAAGCTTGACTTTTTGCAAAAGGATACTCATAGGTACATGGCATAGACTACATAGAGACATTTTCACCTATTGCAAAAATGGACTCCATTCAACTAGTTTTAGCCATTGTTGCTTCTCGCAGATGGGAAGTTCATCACATGGATGTGAAGAGTGCATTTCTTCATGGAGATCTCAAGGAGGAGATATTTATGGAGTAGCCACATGGATACATTTAGAAAAATTCCCTCATTTGCAGATTAAAGAAATCTTTGTATAGCCTAAAACAGGCTCTTAGAGATTAGTATGCAAAGATGGATTCTTTCCTGCTTTCCATTGGATTCATTAAATGCAAATCTGATCCAAATTTTTATTTTCTATAACATGATGATTCCCTTCTGCTGATATTACTTTATGCAAATGATTTACAGATGATAGGGAACCTTACCTCATCTATTGATTCGGAAAAATCAACATTTCAAGATCGATTTTCCATGACAGATTTTGGATTGTTTTACTACCTTCTTAGCCTTGAAGTTTCTCAGTCTACTTCAGGGATCAAGATGTCACAGTCTAAGTATGCATCAGATCTACTTGTCCATTTTCAGATGACATAATGCAAGCCAACAACATCTCGATTTCATTCGGGGATCAGATTTGATTATGCAGCTACTACACCTTTGATGGACAGTACACTGTATCGACAGTTGGTTGGGAGTTTGTTGTATCTTACTCACACCCAACCTGATATATCTTTTGTAGTAGGAGTTTGTTCTAGATATATGCAGGAGACCCATGAGCTTCAATGAAAAGCTGCAAAGGGAATCCTTAGATATGTGAAAGGTACTTCCAGTTTTGATATCTTTTATGCTGCAGATTGCCCACTTTCACTCATTGGGTACATAGATTCTGATGGGGCTGGCAATTGTTCAGATCGAAAGTCCACCTCTGATTATGTTTTTAGCTTTGGTTCAAGGTCTTTTTGTTGGTCTAGTAAGAAGCAATCCACAATTTCTTTATCTACAGCCGAGGCAGAATATAGAGGTGCAGTGAATGCAGCTACACAGGCTATTTGGTTGCAGGGGCTTCTCTCCTAGTTTGTTATTCAGTATCCACTTGTGACTATCATATTTTGTGACAATAAGGGGTCCATTTAGATATCAATTGATCCAGTTTAGAGGCGGAGGACCAAGCACATCAATATTCACATGCATTACATCTACGAGCTAATCTGTGATCGAGTCATATCACTACAACACTACCCCAGTTAGCAGTAGCTTACAAACATCTTCACCAAGTCTTTCACTGAAAATAAATTTTTAGAATTGAGAGTTATGCCTAGAGTGGTGGAGATCGCTAAGTAGGCCCTTCTGTCAACTTAGCCCCTTTTTCCTCTTCTGGATGGGGTGGCTGTTCCCACGAGGTTTTCGCTCTTTCTTCATTTTATGAGGATCTTTTGTTTATTGTACCTAAGTACCTAACATCGCATCCTGGACGGGAATCAGTTTAGATAAGTGATTTAGGATGAGGTGGGGGGTGTTGGAATATAATCCTAACATCTACATTTATTTTTCAGCCTAAGTATCCTTGACTTAGCCACATGCACTAAAAATCATGCTCACACTTGGTTTTTGGTAAATTAGCTCAGTGGACCAACTTTCCCTTTTGTTTTGCCTTTAAAGGCTTAATATTATGGAAATATTGGTCCAACCACTTTTCTAAACAATTTAGACATCCAAGTGCATGTTCAAACCTAACCACACTTCATCTACTTGAGTTATTTGAGGATTGCTGCCCCACATGAAGATTCCCCCTTAAATCAAGGGATTTGGTCCCCTGAACCATTTTAGCATGTTTTAAAGTTGCCTTCCTTGGAAATGTTCCCCTCCTCATGATTTCCTCGTGGCTAATAGTTTGCATAGGTTTTCTTGAGTCATTGTTGCTATTTTAGGCCTCCCTTTAGCTTTTCTTAGCCTTTTCTAGTTTATTTCTAGTTTTTTCTAGTTTTCTAGATTTGACAATTTCGATATAATCACCTCTCTTTCGGATTAGAGGTTTGGTTTCTCATGTATTACTATTTTTCATTAATTTAATACATTGATTTTATGGAGCTAATTCTTTCTCTACTCTCTTCAAAATCAGGAAATTACTTGTGTTTAATTTAACTAGAATTCTAGACCTATCGGTGTTTCTGTAGGAATTCTACAAGGTAGGCCTTACCATTGTTGAATACTACATCATTTCTATTTTATTCAATCCACAATTTTTTCATCAAATCAAGGTTTCTGGCATCATCATTTCTTTCAAACATATCATTAAGGGCCTTCCACATCTAGCATGGTGTATCCTTTCCATGCAACTTTGGAACAATATGGTATCTAACTCCTTCAAGGATCATCCTCGTAGCTTTTGAAGTATCCTTCCTCCATTGGTTTAGTTGTTATGCATCTAATGCGGGAGGTTTCAGCTCTAATACCATGTAGAAAATCCTTGAAATATGATTCCAATTTCTTTTGATTCTAGCCAATTTCCTTTTCTACAATAGTTGGTTGGCTAAGCTCTACTTTGCTTCTACGACTAAGCACTATGTCATAGAACTTACCAAGATAGCGAAACCTTATAACACCAAATTTTTAATAAATTGCATCTTTGGTTCTATCCAAATTAGATGGAGAACAATTGATAGGCAAATCTCCATTACTCATTTCTAGTGAAGAGAAAACACGCAAGGATATCAAATGACCACACATAAAATATTATTATATGCCCCTATCTAGGTGTGGTGTACTATTACTCTACAACAATATCTCTCTTACCTTGTGCATTAGCTACAACCACTCAGACACCAAAATACCAAAGGATTACAAAATGACTTCTATTGCGAATTCCTTGTAGATGGACTCTCGATTGACATGAACCTTTCTTTTTGTGAACTCCCATTAGTTGAATTTGAGAAACCATATTGCACACCAAATCTCACACTTACATTAGATTAATCACAAATATAAATACATCAAACATTGGTTGAAGATAGTAATTCTATCTTAACCACACAATCAATTAGTTGAGTAAATATCTCAACCAAACACTAAAATAGGAACTAAATATCTCAATTCCAACTAATTAATAATTAACCAAAAATTACATTTATGATGAGGAATCACATTTAATGTGCATAAGACAAGTAAGATTAAATCTCTATGTCCCTCGTTATCGAATACTTATATTTGTTTTCTTCTCTATAATGTCTTCATTAGCTTCTATAAACATCTTCGAAATCTCATAGACCCAACTCCATAGAGTTGTATCATAACCCTCGAAAAGGTGTAGTCAACAAACTAGATTCTTGAATTCCACTCTCGATCTCCCGAATCACATATCTCCGGAAGTCAATTACTAAAAAATTCCCCAATGTGTCATATAACCTCATGATAAGACCACTCCCACATCTTCAACAAATGAGGGATCCTTCCCTAGATCCAAAATTTCCAAACTATCAGGACAGCCATCCATATTATGTTTTACACCACTCGATCTCTTAAAATAGTTGCTTCAAACACAACCAATTACATGGTTGCAAGCTTGGAAATACTAGTCATTCTATGGATGAGATTCCATATACCGAGATACATGGGTGCTAACCACTATACTCGCTAGTTATATATGAAATACATCTAGCTACAGATTGTATATAAAGTGACTTTTACAACATGACATTCATCTAATTTTTAATAATATTCATTATTTATACCAACAAAATCAATCATTATTCTCATAACAAACAAACTACATAACTAATCATTATTTGGTAAATATCATATGAGAAACCATAAGCCCTAAGAGGACGAGCACAACTTTATCACTAGAAGGTGGAGTAGTGAGACTTGTCTTACTGCAGGCCTCTGTGTTTGGAGATGATGGAATCATGTAACATTATTAATGTTTTAACGAAATACATTCAGGTGTAGAGAATCTTGTGATACCAAAGTAAAAGAGCACACTCACATCCACTTTGTTCTAAAGAATTTGATCTATATGTGATCCGCTGCCACCAGTCGTATATACTTTCTCATGCATATTTGCAATCTCATTTGGAGCAGAAGGATCTCCCAATCATATCATGGAGGGAAAATTGCAAATTCTAGTGCAGCATTATATGTATATTATTAGAGTGTGACTTAACTTACGATGATTTCAATCTTCACGTTGTACATGCATACATTATGGTACATACATTATGGAAGAATTGTGATTCTATAAGTATATATGACAACATTTTATGTATATTATGGTAGCAAAATGATTTGTCTTACTGTATCGTTACCAGAAGTGAGATGAAAAAATCCTACAAAACTATAATTCTTATATGTTTCAAAGCTCACTTCCTCCAAATTGTGCATTGATGGACTCTACTGAATGCGACTGACCACTTAATGTTCGCTTGTAAGGGATCCAAAGATAAATAGTGACAAAGAAGCCTTACGTCTCACAAGGACCTACACAATACTATCACACCTTGGAAGCATATAATTCCAACACATTTGGCTACCTCACTCCTCCACGTAGCACAAAAAATATCGATCTAGTCACTTAACAAAAATGTCAAAATAACATGATGCACATAGGGTGTCACACCAGTCAATTCTACTTTTTAGGTTTAAACATTACACACCACACTACGCTCTCGCTAAAGACATGAGTCACAAATTGAATCTAAATTTACAACATAGTATATCTTTGGCCCTCCTCGAATGGAGTTACCCACATAGCCACTGACTCTAATACCAATATGAGAAACTAGATTGCACCAAAACTCACACTTACATTAGATTAATCATGATATAAATACAACAAACATTCGTTGAAGATAAGAATTTTATCTTAACACAAAATCAATTAGTTGAGAAAATATCTCAACCAAACACTAAACCAGGAACTAAATAGATGAGTTCCAACTAATTAAAAATTAACCAAAAATTACATTTATGATGACAAAGCTCATTCAATGTTCACAAGACAAATAAGACTTAAATCTCCCAGTGTTGATGGAACTAGAAAACTCAATACCAATAATTTTCCCTTGCACACACCTTATGTTTTTCCTCATATTTAAAAATTTCAATGGCACCCCATGATACCAGAAGGCTTAAGTGCGGTGCAAGAACTTTTCTTTGGAACCTCACTACCATAAGGAAAGTATGGTATGGAACTTCTACCCAAGCCTTGCTACCAACAAATTTGGAGGTGTTTTTCATCTATATTTAATCTATTACGGAGTCTGACTTCAAGACTATGACTAGTTTATATATTCATGACAGAAATTGCTTTGAGTATAAAAGGAACCTAATCTAGTTGGATAAAATTTGGTAGCATTGCACTATTACTCTCTTTGATCTCACTTGAGTCTCTTCCGCTCTCTCGCACCACCACCCACAATCATACAAGAAACCGTCAAATGATTAGAAGCTCTAACCACATCACCAACTATAAGATTCGATCAAATGATTTCCTCAACCTTTTATGCTTGTGTTTCCTTATCCAATTCTTCATATTTGGTCAGATTCCTTCACACAATTCTCAAAAACATAACAAGCATGACTTTGCCAAAAATAAAATCACATGAGGGAACTTAATATCGGAAACTAATTCCCTCATTCATCCTCCATCTTTAAATAGGCATCGCAGCAAGAAGACCATATCATCTTACATTTGTCAAACAAAACCTCATAATTGAAAGAGATATATATTCATGCTCATTAATCATCTATTGTATTAATTTGTTTACATTGAGAAATTGGTGTTTTATCACACATATTATTATTTGACATCACAACATATCACATTAAACAATGCACAAAACGACCTTGAATCGAACAACTTCAAAACCAGGTTTTTTCTTGCATTCTCCTCTCATCATTTCTCCACTCACAAGTGATAAACATGACCTTTCCAAGGTATATCCTATGGAAATATTTACTATTCCCTATTAAGGAACCCTTTTCCTATAGTAGTTGGAATGCCTGTATCGAGAATAATTTGATCAGGACACGTGCATTGGGAAACAACAAAAAGCGCTTCCAACAACTGATTCTCTCTTTATAAAAAAACTACAATTCCAAAATCAACACTATAAAATAGCATTGATACCAAAATGATGTGATAATAAAATGTAACAAAAAAAATACACACACAATATGGACTCTAAGAGCATACTTCACAAGAAATTATATTAATTAAATCATGCTCCGACATATTTAGTGTAAAAAAGGTCTATTTATATAATTATAATAATTACTAAGAACATACTTCCTAAGAAATTATCTTAATTAAATCATTCTCTCATATGTTATTTTTAATGCAAAAAGGTATATTTATATAACAGGTGACAACAATGACTAATTCATATTTTTAGCTATTTCCTCAACAATCTCTGCTAATATATCTCTATCTATAATGATCACTCCACATTATCTCCAAGATTCTCTTAATAAATATTCACCCTTACTTACACTCATATTTATCTATATCTCATTCTCTCTAGACTTCTAGAATGGGGCTACATTATTACATCATTCATCATGTTATCCATCAAACATTACAAATAAGAATTGTTACTTCACATTCCCTTTTAATGAGATTTTCTCATTAAATTAATCTTTTTTTCCATCTTTGTCTTTTTAATTGTTCATCCCTAATATTTGGTCTTGTTCACTCTTCATGCTTGGTCTTCTCCTTATCCCTACAAATCATAGACATTGTTGAAGTCCATATAAAAGAGTAGTCATTCACTTGAGTAAATCAATAACAAACTATTGTATTTATTTCTTCTCTAGGAATCTCCTTCTGGTACATGTTTAATGAATCACTCATCCATAGAAGCTTTGTATACTTGTATCCATTACTCCCCTTATATCATCTCCATCAAGTCATCATCTTCATTCTCTCCTATTTTCAGCTTACCTATAAAACGATTCTCCTACATCATTAAACAAGATACCAACTTGGTGTATGCCAAAAGTGTGTCTTAAGTTGATTATTAAAAAATATTGCACTTTTTTTTGGTCAATATTTCACTATATATATGATGGTCCAACAATATTTTGGCATGTTTTATCACTTTTTATGTAACTTCCTAGCATAAATTGTTGATAGAGAATTTTATTCTACAACTCAGTGTGAGGGAGATGTGCAAGTCATTTAATTCTTAATATTAATAATGAAAAAATCAATATATGCGATAAATTAAATATCTCACTATGAAACACTAAATAATATTGACATGTACTTGAAAATATATTAATATTGAAAAAATATCTTAATATGGAAAATATTCATGAATACAATATTTCAATGCCCATATTACCTAAAATATTTTAATTTAAATTATGCACATATGTATGTATTATAAAAAGAAATTGAAAATAAATAAATTTTGGTGGTTAAAACATTTTAGAACATTTCAAGTACTCTTACTATTTTACAGTTTAGCCATTTTTCATTTATTCTTTTTTTCAATTTTGTTTGAAACATTGAAAAGATTTGTTAGAATTAAAAGTTTAACTTGTGCAGTTGAATATGAATTTCAAAGCAATATTTCCATTTACCCATCCAAAAATAAAATTTAAATAATCAAAAGCTACACATGATATATCTATATATATATATATATATATATATATATATATATATATATATATATATATATATATATATATATATATATATATATATATATATATATATATATATATATATATATATATTATCAATATAGATCCATTTCAACATTGATTTATTAAGCGCAAGGAGATTAAATATGTTGATGTGCAAATCTTTTTTCAAGTTTTGTACTTTAACAAAGGAATGCAACCCAAGATATTTGATTAGTCTTGACCCTTACAGATACAAATATTTTTCTACCAATGTCATATTTACATATTCATTATTGATTATTAATTGGGGTAGTGAGAATGCCTTTATATATATATATACACACACACACACACACTAAACATAACATTGATAATCGACATTGAAAAAATCAGTATAAGAAAACATTTCAATATTGGGGTAGCTCAGTTGGCAATGGCTCAAAGTCCTTTAGTTTCAAAAAAAAAGATATTGATTATAAATAATATAATTGTATTTTCATTTTGAAAAATTATTTTTATATCAATTTTATTTATTATGCCGAAAGGATCATTAGAAAATACTTCACATCCCTTAAAAAAAAGAAGAGATTTTCTAAACTAAAAAAATAATGTGATTAAAAGTATAATAACCTAATATAAATGATATGTGATAAAATTATTTCACTCTCACTCTCTACCATAAAAAATTATTTCAATGTACATGGTAATTGACTTAAATTTATATCAAGTTTAGAGAAAGGTTAAGTAATTAGAATAATAATATGAAAAGTTTGTATTTTCACATTTTAGTGTGAGGAAGACATTAATAGATTTATTTCAATATCAACCTCAAATATAAGTAGATATAGAAACAGTAATATATCTATATATATATATATATATATATATATATATATATATATTAAAAATGAATTAGCACTGATATGTATTAAGTCTGTGCTTGGACGTGACAAATACTCGGGGAAATTACCTTATCAATCTGTTCATGAGATGTTGATATATCAAAACTGCTACTAACTACCGAACCCAAAATATATCACAGATCGTGCCTACAACAAGTACCATTATTAACCTAGTAGTATAAATCCGACAAAATTTGAACAAAATCCATATACATTTAAATCCTTTCGTATTCAAACTACTCAGTAGGGTTTGCAGGTCGATAAAGATCGAAGTCCAACATTGGCTCCATTGTTGGACTATCTGGCTTTTCTACCTAGAGCTGAAGGTTTTCGATTATGTTGCATAGGGAATCCACCTCATCGTCCAAATTTGTAATTCTTTACTACTAAGATTCAATGATGTCCGGATCAACACTCTCAAAAGTACATTGTTGATATCACATGACATGCAAGTCATAAAATTCTTTCTTAACTCTCCATGGTCCTTCCTGCACCAGGTACATACTGATGAGGTAGAGGAGTCACAATCATAGTAACTTGACTCCATTTGAGTGAAACTTAGACGTCAACATCAAGAATAGTCTAGAGTGTCGTTTGAAAGATTTGATTCGAGTGGGATTTTCCAAATTGTAGAGGGCTGTCTCCTGAGACCCTAAACCCCGAGATAGAAACTTCTAACCTTGTTAAGAGAATTAGGTCCCAAACACACTGGGCATTTGTTTGTGAACCCCCGCCATTTCCACTACAGAGAAATACACTTACAATTTGAACTATATTGAGGACAACACCCAAATTGAGACAACTTGAAACTTTTAGCTCTGCGTTAGAAAGATTGAGGCACCTAGATATCCAACCGCATTGATGTTTTAGCCATCGACGGAGCTCTGCACCAAAAGGGCATCAAATGGTATGAATCTCATCACTGAGCATCCAAGAATTTTTTCTACTCAACGCCAATCTGTTAACCCAAAAAATCATCTAACAATTCCTCAACAAGAGGTTGAACCCATGTTCTAGATGAACACAATTTGTGAAAGCTTGAGTGAGATCAACCCTCAATTTGACTGCGTAGGTGACCAAATCCCACACAAGGGCCTTCAATTATCCATGATTTCTTTTCTCATCCTAAGGTTCCATCATCATCACTACAATAACTGAACTGACTCCTATCGGATCACACATCAGCTCAATCTCACTTTAGAATGAATTCCAGTGATGGTCGAATTCCACACAAGGGCCATGACATCTTTCTTCAAGATTTCACCATGTCAAAATACCATCAACATCACTGAGCCATCTGAATGGGCGTCTATCGCATATTTCATTTTCTCAGACTCACCTACAAGTATGATCCCCACTTATGCCATTAATGGAATCATGCTAGAGGAGAGAGGTTTGAGGTTTGGAATGCTAAATTGCATATGGGGAAGACTGACAAAATCATAAGAAGGCATGGGAGGGAAAACTACATGGATATTGATCTGATATGCTGCCATGATGGGATGGAAAGTGAATTTCCATGATGTCCTTGATTTGAGCGAAGGGAGGTGGCGTGGCATCATTGCACATGAAGGCGTGAAGGGGAAAATGAGAAGGGCACGGGTAACGGAGTGAACAAAAGAGATAGGGAGGGGGACGGATAGGACTAGGACCATATAGATCATAAGGAAACAAATATTAGAGGTGAAGGGAGGGATAATATATAGTTGCAAGAAAACTATGAACCTCCTAAGTAATATATGCAAAACAACCAATGCTATTTATTTCAGCTTTTCCTTCCACAAATAGACAAGCATTATTGGAAAGGAGATTATCCTTTGAGTTTATAGATAGAAGATTGTGCCAGGGAAAGAAGGATGAGAAGGCCTGAAGAATACTTTTTATTTTTGAAAACAATAACTTTAGCTCATTGTCTTTAGCTCATTTTCTTTAGGAGGAGAGCCTGCTAGAGTTGGTCTAGTCAGTCCTCCGTCAGAGATCAAAACTCTTCATGCATTTCATTTTTAGGTGTCCCGCTCCATTCACTCAGCTGCATTCCGCTAGGGGCATGCCATGATCTGATGGAGAAGGTCATGCTAGTCATCTCCCCTCATGTCTGGCTCCTGCTGGCTTATGTCTTTGTGTCAAATAATAAAAAAAGTCCATAAAAGTTGAGGTCTGGTCCTTTAATGGAAAAAGGTCATTTTTTGTCACTTTGGTCTAGGAATTAAACAATTTGGTCTTTAATATGTCCAGTAAAGCCATGCAGGCTAGAGTGATGACCTTGCAAAGCAATGATCCGCAGAGTTTCATCGTCATATTGATAAACTTCGATTGTTCTTCAAAACCCTGTTTTGAAGAGAAGTCAAACAGTGTTATTGATGACAAAATTTTCAAAAAGAGTCTTCAGCTAGTTTCTATAGGTGCAGTCATGGTTTCCGTGGCCAAATGCGTTGTCATGCAATCCCCGCAAAAGGTGTCGAAAATTTCATCGTTTGAGCCCAAAATTCAGAGAAAAAGTGAAAATCAGGGTTATATTAAAATCAATGAAAAAGGTGCCAAACAGGACATTAGAAAGTTGGTTTTTTAAAAAAGCAAATTTAAAACATGACCTCCAAGCCTATATACACAATTTCCATCATGAATCCAAGTCATTGTGCAACCAAGTGCTTGGCAGAACATTTCAAACTGTTTGAGTGAGAAATCACGCGATTTGGAGCAGTTTGAGGAGGTTTTAGGATGCGCGGTGCACACAGCAGGGGCGTGACGCACACACAGGGCGCGGCGTACACAGAGCGTGCCTGCAGTGTTAAATTACAACTAGCGCGGCGCACTGGGCTTTTCGCGCGGCGCACAGAGACAAAGCGCCCAGAAATTTCCAAACTCACCCAAATTTTTTGTGAAGACACTCTAATTGCAAGGTAGGCTACCTAAACTCACTTGTGCATCAAATTTGGTAAAGATATGATGGTTTCATGCCCGTGATTGAATGCAAAAATTTCTTAAAGCAACCACAAAAAGACACCAAGAAATCATCTTGCTAGGGTTGTATAACAGTGTTATTGCTGCCAAGGTATTTTCCCTTCCCTACCCCTGTTCCTTATTCCCCTATTGCATTCTTCCTACTATCACCACCCTAAGACTACCAAACTCATATTCCCTTACCCCTCCTCCCATTACTCAATACAAACCCTAAAACCCTACCTTGCCAAAAACCCAAACCCTACCCTATCAAAAATAACCAAACCCCCTACATGTTCCTAAAAAAAATTCTCCCTATAACCCTTGTTCCCATTATATTATTCCCCTCCTAATATTACCTTGTTTCATTGTCCCCTTGGTGGCAGATTATCAAAACAACCTAGCTTTCACCATCATCAAAAGGGTAGCCTAAATGCAGTTTATAAACAACAGTCATGGCATCCGAGGTTTCATCAGAGTATGAGGTGGAGACCCACAGTGATACAACTTCAGGAGAACAGGCCCCTAGGAGACATCACAGGAGTGGCAAACATGTTAGAGATAAGCCAAACAACCTCACTGAGTTGCAGGCATGCCCTCTTGCTATGTCATGTTTCTAGCACCTATCATGTTTTGAATTTTGTCAAAGGGTGTCAAATGTTAGAGTTCATCGTGAGTTGGCCTGTCTTTTTTCACTTCACCTACATGGAGGTCAGTCTATCTTGGCTGGGGTCACTTTCACATTGACACCCAAAGCCATATCAGTGGCAATAGGCATAACAAATGTTGGAGAATAGTGGCATAAGAAGAAGAAGGTGGAGAGGCATCATTATGAGTCTTACATTAAGGCCAGTTGTTTGAGTCAGCTCACGAGAGTTTTCCCATTCACATTTTTGAGAGATGAATATGCTCCGCTCATGAAATTGATCATGAAGTACTTCAGTTGTGAGGGGAGGTTTTTTTGCCTTTATGCCTATCACATTAGGTTGCTCATGCACTTTACCAGGGTGCGAATGATGAACCTCCCATTTTTCATTTGCGGGAACATAGAGAGGATGAAAGATTTCATGCAGCATAAGACCCCTCAGTAGCAGCTCAACAATGTTTATCACTTCGCTCTTATCTAGATTTTGGTGGATCCTCAGTTGGGATTGCAAGGTATTGCTTAGGAGGACTTCATCTCCCGTGACTCCTTCAGTGCTCCACATGTAGTATCATAGGCAGAGCATGAGATAGGTGGTCCATCACATCAGTATGAGCACCATGAGACTACTACTATGCCAGTATTCATCACCTATCAGAGAGGCAGTATACATTTTTTTGCAGCAGCAAAGTAAGTGTTATCTCCGCCCGGGGTGGAAGGGGCCTCGCTTCTAACATCAGCATCACATGAGTAGGGAAGAGGTAGGGAGCTAGTGCAGGAAGAAGGGCCATTAGTTGAACGAGAGACCGAATTCATTCTCCGCCATGATGGTGAGACAGATACAGAACCAACAAATGCAGAGCTTACAGAGATCATCCAAGAGGAGCAATCAGTGATTGAGGCCTTATCACTTGACTTGGAGAGGGCCAAGTGGAAAATGAAGTACCTGGAGCAGAGAAACAAACAGCTAGAGGATCGATAGGTGATTATGGAGCTACAAAATATTCGTGAGCATCGCCAAGCTGCTCAAAGGAGAAGAGTTGAGCTCCCATCATTGGAGCCAGAAATGAATGAGGATCGAGAGGCCAATCTCGAGAGCGTGAAAATGCACTTGGATAGGCTACTCGACAAGGCCGATCAGGACCTTGCCTTGCTAAAACACATGGCTTATCGTTACAGGACACGAAATATGAGTTCAAGGGCCTGGATAAGGAGTTTCAAGGCGAAACTGAGGAAAGCAACAAGAAAGGAAAAAGAGGCAAAAGAGCAAGATCGGTTTCGAATCTTGGCTGAGGCTTCCTCAGCCCATCATAACACCCCATGGAGAACCTCCAGGCCAAATTTCAAGAAATTTGGGGAAATTTTGGTCACATTACAAATTTTTGGGCAAAACACAGGGTTTTTCTCCCTGTGTGTCGCGCCACTGGCGCGGTGCTAAAAATCGGGAGCTCCAAATGAGGAATGGTTTGCATTTTTGGTTTCAACATGGAAATTCATGACTAATGGTGCTCGAACAAGAAATTTGGGCAAGATATGGGTCTCCAAAAGGTAAAAAACACCCAAAAAATGGCCTCTCTGCCCCTTTTTTGACGCACAGGAAGCAGTCTTGGGAGAATGGAGATTTGGAGTGGAAAATGAGCACAAAATTCAAAAATTCTAGTGGGGTTAGAAAGTAGCCAGGATAGGCTTTCTAGCAAGCCCACTTGTGCACATTTTAGAGACCCACAAGTGCCCAAAAACAGGCCCCAAAGTAGCTTGACGCACAGAGAAAATGGCGCGGCGCACAGAGGAAAAATTGTCAAATTTGCTTCCGTTTCATGAATTTTCGATTCGCAACTTATCCAAGTGGGCCCGCTCATCTACACTTCAGTTTTTTGGCACCAAAGGTGGCATTTAAAGTATTTTCTTTCTAGATGGACTTCTATCCAAGTGGCGAAGGAAGGCAAATGGTCACCCAAGCCAAATGTCATGCTTGTAGCGTTGCACTTGTAGCTGATGGTTGGCTCTTCATCTCCATTTTGTAATGATTCGAGTAACACCCTAAACCTTGGGCGTTCTATCTCTTCATGGCACATTCTATATATTGTATGTAAGATATTTGCAAAGGGTTGGTCAGTTTGTAACTTCTGGGAGACTGCGAGAAAGAAACTCTGTTTCTTCACTGTGTATTTTAACAGAGCATTAATGAAAGGCAGTGGCTCTGTTTCATGAGATTCTTGTGGTTGTGAGTGTAGAAAATGTGTCTCTTATGTTTTCATATGTATTTCGTTATGTTTCATAATTCAATTCATGTTCATTTCCAGTGAAATTTTCTGAGTGAGATCAGGTAGAATTCAATTTTATTGCTCTTCCTGTGGGAAAATTTCATGTTCAATGTTCCTCTTCTGTTGAAAAGGATTCATGTTCCTATGCCCTTTTCACACTCCTCAACAATCTCTCTGTTCTGCGTTATTCCAAATTAAATTGATACACTTTCTACCTGCCTTGCCTCACGAAGTAATCTGTGCCTTTGTATTAAATTCTCTGTTCTTTGCTGACCGTTGGTCCCATACCATCCCAGAAGCTCGGTCATTCATAAAAATTGTTTCTTGTATCCATATTCACTTACTAGCCTAAGATCAATATTTCATTGTAAGTCATCTCAGACCATTTTTTGCTTATCTATTCACTGAGCATGACTCGGAGAGAGCCCTCTCCTGTTCTGGTAGGGCTAGCTACCAGACTGAGCGTGGTTTGTGGTTACCCTGAATTTTGCCTTCCTTCAGCCTAGGGCAGATTTAGGTGCTAACATAGTGGCGACCATACTGGGGACAAAAATGATTTGCTTGGAGATTGTTTTGCCCCAGTACATCTATTAAGCTCAGATCTGATGGTTGATGGTGAACAATGATCAGACATAAGAAGACGGCTGAAATCATTCGCTTGGCGACTCCATTCACTGAAGAATCCAGAAATCGGTGCTTCATGGTGACTCCACTGCAGAGGGATCAATAGCTTTGAGATTTTTTTTAAAATGGAGCAGATTGCAAGAAGATATGCTCCCATGAGCCGAGATCACATTCCAGGCTTTCCAAATAAGATTCCGAAAGTAGATTGGTCAAGGAATTTGTGTACATTTAAAGATGATGGTAAAAAGGACACTGCTTTACATCTATTTTGATTTCACATGCATATTCGCAAGTTGAAGGTTGATTTTCCTGAAGATTGCTTAAAGAAGATATTCCTGGTCACTCTAGAAGGTGAAGCCCAATCTTGGTATGAAAGTTTGCCGCCTGCTTGTATTTACTGTTTAAAGGATTTTCATGCCATGTTCACTGAAAGATATAAAGACTCTTATCCATCATTAAATCTAGTTCATGACTGTTGCAAACATTCTTCTACTTTTATTAAAAGCCTTGAAAAATACCGTGAGGATGATAATTTTATGGATGATGGGATCATGGAAGCCCTAGATGCAAATCCCTTTCAGCAGCGTAAAGACTATCATGAAAATTTGCAGCAAGATCAAGATTGTAGTACGGTGGAAGAGGAAAGAATTTTGCATCTTGACAGTCAACAGGAATTACATGAAATGGATCAACAATATGAGGAATATTTATATACACCTTCACTTGAAATTAATGAAGACAATCACTGTTTGAGCGAAAGGAAACAAAAGGTCTTATCTCCTTTGTCTGAAGACGAGATAGGTCAACTCTTGCACAGTTATGTTCCAGCTCAAGCTAAAGCGGATTTGCATTGCACACAAGGTCAAGAAAGTGTTGGTGAAACTTCTTCCTCTTTTGAAAAGGATGACAATCCGATGAACAACTTTATAGATCAGCAAGTTGAAGAATTCCATATGGCTGAAAGTGATGAAATAAAAAGTGTCGTTTCAGATCTGTCCATAGAAGAAGACAGCATGTAGGGAAGTCCAGTTCTACCTTGTACTAAGTCCCATGAAAGAGAAATCTGCTGCTAAAATCATCTGGGATCAAGAAGACAGAGTTTTGGATCCAAATGTTCTCATGTCATCAGAACACAGTCTTCATGAAGGGGTATTCCAGTCAGCTCATGAACAGCAAGGTGAGAATTTTGTTCAATTAAGTGAAAAAGGTTCCTTGGATGAATCATTGGTAGATGATAGAAATGTCATGCTTGGGTTTCAATAATCATTCGAAGTTTCTTTTCTCATGATTTATGAATGCAAAGACAATCTCGCCGTCATATCATATGAAGGTGACCTACAATACATTCAGGCTACCGAAGAGTAGAACATTCAGGATTCTCTTTCAGACTCTTCCTCATATGTCTCATGTTTTGAAATGTTCTTTGAAGAGGAAATCTGCTCACCTATTTTTTCAGACTTTTTTGAGGACCAGGGACATACTCTTATTGAAGTACAGTGTGAAGAAAGATCAGTATCAAAGGAGAAAGACAACTTGCTCTTTCAGCAGGAGGTCAATCTTCGTGTTTTTCAAGATCCAATGGTAGATTTGTTGCAGTCAGTAGTGAAGGTGATTATTGCAGTATTCAGTGATGAAGGGGATCATGGTTAATTATGTTTTTGGAGGCCCAGTTACCAGTATCTGTTGTTGACTAGAAGATCTGATCCAGAGAATTAATCAAGGAGGCATCTACTTCATTGGTTACATTGGAAGACACATTACACATGATTGTACATATTTCATAAGTACGCAGGTGGCTGTCATCATGATTTGAAACCCTCGAATCTTGATGGACTGCTACCATTGAATAAGTTTTGTCAGTTCATGTTTTAGTTAAGTCAGTCATGAGTCATTTCCTTTTGCATTGAGTCGATTTTTTCAGTCATTTTAGTTTGCATTGAGTCAGTTTGAGTCAAGTTTTAGTCAATAAATTGAGTCATGTTGGTTTGTCGGAATAATGGAGTCCATAGCCCAATGGACGAAGGCACTGTCTAGCTCTTCCAGAGATCTACTGTTCTTGGCACCTCCAAGGAGCTACGATCTCCCATTGGAGCCAATGTTAGAGTCGATCTGGTCAGTCCTCCGTCAGAGATCAAAACTCTTTATGAATTTCATTTTTAGGTGTCCCGCTCCATTCACTCGGCTACATTCCGCTAGGGGCATGCTGTGATCTGACGGAGAAGGTCATGCTAGTCATCTCCCCTCATGTTTGGCTCCTGTTGGCTTATTTCTTTGTGTCAAATAATAAAAA
This sequence comes from Pinus tabuliformis, assembly GCA_031772625.1. Classification (NCBI taxonomy): domain Eukaryota; kingdom Viridiplantae; phylum Streptophyta; class Pinopsida; order Pinales; family Pinaceae; genus Pinus; species Pinus tabuliformis. Next base: position 689,115,102 of record CM062811.1, read on the forward strand.
AAAGTCCATAACAGTCAAGGTCTGGTCCTTTAACGGAAAAAGGTCATTTTTGGTCATTTTGGTCTAAGAATTAAACAATTTGGTCTTTAATATGTCCAGTTAAGCCATGCAGGCCAGAGTGATGACCTTGCAAAGTAATGATCTGCAGAGTTTCATCGTCATATTGATAAACTTCGACTGTTCTTCAAAACTATGTTTTGAAGAAAAGTCAAACAGTGCTATTGATGAAAAAATTTTCAAAAAGAGTCTTCAATTGATTTCTACAGGTGTAGTCATGGTTTCCGTGGCCAAATGCGTTGTCATACAATCCCCACAAAAGGTGTCAAAAATTTCATCGTTTGAGCCCAAAATTCAGAGAAAAAGTGAAAATCAGGGTTATATTAAAATCAGTGAAAAAGGTGCCAAACAGAACATTAGAAAGTGGGTTTTTTAAAAAAGAAAATTTAAAACATGACCTCCAAGCCTATATACACAATTTCCATCATGAGTCCAAGTCATTGTGCAACCAAGTGCTTGGAAGAACATTTCAAACTATTTGAGTGAGAAATCGCGCGATTTGGAGCAGTTTGAGGAGGTTTCATGGTGCGCGACGCACATAGGCACGGGCGCGGTGCACACACAGGGCGTGCCGCACACAGAGCCCACCCGCAGTGTTAAAATTACAACTAGAATGGTGTACTGGGCTTTGCGCATGGTGCACAAAGACAAAGGGCCTAGAAATTGCCAAACACACCCAAATTATTTTTGAAGACACTCTAATTGCAAGGTAGGCTACCTAAACTCACTTGTGCATCAAATTTGGTAAATATATGATGGTTTCATGCCCGTGATTGAATGCAAAAATTTCTTAAAGCAACCACAAAAAGACACCAAGAAATCATCTTGCTAGGGTTGTATAACAGTGTTATTGTTGCCAAGGAATTTTCCCTTCCCTACCCCTGTTCCTTATTCCCCTATTGCATTCTTCGTACTATCACTACCCTAACACTACCAAACTCATATTCCCTTACCCCTCCTCCCATTACTCGATACAAACCCTAAAACCCTACCTTTCTAAAAACCCAAACCCTACCCTATCAAAAATAACCAAACCCCCTACATGTCCCTAAACAAAATTCTCCCTATAACCCCTATTCCCATTATATTATTCCCCTCCTAATATTCCCTTGTTTCATTGACCCCTTGGTGGCAGATTATCAAAACAACCTATCTTTCACCATCATCAAAAGGGCAGCCTAAATACAGTTTATAAACAACAGTCATGGCATCTGAGGTTTCAACAGAGTATGAGGTGGAGACTCACAGTGATATAGCTTTAGGAGAACAGGCCCGCAGGAGACATCACAGGAGTGCCAAACATGTTAGAGATGAGCCAAACACCCTCACTGAGTTGCAGGCATGCTCTCTTGCTATGTCATGTTTCCAGCACCTAGCATGTTTTGAATTTTGTCAAAGGGTGGCAAATGTCAGAGTTCATCATGAGTTGGTCCGTCTTTCTGCACTTCACCTACATCTAGGTCAGTCTATCTTCACTGGGGTCACTTTCACATTGGAACCCGAAGACATATCAGTGGCAACAGGCATACCAAATGCTGGAGAACAGTGGCATAAGAAGAAGAAAGTGGAGAGGGATAATTATGAGCCTTACATTAAGGCCAGTTGTTTGAGTCAGCTCACGAGAGTTTTCTCATTCAGATTTTTGAGAGATGAGTATGCTCCACTCATGAAATTGATCATGAAGTACTTCAGTTGTGAGGGGAGGTTTTATCGCCTTTATGCTGATCACATTAGATTGCTCATGCACTTTACCAGGGTGTGGATGATTAACCTCCCATTTTTCATTTGCGGGAACATAAAGAGGATGAAAAATTTCATGCAGCATAAGACCCCTCAGCAGCAACTCAATAGTTTTTATCACTTCGCTCTTATCCAGATTTTAGTGGATCATCAGTTCGGATTGCAGGGTATTGCTTAGGAGGACTTCATCTCCCATGACTTCTTCAGTGCTCCACAGGTAGTATCATAGGTAGAGCATGACATAGGTGGTCGATCACATCAGTATGAGCACCATGAGACTACTGCTACGCCAGTATTCATCACCTATCAGAGAGGCAGTAGACATTTGTTTGCAACGGCAAAGCGAGTGTTATCTCCACCCGGGGTGGAAGGGGCCTCTCTTCCGACATCAGCATCACATGAGAAGGGCAAAGGTAGGGAGCCAGTGCAGGAGGAAGGGCCATTAGGTGAATGAGAGACTGAATTCGTTCTCCTCCATGATGATGAGATAGATACAGAACCAACAAATGTAGAGCTTACAGAGATCATCTAGGAGCAGAAATCAGTGATTGAGGCCTTATCCCTTGACTTGGAGAGGGCCAAGTGGAACATGAAGTACCTGGAGCAGAGAAACAAATAGCTAGAGGATCGGCAAGCGATTATGGAGCTGCAAAACATTCGTGAGCATCGCCAAGCTACTCAAAGGAGAAGAGTTAAGCTCACATCATTGGAGCAAGAAATGAATGAGGATCGGGAGGCCCATCTCGAGAGCGTTAACATGCACTTGGAGAGGCTGCTGGACAAGGCCGATCAGGACCTTGCCTTGCTGAGACACATGGCTTATCGCTACAGGACACAAAAAATGAGTGCAAGGGCCCGGATAAGGTGTTTGAAGGTGAAATTGAGGAAAGCAACACGAAAGGAAAAAGAGGAAAAAGAGCAAGATCAGCTTTGAATCTTGGCTGAGGCTTCCTCGGCCCATCATAACACCCCATAGAGAACCTCCAGCCAAAATTTAAAGAAATTTGGCGAATTTTTGGTCACATGACAAATTTTTGGGCAAAACACAGGGTTTTTCTGCTAAAAATAAGGAGCTCCAAATGAGGAATGGTTTGCATTTTTGGTTTCAGAATGGAAAATCATGACTACTGGTCCTCGGACAAGAAATTTTGGCAGGATATGAGTCTCCAAAAGGTCAAAAACACCCAAACAAATGCCCTTTAATCCCCTTTTTTGACACACAGGAAGTAGTATTGGGAGAATGGAGATTTGGAGGGGTAAATGAGCACCAAATTCAAAAATTTCAGTGGGGTTAGAAAGCAGACAGGATGGGCTTTCCAACAAGCCCACTTGGGCACATTTTGGACACCTGCAAGTGCCCCAAAATATTCCCCAAAGTAGCATCGCACACAGAGAAAATGGCGCGGCGCACAGAGGAAAAATTGTCAAATTTGCTTCTTTTTCGCGAATTTTCGATTCATGACTACTCCAAGTGGACCCGCTCATCTACACTTTGGTTTTTTGGCACCAAAGGCGGCATTTAAAGAATTTTCTTTCCAGAGGGACTTCTATCCAAGTGGCGAAGGAAGGCAAATGGTCACCCAAGCCAAATGTCATGCTTGTAACGCTGCACCTGTAGCTGATGGTTGGCTCTTCATCTCCATTTTGTAATGATTTGAATAACTCCCCAACCCTTGGCCATTCTATCTCTTCATGGCACATTCTATATATTGTATGTAAGCTATTTTCAAAGGGTTGGTCAGTTTGTAACTTCTGGGAGACTGTGGGAAAGAAACTCTGTTTCTTCACTGTGTATTTTGACAGAGAATTAATGAAAGGCAGTGGCTCTGTTTCATGAGATTCTTGTGGTTGTGAGTGTAGAAAATGTGTCTCTTATGTTTTCATATGTATTTTTTTATGTTTCATAATTCAATTCAAGTTCATTTTGAGTGAAATTTTCTGAGTGAGATTAGGTAGAATTCAATTTTATTGCTCTGCCTGTGGGAAAATTTCATGTTCAATGTTCTTCTTCTATTGAAAAGGATTCATGTTCCTATGCCCTTTTCACACTCTTCAGCAATCTCTCCATTCCGCGTTATTCCAAAATAAATTGCTACACTTTTTGTCTGCCTTCCCTCACAAAGTAATCTGTTCCTTTATATTAAATTCTCTGTTCTTTGCTGACCATTCGTCCATACCATCCCAGAAGCTCGGTCATTCATAAAAATTGTTTCTTGTATCCATATTCACTTAATAGCCTAAGATCAATATTTCATTGTAAGTCATCTTAGACCATTTTTTTCTTATCTATTCATTCAGCATTACTCGGAGAGAGCCCTCTCCTATTTTGGTAGGGCTAGCTACCAGACTGAGCGTGGTTTGTGGTTACCCTGAATTTTGCCTTCCTTCAGCCTAGGGCAGATTTAGGTGCTAACATAGTGGCGACCATACTGGGGACGAAAATGGTTTGCTTGAAGATTGTTTTGCCCCAGTACATCTATCAAGCTCAGATCTGATGGTTGATGGTGAACAACGATCAGACATAAGAAGACGGTTGAAATCATTCAATTGGTGACTCCATTCACTGAAGAATCCAGCAATCGGTGCTTCATGGTGACTCCACTGCAGAGGGATTAGTAGCTTTGAGATTTTTTTTAAAATGGAGCAGATTGCAAGAGGATACGCTCCCATGAGCCAAGATCACATTCCAGGCTTTCCAAATAAGATTTCGATAGTAGATTGGTCAAGGAATTTGCCTACGTTTAAAGGTGATGGTAAAAAGGATGCTGCTTTACATCTAGTTCGATTTCACATGCATATTCGCAAGTTGAAGGTTGATTTTCCTGACAATTGCTTAATCAAGATATTCCTAGTCACTCTAGAAGGTGAAGCCCAATATTGGTATGAAAGTTTGTCGCCTGCTTGTATTTAGTATTTAAAGGATTTTCATGCCATCTTCATTGAAAGATATAAAGACTCTTATCCATCATTAAATCTAGTTCATGACTGTTGCAAACATGCTTCTACTTTTATTGAAAGCCTTGAAAAATACTATGAGGATGATAATTTTATGGATGATGAGATCATGGAAGCCCTGGATGAAAATCCATTCCAGCAGCGTAAAGACGATCATGAAAATTTGCAGCATGATCAAGATTGTAGTACGGTGGAAGAGGAAAGAATTTTGCATCTTGACAGTCAACAGGAATTACATGAAATGGATCAGCAGTATGAGGAATATTTATATACACCTTCACTTGAAATTAATGAAGACAATCATTGTTTGAGCGAAAGGAAACAAAAGGTCTTATCTCCTTTGTCTGAAGACGAGGTAGGTCAACTCTTGCATGGTTATGTTCTAGCTCAAGCTAAAGCGGATTTGCAGTGCACACAGGGTCAAGAAAGTGTTGGTGAAGCTTCTTCATCTTTTGGAAAGGATGACAGTCCGGTGAACAACTTTATAGATTAGCAGGCTGAAGAATTCCATATGGCTGAAAGTGATGAAAGAAAAAGCGTCATTTCGGATCTGTCCATAGAAGAAGACAACATGCAGGGAAGTCCGGTTCTACTTTCAAAATGTGACAACGTTAAGTCAACCCTTTCAGATCTAGATTCAGATTATGGTGACCAAGAAAACCTTGTACTAAGTCCCATGAAAGAGAACTCTGCTGCTAAAATCATCTGGGATGAAGAAGACAGAGTTTTGGATCCAAATGTTCTCATGTCATCAGAACACAGTCTTCATGAGGACGTAATCCAGTCATCTCATGAAAAACAAGATGAGAATTTTGTTCAAGTAAGTGAAAAAGGTTCCTTGGATGAATCATTGGTAGATGATAGAAATGTCATGTTTGGGTTTCAAGAATCATTCGAAGTTTCTTTTCTCATGATTGATGAATGCAAAGACAATCTGGCTATCATATCATATGAAGGTGACCTACAATACATTCAGGCTACCGAAGAGCAGAACATTCAGGATTCTCTTTCAGACTCTTCCTCATATGTCTCATGTTTTGAAATGTTCTTTGAAGAGGAAATTTGCTCACCTATTTGTTCAGAAATTTTTGAGGACCGGGGACATACTCTTATTGATGTACAGTGTGAAGAAAGATCAGTATCAAAGGAGAAACACAACTTGCTCTTTCAGCAGGAGGTCAATCTTCATGTTTTTCAGGATCCAATGGCAGATTTGTTGCAGTCAGCAGTGAAGGAGATTATTGCAGTATTCAGTGATGAAGGGGATCATGGTCAATTATGTTTTTGGAGGCCCAGTTACCAGTATCTATTGTTGACCAGAAGATCTGATCCGGAGAATCAATCAAGGAGGCATCTACTTGATTGGTTACATTGGAAGACACATTACACAGGATTGTACATATTGCATTAGTACGCAGGTGGCTGTCATCATGATTTGAAACCCTCGAATCTTGATAGACTGTTGCCATTGAATAAGTTTTGTCAGTTCCTATTTTAGTTAAGTCAGTCATGAGTCATTTCCTTTTGCATTGAGTCTATTTTTTCAGTCATTTCAGTTTGCATTGAGTCAATTTGAGTCAAGTTTCAGTCAATAAATTGAGTCATGTTGGTTTGTCAGAATAATGGACTCCATAGCCCAATGGACGAAGGCACTATCTAGCTCTTCCAGAGATCTGTTGTTCTTGGCACCTCCAAGGAGCTACCATCCCCCATTGGAGCCAATGTTAGAGTCGGTTTGGTCAGTCCTCCGTCAGAGATAAAAACTCTTTATGCATTTCATTTTTAGGTGTCCCGCTCCATTCACTCAGCTGCATTCCGCTAGGGGCATGCCGTGAACTGATAGAGAAGGTCATGCTAGTCATCTCCCCTCATGTCTAGCTCCTGTTGGCTTATGTCTTTGTGTTAAATAATCAAAAAAGTCCATAACAATCAAGGTCCAGTGCTTTAAAGGACAAAGGTCATTTTTGCTCATTTTGGTCTAGGAATTAAACAATTTGGTCTATAATATGTCCAGTAAAGCCATGCAGGCTAGAGTGATGACCTTGCAAAGTAATGATCCGCAGAGTTTCATCGTCCTATTGATAAACTTCAACTGTTCTTCAAAACTTTGTTTTGAAGAAAATTCAAATAGTGTTACTGATGACAAAATTTTGAAAAAGAGTCTTCAGCTGATTTCTACAGGTTGAGTCATGGTTTCCCTGGCCAAATGCGCTGTCATGCAATCCCCGCAAAAGGTGTCGAAAATTTGATCATTTGAGCCCAAAATTCAGAGAAAAAGTGAAAATCAGGGTTATATTAAAATCAGTGAAAAAGATGCTAAACAGGACATTAGAAAGTGGGCTTTTTAAAAAAGGAAATTTAAAACATGACCTCCAAGCCTATATACACAAATTCCATCATGAATCCAAGTCATTGTGCAACCAAGTGCTTGGGAGAACATTTCAAACTGTTTGATTAAGAAATCGTGCGATTTGGAGCAGTTTGAGGAGGTTTCAAGGTGCGCAGTGCACATAGGCAGGGGCGCGGCGCGCACACAGGACGCGGTGCACACAGAGACCGCCTGCAGTGTTATATTACAACTAGCGCGGAACACACCCGGAGCGTGGCACACAGAGACAAAGAGCCCAGAAATTGTCAAACTCACCCAATTTTTTTTTGAAGACACTCTAATTACAAGGTCGGCTACCTAAACTCACTTGTGCATCAAATTTGGTAAAGATATGATGGTTTCATGCCCGCGATTGAATGCAAAAATTTCTTAAAGCAACCACAAAAAGACACAAAGAAATAATCTTGCTAGGGTTGTATAACAGTGTTATTCTTGCCAAGGTATTTTCCCTTCCCTACCCCTGTTCCTTATTCCCCTATTGCATTCTTCCTACTATCACTACCCTAACACTACCAAACTCATATTCCCTTACCCCTCCTCCCGTTACTCAATACAAACCCTAAAACCCTACCTTGCCAAAAACCCAAACCCTACCCTATCAAAACTACCCAAACCCCCTACATGTCCCTAAGCAAAATTCTCCCTATAACCCCTATTCCCATTATATTATTCCCCTCCTAATATTCCCTTGTTTCATTGTCCCCTTGGTGGCATATTATCAAAACAACCTAGCTTTCACCATCATCAAAAGGGCAACCTAAATTCAGTTTATAAACAGCAGTCATGGCATCTGAGGTTTCATCAGAGTATGAGGTGGAGACCCACAGTGATACAGCTTCAGGAGAACAGGCCCCCAGGAGACATCACAGGAGTGGAAAACATGTTAGGGATGAGCCAAACACCCTCACTGAGTTGCAGGCATGCCCTCTTGCTATGTCATGTTTCCAGCACCTAGCATGTTTTGAATTTTGTCAAAGGGTGGCAAATGTCAGAGTTCATCATGAGTTGGCCCGTATTTTTGCACTTCACCTACATGGAGGTCAGTCTATCTTGGCTCGGGTCACTTTCACATTGACACCGAAGCCATATCAGTGGCAACAGGCATACCAAATGTTGGTGAATAGTGGCATAAGAAGAAGAAGGTGGAGAGGCATCATTATGAGCCTTACATTAAGGACAGTTGTATGATTCAGCTCACGAGAGTTTTCCCATTCAGATTTTTGAGAGATTAGTATGCTCTGCTCATGAAATTGATCATGAAGTACTTTAGTTGTGAGGGGAGGTTTTCTCGCCTTTATGCCTATCAAATTAGGTTGCTCATGCACTTTACTAGGGTGCATATGATGAACCTCCCATTTTTCATTTGTGGGAACATAGAGAGGATGAAAAATTTCATGCAGCATAAGACCCCTCAATAGCAACTCAACAGTGTTTATCACTTTGCTCTTATCTGGATTTTGGTGGATCATCAGTTGGGATTGCAGGGTATTGCTTGGGAGGACTTCATCTCCCGTGACTTCTTCAGTGCTCCACAGGTAGTATTAGAGGCAGAGCATGAGATAGGTGGTCCATCACATCAGTATGAGCACCATGAGACTACTGTTATGCCAGTATTGATCACCTATCAGAGAGGCAGTAGACATTTGTTTGTAGCGGAAAAGCGAGTGTTATCTCCGCCCAGGGTGGAAGGGGCCTCGCTTCCGACAATAGCATCACATGAGCAAGGCAGAGGTAGGGAGCCATTGCAGGGGGAAGGGTCATAAGGTGAACGAGAGACCAAATTTGTTCTCCTCCATGATGATGAGACAGATACAGAACCAACAAATGCAGAGCTTACAGAGATAATCCAGGAGCAGCAATCAGTGATTCAGGCCTTATCCCTTGACTTGGAGAGGGCCAAGTGGAACATGAATTACCTGGAGCAGAGAAACAAACAGCTAGAGGATCCGCAGGCAATTATGGAGTTACAAAACATTCGTGAGCATCACCAAGCTGCTCAAAAGAGAAGAGTTGCGCTCACATCATTGGAGCAAGAAATGAATGAGGATTGGGAGGCCCATCTCGAGAGCGTGAACATGCACTTGGAGAGGCTGCTGGACAAGGCTGATCAGGACCTTGCCTTGCTGAGACACATGGCTTATCGTTACGGGACACGAAATATGAGTGCAAGGGCCCGGATAAGGAGTTTGAAGGCGAAATTGAGGAAAGCAGCAAGAAAGGCAAAAGAGGCAAAAGAGCGAGCTTGGCTTTGAATCTTGGCTAAGGCTTCCTCGGCCCATCATAGCACCCCATAAAGAACCTCCAGCCCAAATTTTAAGAAATTTGGGGAATTTTTGGTCACATGACAAATTTCTGGGCAAAACACAGGGTTTTTCTCCCTGTGCGCCGCACCACTGGCGCAACGCTAAAAATTGGGAGCTCCAAATGAGGAATGGTTTGCATTTTTGGATTCAGCATGGAAAATCACAACTACTGGTGCTCGGACCAGAAATTTGGGCAAGATATGAGTCTCCAAAAGGTCAAAAACACCCAAAAGATGGCCTCTCTGCCCCATTTTTGACACACAGGAAGTAGTCTTGGGAGAATGGAGATTTGGAGGGGAAAATGAGCACCAAATTCAAAAATTCTAGTGGGGTTAGAAAGCAGACAGGACAGGCTTTCCAACAAGCCCACTTGGGCACATATTTGACACCTACAAGTGCCCCAAAACAGGCCCCAAAGTAGCACGGTGCACAGAGGAAAAATTGTCAAATTTGCTTCCGTTTCGCGAATTTTCGATTCGTGACTTCTCCGAGTGGGCCCACTCATCTACACTTCGGTTTTTTGGGACCAAAGGCGGAATTTAAATCATTTTCTTTCCAGATGGGCTTCTATCCAAGTGGCGAAGGAAGGCAAATGGTCACCCAAGCCAAATGTCATGTTTGTAGCGCTGCACCTTTAGCTGATGGTTGGCTCTTCATCTCCATTTTGTAATGATTCGAATAATTCCCCAACCCTTGGGTGTTCTATCTCTTCATGACACATTCTATATATTGTATGTAAGCGTTTTGCAAAGGGTTGGTCAGTTTGTAACTTCTGGGAGACTGTGGGAAAGAAACTCTTTTTCTTCACTGTGTATTTTGATAGAGAATTAATGAAAGGCAACGGCTTTGTTTCATGAGATTCTTGTGGTTGTGAGTGTAGCAAATGTGTCTCTTATATTTTCATATGTATTTCGTTATGTTTCATAATTCAATTCATGTTCATTTCCAGTGAAATTTTCTAGGTGAGATTTGGTAGAATTCAATTTTATTGCTTTTCCTGTGGGAAAATTTCATGTTTAGTGTTCTTCTTCTGTTGAATAGGATTCATGTTCCTATGCCCTTTTCACACTCCTCAGCAATCTCTCTGTTCCACATTATTCCAAACTAAATTGCTACACTTTCCGCCTGCCTTGCCTCACGAAGTAATCTGTGCCTTTGTATTAAATTCTCTGTTCTCTGCTCACCATTGGTCCCATACCATCCTAGAAGCTCGGTCATTCATAAAAATTGTTTCTTGTATCCATATTCACTTACTAGCCTAAGATCAATATTTCATTGTAAGTCATCTCACACTGTTTTTTGCTTATCTATTCACTGAGCATGTCTCGGAGAGAGCCCTCTCCGGTTCTGATAGGGCTAGCTACCAGTCTGAGCATGGTTTGTGGTTACCCTGAATTTTTCCTTCCTTCAGCCTAGGGCAGATTTAGGTGCTAACAGAGTCCATTTTCAAATATCAGATAATGAGGAGGGAGTCTCGTATCTTTGAATCCTCTTGAGAGAGATATTAGTTATTGGATTTTCCACATGAAACCCAAGAGAATTTACCCATAACTGTTCCTTTGCCATTTATAATCTTAAACTATTTCTTCGAGATTTATAACAATTCCTCCCCTCCTGCCACCTAGATATGTGTAACAATAAAACATTTTAATGCCCAAAGTGAAGAAATAATTGGAAGTAAAATATTTCAATTAGTATGTAATAACAATAATATAATTCATTCAAGTATTAATATAAAAATAATATGTGGAATTTAAAGATATTAATACAAATCAATGTAAATTTTAGATAACATATTTTCATATGGGTGATTAAGTAATATTAAAGTGTTCTTAAAAATATATTAATAAAAAAATAATTAACATGACCCAAGTTTATAAATAAATTATTTCGATGCTCATATATGTGTGTCTCTGTTAACCATGAATCTACCAAATATCAAATTTCTTGAAGTACAAATGTATCTTTTGTAATGAAAATGTCTTTTTAAGTTTGACACTTAAAATGGGTTTACAAAATTTGATCCTTCTTTGTATTCTTCAAAATGGACAGAATTTTTTAATCCTTGATCACATATTTATTTTTCTAATAGGGTTTCTAATTTTTGATTTCAATTATCAATAATTATTAAGTGGATGGTATGTATTTAACTTCCATGGGATATTGTACAATATTATACAAAAATCAAAGGTTGAGATATATCTCCAAAGTAGTGAGACCATTTTTTTCTTATACTTAAATTGATTAATTAAAAGATTGTCCTATAAATTATGGTTTTTTGGGTAGGTGTTATTGACAACCATGGTACTGGCCAAGAGTGTTATAGCAAAGTATATTTACACATTAAAAATATCCATTGTAAAATGAAGTAAATGTCCATAGATAAAAATCACATTCTATATTATGTTTAGTATATACAAATATATATAGATTAGTATATATAAATATATATACATTAATTATTTTTATAATTATTAATAAGAATAATTATAATTAATAATTTATTTAGATTTAAGATTTTTACTCCAATGCCCTCCTGTAAGGCCTTCCCTAGGAGAAGAACTCCTCTTCTACCCTCCCATGCCACCTGTACTTTCGTGTGCCATTGGTTTGGGTGTTCGAAGATAGATATAAATTGAAGCATCGCATTGATTTGAGAGGTATTAGTTATGAGATCTGGTTTGGGTGTTAGAAGATAGAAATAAATTGAAGCATCGCATTGATTTGACAGGTATTAGTTATGAGATCTAAACATGAGGAATGAGGTTAATGTTATGAGATTTATACATGAGGAATGAGGTTAATAATGACAAGCTCTGGGTTCAAGGCCGTTAAGCACAAGATTCAAGTCAGGGGTTCTTCTCGGAACAACTCTGCACTTGGAGAATCTACGACGGTGATGTTATTGTGGAGGGCTTTTGTATGAGCTGTGTATTCCATACTAATTTCTTGTTGAGGAAGAATGTTCACTTACCCTACACCTGGGTAGGGAACTCCGAATGCACGCGGTCGTTTCATCAGCCCATCTATGGACGCCAGACTCCACTCCGAATGCGCGCGGTCGTTTCATCAACCCATCTATGGACCCCAGACTCCTCGGTGGTACCAAACGGAGACATGCGCATCGATGGGATGATCATCAACATCGCAACTATTCTTGCTGGAGCAGTCACCAATCCCTTCAACACCGGTTACCTCCAAGGCGACGTTGTTGCACTGATGAAAGTTGTCTCTGCCCTGCTTTGTATATGGAAACGCGGGTTATCTGGGGTTCCCAGGGAGCTACTGGTGGATAAAACGACTTGGGCAAGCTACACTGCTCACGGAGACAATGAGCGGGATTTTCTGCTACCAGCTATGAGGGATCGGGCTACCGGTTCCTGCTAGACATTAATATATTTCTTTTTTTTTAATTATCCTCGTTCCAAATGGCCAGACACGCAGAGGGAAGGGGGGTAAAAGTATCTTTTGGCACCGGGACACAGTTTTTATTATTACATATTCTTTCGATTTTTCTTTTTGATTTTTCTGAAGTTTAAAACACATTATTTTGTAAAGATGTGTTCCAAATTTTTCTTTTTGATTTTTCTGAAGTTTAAAACACATTATTTTGTAAAGATGTGTTCCAAACTGGCGCAAACCTATGTTTGTTGTCTGTTTCGTTTCGCTATAAAATTACCATTTGTATATTGATTGATTTGGTAGTGTCATAGAAGCTTGTGAACAATTTGATAAAATAAATGAAAACAAATAGTCACGTTAATATCACTCCGCACTTGCAATTGCATGAATATTTTCTTAATCAACGCGAAGTCTTTAGTTTCCAAACATATCGTCTAAATTGACCGATACAACAATGTGGTATCATGATGTCATTCTGCTTGACCGATACAGCAATGTGGTATCATGATATCATTCTTCTTTTGGACTAAATTTTAGTAATTTCTTTACTTAAATAATATATTTAAAATTTTTGTTGGGAAAGTCATTTTGAAGTTATTATGGTTATTTAGAAGATATTTCTAATTATAAATTAAATATGTACTTTTGAAGGGTACAACGATATCATATGAGAACGTCTAAACATTATAACTGTGGAGGTTTTTTGAAATTTATTTAATTTTTCTTCTTTCACATTTTGATTTTTGTGGTTTAAAAATAATTTTTGATTATATATAAGAATTTAGTTTTGTAGAAAATCTCTGTAATATTTACAATGTGGATAGTTTACAATTTAAATTTGTGATTTTGACAAGTCTTTACTAAGTTTTGGAGAAATCAGAATAAAAAATAAGGAAAAACCTCCAAAACTTATAACCAATAAACCCTCCAAAACTTAACCAATAAACTACTAAGATTATTATAGGTAAAACTTCTAAGATTTATATGCTAGATGAATTACAATTCTTAAACTTTTTGTAGGAAGCTTAATCATAAGAATTGCCCCACCAAGTTGTAGCAAATCACTCTTATCTAAAATTTCTCAAAATTATTGAAATATTTTGCAATTTCTTTTTATCCACTTAGTGTTGTTGGTTTCTTTACTAAACTCCCAATTATCATCTCTGCTTCTTTAAATTTGTTTAACAATCTTCCAAATATCTCTACTTTAAATATTTTTACAAAGCTTCCAATTTTGGTTTTTTGCTTCGTTTGAACTGTAATACAATGTACTCTTTCCATTGACTTCGAGAACACACGTTCTTGCCATTCCTGAGATTTGTGCAACTTCTATCCCAATCATTACTTTTAGTAATTATTTACTGCCAGTTTTACCTAAGCAGTTTGGATGAGATATGTCTATGCAATAATATATTTGGGTTTGTTGTTTCTTTTCTTCATCGTTGTTTGGTTAATCAATGATGCCTTTGATTTGCATATAACTATAATTAAATCGAATAACAAAGAATTGTTGCAAACCTAGCAGTGGCGATACCAATTTCCTAATGATCAATCAATAATCTTTCTATTGGCATGTGCACTTTCTATCCACAGTGTACAACATATGCTTTAGAATTTCTTTAATTCATTTGATCATCCAACATATGCCTTAGAATTTCGTTGATTCTCTTTCACATTTGAATCTCTATGCTTCTCTTTTTGATTAATAAATTGAAGTTATAGCCGTGGTGATGTAGGAGCATCTAGCTGACAGGACAAGACAAAAGGAAGGTTGTTTGGTCTCTGAAGGGGACGGAGGAGTAATTTGCTGAATGGATAATGTGGTTGTTTCTTTTACTTTTATTTGATTATGTTGACCAAGTTAAATAAAAGAACAGTAAGTAGGAACGACAAGAATTAGAATTAATTAGGATCAATGTTTTAAACAACTAGTTTTACTTTTGTAATAATGTTGTAAGACAATAAAAGTTCTGTAGCAAAACGGATGTAACTAATTAGACATAACCAACAGCGGTTGGAAAAACTAACAGTTTTCTAACAGTTGTTTTAAAAGAGGAACAGAACACAGTGAGGGGTTCGACTTTTTGAGAAATGAAAAAAGAACTATAATTTCTGTGCACACATTCCTCTCCAGCATCCAAAAGTCGTTTAAATTATTTATGTGAAATTGCATTAATTTTTATGTACAACACAAATTGTTTGTAGTATTACTTATAGGCATATGGTTCTATTTGTGACTGGAGTTACATTGGTTCCAGTAATCAAACGAAATCAGACAGATTGCAAAGAAGCTCAAAGAGCGTGCGGCGGAACAAACCATACAGTCCCCGAGACCACACACACAAGTGAACGTCAAAGAGGCAGAACAAGCCGAGTGCCAAACAAGTAACAAAGTTCAAGCATTGCCAGGTATGCAATGAACAAACATCCACAGTTTCATCTTTAAATTAATACAGACAGGAAAATAGAATTTCTGTACATTCAAATACACACACACACACACACAGATATATATATATATATATATATATATCTATATATATATATATATATATATATATATATATATATCTATATATATATATATATATATATATATATATATATTGTTCGAAACAAAAACCCGTTCTACAATTATACAGACCATGCCTATGACAAAACTGGGACTAGACACAGTACGGGTTTAGAACCCTCGACCCATTACAGTAACCAGACAGAAAAGGAATGACTGTGTAAACCTACAGCGAAACTGTGTACAGACGGCGGCCCAACAAATCATTAATATACAGACTTTAACAAACCCCAACCTAAGGCCGAACGAAAGCAACCAAAGAACAGAGAATGACACTACCCGTGTCTAGCCAGAGCAACTGAACTGCCAGGCATCGAAACCCTTCGAGTAGCCATATTTGTAGCAACAAAAAGTGACAAAGATATCAGAGTCTAATAGAGAAGAGAAACAAGGGCATACAACCTGGCAAAAGCAAACCAACATCAGATATTTACCTGACAAGAGGTAAGCCGCAACCATAGCAACTCCACAAGGTCACCCTGCCCAGAAGGAACCAAAACATTAGTTGACTCGGAGAAAAGGAGAAAATATTGATAACATGGAACCAGGCGAACTTACCCTATGAATGACGAAGGAGCCAAAGAAAGTTGCCACTGCATTCTACCGGATTTGTGGAAGGTTGGTTAGAAACCAGAAGGTTTTTACCTAGAGTAGCTCCAAACCAGCAAAGGAACACAACAACTATTGAAATTACAGGTATCAATAACACATGCTAAAAAGAGGCGCAAAGACCTAACAACAAGCCACGAATACACAGTGAACAGTCAGAGTAAGCACGGACCAGGCAAAGACTGAACCTACCGTGTGGATATAACCATTGTCGGATGAAGAGGAGAGACCTTCAGGTTGAAACCCTGAACTAGAGGACACAACAATAGAACTCCATACCGAAACCACCAGAAACCACCGAGAACGCAGAGCTCACAGAACTGAAGGAATGGACAAGTGAATGACTCAAGTGAGGGTTTGATCACCCATACCAAGGCAGGCTCGAGAATCCCAAGGGAGGACATTTGTCAAACAACCGGAGCAAGAAGTACCAATCACCTGTGTGGGTACCAAGGACCAAATCCCTATCATTAAAATCAACCGCCGGCGAATCAACCTTACACCAAAAATCTACTGTTCATTATTAACTGTCGCTTTATTCCCGCATTAATATCTGTGGGAGGTGTGTTACGTGGGCTGGACTCATCAAGTGGTATCAGAGCAGGAAGTTGAAAGAATTGGGATATGGAGGTTCAAAGACGAGGACATGGAAGAGGTGTGCGCAGAGCAGCAGATGAGGGTTTGAGGGAAGAAATAAGGACCCTTACTGCTCGCTTAGAGGCAGTGGAGGCAGGAAGGAGAAGAGACCCAGAACTTGGGGATGACAGTGAGGAGGAGGCAGTAGCTACTACAGATGGATCAGATGAAGAAGCCCCAGAGATAAAATTGTTGAGGTCAGTGCTGCTAGCCAGCAGCAAGCCCAAACCGGAGATTCCTAACTATGATGGCAGTCTGTCCACAGAAGTTCTGCTGGACTGGATAAGTGAGTTGGATAAGTATTTTGAGAACGAAGAGATCAGTGAGGACAAAAGAGTCAGATTCACTGCAACCAAATTGAAGGGACACACCGCTTTATGGTGGGATAGTGTCCAAGCAGATAGAAGGAGAATGAATAAGCTACCGATAAGGAAGTGGCCAAGGATGGTGGCAAAGCTGAAAGGAAGATTTCTGCCTAAAGATTATTAGGTTGAGCTTTATCGGTGGGTATAGAAATTAAGATAGAAAGGTATGACTGTAAAGGAATACACAGAAGAATTCTACCGTGTGAACTTGAGGGCTGGGTACACTGATGAAACTCCAAAAAAAACAGCGAGATACGTGAATGGTTTGAGGCTGGAAATACTGGATGAGATCAGTATTCTTTCCCCGTAGAACATAGAAGAAGCCTTTCAGAGTTTTGTAAAGGCTGAAGAAAATATTAATAGGAAACAGAATAACAGAAGAGGACGGGGAAATGGCAGAGGATGAGGACAGTCCCATGGTAGAGGAAGAATTGCTAGTAACAGCAAAGAAGGCAGCAGTTCTAGGGCTTCAGGAATAGCAGAAAAAGGAGATAGCACGAGAGGAGGTCGGCCATATCAACGAAGAGGAGGGAATGGCCAAGGAAGGGGAGCTAACGTCCAGTGCTACAGGTGCCAAAAATGGGGGCACAGATCCTTTGGATGCCCGGAAGCAGAGCAAGCTGGCTAGAGGGGAACATTTGTTGCACAACCTGAGGAAGTTGAGGCACTACCCCAAGAGGTAGAAAATGTGGCAGAAATGGGAGAGGCTTTGGTTCTAAATAAAGTACTGTTGAAGCCAGCCAAGGAAACTGCCAAGCAGACCCAACGGAAGGCACTGTTCCAGACAGTTTGCAAATCACATGGAAAGTGCTACAAATTGATCATAGACAGTTGGAGTATAGATGATTTGGTTGCCACCAAGATGGTGGAGAAGTTGGGATTGAGGTGTCTTAAGCACCCCACACCCTACAAGGTGCCGTGGCTGCAGAAAGGCCACCAACTATTAGTTGATGAACAATGCGAGGTTGAATTTCACATTGGCAGATACAAGGACAAGGTTGTCTGTGATATCATGCCAATGGACGTGTGCCACATACTGCTAGGGAGACCATGGCAGTATGATCGGAAGGTGGTACACGATGGGAAGATGAATTGCTATAAGTTTGTTAAAGATGGAGTCAAGCATACGCTTGTACCCATCAAAGAAGAGGATACAGTAGAAGCAAGTGGGACAAAAGCGTTGTTAGTAGGTGGAAAATAATTTATTAAACAGATTGAGGAGAACGAAGTGAATTATGCTGTCGTAAGGAGAACTAAGACTGTGTTGCTGCACACGGAAATGTCTGAATTGCCTGCAGAGATTCAAGAGATGTTAGAGGAATTCAAGGACATTGTAGTTGATGATTTACTGGACAAGTTGCCTCCCAAGAGGAGCATCAGCCATCATATCAATTTCATACCCGGAGCAAGCCTACCAAATAAAGCATCATATTAAATGAGCCTGAAGGATAATGAAGAGATTCAGAAACAAGTGCAAGAGTTGCTAGACAAAGGGCTGATCAGAGAAAGCTTGAGCCCTTGTGCGGTGCCAACAGTACTCGTGCCTAAGAAGGGAGGAGAATGGTGGATGTGTACAGACTCGCGAGCTATCAATAAAATCACTATTCGATACAGGTTTCCCTTACCAAGAATGGACGATATGATGGATTGTCTAAGTGGGGCAGCTTATTTCACGAAGATTGATCTAAAGAGTGGCTATCATCAGATCAGGATCAGGGAAGGAGATGAGTGGAAGATAGCCTTCAAGACCAATGAAGGGCTGTACGAGTGGCTAGTCATGCCGTTCGGTTTGAGTAACGCTCCTAGTAATTTTATGAGGTTGATGAATGAAATGTTGAAGGAGTTCATCGGTAAGTTTGTGATAGTATATCTTGATGATATTTTGATTTTCATCAGAATGAAAGAGGAGCACCTTCAACATGTTAGAAGAGTGCTAGAGAAATTACATTAGAAGAAACTACTGATAAATTTGAAGAAATGTACTTTTCTGCAGAAAGAACTAGATTACTTGGGCTTTGTAATTGTAGAAAATGAATTGAAGATGGATCCAGAAAATATTGCAGCGATCGTCAATTGGCCATCACCAAAGAGCTTGTTTGAGGTACATAGCTTTCACGGGCTGGCGAGTTTTTACTACAAGTTTATAAGAAATTTTAGTGAAATCTGCGCGCCTATGCTAGAGACCATCAAAAAGGCTAGTTAGCCTTTTTGTTGGACCAAGGCAGCAAAGAACAGTTTCCTGCTCTTGAAGCGAAGAATACAGAGAGGCCGATTCTAAGGCTACCGGATTTTAATAAGCTTTTCTAGGTCCTATGTGATGCAAGTGGGACAGCCATTGGCGCTGTGCTCAGTCAGGAAGATAAACTTGTTGCATTTTTTAGTGAGAAATTGAACCAAAGCAGGCAGAAATATTCCTCATATGATAAGGAATTTTATGTTGTCATCCAAGCCTTAAAGCATTGGAGACACTACCTGCTGGGAAGTGATTTTGTGTTATTTTATGATAATTCAGCACTGTAATATGTAATGCAACAGCACAAATTGAACCACAAGCATGCCAAATGGGTAGAGTATCTGCAGAGTTTCACCTTTGTGCTAAAACACATCAGTGGGCAAGCCAACAAGGTGGCAGACGCATTGAGAAGAAGAGCTTTGCTCTTACAGGAAAGTACAATACAGGTGTTGGGATTCAAACACTTAAAAGATTTGTACTAGACTGACACAGACTTCAAGGAGGCCTTTGAATCCCATCAGAATCCCATGCTGAGCAATACAAGTCCATGGTTGGGCTACAACTTATAGGAGGGATTATTGTTTAGAGGAGGATAGTTATGTATCCCATACTATTTCATGAGAGAAAATATTATAGGGAGAAACATAGCGGGGGTCTAGCCGATCATTTCGGCATAGAAAAAACTTTGGAGTAGCTCAGACACTTCTATTACTGGCCCAAAATGCACAGGGATGTACAACGGTATGTGAACAGGTGTAAAGTATGCCAACTAGCGAAGGGACATAGTCAAAACACTAGACTTTACACACCACTACCTGTTCCAAGTAGACCATGGGACTCAGTCAGCATTAACTTTGTCTTAGGACTTCCTAGAATGCAACGAGGATATGAATAAGTGATAGTGGTGGAAGACAGATTTTCAAAAATGGCGCATTTTATCCCTTGTCAAAAAACTAGTGATGCCACTCATGTAGCTCACCTGTTTTTCACAGAGATTGTTAGATTACACGGCCTACCTAGATCTATTATTTCTGACAGGGACGTAAAATTCACGGGACACTTTTGGCGCACCCTGTGGAAAAAGTTGGACACACAGTTGAACTTCAGTTTTGCATATCATCCGCAAACTGATGGACAAACAAAAGTGGTGAACAGGAGTTTGGGAAATTTGTTACGGAGTTTGACTGGGGAAAATTCACGGTTATGGGATCGTGCTCTCACTCAGGCAGAATTCGCTTATAACGATTCGCCAAATCATAGCACCAGACACAGTCCATTTCAAATCCTGTACGGCATGCATCCTCAAGGGATACATGAACTGCGGGATTTGGGAAAGTTGGAATGAAGAAGTGCGGACAGGGAAGATTTTGTTGAAGCGATGAGTGAACTACATGAACGGGTAAAACTAAAGTTGCAGGACAATGTGCAGAAATATAAACAACAGGAAGATTTAAAGTAGCGAGAAGTCCAATTTAACATCGGTGACGAGGTCCTTGCACACTTACGCAAAGAACAGTTTCCTAAGGGCGCGTATAACAAGCTAAAATTCAAAAAGACTGGTCCCTGTAAAATTTTGCGTAAGCTCTCAGCCAACGCTTATGAAATTCAACTGCTACCTGATATAAGCATATCCCCTATTTTCAATGTGGCAGACCTGTTCCCATATACTGACAACTCAAAGGAAGACAGTGTGGTATGGCTAGAAAGGGACACTCAAGTTAGAAACAGTTCTTGGATGAGGTACATGCCTTCAGTTCAGCCCCATGAGATCGAGAAGATTCTTGATACCCAGATAGCCAAGAAGACTCACAAGAAGGAGTATCTACGATACCTTGTCAAGTGAAAGAACCGTCCAATTGAGGACAATTCGTGGCTCGACATGGCACAAATACAGAAGGCTAGTTATTCTGTGGAGGAGCTCATGGAACAGAGCCATGACTTTTTCTTACCCCGGGAGCCTGATGTAGGAGCATCTAGCTAACAGGACAAGACAAAAGGAAGGTTGTTTGGTCTCTGAAGGGGACGGAGGAGTAATTTGCTGAATGGATAATGTGGTTGTTTCTTTTACTTTTGTTGATTATGTTGTCTAAGTTAAATAAAAGAATAGTAAGTAGGAACGATAGGAATTAGAATTAATTAGGATAAATGTTTTAAACAGCTAGTTTTACTTTGTAATAATGCTGTAAGACAATAAAAGTTCTGTAACAAAATGGATGTAACTAATCAGACATAACCAACAGCGGTTGGAAAAAATAATAGTTTTCTGACAATTGTTTTAAAAGAGGAACAGAACACAGTGAGGGGTTCAACTTTTTGAGAAATGAAAAAAGAACTATAATTTCTGTGCACACATTCCTCTCCAACGTCCAAAAGTTGTTTAAATTATTTATGTGAAATTGCATTGATTTTTATGTACAGCACAAATTGTTCATATTATTACTTTCAGGCATATGGTTCTACTTGTGACTGGAGTTACATCGGTTTGAGTAATCAAACCAAATCAGACAGATTGCAAAGAAGCTCAAAGAGCGTGTGGCGGAACAAACCATACAGTCGCTGAGACTACAGACAAAAGTGAACGTCAAAGAGGCGGAGCAAGCCGAGTGCCAAACAATTAACAAAGCTCAAGCATTTCCAGGTATGACAATGATCAAACATCCATAGTTTCATCTTTAAATTAATACAGATGGGAAGATAGAATTTCTCTCTATATATATATATATATTGTTCGAAATAAAAAAACCCGTTCTACAATTATACAGACCATGCCTATGACAAAACTGGGACTAGACATAGTACGGGTTTAGAACCCTTGACCCATTACAGTAACCAGATAGAAAAGGAATGACTGTGCAAATCTACAGCGAAACTGTGTATAGATGGCGGCCCAACAAGTTATTAATATACAGATTTTAACAAACCCCAACCTAAGGCCGAACGAAAGTAACCAAAGAACAGAGAACAACACTACCCATGTCTAGCTATAGCAACCGAACCGCCAGGCATCGAAACCCTTCGAGTAGCCATACATGCACCAACAACCAGTTACAAAGATATCAGAGTCCGACAGAGAAGAGAAACAAGGGCATACAACCTAGCAAAAGCAAACCAACTTCAGATATTTACCTGACAGAGGCAAGCCGCGGCCATAGTAACTCCACAAGGTCACCCTGCTCACAAGGAGCCGAAACGTTAATTGATTGGGAAAAAAAGAGCAAATATTGATAACATGGAACCAGGTGAACTTACACTATGAATGACGAAGGAGCTGAAGAAAGTTGCCACCACATTCTGCCGGATTCGTGGAAGGTCAATTAGAAACCAGAAGGTTGTTACCTGGAGCAGCTCCAAACTAGCAAAGGAACACAACCATGGAAATTATAGGTATCAATACCGCATGCTAAAAAGAGGTGCAGAGATGTAAAAACAAGCCACGAATACACAGCGAACAGTCAGAGTAAGCACAAACCAGGAAAATACTGAACCTATCGTGAGGATACATCCATTGTTGGATGAATAGGAGAGACCTTCAGGTTGAAACCCTGAACCGAAGGACGCAACAACAGAACTCCATATTGAAACCACCAGAAACCACTGAGAACACAGAGCTCACAGAACTGAAGGAGTGGGCAAGCGAACGACTCAGGTGAGGGTTTGATCACCCATACGAATGCAGGCTCGAGAATCCCAAGGGAGGACATTTGTCAGACAATCGAAGCTAGAAGTACCAAATCGCCTATGTGGGTACCAAGGACCAAATCCCTATCATTAAAATCAACCACCGGCGAATCAACCTTACACCAAAAATCTATTGTTCATTATTAACTGTCACTTTATTCCCGCATTAATATCTGTGGGAGGGGTGTTACGTGGGCTGGACTCATCATGTGGTTTTACATGATTGAAGGAGATTTGTGTTTTCTGATTTATCTCATATCTGGTTCTTATTTATGGTGATCTCTATTCTGGTTATGCAGATGATGACTAATGGAAAAGAGGAACCGCACCCTCCATTTCCATCGACTACTTTTCATGATCATTACAAGATGGAGCAAAAGGAATGTTTCGATAATTGTGCGATCATTTACCATTTTGTCTCAAATGATCTTCAGAACTTCTCAATCTTACATCAACTATTTCAGGCATGTAACGTTGTAAAATTGATTCAAGGTCTACCGCCATTTAATGACAAGTTTTCCAATTCTAAAATAATAAATGTTATCCACTTCATATTTCCTTCTATAGGATTTCACTTTAGGTGTATAGTTGAAGAGGCTTGAAGTTGTAATATGTTTTTAAACAATGATTTGTTTTATAGTTACTTTTTAATTTTAAGAGATATATTAATGTTAACCTTATTAATAATAAGATTTGGGTTTTAATCTTAATATACAACCAAATCTTATTGAGTTAAGAGATTTAATAAATCAATAATATTAATGTAGTGGGATATAACACTCAATTAATCTTTCTTTGATAAGAATTAGTTACTAATATAAATTTAGTAAGATAAAAGATTTAATTAGCATTATTAAAATGTTTTTTAATACTATACTTTATTCTAAATATAAGTTACAGTTATTTAATATAATTGAATAAATAAATTGAAGTGCACTTAAAGAATGAAGTGTCCAAAATACATGTCTTACACTAAAAATAAGAAAGTAAAAGTAATTTGCAACTTTTAAATGGAAAATTAAAATAAAAATAAAAATAAAAAAGTTATATATAATAATAATAATAATAAAACCAAAAACCAAAACATACAGTGCTCTATTTATACTATTTCATTATATAGTTATATACCTAATCTATTATTAATATTGAAAATTTATAAACATAAAATTTGGTTGTTGATATTTAAAAAATTAAAAACTTAATTTTTTTAAACACTTTCATTCAAATTTATACTATACAGTATAGTTAACTAGAATTATTGCCCATCATTATATCATTGACATTCATATTCAAATTTATACCATATACTATAGTTACCGAGAGTTACTATCCACCATTATTTATGCAAGTGTTTGCACCTTAGTAAGCAATTAATTTTTCCACTGCATATATTAATTTGTAATTTTTCTGAAAGCATAATTTGTAGCTTGAGTGGCAGGGACTAAGCTGCCCTAATTTTGTTGTTATATTTAAGTATAATATAAATGAAACAAAATAAATAAAATTATTAGAAATCTAATAAGTAAAGAAAATATGTTGAAAAATAATTAAGTTATAAAATTTGGGAAAATTATATATAATGAATTTTATGTAAATTTATTCATTATAATTTTTTTGGATGATTTATCTATTAATTTTATTCTAGGATGATATTCATTGATTTGAATATATTCATTTTTATTGTTAGAAAATGATTAAATAAATTAAAATATAGAAAAAAATTGTAGTATTTAATCTTTCTTTCTTTTTCTTTTTTCAACTATTAATTTTATTTTGGTTTTGGGTTTTATTTTTAAAATTCATAAAAATAAGTCCATTGGGGTAGCTCAATTGGCAGTCACCATGTTATGAAATATTCTATAAACCATAAGATTCAAGGTTCAAATTTCTAGTAGGTCAAGCCATATATATATATTTTCTAGATATTAAGCATTATAAGTGAAGTGACTTTGTTGAAACTAAGTAATTTCTAAAGAAAAGAGAATTTACACATCATCATATCCAAATATAGGGTACAATGTTGCACTTGGAAGGTGCTAAGTACAAAGTAGAAGGAATGTTATCAAGATAATTGATTGGAAAAATAAATTTGTGAATGATAATAAAAATGAAATCTAAATTAAAAAATAAAGAAAATATAATAAATTTATAGATCTTATAGTCATATATAAGGAATATCCCCTTAAGTTTCATCATCTTAGACACTATAACTAATTTGAAATAGAATCTATCACTGATTTGAACATGAAAATAATATGATTCATGAGATAAGGGATAAGGAATGTAAAAGAATTATCATTCTTAGAGAAAGAAATAGAGTAGCTTCATAGGGGAAACTCTATGCGGAGGAACTCATATTTTTTATGGAAATATCATGGATTTGATACTCATATAGACTAGTGACTTGCAAAATAAGAGTTACACAATGAAATAAATGAATATAACATTACAACAATGCAAGTGAATACAAAACATATTATATAGCAAAATTCTCCATTAACTTTTATTAAATCAAGTTGTTACTTCCATTAGTGTTGTTGGTTTGTTTACTTAACTCCCAATTATCATCTCTGCTTCTTTAAATTTGTTTACCAATCTTCCAAATATCTCTACTTTAAATATTTTTACAAAGGTTCCAAGTTTGGTTTTTTGCTTCGTTTGAACTGTAATACAATGCACTCTTTCCATTGACTCCGAGAACACACGTTCTTGCCATTCCTGAGATTTGTGCAACTTCTATCCCAATCATTACTCTTAGTAATTATTTCCTGCCCGTTCTACCCAAGCAGTTCGGATGAGATATGTCTATGCAATAATAAATTTTGGTTTGTTGTTTTCTTTTCTTGATCGTTGTTTGGTTAATCGATGATGCCTTTGATTTGCATATAACTGCAATTAAATCGAATAACAAAGAATTGTTGCAGACCCGGCAGTGGCGATACCAATTTCCTAATGATCAATCAATAATCTTTCTATCGGCATGTGCACTTTCTATCCACAGTGTACAACATGTTTTAGAATTTCTTTAATTCATTTGATCATGCAACATATGCCTTAGAATTTCTTTGATTCTCTTTCACATTTGAATCTCTATGCTTCTCTTTCTGATTAACAAATTGAAGTTACAGCTGTTGTTTTACATGATTGAAGGAGAGTTGTGTTTTTTGATTTATCTCATATCTGGTTCTTATTTGTGGCGATCTCTGTTCCAGTTATGCAGATGATGAATAATGGAAAAGAGGAACCACACCCTCCATTTCCATCCACTACTTTTCATGATCATTGCAAGATGGAGCAAAAGGAATGTTTGGATAATTGCGCGATCATTTACCATTTCGTCTCAAATGATCTTCAGAAATTCTCAATCTTACATCGACTGTTTCGGGCGTGTAACGTTGTAAAATTGATTCAAGGTCTACCACCATTTAATGGCAAGTTTTCCAATTCTAAAACAATAAATGTTATCCACTTTATATTTCCTTCTATTGGATTTCGCTTTAGGTGTATAGTTGAAGAGGCTTGAATAAAGGAGTTGTAATATGTTTTTAAACGATGATTTGTT
This sequence comes from Pinus tabuliformis, assembly GCA_031772625.1. Taxonomy (NCBI): domain Eukaryota; kingdom Viridiplantae; phylum Streptophyta; class Pinopsida; order Pinales; family Pinaceae; genus Pinus; species Pinus tabuliformis. Next base: position 689,141,603 of record CM062811.1, read on the forward strand.
TTATAGTTACTTTTTATTTTTAAGAGATATATTAATGTTAACTTTATTAATAATAAGATTTGGGATCTAATTTTAATATACTACAAAATCTTATTCAGTTAAGAGATTTAAAAAGTCAATAATATTAGTGTAGTGGGATATAAAACTCAATTAATCTTTCTTGGATAACTATTAGTTACTAATATAAATTTAGTAAGATAAAAGATTTAATTATCATTATTAAAATGTTTTTTAATACTATATTTTATTCTAAATATAAGTTACAGTAATTTAATATAATTCAATAAATAAATTGAAGTGCACTTTAAGAATGAAGTGTCCAAAATACATGTCTTACACTAAAAATAAGAAAGTAATACGAGTAAATGTAATTTGCAAATTTTAAATGGAAAATTAAAATAAAAATAAAAAATAAAAAAAATTATATATAATAATAATAAAAACCAAAAACCAAAACTTATAGTGCTCTATTTATACTATTTCATTATATATATATATATATATATATATATATATATATATATTTTATCGATTTAACCTAATCTATTATTAATATTGAAAATTTATAAACATAAAATTTGATTGTTGATATTTAAAAAATTAAGAACTTAATTTTTTAAACACTCATTCAAATTTATACTATATAGTATAGTTAATTAGAATTATTATCCATTATTATATCATTTATATTCATATTCAAATTGATACCATATACTATAGTTATTGAGAGTTAGTGTCCACCCTTATTTATGCAAGTGTTTGCACCTTAGTAAACAATTAATTTTTCCAGAGCTTATATTAATTTGTAATTTTTCTAAAAGCATAGTTGTAGTTTGAGTGGCAGGGACTAAGATACCCTAATTTTGTTATTATATTGAAGTATAATAGAGATGAAACTAAATAAATAAGATTATTATAAATCTAATAAGTAAAGAAAATATGTTGAAAAATAATTAAGTTATAAAATTTGGGAAAATTATATATAATGAATTTTATGTAAATTTATTCATTATATTTTTTTTGGATGATTTATCTATTAATTTTATTCTAGGATGATATTCATTGATTTGAATATATTCATTTTTGTTGTTAGAAAATGATTAAATAAATTACAATATAGAAACAAATTGTAGTATTTAATCTTTCTTTCTTTTTCTTTTTTCAGCTACTAATTTTATTTTAGTTTTGGGTTTTACTTTTAAAATTCATAAAAATAAGTCCATTGGGATAGATCAATTGCCAATCACCATGTTATCAAATATTCTATAAACAATAAGATTCAAGGTTCAAATTTCTAGTAGCTAAAGCGATATATATATATATATATAACATTATAAGTTAAGTGACTTTGTTGAAACAAAGTAATTTCTAAAGAAAGGAGAAAATTTACACATCATCATATCCAAATATACAATACAATGTTGCACTTGGAGGGTGCTAAGTACAAAGTAGAAGGAATATTATCAAGATAATTGATTGAAAACTAAATTTGTGAATGATAATAAAAATGAAATCTAAATCAACAAATAAAAAGATATAATAAATGTATAGATCTTATAGTCGGAATATCCCATTAAGTTTAAGTTTCATCATCTTAGACACTATAACTAATTTGAAATAGAATCTATGACTAATTTGAACATGACAAAAATATGCTTCATGAGATAAGGGATAAGGGATGTAAAAGAATTATCATTCTTAGAGAAAGAAATAGAGTAGCTTCATAGGGGAAACTCTATGGGGAGTTTTAAAAGTTCTTAGAAAATTCCTTCAAAAAAGTCATAAGGGAACTCATATTTTTCATGGAAATATCATGGATTTGATATTCATATAGACTAGTGACTTGCAAAATAAGAGTTACACAATGAAATAAATGAATATAACATTACAACGATGCAAGTGAATACAAAACATATTATATAGCAAAATTCTCCATTATCTTTTATTAAATCAAGTTGTTATTTCTCTTGAGCCTTACACATTCACAAAGAGAATTCTTACATACTTTGGTTCCCTCCTACTCACTATCATAAATGGTAAGAAAAGAAATTATATTGAGACCAATATCCACATGGTTTCATTCTTGGATCCTTCATATATGTCCAATTGTTGTAGAATTTTTTCTTGTAGATAGAAAAATATATTCTTTGATCTAATGAGATCAGAGACAAAGAGGATGATAGATCACTACACAAAATCCCTCTAGATCTATTGCAATCAATATAATTCCTTGCTATGAGAAGAGGAGTCATGGCACATACCCTTTTCTTGAAGGTTGTTCTCATGTGATTTGATTGATGTAACTCTAGAGATTTAATGCTCCAGCTCCTATCACTTTCTACCTACACACACGGAAAATAAATGTCATTCTTAACCTTTTCAAGCAAGTAGGAATGTTGATTACAACTAAATCTAACCTAATATATTGAAGAAAAATTAGATATAGTATATAGAATTGAATACAACATATGATGGAGGGAGAAATCATGTAGATCCATATTAATATCAAGAGAATAGAATTATAACAACCATATTATACCTTGAGCCTTGGTTGAATATCCTCCTTGTTCCTTGCCCCTTAAGACACATTCCTTAGCTAGTGACTCTATTGCAACAAAATTTCCACTCTTAAATTTTAGGTTTTCCTATCTTCCAATTTGACATCTTCTTGAAGGAATTTACAAGAGATTGGAGATATGCTTTGATCCAGGTGGCTCCAGAGAGACACGTAGGACAAAGAGGGCTCAAAAGTCAAAGTTCTTAGAATGATTTCGAACTAGGACTAGAGTGTAGATTTCATCACCCTGATCACGGAGGTGTGAATGGTTTGTCAAACCGAACTCGTATGCGAAAGATAGAGCTCTTCAAGGTTTGATATGATAGGGGAAAAGAGGGGCCCACAGTGGGCTGCATGGCATCCCACTAAGCACATGGGACCCACATGGCAGCCCATCAAGCATTGACACTTGGCATTCTTTCATTGGTCTCCTAAGCCTGCATAAGAGAAAAATCATTTTTAAAATAAGGAAAATGTTTATTTTAATATATAGTTATTAATAACTATATAAAACAAAATGCATATATGTTTAGGATCGGTGGTGATAACCCCCGCTAAACCTTCCAAACTATGTATATGCCACATATATCATATATCCCATGTATATTAGGGTGGGCGGGCCATAAGCAATGGAACCAGCCCACACCCTATTATCCCGACCCTTATATATATGCCGATTAATACGCGTTGTTCTTTGCACCGATTGCCGACACATATGTTATATTGCTGACTTTATCGCTGATTTAATCGGTGCATATCAGCACCAATCGCCAATTTAATTGGCGACGATCAGGAAAATCGCCGATTTGGAATGTCGATCGCCAATTTTTATGCGCCATATATATACCGTCGGCCCTATCAAAGTGTTGATCGCCAATAATTAATGCGCCGATAATGTGGGAGGATTAGGGGCGGGCCGCCCAATGCGGACCCGACCCCCATTAATGTATCATTTCGGTTTTCAAAAGGAACTATGTGTATTATTTCGGGAGGGGCGGGATTTGATCCCCCGACCTCTCCTCAACAACTCCTATTATTTGCCATTATGCCAAACTGCTTACCTTGGTAAATCCGCCCAAGGTTTTTTTATATAAACTTAGAATTTTACATCTACACATAGGTCAAGAAAGAGGAGAGAGACTGTAGTCATAAATTTTGAGGTAGAAGGTAGGCACGCTTTTCGAGGTAGTTAATTAATATTTTAATGCAGAAACCATGAATTTATAGGAGGGAAAAATTTTCACCTTGTCATAATTTGAAAATTTTTATATGGTTACACCTCTCATCGCCATGAGCGCAATGATGCTGCCCATTTATTTATCAACATTCTTCATTTTTCGGTCATTTCTAGAATGCATGTGGAACCATGATTTCAGCAAAAAAAGGGAGCAGAACCATGAGCCATGAAATTTTCCCAAGGAGGTAAACTTTTGACAGTTCATAATATAGTCAAGTTTATACTTGTTTTTCATGGTTTTCCACAGGGATCGCAATGGCGAGATCATATTCGCCATCTGAGTTGCATATTTCGAGTCCATCCATGGAACCGAAGCTTTGAGGAATCTAAAAGATTCCTTGAGCCCAGAATTCTCAACTTCTCAGAATTCATATTTTGGATATTCAGTTCAACACTACTCGATGCCACAAATCTGATGGTGTCTACAGATTTCTTATTCTCTCATTTCTTATTCTAGTCACTTTTCTAAGTGACCATGCAAATGTCGACATTTATGTGCGAGCAGACATCTTCATATGATCGATGCCTTAATATCGATGGTCTGAGCAGCTTCAACCATGTGACATCCACTTCTTTAGATGGCCCTCAGTTGTGAGGTATATGATGTGTTCATGTACTTCTTATTTTTGAATTATTTTTGATTGATGTTGATAGAGGATCTTGTTTATTACATGTTGTCATGGTTCCTTGCTTGACTTGATGTGGAATCTTCTATATGATGTACTTGTTGTCATAACTCATCATGTTATGATTTGAGATCCCTTGTTGTATGTTGTTGGGATACTCTTATTGTCATCATGCATGTGTTTTTCATTGAGATGCCTTTTGTGCCATGTTTGTGGGATGTTCACCATGCATGCTTTTATGTCATACTGATAGGAGTCTTTTGATTAAGAGTTCCAATTGTGGAACATCTCTTAGAGCCACTCCTACATGAGGGAATTTTTCCTTGTATGATCACGACATCATCTCTTGTGTACATCATCATTATTGACAACACTTAATGCAGTGACATACACCTTCTTGACACTAGGGCCCAGAGACGTAGTCCCTCCTGGATGAACTCCATTATCAATGTCTTGTTTTTATGTTGTTGATGATTGTCTTGTTCCTCTTCTTTTTCACATACAGATGTATTCATTAATGTTCTTTTAAAAAATGAAATTTAACACATCACAAAAGTAAAAGGTCTTGGAAGGGTCCTTCTTCACACCCGGACCTAGATCAAGTGGTATCAGAGTGGTCTTTACGTGTATGTGAATTGCAGTGTGAACAATGGAACATGCAGCAACATAGAATGAAAAAGCAATGTACGAGACCATGGTCAACATTTCCATGAAAGTGGAAATCGTGTATGAAACTCTACAAAAAGATACAGAGGAAAAGGAGTGATTACAACTTCAGTTGCAAGCCACAGAAGAGGCCATGGAAGAACTGAAGCAAAACAAACATAATCTTCAAACGGAGAATGATGAATTGAAGATACGCCTACATTAAGAGAAAGAGGAGAAACAAAGTTTGCTACTACAGCTACAAGCAAAGGACGAGGCCTTGGAAAAGTTATAGTGAGACCCATGTGAGGTAAAAAGTAGTTCTCCATCTTCATGTATGTTTCCTGATGATGATTTCACTATTTTCAAAATCATACCATAGGAACTGGCTCCAAACTGTTCAAGAGAATGGGGTATGAAGGAAAAGGCTTGGGCATTAATGGAAAAGGCATTGTCAATCACATCAAAGTAGAGGAATTACCCCATAAAGGAGGACTTGGGTATGTCAAAAAGGATGTTGGGGAATGCGCCACAACGATTAGCGAACCACCAACAACGGATGATGAGCAACCCTCATTGGACCTTTCCAAATTGAAAGAGGAGGTAAAAGATGTTGATTTCATTTTGGTTTCATCTTCTCATAGTATGATGTCTGTTAGAGATTTGGAGATCCCAACTACAGGGATGAACATGAGGCTCCTTACAAGGATGAGGCGCGAGGAGAAAGAAGAACTTGGTGTTAATAACCAAGGCATAACTCCACCTTTGGAGGTTGTGCATGAACATTGATTTGCAAGCTTGAGATACATTAAAGGAGAGTGTTTGAAGGTGTTAGATTTGTCTAAGACATCATCGACGAAAGAGTATGATGGGAAAACATCCCCATCATCCCACGGTAGTGCCCATTGCAGGGAGAGAGCCAAGGCAAGATCTCATCACAATACTGACATCAGAAGTATCAAAGGAAGGTATAACCATTTTCAATCTTCGAATGTTCATTTTGATTATGATCATCTTATTAATAATGAACGAATATCAAGGCATGGGAAAACATGTACCTTTTGTGGTTTACCTAACCATACCTTTTCTAAGTGTTGGAAAAGAATGACAGCACTCATGAGGTGTGGAAGATCCTCTCAATAGCATGAAAAGAAACAAGTTAAGTAGATATGGAGAAAGAAAACCTATTGCAGTCACTGCGACAGAGATGGCCATCAAAGAGCCACTTGTTGGAGGCTCCATCTAGAGCAGCGCCTTAAAAACAAAGTGTCGGCACGTGAACCAGGAAGAGCAGATGTTCAACAAGCAAAATCACCTCAAGGAGGTGACCCATTCACATTGATAAGTGAAAAATGGTTTCTAGACATGTTGTCATTTCATGGTCATTCTTTTGTAAATCATTTGTTGCATTTTAAAATGTAAAAGTGATGAAGTGTTTCCATCACTTGTTAAACAACAATCATGTATGGTCATGTTTGATTTGTATTTTGAGTTGCATGTTAAAACTCTGAAAGTGATGTTATGTTTCCATCACTTGTCGAAACAATAGTGTCTAGCCTTATGTCTGTAAATCATGTGCTGTAGTGATGACATGTTTTCCATCACATTTTGAAGCAACAATGATATGTTCGCCTTGTTGTCATAGCTAGGGTATTATGTCCATCTTGTTGTAAACTTGACCACTGAGTATGTGTTATAAACTCATGGCAAGTATGGGACATTTGGGTCATTAGTTGGTCATGTCATTCAAAGAATGTAATTTGCAAAACAATGTACTACAGGTTGCAGAGGTAGCAGGTGTTGGCTCCTCGCTTAAGGCTTCGAATAACAAAGGTGAAGGAGATGGAAGTGAGACATTTTCAAGATGCTTGTGATGCAAACAGGGTACAGAGAAAGTTGCAAATTATTTTTCATGCTTTTGGAGGACCAAAAGCTCCCCAGTGGGGAGGATTGATCCAGGTGGCTCCAGAGAGACACATAGGACAAAGAGGGCTCAAAATAAAAGTGCTCAGAATGACTTTGAACTAGGACTAGAGTGTATATCTTGTCGTCCTGATCATTGAGGTGTGAATAGTTCGTCAAACCATGCTCGTATGCGAAAGATAGAGCTCTTCAAAGTTTGATATGACAAGGGAAAAGAGGGGCCCACAGTGTGCCACATGGCATCCCAATAAGCACGTGGGACCCACATGGCAGCCCATCAAGCATTGACACTTGGCGTTCTTTCATTGGTCTCCTAAACCTACATAAGAGACAAAAATCATTTTTAAAATAAGAAAAATGGTTATTTTAATATATAGTTATTAATAACTATATAAAAACAAATCACATATATGTTTAGGATCGACGACCATAACCCCTGTCGAACCTTCCAAACTATATATATGACATATATATCATATTTTTTATGTATATTGGGGTGGGTAGGCGATTGACGGTGGACCCGGTCCACACCTTAATGCCCCAACTCTTATATATATGTTGATTAATATGTGTCGTTCTTTGTGCCGATCATTGGCACATATGTTATTGCATTGATTTTATCGCCGATTTAATCAGTGTCGATCAGTGCTGATCACCAATTTAATTTGCGTCGATCAGGCTAATCGTTGATATATATATTGGTAATACCCCTTGAATTGTGCTGATATATATGCCAACGACCATGCCGAACGCTGAATTTTATGCACCATATATATACCGTCGGCCCTATCAAAATTCTGATCGATGATAATTAATGTGCTGATAATGTGGGAGGATTAGGGTCGGGCACCTAATGCGGACCCAACCCCTATTAATGTATCATTTCGGTTTTCAAAAGGAACTTTGTGTATTGTTTCGGGAAGGGCAGGATTTGAACCCACAATGTCTCCTCAACAACTCCTATTATTTGCCATTACGCTAAACTGCTTACCTTGATACATTCACTTCGGGTTTTTATATAAACTCAAAATTTTACCTCTACACATAGTTCGACAAAGAGGAGAGACTATAGGAACAAATTTCGAGGTAGAAGGTAGGCACACTTTTTGAGGCAGTTAATTAATATTTCAATGCAGGAACCATGAATCTTGTAGGAGGGAAAAATTTTCACCTTGTTAGAATTTGACAAATTTTATATGGTTTTTACACCTCTCATCCCCATGAGCGCAATGGTGCTTTCCATTTCATCATCGTTTTTCATTTTCCGGTCATTTCCAGAATGCATGTGGAACCATGATTTTAGCAAAAACAGGGAGCGGAACCATGAGCCACGAAATTTTCCCGAGGATGTAAAATTTTGACATTTCAGAATATAGTCAATTTTATAGTTGTTTTCCATGGTTTTATATAGGGATCACAATGGAGAGATTAGATTCACCATTTGAGTTCTAGATTTCTAGTCTATCCACGAAACAAAATCTTTGAGGAATCCTAGAGGAATTTAAAAGATTCCTTGAGTGTAGAATTCTCAGAATTCAGATTTTGGATAGTCGATTCAGCACTACTCAATGCCACAAATCTGATGGTGTTTTTAGACTTCTTATTCTCTCATTTCTTCTTCTAGTCACTTTTCTAAGTGCTAGTGCAGATGTCCACATTTATGTGCGAGCAATCATCTTCATATGATCGATGCCTTGAGATCAATGGTCCGAGCAGCTTCAACAGTGTGACATCCACTTCTTCAGATAGCCCTTGGTTGTGAGGTATATGATGTGTTCATGTGCTTCTTCTTTATGGATTATGCTACATAAATCCTTGATTGATGTTGATACAGGATCTTGTTTATTACATGTTCTCATGATTCCTTATTTGATTCGATGCGAAATATTCTATGTGATGTACTTGTTGTCATAATTCATCATGTCATACTTTGAGATCCCTTGTTGTATGTTGCTGGGATACTCTTGTTGTCATCATGCATGTGTTTTGCATTGAGATCCTGTTATGAAACTAGCTCAAGAAAAGATAGAAAAGATAGAACAACGCCTTAGAATTCAGCCTCTTCGAGGGGGCAACCTCCTTTACATTACATAAATGAACAATTCTTTAATGATACAAATGACAAAACCTCCTTTCTATATATAGGAGTCTAAGGAGTCATAATATAATCCAGCCGACCTAACAATAATAATATAAAGCCACAAAAATAACAATACAGGGATTCTATGGGGCACAAAAATAACAACATGGGGGTAATAGGGGCACAACAATATAAATAAGGGGTATAACTACAATAGTAATGGGGTAATAACTAGTATTATACGGACCCAACATGCCCCTCTCCTTCAAAAAATTGTTGTCCTCAACTCTTGAGTAGTTCTGGATACTTCTGCATAAAATTCTCATCCTCCCATGTGGAATCTTCAGCGGATAAGTTCTTCCACTTGATAAGATACTCTGAAATTGACCAATTTCATAGCTGTTGAGTTCTTGTTTTTGTGGCTACTTCCGGTTCCAATATAGTTTTTCCTTCCTCATCAAGTTATGGCAATATTGTTTGCACTGGAAGCTTGTCACCTATAACCTTCTTTAAACATGAAACATGGAAAACTGGGTGCAATCGAGAAGCTGCAGGAAGCTCCAATTTGTATGCCATAGTACCAATCTTTTGCAACACCTTGTACGGACCATAATACTTTGGTGATAATTTATTATCCTTCTTAGCTTGCTTTAGGGACATTTTCTTATATGGTTGTAGCCGTAGGAATACCCAATCACCTACATCAAAACTTCTTTCACTGCGATGTTGATATGCCTGTTGTTTCATTCTATTTTGTGCCAACATGAGGTTATCCTTTAAGAGTTGGAGGACTTGTTGTTGATGTTCGATGTGATGTTCCACTGCCTGAACCTTAGAATTTTCTCTTAAATATGATGTGATGGATGGTGGTTGATACCCATAAAGTGCCATAAATGGGGTCATTTTTGTTGCTGTATGGAAGGAAGTGTTATACCACCATTCAGCCAGAGGCAACCATTTGACCCATTGTGTCTGTTTATCAGATACAAAGCAACGAAGATATCCTTCCAAACATTTGTTTACTATCTCAGTTTGCCCATCAGATTGAGGATGATAAGATGAGCTATGAGCTAACTGAGTACCAAGACAAGAAAATAATTCTGTCCAAAAATTTCCAGTGAAAATGGGATCTCTGTCACTTACAATAATCTTTGGGTTTCCATGTAGCTTTTGAATTGTTTCCATAAATGCAGTAGAAACTGTACTGGCTTTAAATGGATGTGATAATGCACAAAAGTGTGCATACTTGGTAAGTCTGTCAACTACCACCATGATGACACTCTTTCCCTCAGACTTGGGTAAACCTGTGATAAAATCCATTGAAACCTCCTCCCAACGTTGGCTTGGAATGGATAAAGGTTGTAATAGACCTGGTGTCTTAATTGTTTCAACTTTATTTTGTTGGCAAACCAAACATTCCGCCACAAACTTTTGAATATCTGATTTAAGGCCATCCCAAAAAAATTCCTTCTTAACCTGTGGTAAGTTTTTAAAAATCCTGAGTGCCCTCCTAAGGGAGAAGTGTGCAATTCCATAAGAATCTTTTGTTTTAGCTGGGAATTCTTACAGAGGTATAAGCGATCTTTGTACCATAACGAATCATTTTGCCAGCTAAATGTATCAGACGTACTGGAATCTTGTTGTAGCTTTCGAATAAGTGCCCACACTTCTTCATCATTCTTCCATTCCTCCCTTGCTTCGTTTATCCAATCTGGTTGGATAATAGAAATGGCACACAACAATGCTTCCACATCCTCATCCTTTCTTGAGAGTGCATCTGCCACCACATTTTGCTTCCTTTTTTTGTAGATGATTTCAAAGTCATAACCCAACATCTTTGTGACCCACTTTTGTTGCTCTTCAGAGGATAATCTTTGTTCTAAAAAGTATTTAAGGCTATCATGATCTGTTTTTACCTTGAAGTGTCTTCCCATTAGGTAGGGTCGCCATTTCTTAAGTGCATGGAGTATTGCCAACATTTCCTTCTCATAAATAGCTTTGCTTAAAAACTTTCCCTTGATTGGACGACTTTCAAAAGCAATGGGTCTTTCATCTTGCATTAGAACAGCACCAATTCCATTTCCTGAAGCATCACATTCCACAATAAAGGTTTTTGTGAAGTCCGGTGTAGCTAAGACCGGTGCTTGGCACATTGCCTCTTTAAGATGTTCAAAGGCCTTTGTTGTTTTCAGAGTCCATGAAAATGCATCTTTCTTCAATAATGTTGTTAGAGGTGCTGCTATTCTCCCATAATTCTTAACAAACTTGCGATAATACCCTGTCAACCCAAGAAATCCTCGCAGATGCTTTATGGATGTGGGGATTTTCCATTCCTTAATGGCTTTAATTTTGCTAGGGTCTACCTTAACTCCTTCATGAGATACAATATGACCCAAATATTCCACCTCTTGGACTCCAAAGAAACATTTGGATCTTTTTGCATATAATTGTTTCTCCTCCAATAGTTGTAGCACCCTGTCAACATGTTCAACATGATCCTTCCAAGACTTGCTGTAGATTAGTATATCATCAAAAAATACTAACACAAATTTTCTAAGGAATGGTTTGAAAATTGAATTCATCAAACCTTGAAATGTTGAAGGTGCATTGGTAAGGCCAAAAGGCATGACCAAAAATTCATAATGACCCTCATGAGTTCTAAATGCCATTTTCAGAATGTCTTCAATCTTCATTCTGATTTGATGATATCCCGAACGAAGATCCAACTTGGTGAAGTAAATTGATCCATGCAATTCATCCAGTAATTCATCAATGACAGGAATGGGGAACTTATCTTTAATAGTGAGCTTGTTGAGCTCCCTATAATCCAGACACATGCGCCATGATCCATCCTTCTTGTGCACCAATACTACTGGAGCAGAGAAAGAACTTTGACTTGGTTGAATTATACCAGCCTCTAGCATTTCTGCAACCATACGTTCAATTTCACTTTTTTGGACATAGGGATATCTGTACGGCCTGATGTTTGGAGGAACACTTCCTGGAATCAGATGAATAGCATGATCATGATCACGCATAGGTGGGAGACCTTTGGGAGTCTCAAATACCTTGGAATGATTGTCCAGGACTTTTTGGAGATCTGGAGAAATAGATGATTCCGATGTGGAAACATCTAGCGAACATAATTGTGCAATTACACCTCTTTGCTCCTTTTTTAGAAGCTTTGTCATACCATTAGAGCTGATTATCTTTCCTGGTTTCCCTGCAATACCCCTTAATTCAACTTCCTTTCCTTCCGTAGAAAATTTGATGAAAAGTTCTTGAAAATTAAAAGCTATTGTACCCAAGGATTGTAGCCATTGGACTCCTAGTACAACATCAGCACCTCCCATTGGAATGGAAAGCATTGGGCTAGTCAATACATATTCTCCCATGGATAGCTTGATATTATGGCACTTTCCAGAGCAATTTATTGTTCCTCCATTTGCAATCATCACTTGACACTCTGGTGCTGGATATAGGAAGCAATTCAATTCTTTTGCTACCCTACAATGAATAAAATTGTGGGTGCTTCCTGAATCAATCAACACTATTACCTTTTTCTTCTTGATTTGTCCTTCTATCTTGATGGTTTGAGGAGTGGTAATTCCCACCAATGCATTACAAGATATGGTCAGATTTATTTGTTCTTCATCTAGGCTTTGTTCCTGGAGTATATCTTCTTCTTTTGACCTTTCTTGCTCCTTTTCTTCTTCCTCTTCACAATCTATGTAGAATAATTTCTTCTCAGCACACTTATGACCTTTAGTGTATTTGCTATCACAACTGTAACAAAGCCCTTTTGCTCTTTTTTCTTCCAATTGTTGTGGTGTCAACCTTATAGGTTGTGGAAGACTAGGGGCAACAACACTTCCGTCTTTATAGTTGTGAGTGGTATGCTTCCTGGTTGCCATAATTTTGCTTTCCATTTTTCTTGCTAACCTGAATGCCTTCTCTAATGAATCAGGTTCCCAAAGGCGAACATCATGTTGGATATTATCCTTTAAATACCCTATGAACACATCAATCCTATGCTCCTCTGGAATATCTTTTACCCTTATGTTCAATTTTTGGAACTCCTCAATGTGCTCCATTATTGAACCCTTTTGTTTGAGACTTATCAATTGGCTAAAAAAAGTGTTGCTTTTTGTATCTTCATAATGTGCTATCAATTCTTCCGTAAAAATTGCCCAAGTGATAAATTTTTTACGAGAGCAAAGCCATTGATACCATACAAACTGATTTGGTTCCAAATATACAGTTGCCATACGTACCTTTTGTGTGTTTTGCACATTATTGAGATCGAAGAACTGCTCCATCTGTAATATCCATGTGGCGGGATCCTTGCCATCAAACTTCCTCATATCGATTTTTGGAATATGGTGGGTCTTCAATCCAACATTAGCGTCTATGGAATCATGATTAACATTACTTTTTTTCACATCATGAGTTTCCTTTACAACCTTTTCACCATTAGTAAGTATTTCTTATAGAAAATTTGTCAAATCTATATTCAAATCTGCCATGTCTGTCTTCAAATCTATCCTCAAATCTATCTTCAAATCATCCATCTTAGCTTCCATGCCCTTTATCTTAAATTCCACGCCATTTATCTTAGATTCCACGCCACTTATCTTAGCTTCTATTAGCTTTTGTGAGCGTGACATTTGTTGCACTTGTTCTTGTAATTTTGATATATCATGTAGCATTTCTTCCTCTTCTTCATGAGTCATGCTAGAGCTTTCAGTCTCCTTACTAGGTGTTTGCATTTTCTTTCCTCGGGGCATCAGTTACGATAATAATTCTTTACTATGCCCTTTGAATTCCGTTAAACCAAGCTTACACAAAAATTTAAAAAAAACTACACACCTTTTTTCACTTTATAGAAGCCTGATATTGAATCTGATGTATCTTTATAATTTCGGATCATCCAGTTCTGAAATTGCGTCATGTAGTAGCCTTCTACGTCCTCTTTCCAATGCCACAAGTCTGACCCAAATTGGATTCTCCAAGGAAGAGTTATATGAAATCTCCCACAGTGACTTGCTTTTAGACTAGTTCAGTAGAGCGGACTTGTACGACATGCCACGAGTCACTGTTTCAACCTTTGAATTTGAAACACGCATACAAGATACTACAGTCCATCCTATTTCTGTACTTTCTTACGAAATTTCAATCCGATCCCCAGAGAGAAAGTTATGATGATTTTCCCCAGGTCACCTGTTTTGAATGTAATTCAGGAGTCTGCAAAAAGACCAACTTCCTCAGATCATATCTCCGCAAATATCACATGAAAAGCTCTGAAATTCGGACCCAAGGTTCAGCGCGATTTATTCTCAAATGGATTTTTTTTGCGACTTATGAAACATCATGGAAAAAAAGTTATAGCGAAAATTCCACGATGACCTGTTTGGAGCAGCGAAACCCTAGAATCCAAAGCTCTGATACCAAATGTTATGAAACCAGCACAAGAAAAGATAGAAAAGATAGATCAATGCCTTAGAATTCAGCCTCTTCGAGGGGGCAACCTCCTTTACATTACATAAATGAACAATTCTTTGATGATACAAATGACAAAACCTCCTTTCTATATATAGGAGTCTAAGGAGTCACAATATAATCCAACCGACCTAACAATAATAATATAAAGCCACAAAAATAAAAATAGAGGGATTCTATGGGGCACAGAAATAACAACATGGGGGTAATAAGGGCACAACAATATAAATAAGGGGTATAACTACAATAGTAATGGGGTAATCACTAGTATTATAGGAACCCAACAAATCCCTTTTGTGCCATGTTCACAGGATGTTCACCATGTATGTTTTTGTGTCATACTAAGAGGTGTCTTTTGATTGAGAGTTCCAGTTGTGGAACATATCTTAGAGCCATTCCCTCATGAGGGAATTTGCCCTTATATTATCCCAACATCATCTCTTGTGTACATCATCATTATTGACAACACTTAATGCAACAGCCTACACTGTCTTGACACGGGGCCTGAAGAGGTAGTTCCTCCTCGACGAACTCCATTATCAACATCCTATTTTTATGTTGCTGATGATTGTCTTTTTCCTCTTCTTTTCCGCAAATAGATGTATTCATTAATTTTATTTTAAAAAATGCAATTTAACACATCACAAAAGTAAAATGTCTTGGAAGGGTCCTTCTTCATGCCCGGACCTGGATCATGCTTGATGGGATGTGAATTAGGTGGATACAGGTCATGGCATGTGAACCAAGAAATTACAATTCATAGATATGTTCCATGCTCAATTATCATATTTTGTCTAAGTTGTAATGGATCTTTTCCCTATTATGATATTTTTTCTCACGTTCCACACTCAATTATCAACTTTTCCCAATTCAATATGAATGTTTTTTCAATTATGAGTTTTTCTAATTATGAAAAGAAATATTTCATATGAAATTGTGACAAAATAATTACTCCCTTCTAAAATAATTATGAGAAATTACTCAATTATCTAATTTTAGCCTCATATCATCTAGTAAATTCCTTGCAAGGCCTATGGTGGAAAATATAATTATAACATATGCACGCTAATGTATAAGGTCATAAAAGGAATTGATGGCTAAAATAGATTAAGAAATTCATGGTGAGTAGAGTGGCATATGTAAACATTTATTAGATCAAATACCTAGAAGTACCTACAACTAGTCATCAACCAATTAGATATATAAATCGTCCTTGAGGTAGGCATACCCATTCTCAGTAAAAGAGAGAAAAATCGATGACCATTGGCAAAATATGTTGTGGTTCCATGTAATAATATGCAATACCATGGCCATTAGAAAGTACATGGGGGATCCATGTCATAAAAGAGATCATAGTGACGAGCAGATATAATGTGGATCTATGTCACAATATCTAGCACCAATGAGAGTTCCAATATAGTCTTCAAGGTTTTCAAATAGTAATGATATACCCCACCACAACTTGGGAGAGGTAGAAAAAATGAGTAATTTCCTCCTAGGCCCAATGTCTTTAATCCAAACCTATCAATGGTATGATTCTATAATATATGAATCTGAGAGGTAATGTCAAGCATAGAAGAAACTACTTTAGTACCATTTAATGAGGAAAACCATTAATGGACACAATGGGACCCACCAATGATAGAAATGGACCTCAGAATACCTAGTATAATCTATTAAGTGTGAATAGATGAGATGAATTTGAACACTCCTAGAATCAAGTGATAAGGGACCAATGAGTTAAACCCACTATTGATGATTAGGATAAATGATTATGAGATTGCATCTTATACATGTCTTCATTAATACAAAATGTTAATTTTTACACCAGACAAATACTCCATGGAGTTAAGTGCATCTGCATATGACAAAAAAGGGTGCTTTGACATGGATGCAGACTTGCTTGCAAGGAATGTGGTTTAATTTGAGACAGTAAAAACATGACTTTACTTTCATATTCCATTCTCCATCAATACCCGATGAATCAAAAGCCTCATAAATAACCACCCAATGTTGCCTCAAGTTGGGGTACTCTCCTATGACATCTTTCTCTTTAGGTACCACTATCATTTCTTAAACATATTTGGTTATTGTGCAACCACAAGTTCCCTGCCTTTATACATTGCAACTTTCCCATTGTTCATAACCTTGGAATCTATGCACAAACTACATGCAATGTTCATCTCATCGCTTTCAAGGAAATACTCAATTTCTTCTTGGTCACTGATCTTTTGGACTTGATCATAATAAAAAACATTTACATACTCGATCTTTCATATTTGCAAACTCAACACAAAACGTATTAGAAGAATCAAAATTTTCCACATGCACCTTCTGCAATGGTGCTTTATCTTCAACTCCACTTTTCTAGAAATTAGCCCCTTCCTAATTTCTTCTAGCATGCACCCAACCACATGCCCTCTTTACTCATAATTGGCTTTCTCCACAACAATCTGGGAACACTCTTTCTAGATATTATTACATGCATCCTGGTGGCTAAAGGTGGAGACAAAGGAAGATCTAGCAGGGATCTTAACTACAATAATTTGGGTGGCAGGTGGCCAAAGTTGGAGACAAAGGAAGATCTAGCAGGGATCTTAACTACAATAATTTGGATGGCATCAAGGCAGCATGTTGCTTTGAATTTTGGACAATACCCATATGGAGGGTATGTACCCAACAAACCCTATACTATGAGAAAGTTCATCCCCAATGAAACAGATCGAGAGTATAAAATCTTTCTTTCAAATCCTCAAAATTTCTTCCTATCATCAATGCCAACTCAGCTCCAAGCCACCAAAACCATGGTTGTCATGGACACTCTTTCAATGCATTCACCAAATGAAGAGTACTTGGGAGAGAGAGATGAGACTAAGTGGACTAATCATGGAAGAGCATTGAAGGTATTTTAAAGGATTTTTGCAAAGTTTTTCTCACAGAAATTCTGTATATAAGTAAAATTGCATAAAAAAAATCTTCTATCGTCTATGCTATTCATTCCTTCCTACCTTACGACGTTTACTTAGCAACATATAGTGCAATTGCTAATTGCTAGTTTCAATATCAATAACATGAGATTTATTATGAAGTAAATGTTTTGATAGTCGTTAGTAATTAATACCTATTAGTATTTACCAATCATTTACATTATATGACTACCCTAATAAATAACATTTTTTTTTTTTGAACTCTTTTTTTATATAATTTCTTTTATAAAAATAATAAAAAGAAAAAATACTCTTTCCGATTCCCATCATTTCCCTGCTCAAAAGTTTGGTGTTCTTAACACCCTCGCTACTCGTGCCCTTAGGATCTCTGATTGTGAGAGCTTTGATAAGGAGAGATCCCATCTCCTTAATGTCTTTGTGGAGAATGGATATAGTAGACGCCTGGGTCAGAAGGCTTTCCATAAAGCCTCTAAAAATGTGTTAATTAAGAAAGAGCCAAAAGAGCGTCATCCAGGTGTCCATCTTCCCTATGTTCGAGGAACCACAGACAAGATTGCTCGGATCCTTAAAAGGTATGATATTCCCTCAACCTTTAGGCCCCTCAACACCATTCACAAATCCATCCGATCGGTGAAAGATCCCATTAACCCTAAAGACATGAAGGGTGTCTATTTGATCCCTTGTTCTTGTGGGACCCCATATATTGGGGAAACAGGGCGCTCCATCCGTCAAAGGATCTGCGAACATGTGGCCGACCTAAGACATGGGAGATCCAAGTCTTCAGCATTAGCTGAGCATGTGGAAAAGACCAAGCATCGGGTATGTATTGAGGAGGCCAAGGTTGTTGCCAAAGTTGCTTAGTTCCACCATCGTAAATTGAGGGAAGCTATTGAGATTGAAAAGAAGCCGAGCAATCTCAATAGAGATGATGGCTAGAAAATCAGTAGGTGCTGGATTCTAGCACTCTCTTCTTAGTCGGTTTTTATGCCCTCTCCTTCTTTTTTTTTTCATCCTAATTTTATAATTTTAGTTAGAATATATATATATATATATATATATATATATATATATATATATATATATGCAAGATTAACAATATTTAATAAATAATTTAATTAAATAAAGAAATTGCCTTTTTTAAACTAACCTCTGAATTATTCTATTTATTTATATATTATTTTATCCTAACTTTATAATTTTTATTATAATATATATAAATTATATATATATTTGATTATTAATAAATAAACTATTAAATTACTTTTTTAAACTAACCATTATAAATTATTATTAAATTAACAAATGAAAATTCTCAACATATATATATATATATATATATATATATATAGATATAGATATAATTATTAAATAATTTAAGTAAATAAATAAATTATCTTTTTAATCTAACCATTAAAATTATTTTATCCTAACTTTAATCTTAATAACCTAATATTATAACTTTAATTAGAAAACATATATATATAATAAATAAATAATTTAAATAAAAATAAATTACTTCTTTAACCAACCATTAAAATTATTTTATATATTTTTAACTAATTTCCATAAATAATAATAATTAAAAATAAACTAACCATTAAAATACTCGTCACTTAACAACCTAATATTATGATTTCAATTTATATATATATAGATATATATATAATTATGAATTAATTTAAATAAATAAATAAATTATTATTATTATTATTATTATTATTTATTTATTTATTATTATTTTTTTTAACTAACCATTGAAATTATTTACTTATTAATCCTAACTTTTATCTTATTAACCTAATATTATAACTTTAATTAATATATATATATATATATATATATATATATATATATATATATATATATATATATATATATATATATATAATTTAAATAAATAATTAAATTTCTTTTTAAACCAACCATTAATATTAATTTATTTATGTATTTTTACCTAATTTAACTTATTTCCATAAATAATATTAAGATAAATAATAATAAAAATAATAATATTAAATTAATAAATAATAATTAGACCTGGGTCCTAAGGTCAAAATTAGTCGTTAGTCAATTTAGCCATTGGAGACTCTGCTCAGACTATTTATCATGCTAAGCTGGATCTGTTTCTTCAACTTGTCCTGACAATGAACCACACTAGTTGGTTTGAAACGCGTCGACAAATGTCTGTCTACATGTGATTTACGCCGAAGTTATTCTTTCAACTATTATGAATCACAGAAGCCTCAATTCAACTAATAAAAGCATATAAAAGCGGGAAAGAGCCATAAAACATGGGGAAGCTTTTTCCTAAGCACAAAAGCATCTAAAAAGTGGAAAAGGCCATTTTTATATGAGGAAATATTATCCACCCAAAAGATTCTTCCCAAATTGAACTAATGAAGAATTTGAGAACTCTTCATAGCCTTCACTTTCCTATATATTGGAGGTTTGGCCATTCAAAAAATGATGGGAATTCTTGTATTGCTGAGATCTATGAGAGAGTTTTGGAGCTAGGAGTTGGGGGAGGTGTTGTTGCAACTATATCTGATTGTTGTAACTTTCCTCCAACTCCTTTATTAATATAGATCAGTTGTTCTTCCCTCCATATGTTTCTATTCATTCTTTACTTATTCTATTTAACTAATGAATGTATGGGGTTTTGGTTTATATTTATTTATTCAATCATATTTATATGTTTCTGATAGTTTTGATTATCAAGATATTATGTTGTGAAGGTTGCTTTATTCTCTCTCTTATGTGTAGGACCAAGCTTTGGAGCTAGCTAGGAGCACTTCCTAGCTATACTAAAAACTCCAAGAAGACCTGCATGCGAGGACTCACAAGAATTCCTTCTCTTTTTCTTTTCTATACTCTATATCTTGATCTACTAAGAATCCTGAGCCTTAGAACAACCTTTCTCTTAATTGGTTTGTCCTAGGTTTTAGGGATAAATTGAGAGGGTTTTATGTTCATCTAACCATGCATTAAATCCTAAAGCAAAATGATATTTAGAAACTTTAATATATTTCACTATGTAAATGAAATTAGTAAAATGAACCCATAGAGGGTGGAAATAAAATGAAAACTCTAAACAAGAAGCCAAAAGTGGATTTAACCATGGATACAAAATTGGGAGTAGAATTGGATGTTAAACTAGCCGTCAAAACAAGATGCAAACAATAACACAAAAAGGGTTTTAAAGTAAAATTAAAAAAGGGTGTAACAACAGACACAAAGAAGGGAATAAAATAGGGCATATGAAAGGGTACCAAATTGGGTGCAAACAAGGAAGCAAAAATGGACACCAAAATGAGGATGCAAAGAATGATGTAAAATTAGGATGTAAAAAGGATCTAAGAAAAGACACAAAACAAGATGAAAAATGAGACTAAAAAATGGTGAAACAAAGGATGTCAAAAATGATGCATAACTAGATGAAAATTCAAACTAAAATCTAGGTGAAAAATGAGATGCAAATGTGGACACAAACTGTGGTAGGAAAAAGAAAATTTGGATGCCAAAAAAGATGCAAAATTAGATACCAAAATGGATGAAAATGTGAACATAAAAAATGGTGCAAAATTGGACACAAAAGAAGAAAAATGGTGCAAAAATGGGCATAAAAATTGCTCAAATTTCGATGCAAATTGAGATGCAACATTGGATGTAAAAATAAGTAGAAAATTAGAAGCAAAAAATGGCATAAGACCAGATGCAAAAATTGGCACAAACTGGATGTAAAAAAAGGCACTAAATCAGATGCCAAAGATGGTGTAAAATTCGATGTAAATTACGACACAAAACTAGAAGCAAAGAATGCCACAAAAGTGGAAAGAAAAAAATTATGCAAAAATAGATGCAAAAAATGGAAAAAAACTAGAAGCAAAACATGTTGTAAAAGCAAATGAAAATCTTGGTGCAAAATGTGATGCAAAAAATGATGGAAAATTTGGCTTAAAAAAGATGCACAATTTGGTGCAAAAAAGGACGCTTTAAAAATTGTACAATAGAGCTAGATTTAGCACCAGGCTGCTCATCAAAATTGATAAAAATGAACTAAAATTTGGTGCTAAATCTGGTGCAAATTACCTATTTTGTTGTAGTGACAAGTCTCTTTGTGATCCTTCTTTGCTCTTGGACCGTTCTTCTTGCTGACCTACAGATGGAAATTTTGTGAAAATGGAGAGGATGCTCTCTTTGTTTTTCTTTTTTACAATAATGAAATGGGATGGATGAATGATGAATAGATAGTGAATATGAAGTGAATCGAGGGCTTGGAGTGATGTGGTGACCTTGGCCTTTGCAAAAATTTGTTCTTTTAACTATTGTCCTCATTCCTTAAAATCATCACCCTTCATAGTTTGACTTGTCACCATTGCATGAGCGAAGGAGTGAGTTGCAATTAAATAACTGAAGGTGGCTGAGACTACTGACCAATCCTTAGCTTATAAAACCTCATCTCTCATGCATTGACAACAAATTTCTAACTATAATATGCTCAAGAGAAGAGGTCTAGAATATTGCATACTTGTACCTACTTGATCATTGTTGGAGAGACATGCATGCTGCTGCTGAGTTGATGTTGATGTGCAGGTGTCGGATGGTGATGCTAATGATCCTGATGCTGCTGCTAAGATATGGAGGATCTTCTTTAACCTTTGGATCACATTTCAAACTGCTCACTTCCAATCCCATAGGTGTTGTTTTGTATCTTGTAGGTTTACCAGACAACAAATTATTTTCTCCATATCTCTGAAACGGTAAACCGGATTGATCTGAAACTTTTTGAGCATGTTGACATCATCATTATGCACGTCCCCATAGAAAATGTTTGGTCAATTAATGCATGATCTCAAGAAAACCTAAAAATGGTTGAAGGTGATGGAGGTTGATTTCTTGGAAACCGTGCGGTGGAATTTGCTGAAATTTCTTGGGTGTTACCATCATCCATATGCATCTACCCGTGAAACATATTTTTAAATGTATGCATGGATATTGAAAAAATGAAAAAATGGTTAAAGGTGATGGAGGGAAATTTCTTCGAAACCATGCACTAGAATTTTCTAAAATTGCTTGAGCATGTTACCATCATCCATATGCATCTTCCACTAAAACAGCTTGGAAAATAGATGCATGGTTTTCACGTTATGAAAAAATAAAATTTCTTCTCTATGTATTTTTGTATCTTGTATTATAACAAAGCATCCTGTAGGTTTTTAGGACATCAAGAAAAATGAGTGGTAGAAGCTTGAAAATGATGGGTGGATGGTGAAAATAGATGAGGGTGATGGATTGGCATGAACTTGGCCTTGTTGGAGCATTTGAGTGAAGTAGGAGAAAGTCAAAATTTGACTTCTTTTGAGTAGGCTTGACCAATTTTCCTTTTGGTACCAACTTATTCTTGTTGCTTGAAGATGTTGGAGAGTACAACATGCATGGATCAAGCATTCTTTTATTTTTTCTCTCTCTCTTTTTCTTCTAGGCCTACTAGCCGCCTTAATGAGCTTTTCAACTAGTAGATCTACCTAGGAGCCTAAAAGGAGGTTTGACCTAGGATCTTTTTTCTTTTTATTTTTTCCAACCCATTGATTGCCTCATGGAGGTTTTCAGTGAATGAGCCAATATGAGCTGCCTCCAAGGAGGTTTTTACCTTAGATTTTAATTTTTTCTCTTATTTTTCAATTTTTTTTTTTCCTTTTTTTCTTCTACCCTATCCTACTTGAAAAACAAAATCTCTTCCAAGTATAAGAATACTTCCAATGGAGCCATGTGCACATCAAGATGATAGAAAAAATGATGTGGAGGCTTGAAATGTATGCTTTGATATGTACCTCAACTTCAGAGGCCAAATGATTTGACTTTAAAAGGATCAAGCATAGTTGAGGAAGAGAGTGATGTTGCAACTTAGTGACTGTCTAGAACCATATTTCAATATAGATGTGATGTCCTTGGTCCTTTTGCTGATCTAGATCATTTTTCATGTCTTCTTCTACCATGACCTTCAAGTCGTCCTCTTTTTGCTGATTGATCTCTTGAATACATGGGGCATTTGATGGTAACCATGAGGGAGCTTTCTAACTCTCCGATCTTGTTGTCTACTCTTCAATAAGTGCAACCCACAGTTCTTTGATCTTCTCTTTTGAATCTTCTACTTCTGCATGTGCTCCTTCAATGATATCAATATAATCTCGTTTTCGAAATACTCTTCCTGAGCTATGGTGAATACCATTGAGCTCAAGAGGAGTTGTTTGGAAGTGTTGTACCTCAGCATTCTAAGTGGGTTGAGATACTTCAATGTGTGGGTTTGGAAATGGTGGTACAGGTAGTTGAATGGGAGTGTATATTTGAGATTGATGTGGATGGAGTTGTGGTTGTGGTGGAGGTGAATGGTAAGGATAACATGGAGTTTGTTATGAAGGACGTTGAGGAAAATAATGAGGATATTGTGGATGGCTCCCATAAGTTTTTTGCCAACCTTGTTGCGAAGATTGGTTTTGGGGTTGAGATGGCCAATGTTGCCAAGGAAATGGTGTGTTCCAATTAATTCAAGGTGGATGTGCATAAGTTTGAAATTTTGAATTAACATCTTGCATCATATCAAGCTGAATACGCTACCATGGTTCTCTTGGAGCTACACAACATTACTGCACTAGAAATTGACTTGCTCTGTTGTCCTCTTCCTGAACTTCCTTCAACCTTAGTAATGAGGAGCAACATTTAACATCACGTGATTTTGCCTTGACAACACAAACATCCTCTTTTATCTCATTTTGTATTCTTAACATGTCTACTTGTTTGGTTATATTGCTAAGAATTTATGTTTTAAAGTCATCAAACAAATTTCCAATTTTAGCTTGACTTACCAATCTTGATGTTGATTTACCTACCCTTTATTTTCCTCTTGATATGTGGTTGCATGTTTCACAAATTTCCTCAAATGATAATTGATATACATCACCTCTACTCATGAGATTAAGGAGATCAATCCATTCATCCCTAATTGTTCTAAGAGGGTTTTTAGTGTGTCATATCCTAAATGGTGTAGCTTTTCCCTCTTAACATTATACATTAACCTCTCTATTAGATCCTCTAGACTCACATCTTCTCTTTGATTCATTCTAAAGACTTCTTCTTTAAGATCATGAGCTTTATATTTTTCTAGGAATATCTTTTGCATATTGTTCCATAATCTTATTGAATTAGTCCCTAAACTCATGAACCATTTAAGAGCTCTATCCTTGAAAGTTGATGGAAGCAATCTTAGTTTTTGAGTTTTTCATAAGTAACCATAAGATCTACGAACAATCTAAAATTCAAAGAGAAATGTTTCCGAATCCTCTAACCTTAGACCATGAAATTTTGGAAGAAAAGAGGGAGGGATTTTCTTCATGTGCACACTACCATCAGTATCTTGAATGGGAAATCCAAGAGGATCTTCCTCATTTTCATCATCTCCATCCATTTCTTCTACATTCTTTGTCATCTTCTTCTTCTACCTACAAAAGGGAATGGTGATGTGGCTCTTACTGCACCATGTGATCAATTGGGGGGGTGGGTTGGTGTTGGATATTTTTTATTGTTCTTATGATTGAACGAAAGCACTAATGCAATGCACTTTTCTATTTTTGAAATGAAATATGCCTAATGCAATTTTTTTCTGCAAAAATTAAAAAGAAATGAATCAACTAGGGAAGAAACCAATGCATACTTTGACACCTCCCCAGCAATGGTGACAAAAAGTGATGAGCCTTGGTATTGCAACAAGAATGCTACAACTCCTAAGGCTACCGACTTTAATTATCAACTCGGGGTCCGTACAAACTTAAGAGGTGTCGACACTATATGTGCAGCATACAATGTGTCCTTCCTTTGCTGTCATGATGTAATGGAGTGCATGTACTGAAGTCAAATCCTAAACTAATTGCAGAAAATGAAATTTTCAAAATGGAACCTTCACCTATTGCAAGAAAGAAAGTACAAGGAAAGAAACGAAAATTCAATGCTAAATCACACTGTTTCCTAAAGAACTGCCAAGAGACTATGCTTTGCAATAATGCTAAGTTATCGTGAACCAAATTCTACTATCTAAGCATGGAAGAAAGAAGCATCAAACGTCATTAATGTGCAAGAAGAGGGACTAAAATAAATATGTTTTTTCGTCTTTTTGTCTTTTCATGCAAAATCAAGTATGCAAACTAATTTCCTTTGGTGATGTGGTAGGTAAATTAAGGATGTTGGAGGTTGGATGGAAGGTTTAGGAGATGGTTGGATTGTGTGAGAGACCCTTGGGAGGATTTTGGTGACTTCCTAGATGTTTTCTCTCAATTCGGCCTCAAAACAGGCCATTTCAAGAAAACCTACAAGTTGTACTAGAAACATACAGGAACCCGTAAAAACCTACATGATACAGCCGAGAGAAAAATGGAAGGTTTTGGATGTGATGTAAGGCTTAGGGAAGGTAGTATATGGGTGGAATGGAGTGATAAAATTCCTAGGATCACTCAGAACTCAAAACCAAAGTTGGGAGATTAATGGATTTGCCCAAAAAACATGGAGAAGTTTCTTACAGGATGTATAGATTCACTATAATTCATCCAATGACCAAGAAAATAAAATCCAAATAGGATGAGTTTTTTTTTTTTAATAAATAGGATGTCTTAGGTTCCCATTCCAAGTGGAATCAATAAAAAATACCTCTGTTAACCCATTCGAAAAAAAAGAAGAAGACATTATTAGTCAAAACTCTAGAAATTCGAGAACTAGTGAGCTAGTAGATCTAAAAAATGCCTCACCAAATCAAGTGCAAATGCAGTGGGGAAATTTTTTTTATGAAGTAGATTGCTTTTGTGATATAATGAATGTGGAATGAACTCACTTTAATTTTTTTTGCATGCTCTAAAAATAGCATAAATTTATTGTTCTTTTCTAAAAAGGAGGTCCAACAATCTAGATTTGAGAATAAGAAGACTAATCCAAGAAACTCAATGACTATTATGAACTTCCAAAGATTTTCCAAGGATGAAATAATTCTTGTGATATTGCAAAACAACTTACATCAACCATTTAACTTGATCCTAGAATAAGAAATCATTAATACTAAATGCCGAGATAGAAAGAAATAAAAATTAGAGATGCATGTGAATAAGGAGTGAAAAGGAGAGAAAATCATACAAAAGGGCTCTGAGGTTCCTGGGATGGTGAAGCCCAAGGAAGCTCAGAGACCTATGGAGGTGAACAAGATTTAGAAGCTGATCAGGACACTAATATTCATTATTTTCATCAATAGTATTACATCCCTGCAAGAAAATACAATGGAGCTGCAAAAATACAAGCTCTTTCCACAATAACACTAATTAAAATCTCCCCCTAGAGGAAAATTTAACTTGGTACTTATATAAAATTATTAGGAATCATTCCCCATGAATGGAGGATGCTTTCCCCACCAAAATCCCTTGATTAGTGGATATAGTCCCCAATACTAGGAATTTGCATTAAATGGTAGGGAACACATTCCTACATTTTCTCAATCATTCCCCAGAGGAAAACTCAAGTTGGTACTTATAAAAAATGATTAATAGTCATTCGCCATGAATGAAGGAAGCTTTCCCCACCGAAATCCCTTGATTAGTGGATCTACTCCCTTGATTAGTGGAACACATTCCTCAAAAAATAAATAATATTAGGCACACATATTCAATTATTCATAAACATTCCTAATGAATATATTAAAGTTAAAAATAAATTATTTAATTAAAAAAGAGAGGCTTAATGTGCTGAAGGATGGTCATAGGCCTCAATTTGTGTTTTAATTTAGAGGCATGGGACTTAATTTATTTCTAATGTAGAGGCCCATCACACACATGAGTTGATTGTGTTAAAGTTGTCACTGAAGGAAATGTTGGACATGGGGTACACTAGGCCAAGTGTATCACCTTGGGGTACACCATTGTTGTTTGTGAGGAATAAAAATGGTACCCTCAGATTATGCATTGATTACAGGCAGTTGAAAAAAGTGGCTATCAAGAATAGGTACCTTTTGGCAAGGATTTATGACTTGTAGATTCAATTGAAGGGAGAAACAATGTTCTCAAAGATTGACATGAGATCTGGACACCATCACATATGCATCAAAGAGGAGGACATTTACATGACTGTGTTCACGACTAGGTATCGGAATTATGAGTTTGTTGTTGTTCCATTTGGATTAATGAATTCTCCGTTAACATTCATGTGTTTTATGAATAACGTGTTGCATCCATATTTGGATAAGTTTGCTATTCCCTTCATTGATGATATACTAGTGTACTCTAAGAATGAGGAACAACATGCTGATCATTTAGTAGCATTTTTGAGGTTGTTGAGGGAGCATTAGTTGTATGCTAAGCTCAACAAATGCAACTTATTTCAGATTCAGGTACCCTACATGGGACATGTTGTCTCCAAGGAAGGTATTGCAGTAGATCGAGAGAAGATAAGGGACATCATGGAGTGGGTAGGTCCTAAGAGTGTGGATGAGGTGAGATCTTTCATGGGTCTCGCATGTTATTCTATGATAATCATCATTAATTTCTTTTAGATTGCTTACCACATGACATCATTGCAGAGGAAAGTTCAGAAGTTTGAATGGACTGAAGAGTGTGAGACTAGCTTTGAGCATCTTATGAATTTGTTGACACATGCACTAGTGTTATACATTGCAGATCTAGAAAAAGAGTTTGTGTTATGAAAATGTGATTGAAAGAGAGGGCTTGGTGGAGTCCTTATGTAAGATAGAATGGTGGTATGTTATGAGTCCCAGAAAATAAATAAGCACGAGTAAAACTATCTCATCCATGATCTCGAGTTGGAAGAAATTATACATGCAGTGAAGATGTCGAGACACTATCTTCTTGACTGGTAGTTTGTGCTTATGAGTGATTACATTGGGTTGAGGTATTTGTTTGACTAGTTGAATCTAAATGTCAGGGAGGCTAGATGGTTAGCCATGATCAACGATTTTGACTTCGTGATAAGATAAATCAAAGGCAAGGAGAACTGAGTGGAAAATTCTCTTAGCAGGCAGATACAAGTGCATCACTTGGTAGCTATGAGTTCTCATGGGACAGATTTACAGGGTAGGATCTCATGGGTAAGACAACAAGATGTTAGATATATTGAGATTGTGCATAGGTTACAATAGGGTGATAGTATAGGTAAATGTACAGGTCATGGTACAGGTGTAGGTTAAGGTACATGTAGTGGTACATACACAAGTGGAAGTACAGGTACAGGAACATGTATAAGTACAGGTGCAGGTGTAGAGAAATTGGGTTATTGTCTTACAACAGATGGATTGGTCAAGTTTCAAGAGAGGATATATGTGCCAGATAGTAGTGAGCTCGAGAAGGTGATATTGAGGGATTTTCATGCAAAAACGATATTTAGGTCACCTGCCAAAACAACTCATAATAGTGAAGAGATATTAGTATTCACTGAGTCTAAAGAGGGATGTAGCAAAGTTTGTGGTGAGATGTTTCAATTGTCAGTGAGTGAAGGCAGAGTGCAAACATCCAGGTAGACTACTGCAACTGATTGCAATTCCATAATCGAAATGGGAGGTCATTTCCATGGATTTCATCACAGGGTTGCAAAAGACAGTGAAGAAGCATGTTTCCATCATAGTCATTGTGGATAGGTTAACAAAGGTTGCACACTTTGTCCCGGTAAACTCTACATTCTCATCTAGTGATGTGGCATAGGTATTCATTCGAGATGGGGTTAGACTACATGGTGTTCCAAAGAATATTGTATGAGACAAGGATACAAAGTTCACTTCCATGTTTTGGAAGGAGTTATTTGCAGGTTTGGGCATGGAGTTGGCCTTCAGCACAAATTATCATCCGCAGATGGATGGATAGATAGAGAGGCTCAACAAGATATTAGAGGACATGTTGAGGATGTATGTGATGCTTCAACAATGGAAATTGGAAGGTCATCTCCATTTGGTTCAGTTTGCATACCAAAATGGTTATCAGGAGTCACTGAAGATGAGTCCCATTGAGGCATTATATAACGAGAGTCGTAACACTCCCATTAGTTGGAGTGATCCAGTTAGTAGGGTATTGATTGGAATAGATATGTTGAAAGACATAGAATAGGAAATTTAGGTGATAAAAAAGAATCTAAAGGCAACACAGGATAGGTAGAAGAGTTATGCATACAGGAACAGGTTGTTCAAGGATTTCTATGTTCGGGAACAGGTGTACTTGTGCATAAGACCATAGAATAGCTCCTAGCAGATTGGCTCATGTGCCAAGCTGGCACCATGATTTTGTGGATCCTTCAGTATTATTGAGCAGATTTTCCTAGTACACTATTGACTTCCACTGCCTATGCCAGTGAAATTCCACACTGTTTTCAATGTCTCATTCCTTAAGAAGTATGTTAAAAATGTTGATCATGTAATTGACTGATCTATATTGTAGGTTGAACCAGATGGAGAATTCCAGCTCAAGCCTCAATGTATATTCTAGAAAAAGGTGCTTATGCTCTAGAACCAAGCAGTAGAGCAAGTTAAAGTGAAATGGAAACACTTTGGGCTCGATGAAGCTACATGGGAGATGGTAGATTAGATGCGAGCTATGTATCCTTCCCTGTTTGTTGGTTCAGGTAAAGCACCTTCACATGGTGGTTTGGTATTTTCTTATGGTGGTTTGGTATTTGCTTATGGTGGTCCAGTATTTACTTATGGTGGCTTGGTATTTGCTTTATGGTTTTTTGGTATATACTTTATGATGGTCTGGTATTTACTTTATGGTGGTTGTTATATTCTTTATGATGGTTTGATATATGCTATATGATGTTTTGATATATACTTATATGTGATGTTTAGTATATGTTTTGATATACACTTTGGTATATGATTTGGTGTATGTTTTGGTATGTATATTTTGATGACGTTGGTATATGTACACTTGTGTATGGATGTAAATATCGTAATGAAATGTGTTATAAATATCTACTATGTGGTATGGGTGTCACGTTATTATACTATCATGTGGTAATGTTATCATGATGTTGTGATGTTATATGAGTTAGCACTTAGCAGGATGATCATTGTAAATTTTGTAATGAGTTTTATTATAAAGATCCACTATGTGGTATGTTTCCCTAGTGTCATGATGTTATGTCTTGAGTAGATATTTCATTATAAATACTACATTCAACTGTGTTATAAAGCTCCATGTGTACTATGTCTTCTTTCAACAGGTTGCTGAGTTATATGTGTGATTGAACAACAAGGATGGTGTCCCCCAAGGGGGAGGATTCTGTAACCTCCTTGGTGAAAATTCCATGTGATAAATGTTAAAAACAATAACCACAGATGACTGGGACACTTATTCGAAACTGAATGTTGGGCGATCCATCTTAGGGGGTGTTAATTTGGTTGTTTATGGCTAAGGAAATTGGCAAAGGAAATGACTAAGGCATTAAGGAATTTTGGCACATTTTTTATGGAAATAATGGAAATTAGGAGAAAAAGGAGGTGAAAGGTCACAGGTTGCATGTGAGGAGGAAAATGAAGAAAAATAATGGAAAATGAAGAACATATAAGATTCATTCACAAAAAGGCTTTTGATGATCAATTGGTAACCTTTTGTCGGTTCAATGTTGGAGCGCTCTCTCATTATTCTCTCTCTCTCTCTCATACACTTGGATACATAGAGTTTTCTTGGAGAACTCTTAGAGAGTGTGACATGCTTAGACTATTGGAGAAAGAAGGCAAAGAAAGAGAAGGAAAGTGCATCGGCGACTAGATCAAATTTTATTGTAGGTACTGAGTTACATGTATGATTTCTTCACTAGTTTGGACATGCATGACATAGGCATGTGGATTTTTTGTCATGATCTGTCATTAGCATAGAGGATTGCCTAGATTGACAATGGGTTTCCTAGCCTTTCCATTTACTAGATATCCATGGTGATTGTGGGTTTTCTTTCATGATTTGTTTTTGGTTGGTTCTCGTGATTTCTTAGATTTGGTTGAGTTACTAGTTCATGGAAGCCCTAGTTGGAGAAACACTTTTGAAGCCCTGTAAGATCTTGGGTTGAGTTACTACTCTTGGAAGCATTGGTTGGACAAATTCTCTGGAAGCCCTCAGTGGGTTGAGTTACTAGTCTGGGAAGCCCTGGTTGGACAAACACTCTAGAATCCTGATGACAGTTATCGGTTAGTTACTAGCCCTAGAAGCCTCGGTTGGAATAAATGCTTTAGAAGCCCTGGAAGGCTTGGATGGAGACCAATCTGATGATGGTTTTGTGATGTTTGACCATGAGGTGGAATCATTTTTTGTTGGGTTGAGGTGGAAGGCCTCTAGAAGACGTAGATGAGTTTTGATTGATGTGTTCTATGAGATCCCATATTCATGCTTGGAATATGGCATGAGGATGAATGAATCTAGAGAGATTTGGCTCAAACATTCTACGGTTGGGTTGAAAATGGTAGTCCCATCTCTGGTTGGTTAATTGCATTCATTAATGAGAAATTCTTTCCCTTGATTTCCATTTCTAAAGGTATTGATATATTTATGGATTTGATGTTTGTCATGTTTATTGTATTTATGTCCATATTATGTTGCTTTTATTCATATTGTATCACAACAATTATCTATGGATTTCAACATTTTTTTACTTGTATGTGAATGGATAATGTGTCCATGACCTAATAGATGCTAATGAAGAAAATGACATGAGGGAACAATGGTTCATATTTATTCTCAGATAAGTATGAGGTCCTTACACTTCACTCTGTTACTTACACCTGTAGATTCCATGTCGATCATATGTTTGATCAAATGCCTGTCATGGCTAGTAGGGATCCAGTCAAGGTCTTCAACAAGTATTTTATTTAGCGCTTTCATTTCCAAGTTACTTTACTTACATGAAGAGATTGATCAGTTCTGGGAAGTTTCCTAGGCTCTAGGCCTGAAAAGGTGGCTCAAATACTAGGATCATTGGCACAACACTAGTAATTTTGGTCCACAGTCGCTGGCAGGCAGTTTTGTGAGAGCGAAATTAGGTTGTTGATTGCTCCCTTGCCCATAACATGAGAAAGATTATAGCCCAAGAGACCTAAAACAATAGTGGGTCCCAGGAATAAGCTGTCTAAGTGGTTGACTTGTCTTTCCAGGGTTTTATTGATGATTTTGGATGTATGTTTGGTGTGTTTCCATCGGTTCCACTTCCTTAATGTGACTTATTATGTTGAGTCATATCATAGTGGCCTCTCATCGCATGTTTACCCTGGATGGTTGATTTCTTCGGTAGATGTGGGAGGAGGGTGTTACATATCTGGTACTGGTTCGTGTGCACTATGGCACATGGAACAAACTTGTAGGAGGAAGAGTGTAATGGAGGCCAACCGTAACGAGGAGAAAGGAATGACTAAGGCACAGGGAAGTAATAGCGGACTAAACATTATTGACTCCAAGCCATCCGATAGGTAGGTAAATACCAATATAACCTTACGTATTAAGGCCACCACCTAGGGGTACATAAAAATAGTAAGGTAGTGAGAAGGGTTCATGATCGATGTAACCAAGTGGAAAATCGAGCAAGGCAGTGTAGTGTTTCAGTCCAATAAATATGTGATACCATTAACCATTTGATATAGAAAATTACAACGTATATAGTGTATAGGTTGTGATTTTATTTCCCCAAGAGGTGATACACACCAAGCAAATCACTAAGTACAAGGCTAGAATTTAAATATATTTGAGCCATGTCTACCACCAAATATAAAGCTAAGGAGAAGGAGAAATATAAATACTTCATGCTATGATTAATGACATGGTGAAATATACAAATAAAATATTAAGTAATACAATGGGTAATACTCTGTGATAGCGTTGTAGTTACGAAGTACCATACATGTGTTAACAAACTATTTTTTTTTTAGGTGTAGATGGGTATTTGACATTTCTGCTTACAAACAATTGATTACACATTGCCTTTGTCCAGAAATCATAAAGGAAATCATGGTAACCATTGCTTGGCCCTAGAAACTAAGTTAACTTCTCTACATGGATCAAAATCAGACAATCAATTAGATTTAGAGACCATAGGAAAGAACAGCAATAATAACAACAACAACAGTAACAAAAAAAACAAAAGCAAGTTAGGTGGACACCAGTGTAGTCAAGCTAATCTTCCCAAGGAATCAAAATGGGTTGAACAACTACTAAAACTTTGTGCAGTAGTTATATCCATGGAAAATTCCAGGGGCTAATATTCGCAAGTGGGCTAATTTTCAATGCTTTTTCTAAAAAAATATTTTCTAATATCCATTTTTCTTACAAATGATTCGCCCAAATTTTGTAGTATAAAACTATTTTACCTTAAAAATCACCAAAATTTTATATAGAGACTATATAAAACTATTAGAAATTTGAAAAATTGTACAACAATATCATCAACAATTTTACACATTTCTTATTATTGACCAGTGAGATTCACCAAGGTTTCTAAACTTTAAGATAAGTATCCATCCTTAAGAGTTTTCCTACTTATAGCCAATAATAACGTTGTTCACATTCAACATATCATATGGGTACTCCATGACCTTACATCAATCTTGTGTGATGCGAACCATAGGCTTACAAAAGATGAGCTGAGAGATTTCACTGCCAAGATCATGCAGCCTGCCACATCTCTTCCTTGCTCATAATTCCTCTTTACAAATCCAAAGTTGTTTCACGAGGCTCTCATCAAGTTTCATGAGTTAATTCCATGGTATAAGTTGTTGTACACCATAGCAAATAAATATTTTCTTCAAGCGTTTGGATATCAGACCAATAAATCTCTTCATGTAATAGACATTGGTGTTTCTCATGGAATACAATGGTTGAAGTTCATGGAGGCATTGACCAAAAGGCCAGTTAAGACTTGAATATGTCATGTGGTTGAGATATAATTTTATGTGTCGAGGTTTTATTAAGAACCATCCTTATGTGACAATGACCAATCATTTAACACAAACCATCAGGGTTGAATAATATATCAGAGGTATGAAGAATAATTCATCAGAGTTTCTTTTTAGATGGAGTTCTGATGATAAAGTCCCGAGGTAGCATCAAAGTGTTTTTAATATCATACATCAAAGGAGTTTGTAATATTGGAGGTTTTATAAAAGTAAGTTATGATATTAATGTTCTGAGGTGTGAAGGAGTAAGGGAGGTGAGGTAAAGTGAAGTGGAGCCCATGTGGAGTGGGTTTCATCCATTATAAACTATAACCACTTAATATTGAAGAGTCTCGTTAACATGAAAAAAAAAAAAACTTATGGCCACTTAAATTTAAAAATCCAACAAAATGAACTATAGCCACTTTGTAATTTTGAGATTTCACATCTCGAAATTTCTTTTAAAATTGGGAATTGGAATAAATTACCGAGATCCTAAAAACACATAATTTTAATTTTTCTACAATTTGGTTGTGGCGATTTTGTAGGGCCATTATAAAAAATGATTTAATTAGTAAAAAATAATTAAAAACCAGTATTTACAATTAATTTACAAAAAATAAAATAATATACATTTTGTACATTTTTTAGCTGTTGTAGAAAAAATTATTGAATTTTGGTGAAGAACCATTTGCAAACCAAGTAACCACACGAGATGAAATGACAACCAATAGAATGCTTGAGAAAATCCAAACTCAATGAAGCAATCAAAATAGAAATATCAAGAAAATAAAAATCTAGAAAAATTGTAGGAGACTTAAGTAAATGTAAAATATGAAAAGGCGATTTGGTTAAAAAAATCTGGAAACGGTCCCCATTTTCTAAAATAAATAAGTAAAAAATGGGTGTGTTGAGTTTTCCCCTCAACATGTTCCAACACACAAAGGGAAACGAATTGTGCCCCTTGGAAGCCTGCAATAGTATGGAGCTTGAAAGGAACACATGAGTGAAATGACATCACAAGCTAAGATGCAGAATAATCCACAAGTTAAAGTGATGAGTTAATACAACACCACGAATTCAACAAGATTCATACAAATGCAAACAAAATAGTTAATAAGCATAAGCATAAGTTATATAATATACATTTCAAATACAATAAGAATAGTCCTATTATATTCTCAACATATGCATGAAAGCGTGTTGCCTCTGATTTTATTATTATAAGTGAAATTTTCTTTCATACATCAACTGTTGACGACCACTAGCCCCTATAGTGGAACATTATAGTGAAGAACACTTTCCCCTATAAATAAGTATACTCACTCTATGCTACAGAGAAGTCAAGCTTCTTCATAATACTCCCGAGCTCTTTCTAAGCCTAAGCGTAGTGAAAATCTTGGCTCCCAAAAGCCCTTTACTTGATTTATGAGGTTCTCTTGATAACAAGAGGGAGTGAATCTTCAACTCCACTTTGTGACCTTTGGATTACCCTCATGAATCCTCGACTTCTTTACAAAATGACACATTACATTAAATGATGACTCTTCATATTCCAATATTTCCCCTTGGAATTTCACTTACAACATAATTACAAATAATATCACATTTTACACTCATACCCATATAGGAAAAAAATGAGTTAGAGATAACTTGACAACCTAACAAGACAAGACATTATGATGCTTGAGTTTTGCAACACTCTAGCTTGAAAATTTCCGCTTGATTCCTCTCAATCACGTATCGATGCCAAGCTTAGTACTGTGCGATGACATGCCCAAACGACATGATGGTGTTAGGCTAGAACCGGACTCTAGCCTCCATAAAATCCGAGTACAATTATTTGGAACTAGTCTTAACTTCTTTCTCAAGTAGCAGCAACATCATTCTGATTTGGATGGGACCACCAATGTATTTTCACATGCCTTATCTCCTCATCTCTAAATCCTCCTTGGTGGCAAACTATCCCAGTTGCTCCAAGTAATCTTTAATCACCTGCATAAATTGGTGCTTTTGTTTAACTTCGGTGACTAAGATGACTAATGGGAATTTGTGGGTTCTAACCATGGAGCCAAAACGTTGTACAACCTTACATATGAGGCCTGAATGCTTGCAATGAATGAGACGAGATACTTGTTGTTCTCAATGACCATTCAAACTCTTGCATTCTCCAACTCTGCCTACAGCTTCATCTTCTTTACAAACGTAAGTTGTGCCCCTTCATATTGCATTACCCATTCTTCCATGGCGATGATGGAATTCTACACATTCCTAAGAGCCATAGCAAATTCCTTGCTTTAATGCCACAAGATATGTAAGAAGACAACTACGTTATGTATGGTCATGAGCTCCTCATAGAGGTCCTGCATGGTCTCTCCAAGTGTTGTTGCCTCACCAAGTATCACTACTCTCATTTCCCCTAGGTATACCTATGCGAGAGTTGCACATGCCACTTTGCAGAGTTTTTCTATCTATTTCCGATAACCCTATAGATTCTATAGCAATTTCTTGCTCTTTACAGTCAAATATTGAGCATTTGATCTCGTCACACTTGCGAAGGCCAAGTTCGCTTCGACAATGGAATTTGCAGTCCTGTTAGTGTTCACCACTATCACCCTTTATCTAATCAATTCAAGTGATGCATGACCATCTGAAAAATGTTGTCTCCAGGCTTGTATAATCCAATTTTGAAGTTCATTATATGAAAAATTATATACATCCATTACTAGATCATCATCAAGAGGACATATGTCCCCTTCCTCACTCGGGGCTAATTCTGTGGCTAGAGGTGGTGTAGACTCAACAGTGACCTATGGTGCACTATTAATCTAGTCAACGTCTTCATCCCGTGGTTCCAATTCCAACTCCATTTCCATAACTTCAATCAATTCTTCATTCTATAGAGAAAACTCTTGATCATGGATCTGTTTGCTCTCCCACTCTACTACTGCTTGGTTCTATCCTTGCTCTTCAAATTGAATCCTTGTTGTTTCTCATGAAATTACACCTCACCCTTCTTCTTCTTCTTGCTTCTACTTCTCCTCATGTTCTTTCATCCTTTGTTCCCGTTCTTCCCTCAGTTCTTGTGCTACTTTCTACACCCTTAGTTTTTCTTCCTGAAAGATTTGCTTTTCTCTCTTCCTTTGATCTTCTCTTTGTATCTTATGCTTCCTTTTGCTTCTACTGCTAGGCTATCTACATGAAGATTGGATCTGATTTCATCTTATAGATTTTTTCCACCTATGTATTGTCTATAATCATTCTCTTTCTCTTATCTTGTACCGGGTTACTAGATTCTACAACTATTTTTGGAATTGGTGCCATGTTGGTGTTGACTCCTTTTCCATAAGAAATTCTGTGTGTGCATATATTGGAGAGCTAACTAGTGCTTTCTCAACTTCTTTCCCAATACTGCTTTGAGTGGTCTCTCTTGAAGCAACTCTCTTTGGTGCCATGGTAACAATGACTGTTGGAGAGAACTGCTTCACAAGTATGGTATCTGTGGGACAAAAGGGACTCTCATGGAAAGAAAAAATTAGGTTAAGCAAATTGATTTTCAAGGCATGATTAAGCAGCAAGCACAATAATTGGAGAGAAGTATTGTGCAATTTTCATTGGGAAAATGGATTGGTTGCCTATGAGAATTGTGTAGTGCGTAGTCCCAGTAGCCAAGGATGAAGTTTGAGGCTTAGAATTGTGCAATGCATAGTCATAGCATGGGCAGAGACTAGGAGAGATTGTGCATTGCAGTCTTAGTGGCCAAGGTGAAAAGTTGGCCCCTGAAGCTGCGCAGTATGTAGTTGGGGCTAACCAGTCTTGCAAAATGTGTAATTCTAGAAGCTAATATTGTGGCTTGAGCCTTAAGATTACATAGTGCCCAGCTGGGAAAGATAAGATCTTACCAAGGAAAGTGCAAATTTTCCAGTGGAAGTGTGAAACACGAGCAGGAGGGAGTGATGATGTGAGCTTGAGTGAAAAATTGACTATGTTTGAATCATTCAACTGCAAAAAATATTCAAATAGAAGGAAGATAAAATACGTAAGGAGAGTTGCCGCAACGATGACCATCGATGCAAAAACAGGAAAACCAATGCAACAATTATGAAAGGAACATGAAAAATTCAAACACAACTTTTACAAGCTAAAACAATTTAAAATGCGAGCAACCATGATGACAAATAAGCCAAACAACACTCGCACAAGCGAAATGGAAACAACCGATAGAAAAGGCCAAAAATAGAAAAAATGAAAAAGTCACTGAAGGTTCCTTAATCTCTTTGAGAATGCTAAAGCTTCAATAATAAATGTGTAAATGAGCTCTAGAGGCATCGATTCACTAGATATGATCAAATGATGTTTTACGATGTGCAACCTAAAATTAACTAAAAAGAAACACTTGGCAGAGACTTCTAAAAATAGTGAGTGTGCCTGCTTCAGGATACCAATAAAGGATCCGTAATTCTTAGGGATATTTTTTCCCTTCAATTTTCTCGCTTTTAGAGGAAACTTACCATCCACACTGCCAGGAAAGATTGCACAATTTTGGGGATCTAGGCAATCTTTTGGCTTAGTGTTGTGCATAGTTTCTAAGTTCTATGAGGGATTGCATAGTTTTTGAGCTCAATGTTGGGCTGCCTACCATGAATGTGCAGTTTTTAAAGTCATGGTTGACTTCCAGATAGGACTGTGCAATTCCTATCATCAAGGTTGCTTGCCCTGAAGGATTGTGCAATATCTGGATGTAAGCCCATAACTATTGTGAGACCAGGTTGGGAGATCAGCTTGTAACTTAGAAAGATAAGTTTGTTGTGAAAACAAGCAAGCATAAGCACAAATGAAAAATATAAGTCTCAGTCAAAGCATGAATACCTAGATCAGTGCAAGATGAGTGTAGAAACTCTAGTGAAAATTCCATGTAATAAGAGTTAATAAAGAAAAATAATAACCACGGTTGATGGGAGAATTATTCGAGGTTGAATGTTGGCAAATACATCCTAGTGGGTGCTCATTGATTTATTATCCCGAAGGAAATTGGAAAAGGAAATGGCTAAGGCTTCGGAAAGGAAAATTTCCATTTTTGGCACATTTATTTATTAAAATAATGGAAATTAGGAGAAAATGAAGGTGAAAGGTTACAAGTTGCATGTGAGGAGAAAAATAAAGGGAAAAAATGGAAATTGAAGAAAATAGAGGCCTAATTAATAAAAAGGCTTCTGAGGATCAGTTTGAAACCTTTTGTTACTTGAATTTTGGAGCTCTCTCAGTATTCTCTCCCTCTCCCTCTCACTCTTTGACACTTAGAGTTTCCTTGGAGCATTTCAGAATTGGATCAAGAAAGGCAAAGAAGGCAAGAGGAGGGAAGGAGAAAGTAAGGAAGAGAAGGATCAAGAATCTACACCAGCATTCTTTGCAAGTATCAATTTGCATGTGTTTTTTCATTGCTAGATTTGGAATGCATGGTATTTCATGTGGTTCTTTGTTGTTATTGAATGGGTTTTTCAAGGTGTTACAATGTTTTCAGCCTAGCCTTTCCATTCTGGGATAGCCATGGTGTGATCGGGTTCTCATGTTTTAGTTAAGTTGGATTCTAGATGGATTCAAAGTTGAGTGAGGTGGATGTTTGAATAATAGAACACATGACCTAGTAACCTATGAATCGGAATATGGGTTGTGGTAAAGCCATATTTTTTTTTCCTCGGTGGGCCTAGGAATCCTCAACCAGTGAATGATGGGATATATGGTAAAGTGTAGAGGTGGGTTATTTCCATCAGTCCTAATAATCCTGACATGGGGTATGATGTAAATCCTAGAGAGTGGGTCTCGGTTTAGGGGCTAGTGATCCAGTGTGGATTGCAAGAAATCCTGCAATACTAGGACACATGAAATTTTCTCACATTTTAGGTGGCAAAATATAGTGGAATCCATCCTTGTTTTGGCCTAGTGATCTCATGGAGATCATGGTAAAGCATGTTATTACATCTCTATTATTTTGGCCTAGTGATCTGGTGTTGATTATAGTAAAGCTTGGTTTCTATAGATGAGGTTGAGGTGGTGTAGCCTCTAGATGCCCTAGCTAGTTCTATTCATTTGAGTCCTGCATTCTTTCTTGCTATATGGCATGGGGGTGAATGGCTAAAGAGAGAATTGACTTAGTCATTCTATGGTTGGGTATAACATGTCAGTCCCATCCTGGATTAGCTTTTTCATTCATTAATAAATAGTTCCTTCCTTGGTATCTTATGTGTAAATGTACTGGATTATGTGTATTCTAAGGCTAATGTATCATTGGTATTTCTATTTTTATTATGTTGGTAATAAGCATGTATTATGGAAGTGGCTATGTGTGGATCTCATCATGTTTTTACTTGTAATTGAATGAACAATCTATCTATGGCATAATAGATAGTTATTCTAACATAAGGGAACAATGCTTCTTAGTGATTCTCAGATAAGTATGATACCCCTATGCTCATCTCTGTTTTCTAGACTTATACACTACATATTCGTGACATGTTTGAAAAAATGCCTATCATGGCTAGTAGGGGTTCATTTTAGAGATTATCATTATTTTTGCAAATGTGTCATTATTATGTTGTGTAAATTCATTTCTGAAAGTGTCATTGAGTTCTCAACGGTGACCTAGGCTCTAGGCTTGAAAAAGTGACACAAACCCTAGAGTCGTAGGCACAGGTTTGAGGAGAAAAGTCCCTAGACACATGCATACCCATGTCCTGGGATTTTCTACAGCTTCCTGGACATACTCATGTCCATATCAAGGCAACATATGGGGTTTTAATGGTCTAAAACTTTAGTTTATCTATGATATTTATTACCTGAGTGTTTGGGATGGATCTTGGGAGTTCGTTTGCTGATGTGGAAGGTTTGTGTGATGTGTTTCCATCGATTTTGCTTCCTTAAGGTCACCTAAGAGGTTGAATCCAATAATAGCCACCTCATGTCGCATATTTACCCTGGTTGGACAGTTACTTGCATAGATGTTGGATGAGGGTGTTCCAAAGTTGTATCAAAGTAGGTTGTGCTCTCTTTGTGTCATATTTCATACCACATAGTGGTATTAGAGTGGGTTGCACTATCTTTAGGTCATATCTGATACCACATAGTGGTATCAGAGCGGGTTGTGCTCTCTTTGGGTCATATTTGACACCAAAAGTGGTATCAAAGCATGGTTCACCCACTAGACTATATGGCCAGTGTGTGTTGGTCATGCATTCATGTCGGTTGCATGTGTGTTAATGATCCTTGTAGTCTATATTCTTGTTGTGAATGCGTGGTTGTAGTGATGTCGCCATGTGAAATAGGATGTTGTTGTTGTGAAGTGTGTCATCATGACAATATGATTGGTTACATGTTTTTCATGCTTGTGTAATGTCAGTGTACATCGATATGGTTGTGTTTATCATGCATGAGGTCATGGTATGTTTAATTGATATAGTCATGCATTAATGTCTAGACTCTAGCTAGAAGGATGCTTATGTGTTGAAACACCTATTTTTTATATTTATATATGTTTTCATGCATGTTATATATTAATTACACTGATTTGGATGATATTTCAGATGAAATATCCTCCCCGAACTTTTCTACGGTACTTTGGTTTATTGTGATTTAGTTTAGCTGACATAGTATGTCTTGTAGCAGAATGATCAAAATGACTAGCATGATGGTATACTACAAATATTCTCCCTATGAATTAGATGAGCAGTGTGGTGTTAGGAACTCTTTTGACTTAGCAAACACATTGATAAGCTTGAAGGAAGAAATAAGGAGTTGTAAGGTGGACAATGACAAAATCATGTAGGCACAAGAGAAACAAGTAGAGGCTAATGCAATACTCCTTTTAGGTTTGTCAGAATTGTAATAATAAGGGTCACTTTGGATCAACCATGGATATGATGGCAGCACTAATGGGGTGTACGATAGTAGGTCTCATGGTGGCCACATGTCAGATAGAGATGACACAGTGAGAGATGGCAAGTTGTTGGATACTTCATATAGGAGAGGTGATTTACACAACTACTACTCTAGTTATGTTTCTGATAGGCATTATGATCATCATCGCTATCACCCTTATAGGAGGAGTGGTAGGGGATAATTTCCAAATGAATTTAAGAAAGAAAAGCCACCTACATTTGGTGGAGACTTGAAGAAGCCAGGAGATGCAGAGGCATGGATACTTGGGATAAAGAATTTATTTGAGTTTCATAATTTCCCAGATAATATGAAGGTCAAAGTAGCTATCTTCCACCTGAGTGGTAAAGAAGATATCTAGTGGGAAGACGTGAACTATGTCAAAGGCATTAGGATGGATATCTTGAGTTGGTATGAGTTCAACATACTTTTCTAGAAGAAGTACTTGTCAGAAAGGTACTACGATAGTAAGGCCAAATAATTCTATGGGCTAAATATGGGAGTGATGTCAAATGAGGAGTATATGACCATGTTCCTGGAGTTTTTGACGTATGTTCCATATCATAAGGATGAGAAGGCTAAATTTCAACAATCTTTTGGTGGTTTTCCATTAGAATTTAGAGATCAAACTAAGTATGATGAGCCTCGATTACTTGAGGAAGTTCTTGGGAAATTGAAACATTTGTATGAATAATAAAAGCCTAAGAATGAATCTTAGCAAGGATGGAAAGGGAAAGATAAAGCTAAAGGTAAATGGTTGTTGAAAAGAGTAAGGCCTCATAATGAAGAAGAAAAAAGAAATGTGGCACCACAAAAGAAGTTTAATGTAGATAAATAGGAACATGGATCATAGGAGTAACATAGAGGTGATGGTACTAGACAGCTGAGGTGTTGGACATGCAGTAAGGAACACCTTAAGAGATATTTTCTACATAATAAGGGTGGTAGGCTTCATATATATATTACACAGGAGGAACAAAATTCCAGGCATATTGATCAGAGTGTTCCTCATATCTTTGCATCACTAGACAATAGACATGAAGGCCATAAGGCATATATCATTCATATGGACAGTAAGCTTTGTGATCAAGTTGTTTCTATTTTTATTGACCTTGCATCTAAATATAGTTATGTTAGTCATGACATGATGGATAAGTGTGGTTTGAATAAAGAAGTGCATGTAGAATCTTGGTTAGTGCAGTTGGATACAAGAACCAATAAGAGAGTTCATCATTACATAAGATCTTGTGAATTTTATTTGAATGGTATGCCTACCGTAGCACATTTGAATGTATGACCATTGGGATCATACAATATGTTGTTAGGCATGGATTGGTTGTACATTCATAGGACCAAGGTGGATTGCTATGAAAATTGCATTGAGTACATGGATGAAAATGGAGAACCAAGAGACTTAGAGCGAAAGAAGAAAGCCACAATAGTTAGGGTAATGAAATATATGTAGGAAAAATGTAGTTGTAGAAAAGGGTGTGTGTTATTTGTAGTGCATATTTCTGGTAACAAAGGTAAGGAAGTTGATGATGCATATTTTTTGAGGAGGTACCCAGTTCTATAGAAGTTTCAGAATGTGTTTCCCGTAGAGATTTCAGAGTTGCCGCCTCACAGTGAAGTAGAATTTTCTATTGAGTTAGTGTCAAGGGAAGCTCCAATATCAATAACACCATACACAATGACCACAACTATGTTTTTAGAGTTAAATTTTCAATTGAAGGGGATGCTTGACAATGGATACATTAGGCCAAGTGTATCACGTTGCCATGCACCAATATTGTTTGTAATGAAGAAGGATGGTAGTCCTAGATTGTGCATTGAGTACAGATAGTTGAACAAAGTGACCATCAAGAATGGATATTTGTTATTAAGGATTGATGATTTGTTAGATTAGTTGAAGGGAGCATCAGTGTTCTTGAAGATTGATCTGAGATCCAGAAATCATGCGGTACACATTAAAGAAGAGGACATTTACAAGACAATTTTCTGCACTCGGTATGGGAATTATGAGTTTGTTGTAGTTCTATTTTCTTTAACTAATTCTCCAACTACTTTTATGTGTTTGATGAATAGTGTCTCGCATTGCTATTTGGATAATTTTGTTATTGTGCTCATTGATGACATATTGGTATATCCTAAAAATGAGAAAGAGCATGTCGAGCATTTGGCAGCAGTGTTGAGGTTACTAAGAGAGCATCAGTTGTATGCTAAGCTCAACAAGTGTAGTTTCTTTTAGACTTAGGTACACTACTTCAGACACATGGTTTCCAATGATCACATAGCAGTGGAGCCAAAGGAGGGAAGATCTATCATGAAGTCAGAGGCTCCCATGAATGTATATGTGGTGAGATCCTTCATGGGGTTAGCAGGTTGCTATAGGAGGTTAATCAAGAACTTCTCATAGATTTCTTATCCTATTACATCATTGTAGAGGAAAGGTAAGAAGTTTGAATGGAAAAATTAGTGTGAGGCTAGCTTTGAGTAGCCTAAGGAGTTTTTGACACATCCCCCAATGTTAAATATTGTAGATCTAGACAAATAATTTGTAGTATGTATATATTCTTG
Source organism: Pinus tabuliformis (assembly GCA_031772625.1). Classification (NCBI taxonomy): domain Eukaryota; kingdom Viridiplantae; phylum Streptophyta; class Pinopsida; order Pinales; family Pinaceae; genus Pinus; species Pinus tabuliformis. Next base: position 689,186,563 of record CM062811.1, read on the forward strand.
CAAGAAAGGACTTGGTGGATTCCTTATGTGCAAAGGATAGGTATTGTGCTATGAGTGATAGAAACTCAATGAGCATGAGAAAAACTATCTGACTGATGACTGATCGCAATGGATTGAGGTATCTATTTGACCAGTTGAATCTGAATGCCAAGAATTCTAGATGGTTGGCTATGATCAATGAGTATGATTTTGAGATTGGATACATCAAAGTAAACTAGAAGAGGGTCACATATTCTCTTAGAAGGAAGATATAGGAAAATCATATAGAAGCTATGAATTCCTATGCGACAGGCTTACGGGATAGGATCTTGCATGCAGGTCAGTAGGATGTTAGGTATATGATATTGTGCATAGGTTGCAACAATGTACAAGTACAGGTACAGGTAGTGGTATAGGTATAGTTACAAGTAGTGATATAGGTATAGGTACATTTACAAGTAGTGGTATAGGTACATGTACAGGAAAAGGTACAGGTACTAGTGTAGGTATAGGAGCATAGGATGTGGACTATTGTCTCATGGAAGATGGATTGGTTAGATTTAGGAATAGCATATATGTGCCACACAACAGTGAGATCAAGAAGGTGATATTGAGGGAGTTTCATGTGAAATCATATCTATGTCACCTATGCTATAAGAAGATGTTGACCACAGTGAAAAGGTTTTATTATTAGTCAAATCTGAATAAGTGATGTAGCAGAGTTTGTGGCTAGATGTTTGAATTTTTAGTAGGTAAAGGCAGTTTGTAGGCATGCAAGTGGATTGATACAACTGATTGTGATTCCATAATGGAAATGAGAGGTAATTTCCATGGAGTTTATCATAGGATTGCTAAGGATAGTAAGGCAACATGATTCCACCATGGTTGTTGTTGACAGATTGACAAATGTTGTGCACTTCATTCCAGTTGGGACTACGTATTTAGCTAATGATGTGGTACAAGTGTCCATCAAAGATGTGGTCAAATTTCATGGTGTCCCAAAGAATATTGTATCAGACATGGATGTGAAGTTGGATTCCAAGTTTTGGAAGGAGCTATTTGTAGGTTTGGGTACAGAGTCGTCCTTTAGTATAACCTATGATCCATAGAAACATGGAGAGATAGAGAGGGTCAATAGGATACTGGAGGATATGTTGAGCTTGTACGTGATGTATCAGCAGTGAAATTGGGAAGAGTATCTTCCATTGGTACAGTTCACTTAGAACAATGGTTATTAGGAGTCATTGATGATGAGTTATTTCGAGGCATTGTATGGGCTTAGTTGTAATACTCCCTGTTATCACTTAGAAGTCTTCCCTAGAAGTTATAAAAGTAGGAATAATCCAAGGTAGCTACAAACCTAATCTTTTAGACTCGGGTTCTAGCCAACCTATGTTTAGAGAGGGCCCTCTCTTTATAATTTAACTTTATTTTGAGTAAGATTTCAGGCTAGTTCTTAGTGTTCATGATGTTTTGGTTTCGGTTGGGTGGTGGATTTAAGAAAACAGATGGGTAGAACAAGTATTCAGGGCATTGGACTATGGAGTCAATCATAGAGTAGCTTAATTGGATCAGATCAATTACTAAAGGAGGAATTCACAGGGCAGGCTAGCACAGCAAAAGGAAAATCTGCAGTTTCAAATGGATGAGGTAGTCCTAACCATGGTAAAAGGGCAATGAAGAATCCTTAAACTAGGATCAGGATTAAGAAGAGAAGGAGATCAGTAGCAAAGGGCAACTAAGAATCCTTTACTATGGACCTAAGGGGGGCAACTACAGAAGTAAGGGAGAAATTAAGAATTTTTAGACCAAGATAGTTTAGTAGAAAACAATGAGAAAGTAAATAGTTCAAACAGAGAGAATTTAAGCTAATTCTGAGATATCATTCCTTGTTTACTATTTAGATTTCATAGAGAAAACATGTGAATATTTAGAAAATGACGAGAAAGCAATAATTTAAAAATGAAGAGATAATACTTATTTGGTTCCAACTGTGCACAAGAATCTTGTGAAATGTATTTAACTTTATTCCACGATCCAAAAAAACCAGTCCAGTCTTGAATACAATAGCTCCTTAGCTTGATATAAAGTGTCTACAGAAATGTATTTTAATCCACTGTAATTACTTCAAAATATGAAGTATTTATACAAAAATGTTACAAAATATCTCATAAGAATATGAGAATTATTCTAGGAAACCAAAAATATCTTCAAGCATGAAGATCAAGACAGATGGAGAACTGCCTGCTTGCTGTCCATTTTATTGTTATTGTGTTGGTTGTTGTAATTCAAAGTTGGCTCTTTCAGTTTCTTTATAGCTGTGTGCTAGAATCACTTTGTATCTTCAATCTACTGATACTCTTTACTTGCTAGACTTTGACTCTGTTTCATTTGTTTTTCCTAGTTGCCATATAGATTTACTGCAGTAACTTTATAGTAAATCTATCAATTTCATCCACCATTCATCTTTGGTTAATTTCATCTTTAGCATTTTTCTATATATCTCATTAGCCTCAGTATACTTTGAAAGATTTGGCTTGTTGATGAACAGGTGCTTTATCTCATGATCTAGAAAAAAAGGATTTTCCAAATTATCATATAATACCTTTCCAATGGACAAAGCTTTTATCCTTGAAGTACTAGCTTGGCTGTTGGCCAACTTGTTTAGTCTTTCAATGTAATCATCCTGGATCATTAGCTTGTCATGGATTACCATAGGACTATGGAGTCCTTTTTCCCTTAAAATACCATACTTTGTCATAAATCTATCAATATCAGCTTGGATTCTTTGGCATATTTTCTCAAGATTGAGCATAAGGTTCCTTTTGGTGAGAATCTTCTTGATTTCTATGATGGTCCTTGTCCTATCTTCTATTCCTAGTTCATCTAGTTGTTACTTGTTCTTGCTATTCAAAAGTTCTATCAATTGGTTGGCCTCTTCAGGTTTGTCTCCCAGCTCTTCTCTTGTTTCATGAATTTCTTCCGGTGGCCACTTTCACCAGTTTAGTTTTCTCAAAAATTACTTGAATAGATGGCCAAACATCATTGACAGAGTTAATGATGTTGGCCAAGAGCATTCCCTTCATATCTCCTAGTGTCTTTTGTAATTTCAAGTCCCTTTCAATGAATTTTGTCCTTTCTCCCATTCTTTGATTCTTCTGAGCTTCTTCCTTCTACTGTATCTGTGCAAGTTTGCAATCAATCTCCAAACTTGACACTTTTTCTCTAATTTTTTTAAGCTCAGTAGCCTAGATGGTCATCTCCTCCATGGATTTTACAAATTTAGCTGTCTTTTCTATGGATGTCCCTGCCCTCGTAGATGTACTTGTGACTGGCATAGTTGTAGCTGGTGGAACTGTTGGTGCTAGGGAAGAAACTAATGTGGAGAGCATTGTTGTAGAGACTGTAGGAATGACAGTCTGTGGAGTGGTGGCCAACTCACTCTGTCTAGAATGAATAAAGTTATCCAGCTCTTTCTCTATTTCTTTTAGTTGATCATTTAGCTTAAGGACTAAATCTATAAGCTCTTCCTCCGTTCGAGTTTCCAATACTTCAGTTGTTTGTGGATGATGTTGAGGAGGAACTTTAAGCTGCTTTTTCAATGCAACTATATCATCATTTTTCTTTTTAATTAGCTTTTTTGTAACCTTTATATCCTTGGGATCATGTCCCATCTCTATGATTAAGTCATCTAAGGACTTTATCCTAGTATCCTTGGCCTGTTGGAGCCCTGAAGGAGGATACTTCCATGCTATGTTGTTTCTCTAGCATTTGAACCTATGAAGTGGAAGGTTCTTATGTACCTCCAAAGGGAGTGGTCTGCTTGCTTTTTCCTCTTTCTGTACCTGTGGTTCTAGCTATTTCCTCTATGAAATACTGTTCTAAAAAAGGATTCAACCTTTGCCTTTTGACATAAATCTGTGCAACAAGTCTGCTAGAAGGAGTGGCCTCCTCTCTATCTCTTTTGGGATTCCTCTCCACATTTAGAGGAGTCTATACAATAGGATGATTACTCATGATGTGTTATAGCTGAGCCAACTCTTCTAATATTTCTGGTTTTTCAGATTCCTCTTGCTTTTGAGGTCCTCCTTCTGCTAGTTGCTCACTATGTTCCTGTGTCTCCCTTTGGGATTGGGATTCTCCTGCACCTATACAAAGGAATCTTCATCAAGTATTCTTTCTAAATCAATCAACACATTACTGACAGTAGTTTCTGTGCTACCTTGGCTACTAGAATGTTCTCCAACCATTCCAGTTGATTTGCATATTGTTCTATTTCAGGAATTCGGTGGTGGATGTAGGGAGACAATTTGTTTTCTATCTTCTGTTACAGGTGACATCAAAGGTTTCATATCTCCAGATGAAACTTTGTTTGAGTTTGAGCCCTTGGAGAATTTCCTTTGCAACTCTTCCAACTTCATTATTGTTACAGACAAAGGGGCCTAGTTGGGCTTTTATTTGGAGTTGTGCCTTTTCTTGGCCTTCATAATATGTACCTCGTCAAAGTTGATTATCTTCGTGTAGTACTCCAGAGAAAATAATCTCATTGGGAGGTATCTTGGCAATTTGTAAGGCGTCAATTCAAAACCATATATTCTGATTTCAATGTGATTTTGGTACAAGTACCAATCTCCCACTTTGTACTATTTGGATAGCTGTGGGACCCTCTTGATATCTTCATTGATTCTTAGAGGAGAACTACCTATCAGTATGGTCACTACTAGATGCACAAATAGATCTATAAAATCTATATAGATGTATGGAGATTCATATTTGTGGATTAAAGAGGTCTAGAAGACTACTGATCTAGGATTGCCTTTGGTATCAAGCTTCTAAATAGTGAAGGGAAAATTGTTGGCTTGATAATATAGAAAGAGATGATACAACATTGATGGGTACTTTGATACTCTCTCATTTTCCAATCGCATGAATTGATCATGCATTTTATCTGAGATGAATTTGGCATAGTCAAACATGATGGCAGGGGGCTGCCCAGGAGTGAAAATGGACAGGTAGGCAAGAATAATTTCATCTACATACTCACTAGTAGTATAGCCTAGAACACTAGATATCATTGATATGATGTATTCACACTTCCATCAGTGATCAAATTACTCTTTTGCATGCATATTAGTTGTCTCATTTGATCATCTGCATTCCATTAGGTCATGGATCAATTGATGGTAGTAGTTTCATTTTAGTGTCCCTCATGTCATATACCTGTTGGCTTATTCAAACCTCTTTTCAATCATTTACAGTCATTTTAGCTCATTTCATTCAGTTTTAGGGTTTATTTTCACTAGGTCTTAGGGTTTGTCATCATGGTCATCCAAAATTGATAAAAGGTCAGCAGGCACATGAGGAGGATAAAATGGTTCATAAAATCATAAATTTACATCTGATATGGTTCATAAAATGGTTCATGTAATTTAATTGTTTCTATATGTAATAAGCTCAACAGTTGTTCCTAGTTAGCTTGCCAACTCCTGGCACTACAAAAGAAAAAGCATGAAGACATCAGTCCATCAAATTGCCAAGAAAAAGTCAAACTTCAACTGAAAAATAGAGTTTTTGAAAAACAGTGACTAAGACTTTATAAAAGTGGGTTTGCAATGAAGAAAAATTAAAGTGCATCATATATAAAGAAAATTCATGCTAGCAAGTCATTCCATTGTCCAAATAGTCTAGTTGAGAGCCAAAATCACGTTTTGAAGGGAAATTGAACAAAAGAGGAAGAAAACCCGGACTTTGTAGCAATTTTTCCTGGCGCTGCACATTAAAGGGATGGAACTGTGCATTAGAAGGGCACTGCGAATCAGAACACTTTCCACTGTGTAAAATTACATGGGCACTGCGCATCAGGCAGGCACTGCGCATTGGGCTCAGTGCGCTGCGCATTGGCCAGGGAGGTTTTAAACTCACACAAATTCATCTCAAACTCTCATAAATACTACATTCACCTCCTACAAGTAAGTGCTCATCTATCTTAAGCTAAAATAAGTCTTTTTCATGCTTTTTTCATGAGTTGTGCTTCCTAAAATTAAAACCCTAGCTTGCCTCCATACTCTATTTCACCTCATTGCAAGACCAACATCCTTTGTCCCTTTTCCCAACTTCATTGCACTAAAACTACCCACTAATTCTATTTTACCTTTCCCTATTCCCCTAAGAAACTAATCCCCTTTATTAAACCCTAAGTCCCTAACAAATCAAAACCCTAGTTCCCCAAATCCTTCCCCTCATTCCCCCTACTCTACTTCATTACTATTGTTTCACTTACAAAATCTCTTCATACTCATTTTCTTTGTCCCCACCCATTATCATTTTTCACAATATCATAATCACAGTATAACATAGAGACTAGCATGGAAAGAAGCAGTGAATCATATTTTGAAGAAGACACACTTAGTGATAGCTCAAGGGAAAGAAATGTGCAGTCCAGGAAGACTCACAAAGGTGGAAAAATCATTAGGGAGGAACTTATCAGCATGAGTGAATTCCTTGCTTTCCCACTAGCCACCACATGTTTCGGATATCAGTCCTGTTTTGAGTTCTGTGAAATGGATGAGAGGGTCAAATATCACCATGAGTTAGCAAGGCAGTTTGTGAAAACATGGATAACAATATGGTCAATCTTGCTGGGGTCAACTTCACTCTTTCACCGACTATCATTGCAGAGGCTACAGGAATTCCAGATGTAGGGGAAAAGTGGAACAAAGGAAAAATATTAGTAACCAGCATTATGAGCCTTATATCAAGGCCAAGTACCATGGCAAACTCAGCAGGGTGTTTCCTTTTAAATTCTTGGAGGACCGGTATGTTCCACTCATGAAACTTATCATCAAATACTTTACATGTGAGGGTAGGTTCTCTAGACTTTATGCCTACCACATCAGATTGCTCATGCACTTCACCAGGGTCAGAATGATGAGCATCCCTTATTTCATATGCAAAAACATAGAGAGGATGACAGTGATTGCAAAAAAAAAACCATATCCATAGAAGCTCAATAGTATTTATCATTTTTCTGTCATCAAAATTGTTGTTTTGCATCAGCTCACTCAGTTGGGAATTCCATGGAAAAATTTCATTGCCAATGAGTGCTTCAAAGGTCCTAAAATATTTTCAGATCCTCAAGAGTAAGATGAACCTTTCGGGAAACAAAAGGAGCTTGAAAATAAAACAGAGGAGGTTCCTTGTTGGGTCCCTATAATACTAGTGATTACCCCATTACTATTGTAGCTGTACCACTTATTAATATCGTTGTGCCCATATTATCCCCATATTGTTATTACTGTGCCCCATAGAATCCCTCTATTGTTATTTTTGTGGCTTTATATTATTATTGTTAGGTCGGCTAGGTTATATTGTGACTCCTTAGACTCCTATATATAGAAAGGAGGTTTTTTCATTTGAATCATCCAAGAATTGTTCATTTATGTAATGTAAAGGAGGTTTCCCCCTCTAAGAGGCTAAATTCTAAGGCATTGATCTATCTTTTCTATCTTTTCTTGAGCTGGTTTCATAACATTTGGTATCAGAGCCTTGGATTCTAGGGTTTCGCTGCTCCAAATAGGTCATCGTGGCATTTTCACTATAACTTTTTTTCTGTGATGTTTCAGAAGCTAAAAAAAACCCATTTGATAAGAAATCGTGCTAAATATCGGGTCCAAATTTCAGAGTTGTTCGCACTATATTTGCGGAGATATAATCTGAGGAAGTTGGTCTTCTTGCAGACTCTTGAATTTCATTCCAAATAGGTGACCTAGGGAAAATCGTCATAACTTTCTCTCTGAGCATCTGATTGAAATTTCGTAAGAAGGTACAGAAAGAGGATAGACTGTAGTTTCGTGTATATATTTTTCAGAGCCAAAGGTCGAAACAGTGACTCATGGTACGTCGTACAAGTTCGCTCTACTAAACTAGTCTATAAGCAGGTCACTGTGGGAGATTTTTCATAACTCTTCCATGGAGAATCCAATTTTGATCAGATTGGTGGCATTGGAAAGAGGACACAGAGGGCTACCGCAGGTCGCAATTTCAAAACTGGATGATCTAAAAGTACAGAGATACCATAGAGGAAATATCGAGCTCCTACAAAGTGAAAAAAGGTGTGTAGATTCTTTTAAATTTTTGCTTAAGATTGGTTTGAAATTTTATTTTGAATGAATTCAAAGGGCATAGTAGAAAATTACTATCGGTAATGGATGCCCCAAGGAAAGAAAATGCAAATACCTAGTAAGGAACCTGAAAGCCCTATCATGACTCATGAAGAAGAGGAAGAAATGCTACATGATATATCAAAATTACAAGAACAAGTGCAACAAATGTCACACTCACAAAAGCTAACAGAGGCTAAGATAAATGGAATGGAATCTAAGATAAAGGGCATGGAAGCTAATATGAATGGCATGGAAGCTAAGATGGATGATTGGAAGACAGATTTGAAGACAGCCATGGAAGAATTGAAGATAAATATGAATAAGTTGCTACAAGAAATGCTCACTAATGGTGAAAGGGTAGTAAAGGAAACTCATGATGAGAACAAAATAAATGCTAATCATGATTCCATAGACCCTAATGTTGGATTGAAGACCCACCATATTCCAAAAATTGATATGAGGAAGTTTGATGGCAAGGATCCTGCAACATGGATATTACAAATGGAGCAATTTTTCGATCTCAATAATGTGCAAAACACACAAAAGGTACGTATTGAAACTTTATATTTGGAACCAAATCAGTTTGTATGGTATCAATGGCTTTGCTCTCGTAAAAAAATTATCACTTGGGCAATTTTTGTGGAAGAATTGACAACACATTATGAGGATACAAAAAGCAACACTTTTTTTAGCCAATTGATAAGTCTCAAACAAAAGGGTTCAATAATGGAGCACATTGAGGAGTTCCAAAAATTGAACATAAGGGTAAAAAATATTCCAAAGGAGCATAGGATTGATGTGTTGATAGGGACTTTAAAGGATAATATCCAACATGATGTTCGCCTTTGGGAACCTGATTCATTAGAGAAGGCATTCAGGTTAGCCAGAAAAATGGAAAGCAAAATTATGGCAACCAGGAAGCATACCACTCACAACTATAAAGATGGAAGTGTTGTTGCCCCTAGTCTTCCACAACCTATAAGGTTGACACCACAACAATTGGAAGAAAAAAGAGTAAAAGGGCTTTGTTACAGTTGTGATAGCGAATACACTAAAGGTCATAAGTGCGCTGAGAAGAAATTATTCTACATAGATTGTGAAGAGGAAGAAGAAAAAGAGCAAGAAAGTCCAAAAGAAGAGGATATATTCCAGGAACAAAGCCTAGATAAAGAAGAAATGAGTCCAACCATATATTGTAATGCATTGGTAGGAATTACCACTCCTCAAACCATCAAGATAGAAGGACAAATCAAGAAGAAAAAGGTAATAGTGTTGATTGATTCAGGAAGTACCCACAATTTTATTCATTGTAAGGTAGCAAAAGAATTGAATTTCTTCTTATATCCAGCACCAGATTATCAAGTGATGCTTGCAAATGGAGGAACAATAAATTGCTCTGGAAAGTGCCATAATATCAAGCTATCCATGGGAGAATATGTATTGATTAGCCCAATGATTTCCATTCCAATGGGAGGTGCTGATGTTGTACTAAGAGTCCAATGGCTACAATCCTTGAGTACAATAGCTTTTAATTTTCAAGAACCTTTCATGAAATTTTTTGTGGAAGGAAAGGAAGTGGAACTAAGGGGTATTGTAGGGAAACTAGGAAAGATAATCAGCTCCAACGGTATGACAAAGATTCTAAAAAATGAACAAAGAGGTGTAATTGCACAATTATGTTCGCTAGATGTTCCCATATTGGAATCATCTATTTCTCCAGATCTCCAAAAAGTATTGGACAATCATTCCAAGGTATTTGAGACTCCTAAAGGTCTCCCACCTATTCGTGATCATCATCATGCTATTCATCTAATTCCAGGAAGTGTTCCTCCAAACATCAGGCCGTACAGATATCCCTATGCCCAAAAGAGTGAAATTGAACATATGGTTGCAGAAATGCTAGAGGCTAGTATAATTCAACCGAGTCAACGTTCTTTCTCTTCTCCAGTAGTATTGGTGCACAAGAAGGATGGATCATGGTGCATGTGTCTAGATTATAGGGAGCTCAACAAGCTCACTATTAGAGATAAGTTTCCCATTCCTGTCATTGATGAATTACTGGATGAATTGCATGGATCAATTTACTTCACCAAGGTGGATCTTCATTCAGGATATCATCAAATCATAATGAAGACTGAAGACATTTTGAAAACAACATTTAGAACTCATGAGGGTAATTATGAATTTTTGGTCATGCCTTTTGGCCTTACCAATGCACCTTCAACATTTCAAGGTTTGATGAATTCAATTTTCAAACCATTCCTTAGAAAATTTGTGTTAGTATTTTTTGATCATATACTAATCTACAGCAAGTCTTGGAAGGATCATGTTGAACATGTTGACAGGGTGATACAACTATTTGAGGAGAAACAATTATATGCAAAAAGATGCAAATGTTTCTTTGGAGTACAAGAGGTGGAATATCTGGGTCATATTGTATCTCATGAAGGAGTTAAGGTAGATCCTAGCAAAATTAAAGCCATTAAGGAATGGAAATTTCCCACATCCATAAAGCATCTGCGAGGATTTCTCGAGTTGATACGGTATTATCGAAAGTTTGTTAAGAATTATGGGAGAATAGAAACACCTCTAACAACATTATTGAAGAAAGATGCATTTTCATAGACTCCAGAAGCAACAAAGGCATTCGAACATCTTAAAGAGGCAATTTGCCAAGTACCGGTCTTAGCTACACCGAACTTCACAAAAACCTTTATTGTGGAATGTGATGCTTCAGGAAATGGAATTGGTGCTGTTTTAATGCAAGATGAAAGACCCATTGCTTTTGAAAGTCATCCAATCAAGGGAAAGTTTTTACACAAAGCTATTTATGAGAAGGAAATGTTGGCAATACTCCATGCACTTAAGAAATGGCGACCCTACCTAATGGGAAGACACTTCAAGGTAAAAACGGATCATGATAGCCTTAAATACTTTTTAGAACAAAGGTTATCCTCTGAAGAGCAACAAAAGTGGGTCACAAAGATGTTGGGTTATGACTTTGAAATCATCTACAAAAAAGGGAAGCAAAATGTGGTGGCAGATGCAATCTCAAGAATGGATGAGGATGTGGAAGCATTGTTGTGTGCCATTTCTATTATCCAGCCAGATTGGATAAACGAAGTAAGGGAGGAATGGAAGAATGATGAAGAAGTGTGGGCACTTATTCGAAAGTTAAAACAAGATTCCAGTATGTGTGATACATTTAGCTAGCAAAATGATTTGTTATGGTACAAAGATCGCTTATACCTCTGTAAGAATTCCTAGCTAAAACAAAATATTCTTATGGAATTACACACTTCTCCCTTAGGAGGGTACTTAGGATTTTTAAAAACTTACCACAGGGTTAAGAAGGAATTTTTTTGGGATGGCCTTAAATCAGATATTCAAAAGTTTGGGGTAGAATGTTTGGTTTTCCAACAAAATAAAGTTGAAACAATTAAGACACCAGGTCTATTACAACCTTTATCCATTCCAAGCCAATGTTGGGAGGAGGTTTCAATGGATCTTATCACAGGTTTACCAAAGTCTGAGGGAAAAGGTGTCATCATGGTGGTAGTTGACAGACTTACCAAGTATGCACACTTTTGTGCATTATCACATCCATTTAAAGCCAGTACAGTTTCTACTGCATTTATGGAAACAATTCAAAAGCTACATGGAAACCCAAAGATTATTGTAAGTGACAGAGATCCCATTTTCACTGGAAATTTTTTGATAGAATTATTTTCTTGTCTTGGTACTTAGTTAGCTCATAGCTCATCTTATCATCCTCAATCTGATGGGAAAACTAAGATAGTAAAAAAATGTTTGGAAGGATATCTTCGTTGCTTTGTATCTGATAAACAGATACAATGGGTCAAATGGCTGCCTCTGGTTGAATGGTGGTATAACACTCCCTTCCATACAACAACAAAAATGACCCCATTTATGGCACTTTATGGGTATCAGCCACCATCCATCAAATCATATTTAAGAGAAAATTCTAAGGTTCAAGTAGTGGAACATCACATCGAACATCAACAACAAGTCCTCCAACTCTTAATGGATAACCTCGTGTTGGCACAAAATAGAATGAAACAATAGGCAGATCAACATCGTAGCGAAAGAAGTTTTGATGTAGGTGATTGGTTATTCCTTTGGCTACAACCATATAAGAAAATGTCCCTCAAGCAAGCTAAGAAGGATAATAAATTATCACCAAAGTATTATGGTCCATACAAGGTGTTGTAAAAAATTGGTACTATGGAATACAAATTGGAGCTTCCTGCAGCTTCTCGATTGCACCCAGTTTTCCATGTTTCATGTTTAAAGAAGGTTATAGGTGACAAGCTCCCAGTTCAAACAATATTGCCAGAACTTGACGAGGAAGGAAAAATTATAATGGAACTGGAAGCCGTCACAAAAACAAGAACTCGACAGCTACGAAATCGATATATCTCGGAGTATCTTATCAAGTGGAAGAACTTATCCACTAAAGATTCCACATGGGAGGATGAGAATTTTATGCAGAAGCATCCAGAACTTCTCAAGCATTGAGGACAACACTTTTTTGAAGGAGAGGGGCACGTTGGGTCCCTATAATACTAATGATTACCCCATTACTATTGTAGTTGTACCCCTTATTAATATTGTTGTGCCCCTATTATCCCCATATTATTATTATTGTGCCCCATAGAATCCCTCTATTGTTATTTTTGTGGCTTTATATTATTATTGTTAGGTCGGCTGGGTTATATTGTGACTCCTTAGACTCCTATATATAGAAAGGAGGTTTTTTCATTTGAATCATCCAAGAATTGTTCATTTATGTAATGTAAAGGAGGTTGCCCCCTCGAAGAGGTTGAATTCTAAGGCGTTGATATATCTTTTCTTGAGCTGGTTTCATAACATTCCTGTTCCTGTGTTTTTCAACTATGAAAGAGGCACTAGAATTCTCTTTGCAACTACCAAGCGCGTACTATCTCCACAAGGTGTGGAATGGGTCCTATTTTCTTCACCAGACCACAGGAAAATTCTATCTCCACTAGGGGTGGAAGGGGCTTTGCCTTCATCTCCAGCTAAACAAGTATAGGGAAGAGACAAAGGAAAGCAAAAGGTGCATGAGGAGGACCCTACTGAAAGGCAAGAGAGGGATTTTATTTTGATTGAGGAGGATTTCCTAAATTGTAGAGGCAAGCTGTTCCACTGCCCACTTTTGTGTTCCTAGTTTAGATATGGTTGAAACCACCCCTTTTCTCATGGATTCAAGCCTGATAGCTAGCATGAGTGGTTTCCTTGCCTATATTATGTAATTTCTTAGTCACTTGTGAAGGTTGGGCTTTGGCAGAAGTCTTGGAATCATTGAACATTTTGTATGACCAGTTTGATAAGGAATAAAACCAAGTTTTACAACTATTTTTGTGGGATTCTTGTGACAATGAGTTTATGTATTGTTTCATCTTTTTAATGATTTTTTCTGATGTTTTATATGTATCCACATCTCTCTCTCTCCTAAACTAAATGAATCAAGGTGAATAGACAAAATACACTAAGTTACAGTGCTTTGTCTTGGGATTGCATTTAGTTTTCAATTTTTTCAACTATTTGAAGAGGATTCATATTTTCTTTATGCCCTCCTCAACTCCTCAGCTATCTAAACTACCATCTTAATCCATTGATAGTACATAAACACTTGTCTACCTCACCCCACATAACATGTATGTATCCCTGAGTTGATTTCCTGGACCTAATCTGCCTTCTCCAATTGATCCAGCAACCAAAACCTAAAATAAAACTAGAAACCCTAATCTACTATACCTAGCCTAAAATAAGCATTCATTCCAGTCATCTCAAGCCCTAATTGCCAATATTCTAGTTGATATTGACAAGGAGAGAGCCCTCTCCAGACTTGGTAGGGCTAGCTACCAAGTTAAGCGTGGTATGATGTTACCCTAGACCTACCTTCCTTTAGCCTGAGGTAGATTAAGGCACTAACATAGTGGCGACCATACTGGCGAAGAAACTGAAAAATATTACCCTAGTAATTTTGAAACACAATTCTAGACTTTTGGATGATAGGTATAAAATTCATTAGGCTGAAAAAATTGTAATATCCATTTGAATTTTGAGGAAAAAATCAAACACACTGGCTTCAAGAAGATACACCAGGGCCAATCCTGATCCTGATCCTCCACCCATGTTTGAAAATCCTAACCTCATTCCAAGAATATTCAAGAAAGAAAGTTCATTGAGTCCAAGATTGGTTTTCAGATCTCACTCATGCTCATCGAATTTCAATAACTCAAAGATCTCCCTTTTAATGAACACTTTGATTTATCTTTGTTTGAAACCAAATCTGAAAGTGTGATTAGTGATACAATTTTAAATCCTCAATTTGTTGAAGACCTTGAAACTGAAAGAGTGAATAGATCAATTGATGACTATATTTTGAATTCTCTTCAATCATCTATTGTGGCTACCAATATCCTTGAGCTCCTAGAATCAACATCTGTTACTCTTGGTTCATCTGTTGTCTTATCTAGTTTTGAAGTTCATTCTCAACCACCATTTATCCCCACCCTTCCTGTTCAACCCAGCATATCTAATCAGAGATCTGTCACATCTACTCCTCCTTCAACCCCTCAAACACCCATCACATTGACTGTTGTTGTTGTTATAAATATTCTTGTTTCTCCAAAGCTAGTTTCCAATCCATATTGAGTAATGGCTGCCAGATATGCACCTCCCGTTTTTCCACAAAACATGGATAATGCATATTGAAAGGATGAACGATTTCTTTGATCTTCATGAGATAGATGAAGAGAATGTAACCATGCGATTATTTGTGCAAAGTTTTGGGGGTGAGGTTCGAAAGTGGTTTAGAGCACTACCCGCGAGGACTATCAATACATTGTCAGTTCTTCACAGACAATTCCTGGATCGTTGGGAGGTAAAGAAAAATCCACTCCAAATTCTTTCCGAATATGAAAATATAAAGAGGAATGCTACTGAAAGTGTCCAAGATTACTATGTGAGATTCAATACTGTTTATAATGTTATTCTAGCTGATATCAAGCTACTGATGGGGCTGGCTTTGATTAAATTCCCCAATGGTTTTGATTCCTACATGGCATACCAATTGAGAAAATGAGATCCTGCTACATTGGAGGATATGTAGAAAAATGTCGTGAGTGTGGAGGCAAATCTCCTAGGTAAAAGAGTTAGGATGAAGACCGAAAGGAATGTGACCATAAAGGAAGAGGCTTCTTCCTCAGATCATTTGCTTCGTAAAATTGAGAAATCTTTGATAGATTGACAATTGTAGATAAGCCTGAGACACCAATCAAAAATCCAAGTTTCCATGCTCAGTAGCAACCACAGTTCAGGATCAAACAGCGGGAGCAAAGAGCACAATATCAATCATCACAGAAGCAAGTCAGAACACCTCTAAAATTATGTGCATGGCCCAGAGTTAGAGGATGATGAAGATCCAATAGGAGAGGAAAATCACTTTTTTATAGCAGATGGTTTGCCTATCCATGTCACAGAGGATGAAGATTATTTATAGATCTAGGCTGTCCAGAAAGATGAGGATTTTATACTAGCTAATGAAACAGTCCTAGAAGAAGAATCAAATGAATATCAGAGGGGGTATATGAACGCACTGACAATACAACAAAGATATTATTCACTCAGGAGCAGGGATGTACCAATCAATCCAGTCCGAAAGCGAAAGGAAGTAGCACAGCCTAAGAATGATTCTTCGAATGTTTACAAAAAGGAAAGAAGCCAGCAGATCCTACTTCCAACAAATTACAATCTGCAAATGAGAAGACAAATTAACCAACTACAAAAAAGGAAAAGCTTGAAAAGAAGGATTTTCCAGTCAAAGAGGTAGACAAAATTACAACCTTTAGCTTAGAGAATGAGATTTCTAAGTTAAAAGTGTCAATACCTCTAATAGAATTAATGAAGAATAGTAATTATAAGAGTCAAGTATGAAAGATTTTGAATGTAGATCCCCTGTCTGATATGGTTAATGTGGAATATGACCAACTCGAGCTTATTTTTGGTCTTGCATTAGAAGGCCAATCTGAGGATAGTGAAGTAGCTCCGTTTTACATTAGCCTTAGATTGCATGACTATGTCTTGCACAACACCATGTCTGATTCAGGAGCATCTCACAATCTGATGCCAAAGGCAATTATGGAACAATTGGGTCTCGACATCACTCGTAAATATCATGATCTTTATTCTTTTGATTCCAGTAGGGTCAGATGTATTGGTCTCATTAAGGATTTGGTTGTGACTTTAGATCAGATTCTAGCAAAGAATGTCCTCATGGATGTAGTTATGGCCAACATTCCCCCTAGATTTTTCATGATTTTATCTAGGTTGTGGGGTGCAAAACTAAAAGGGACATTGCAATTAGATTTCTTCTATGCCACTATTCCCGTGTTTGGTCAGCTAAGAAAATTATATAGAGAGAAGAAGATGAATTATATAATTACAAGCAAGGAGAAACCTTTGAATCATCCAATTAACTCTTTACATACAAATTTAGAATCTTTTGTTCTCTATTCAAATAGTGGTTTTAATGATGTAAATATCTAGTTAGTCGAAGTGTAAGATGCTCCAGAGATAACAGAAAATTTCAGGGCATTAATTGACCAAGAAAGACAAAAGCTTGCAAGTACTACTGAGCAGTCTACATTCCGCCAACAACAAAAAATTGATGGACAACAGCCAAAGGTAGAAGAGGAGACCGAATTCCAGCACTTGGAGGAAGAAGTCGTTTTATGGAGTATGGATTTCGACAGAACAGTAGGTAAGGATGGTGCAGGTATTGGGATTTGGATATGTAGCCCTATTTTCCTACCAAATAAAGTCCCAAGCAATGGAAGAATTTGTTCATATAAATTGGCTTTCGATTGTTCCAACAACAAAGCCGAGTATGAGGCACTAATCGCAGGGTTGAAGATACTCAAGAAGTTGAATGCAAAGAGAATTTCAGTTTATGGAGACTTAGAATTAGTAATCAAACAAGTCAAGGGTGAATACCAAGCTAGACATCCACGAATGAGGGCTTATCGTAATGTAGTTTTAGATATTTTGAGGTTGTTTCTAGATTATACCTTGACATGTGCCCCTAATACACAAAATGTTATGCAGATTCTCTTGCTACAGCTACAAGTAATTTAAAGATCCCAATGAATTCAAACAATAAGTTTGAAATTCATTTAAAGCATCACCCATCTATTCCTGATAATCTGAGATACTAACACGTGTTTCAGTATGACAAAGAAATTGATGATTTCCTGCAAAATGAAGACGAGTATAAAGACACCTCTATAGATGGTGAGCGAGATGATGATGAACCAGAAATAGAGGTAAATTAGATGGGAGTCTTACAATTGAAAGATAATGTCATCCCTAAAGGCCTTATACCTTTAGAGGAATTATTTGATCAAGATGATGTAGCCCGAAAGCCAAGCTTAGTGCTGATCGAGAAGGGTGTTGAAGATGTAAATATTGGAACAACAGAGAACCCAAAGATAGTGAAGTTGTCAAAGGTATTACCTCCTCAGGTAAAATCTAAATACATTAGTTCGTTGTCTTCATTTTCTGATGTATTTTCCTGGGATTATACATATTTAAAGGAGTACGACAAAAGTATAATTCAACATATAATTCCTATTAAGCCAAATCAAAAGCCATTTTGCCAAAAGCTGAGAAGGATAAATCTAAAGTTGCTGTTGTTAATAGAAAAGAGGTAAATTGATTGTACAAGTCTAGTATAATCATTTCGATCAGATTTCCAGATTGGATCTCCAATCTAGTTCTTGTGAGGAAAAAGGCAAGTGAGATCAGATTGTGCATAGATTTTAGAAATTTGAGTAAATTTTCATTAAAAGATAACTACCCACTGTCGAAAATGGACCACATTGTCTAGAGAGTAGTTCAAGCATCTCGTATGTCACTGCTCGATGGATATTCTGGCTACAATCAAATTTTGGTTCATGAATATGACAAGGACAAGACAACATTCACCACTCCTCAGGGGACATTCCACTATGCCAAGATGTTGTTCGGTTTAAAGAATGCTGGAGCAACATTTCAGCGTGTCATGGACATCGCCTTTGCAAATGAAAAAGATTTGTTTTTAGTAGTATATCTCGATGATTTGACTATCTTTTCAAATTCAGATGAAGAGCATCTTTACCATCTGAAAATTGTTTTTCAGCGTTGCAGAAAATATGGAATATCACGCAATCCCAAAAAGATCTTATTTGTTATGGATGAAGGGAAGCTTCTCGGTCACATAATATCAAAGGAAGGAATCTTCATCAATCCTGCCAGGGTGGAAGCTATACAGAAGATACATTTTCCTCGTAATAAGAAAGAGATCCAAGAATCTAATGGTAAGATGAATTTCTTACGTCGTTTTGTGCCTATTCTAGCTGAACACTTGAGGGAAATTACTAATATGTTGAAGAATGATAGTGTGGTCAAGTGGACAGAGGAATCTATGAAGTCTTTTAACCTAGTAAATTTGGCTCTTTATTCAGCCCCAATTTTGATCAGTCTGAATTATTCACTGGATTTCATATTATTTTCATTCGCTTCTAAACATACTATGGCAGCGGTTCTAATGCAGAAAAGAGATTAGCTAGAAAAACCAATTGCCTTTTTCAGTAGGACAATAAGGGATGCAGCCTTGGAATATAACATCATATTGAGAAACAAGTTCTTGCCTTAGTTAAAGCTTTGAAAGATTTCAAGGTATATATTCTGCACTCTCATATCCTTGCTTACATCCCTAACCCAACAGTTAAAGATGTTTTAGTACAAATAGATCCAGAAGGAAGGAGGGGTAAATGGATCGCAACATTTCTAGAATATGAGTTGGAGATAAAGCCAACAAAGCTAATCAAGGGGCAGGGTATAGCAAAGTTAATGGCTGAGTCCAAGCTACATGCATTGGATATAAGTCTGACTGCAACCATGTTTGAAGAAGAAGAAGATAGTTCGTTGATTCAGGTATCTGAAATTTTTCTCCAATCTCCTTGGCATTCAGATATTGTGTACGTGCTTCAGCATCTTTCACCACCACTGGGGATGGCTAAAAATAAAGGTATAACTCTAAAACTTAAGGTTGCTAGATTTTGTATTCTAAACAATGCGCTTTATTGGAAGGATTCCAGAGGCATTTTGTTGAATTTCTTAACCAAAGATGAAGCCTAACAGGTCATGAGTGATTTTCATAAGGGAGATAGTGGAGGTCACTTATTTTTGAAGACGAAGACTAACAAAATTTTGAGAGAACGGTACTACTAGCCTACCTTGTTTGCTAATGTTTATAAAATTGTCACAAGTTGTCATGAATGCTAGATTTTTCAAGGAAGAAGAAAGTTGTAGCCTCTACCTCTCAAGCTAGTCGAAGTTAGTGCACCGTTTCAGCAATGGGGCCTAGATTTTATTGGAGAGATTCATCCCACATCTTTAGCTCAGCACAAGTGGATCTTGACAGTGACAGATTATTTCACAAAGTGGATTGAGGCAATCCCCACTTAGCAAGCCATGGACGCAGTAATCATTCAGTTTCATGAAATAAATATTTTGTCCCGTTTTGGCTATCCTAACAAACTTATTATAGATAACGCAGATGCTTTCAAGTCCAAAAAGATTATTGAATTTTGTAGAAAATATAAAATTACCTTAGGACATTCTACTGCATATTATCTGCAAGGTAACGGATTGGCTGAATCTTCAAACAAGTCATTGGTCAACATCATTAAAAAGCTGTTGGAAACCAATAAGAAGAGCTAGCATAAAACATTGGTTAATGCAATATGGGCTGATAGAGTAAGCCAAAAGAAGTCAATAGGAATGTCTCCGTTTGAGATTGTATACAATATTGAAACTATATTCCCAACATCTCTTGCAGTTCCGGTTGTTAAACTTCTGTAGGAAGTTGGCAGCGAGGAAGATCATTTTCAATGCAGAATAAGTCAAATGATCCATTTATAGCAAATGAGAGAGGAAGTTTTTTAGAATACCTTCAGGCTACAGGAGAGAATTAAAAATATTTATGATCGGAAGGCAAAACCAAACAAATTTCAGATTGAAGACATAGTGTTACGGTAGGATGCTAGGAACAAGGATAAAGGCAAGGGCAGCAAGTCTGAGAACCTGTGGAAGGGACAATACAAAATTGCTGCATATAGAGGGAAAAATGCTTTTCTACTCAAAGAAATGAATAGGGAAGATTTTCCAGGATGACCAGTAAATGGTCGGCTTCTAAAACGGTACTATCTCTAAGGCGTTTTTTGCTATCACATCTTGTCATTGTACATACCATTTTATTCCTTTCATTGCAAAGTTTTAACTGTCACCGTTCATTTAGCTTGGGGCCCGAAGTGAAGGCTATATAGCTAAATGTCTGGCTTCAGTTTTTTATTATTTAGTCTCAGTTGTTTAAGTTAGTCTCAGTTGAGTCGGTTTATCTATGAGTCTTGAGTGAAGGTGTTTGTTTTGGGGTTATGAAGTTATTGACATCATATTGCCCAATGGATGAAAGCACTGGTCTACTTTTCCAAATATTTGTGGTTGTTGGCACCTCCCAGGAGCTACCATCCCCATTGGAGCCAATGTTAGTGTCAGTGTCTTCACACTTCCATCGATAATCAAATTGCTCTTTTGCATGCATATTAGGTGTCTCATTTGATCAGTTGCATTCCATTAGGTTATGGATCAACTAATGGTAGTGGTTTCATTTTAGTGTCCCTCATGTCATATACCCGTTGGCTTATTCAAATCTTTTTCAGTCATTTATAGTCATTTCAGTTCATTTCATTCAGTTTTAGGGTTTAGTTTCACTAGGTCCTAGGGTTTGTCATCATGGTCATCCAAAATTGAATAAAATGTCAGCAAGCACATGAGGAGGATAAAAAGGTTCATAAAATCATAAATTTACTTCTGATATGCTCAATAAATATTTTTTACCTCAAGACTCTGTTTTGAGGTGAAAACGGAGTTATTTCCATTTTTTTTTAAATTTCATGTAATTTAATTGTTTCTATATGTAATAAGCTCATCAGTTGTTCCTGGTTACCTTGCCAACTCCTGCCACTGCAAAAGCAAAAGCATCAAGACATCAATCCATAAAATTGCCAAGAAAAAGTCAAACTTCAACTGAAAAATAGAGTTTTCGAGAAAAAGTGACTAAGACTTTATAAAAGTGGGTTTACAATGAAGAAAAATTAAAGTGCATCATATATAAAGAAAATTCATGCTAGCAAGTCATTCCATTATGCAAATAGTCAAGTGGATAGTCAAAATCACGTCTTGAAGGGAAATTGAACAAAAGGGGAAGAGAACATGGATTTTGCAGCAAGTTTGCCTAGCATCGTGCAATAGAGGGTCAGCGCTACACATCAGAAGGGCGTTGTGCATCAGAAACCTTTCCCCTATGTAAAATTACATGGGCACTGTGCATCAGTCAAACGTTGCACATTGGGCTCAGTGCGTTGTCCATTGGCTAGGGAGGTTTCAAACTCACACAAATTCATCTAAAACACTCCCAAATGCTGCATTCACCTCCTACAAGTAAGTTTCATCTATCTTAGTCTGAAATAAGTCCTTTTCACATTTTGTTCATGAGTTGTGCTTCCAAAAATCAAAACCCTAGCTTGCCTACATACTCTATTTCACCTCATTACAAAACCAACATCCTTTGTCCCTTTTCCCAACTTCATTGCAGTAAAACTACCAACTAATTCTATTTTCCATTTCCCTATTTCGCTAAGAAACTAATCCCCTTTATTAAACCCTAAGTTCCTCATAAATGAAAACCCTAGTTCCCCAAATCCTTCCCTTTACTCCCCTACTCTACTTCATTAGTATTGTTTCATTTACAAAATCTCTTCATACTCATTTTCTTTATCCCCACCCATTATTATTGTTCACCATATCATCATCACATTATATCATAGAGACAAGGATGGAAAGAAGCAGTGAATCAGATTTTGAAGAAGACACACTTAGTGATAGCTCAAGGGAAAGAAATGTGCAGTCTAGGAAGCCTCACAAAGGTCAAAAAATCATTAGCGAGGAACCTATCAGCATGAGTGAACTCCTTGCTTGCCCACTAGCCACCACATGTTTCAGATATTATTCCTATTTTGAGTTCTGCGAAACGGTTGAGAGGGTCGAATATCACCATGAGTTAGCAAGGTAGTTTGTGATAAACATGGATAACAATATGGTACATATTTCTAGGGTCAACTTCACTCTTTCACTAACTATCATTGCAGAGGCTACAAGAATTCCAGATGTAGGGGAAAGGTTGAACAAAAGGAAAAATATTAGTAAGCAGCATTATGAGCCTTATATCAAGGCCAAGTACCATGGCAAACTCAATAGGATGTTTCCTTTTAAATTCTTGGAGGACTGGTATGCTCCACTCATGAAACTTATCATCAAATACATTACATTTGAGGGTAGGTTCTCCAGGCTTTATGCCTACCATATCAGATTGCTCATGAACTTCACTAGGGTCAGAATGATGAGCATACCTTATTTCATATGCAAAAACATAGAGAGGATGACAGTGATTGCAAAAAGAAAACCATATCCACAGCAGCTCAATAGTATTTATCATTTTTCTGTCATCGAAATTGTTGTTTTCCATCATCTCACTCAGTTGGGAGTGCCATGGGAAACTTTAATTACCCATGAGTTCTTCAAGGGGCCTCAAATATTTTTAGATCCTCAAGAGGAAGGTGAACCTTTTGGGCAACAAAAGGAGCTTGAAAATAAGATAGACGAGGTTGTTGTTCCTGTGTTTATCACCTATTAAAGAGGCACTAGAATACTATCTGCAACTGGCAAGAGAGTACTATCTCCACAAGGGGTGGAAGGGGTCTCATTTTCTTCACTAGACCACAGGCAAATGCTATCTCCACCAGGGGTGGAAGGGGCTTTGCCTTCTTCTCCAGCTAAACAGGTATAGGGCAGAGACAAAGGAAAGCAAAAGATGCATGAGGAGGACCTTACTAAAAGGCAAGACAAGGATTTTATTTTGATTGAGGAGGATGTCACTGATTTGGGCTCAAAAGGCTCAAGCCTCAAGGACATGATTATCAAAGAGAAGCAAGCTGAAATACAAGCCTTGTCACTTAAACTTGAAAGGGCCAAATACATCATCAAGTTTATTGAGTAGGAAAACAAGAAACTGGTAGATAAACAAGCTTTTATGGAGCTGCAAATGATTAGGGAAAATAGGCAAGAGGCAAAGAAAAGAAAGATCAAGATGACCTCCCTTTAACAAGAAATTGAGAATGATTGAGAATCATGGTTGGAGAGAGTGAACATTCACCTTGAGAAGATGCTTGAGAAAACCAACAAAGAGAAGAAAATGTTGCGCCATATGGCCTATCACTACCTAACCTGGAACAAGATTTGGAAAACAAGGGTAAAAAGGCTAAAAGCTAAGTTAAGAAGAGCCTTGAGGGCCAAGAAAGAACATGCTAAACTCAAAATTTTGGTTGAAGCGTCATTAGCTCAGTAAAGCACTTAATGAGGTTCCCTTTTGCCAAATTTGAGGAAATTTTGGGAACTTTTTGTCATTTTACATTTTTGTAAATAGAAACATAGGAAATTCCAGCTGATGTGAATTAGCTCTCTATTTTCCCAAATGGCTTGTAGTTTTGGATTCATCATGAAAAAACAATCAACCCCAAAAAGTTTCATCAATTTAGGAGGAGATCTTGGTCACTTAAAGGGCAAAAAACACCTAAAAAATACCCTCTTTGCCACTTTTTGGACCCACAGGAAGCAGTCCTGGGAGAAATGATTTTTGAAGGTCCAAATCAACTAGAAACAAGAAAATTCAAAGTGTTCCAGAAACTAGACAGGTAGAGCTTTCCAACAAGCTATCTTAGGCCTGATTGGGTGAAACGAAAGGCCTCCAAAAGGAGTCTTTAAGTGGCACTATATATCAGGCTCAGGGCACTGCGCATCAGGCAAATTTTTGCCAATTTTGCCTAAAATTCAAAATTTCACCCAGTTTCTTTAGTGGTTGACTTTTCTTGTTTTCTTAGTAAATGTATGCATGGAAAATGATGTGTTTGATGTAATTATTGATGAAAATCACCTCATAGGGCAGATACATCAAGTTCCAAGTGGTTTTGAATTGTAATGAATTGGTTTCCTAAGTTGTAGAGGCAAGTTGTTCCACTGCCTACTTTTGTGTTCCTAGTTTAGATATGGTTGTTCAACCACCCCTTTTCTCATGGATTCGACCCTGATAGATAGCATAAGTGGTTTCCTTGCCTATATTATGTAATTTCTTAGTCATTTGTAAAGGTTGGACTTTGGCAGAAGTGTTGGACTAATTGGACATTTTGTATCAACAGTTTGGCAAGGACTAAAACTAGGTTTTACAACTACTTTGTGGGATTGTTGTGACACTGATTTTATGTATTGTTTCTTCTTTGGAATGAGTTTTTTTGATGTTTTATATGTATCCACATATCTCTCTCTGTTCTAGACTAAATGAATCAAGGTGAATAGAAAAAATACACTAAGTTACAGTGCTTTGTCTTGGGATTGCATTTAATTTTCAATGTTTTCAATTGTTTGAAGAGGATTCATATTTTCTTTATGCCCTCCTCAACACCTCAGCTATCTAAACTACCATCTTAATCCATTGCTAGTAAATAAACACTTGTCTACCTCGCCCCATAGAACATGATTGTATCCCTGAGTTTATTTCCTGGACCCAATCTGCCTTCTCCAATTGATCCAGCAACAAAAACCTAAAATCAAACAAGAACCCTAATCTACTATGCCTAGCCTAAAATTAGCATTCATTCAAGTCATCGCAGGCCCTAATTGTCAATATTCTAATTGAGATTGAGAAGGAGAGAGCCCTCTTTGGACCTGGTAGGGATAGCTACTGGGTTAAGCATGGTATAATGTTACCCTAGACCTGCCTTCCTTCAGCCTGAGGTAGATCAAGGAACTAACAGGGGAATTGGTACTTGGGTAGGTTTGATTGCCAAAGACCTATTTTTTCTACATCGTTCAAGTACTAGTCTCCATACCTGTAGCCTAATTTCAATGGGTATTCCTAAAAAAAGATATATTTGATTTAAAAGTCTTTGTTTGCTAACTGGAGATGGTCTAAATCCCTGGGTGGATTAGAAAGTGGTAGTACATTCAATGCAATTGGTGCAGCCATCCTTGGTTCTTTTGGATTCAAGGACGAGGCCGAAAGGCTTTCTATTAATCTGTGGGAAAATTAGTTCAATTTGGAATGGTTTAGAGTTGTTGGGCAACTGTTTTACTGAATTACTTAATAGGTTAAAGCAATTGAGTAAAGGTTTGGGAGTTAAATAGGTTTTCTCAGTGAATTTGGGTAAATATCTAGTTTTGACTCTTAACGGATTGATGGGAAACTGTGCATGGTTTACAGGAAGCGCACACGACTAAAGGATGGTCTGGAAGTTCAAAAGCTTCAATAGGTTGGCAGTTGGACGTGGTTTAATGGTTGCACATGCTCTAGTGCTTGCATGGAGGTATGAGCAGTCTTTTTCACAATAAAATTAAATACAGTAAGTTTTTTAGTTTTATTTGCAAGGTCAACTGTTTTGGCGGGTACACGGGAAAGGTATGTTTGGAGTTAAGCACGGATGAGACGTTTTGTTGTTTAGCAGGAAGTGGTAAGTGGTTTTATTTGGCACAAATTTTCAGCTGGAGCCATTTTGGGGGAAGGCCACCTGATGCCATTCATCGAGTGCCACATAGCAATGGGGTGAATAGTGAAACCACCTATATCTGGTGGGTAAAAGTCAGTCTTCGAAGGTCGCTCGATATGATAGTCAACCGTCGGATCAAATGAGACATGATCATACGGTGATTGAGGCGGGGATTTGACATGAAGTTTAATGGAGGTGCCCGGTGAGGGTTTAAGCGTGGTGAGTTTTAACTACTAATGGATTATAGTAGATTAAGGGCATTGGGGGTGATTTTATTGGCGGGGATTGATTATTAATTAATCATAGACTAATTAATTAATCTCCTTTATTAGATGGAGCTTTTAATCATTCATGATACTAATAAAGTTTATTTTTCAAACTTCGGGGCATGATATTAATATAGGGGTTTTATTTATAATCATATATGGGAAGGGTTATATTTATTTTCTGAGATTTTAATATATAAAGTTAAACTTAATATGAATTGAAAGCAGAAAATAACTTAGCACCAAGTCAAATGTGTATTTATAATTTGTTTTTTTTTATAAACACATTATAACCTAGGCTTAGAGTTATTTTTGTGGGTTTCTTCGGAAAGGGGTTTACTTGGGGGATGATCACTTTTCGAAGGTTTTATCCTCAGGGAAATAGGTTTATTAGGGAAAATGAGTGAATTATGGAGGCAGTGAATGCTTATGAGGGGACTTTTAGTACTTAGGACCTATAAGTTATTGGGCCGAGGATCCGGTCCCTCCAAAAATCAGAGAAATGCTCTGAGCCCCTTTAACATAAGGTTTTAGGTACTTTAAGACTTTCCTCCGAAGTTAATTAAGTGAGAAATGTAATGAATGAGGGAGGGTAATCAATTGGCTTTGTGTAATTTTGTAAATGCTCAATTTTCATCCATACTTTATAAATTTGATGAGGAAGGTAAATGATATGATCTTATCTAATTAATCATCACAATTCTGTAACCATTCAACTACTTACCCATCTACTCATCCTACGATTTTTACTTCTCTTTATTAGGGTGCACTAAGCAAAAAAAACCCTTTATCAAAACTTTTTCTTTTCTTATACAAAAGTAATCTATCTAAGTCTAACCCTATTACATCCAAGGTCTCAAATTAAACAGTTGAGTTCTTTTTATTTACTCTACCTATCTACATATTTGCCAAGATTAAACAATTTTGGTCAGATTTTATTCTCTATCTCTAAGCATAAAATTGAAAACATGAAATAGGCAAGTTTAAACATTTTGACCATCCATGGATTGTGGCAAAGGTAACAAGCTCCACACAATCTTTTATTCTACATCAAAAGTAAATAGTAGTGGCATTTTGTCTTGCACACTTTCATGGTCTTTTTCTTCCATGGGGTTCATTTTTCATCTTTTTTGAGCTTTTTATTCCTTTTGTCCTTTGATTTTTCTTTTAGGACATACCCTCTTTACATTTTTTTTTTTGATTTCTTGAATATGGAAAACATTTGTAGAAAGCAAACGTATGTACATATTACAGTTCTAATCTTAGTCATTCAAAAAATATGACTCCTATTAGTATAGGAACCTAAAACTCCCATCAGTTGGAGTGATCCAATTAGCATGATGTTTATTAGAATGGAAACGTTGGAAGACATGGAGTGAGAAATGTAGATAATCAAGAAGAATTTGAAAGCAACACATGATAGCCAAAAGAGCTATGCAGATCATAACAGGTTTTTCAAGGAGTTTTAGGTTGGGGAATAAGTGTACTTGCGCATCAAACTGAAGAATATCTCCTTGTCGATTGGATCATGTGCCAAGTTGGCACTATAGTTTTGTGGACCTTTCAGGATTACTGAGAGGATCAGACTAGTAGCCTATTGACATACACTCCCTCTGACAGTGAAATTTCTTGATGTATTCCATGTGTCATTCCTTAAGAAGTATGTTAAAGATGTTGATCATGTGATTGAATGATTTGTATTGCAAGTGGAGCCAAATAGAGAATTCTAGCCAAAATCCTCAATGTATATTACAAAGAAAGGTGTCCATGCTCTAGAACCAAGCAAGAAAGCAAGTTAAAGTGTAGTGGAAGCACTATGGGCCTGATGAAGCTACATAGGAGATGGAAGATCAGATGTGGGCTACATATCCTTAATTGTTTCACTATTGAGGCAAAGTTTTTTTGGTATGGTGTTTGTTATATGTTTTTGGTACATGTTTTGGTGATGTATTGATATATGTACATATGTATATGGATGTAAATACTTCCATGAGCTATGTCATAAAGCTCAATTAAGTGGGATGGGTGTCATTTCATTATAGTTGTCATGTTGTTATGTTGGTTTTCTTTTTAGGAGGGTCATCATTGTAAATGTTGCATCGAGCTATGTTATAAAGCTCCATGGGTGGTATGCTTTTTTTCAATGATTTTATTAAGGTATATGTGTGTTTTAAGACCGAGGATAATGTCTTCCAAGGGGGAGGGTTCTGTAACAACCCTAGAGAAAATTGCATGTAATAAAATTTAATAGAGGAAAACTAATAACCACAGTTGATGGGACACTTATTCCAACCTAAATGTTGGGAAATACATCCTAGTGGGTGTTCGTTGGTTTATTATGGATAAGGAAATTGGCAAAGGTGACGGTTAAGGATTCGGAAAGGAAAAATGACATTTTTGGTAAATTTATTTTTGAAAATAATGGAAATTAGGAGAAAAGGAAACTGAAAGGTCAAAGGTTACATGTGAGGAGGAAAATGAAGGAAAATAATGGAAATTGGAGAAAATAGAGGCCTAATTGATAAAAAAGATTCTGAGGATCAGTTTGTAACATTTTGTCAGCTCACTTTTGGAGCTTTCTCATTACTCTCTCTCTCTTTATCACTCTTGGACACTTATATTTTTCTAGGAGCCTTTCAGAATTGTATCAAGAAAGTAAAAGAAGGCAAGAGGAAGGAAGAAGAAATCAACAAAGAATAGGATCAAGCAGCTAGAACAAGGTTCTTTATAGGTATCGATTTGCATGTGTGTTTTCCTCACTAGATTTTGCATGCATGGTATTGCATATTGTTATTCGCTATTGTGGCATGTTCTTTTCCAAGTGTGATAGTGTCTTCAGCCTAGCCTTGCCATTTCCAGATAGCCATGGTGTGATGGGGTTCTCATGTTTCAGTTAGGTTGGATTGTTGGATGGATTTGAAGCTTAGTGAGGTGGATCTATGAATACTAGAACACATGAAGTAGTAACCATTGAACCAGATTATGGGTTGTGGTAAAGCCAAATTTTTTGTTTCCTAGGTTGGCTTAGGAATCCTTGATTGATCAATGATGTGATATATAGTAAATCCTATCGGTGGGTGCTCCCTGTTTGGCCTAGTAATCCTGGGATAGGATATGTGGTAAAGCCTAGAGAGTGGTTCTTGGATTAGGGCCTAGAGATCTAGTGTGGATTGCGATAAATCATTAGAGACTAAGAGACAATAAAATTCCTCATGGTGTAGGTGGAGAAATCTAGGGGCATTCATGCTTGTTTTGGCCTACTGATCTAGTGGACATCATGGTAAAGCTTGTTATTACATGTTTATTATTTTTCCCTATTTATCCAGTGTGGATTATACTAAACCATGGTTTCTATGGATCAGGGTGAGGTGGTGTAGCCTCAGGATTCCCTGGTTGTTTCTTTTGGTATGAGTCCCACATTCATGCTTCGAATATGGCACAGGGGTGAATGGTTGAAGAAAGAATTGGCTTAGCCATTCTATGGTTGGGTGGGACATGGTAGTGCCATGTTGGGTTGGCTTTTGCATTCATTAAGAAGAGGTTCTTTCCTTGACATCTTGTGGGTAAATTTATTAGTTTATATGCGTATTCTATGGCTGATGTATCCTTGGTATTTATGTTGTTATTATGTTGGTTACGAGCATGTATTATGACAATAGATATGTATGGCTCTCATCACGTTTTTACTTGTAATTGAATAAACAATATATCTATGGCCTAATAAATGAAAATGGAGCTAATGACATAAGGGAACATTGCTTCCTAGTGACTCTTAGATAAGTATGAGACCACTATACCTTGTCATTGCTTTTGCAAATTCGTCATTGTCATGTTGTGTAAATTCATTTATGAAAGTTTCATTCAGTTTTGGGCAGTGACTTGGGCTCTGGGCTTGAATAAGAGGTAGAAATGCCAGAGTCACTAGCACAAGTATGAGGAGAAATGTCCCCTAATGCATGTTTGCCCTTGTTGTGGGAACGTTTGGAACATCCTGGATGCATGCATTTCTAGATCAAGGTAGCATTTGGGGGTTTAATGATCTAAAAATTCAGTTGGTCTTAGGGATTGGTTACCTGAGTTGTTGGGATGGCTCGTGGGAGTTTTTTTGCTGATGTGGAAGGTTTGTGAAATGTTTTTCCATCAATTCCACTTCCTTAAGATCACTTAGGATGTTGAATCAATTAATAGTGGTCTCTCATCAGATAAGTACCCCGATTGGTCGGTTACTTGGGTACATGTGGGATGAGGGTGTCACAATCATATTTTGTGGATAAGAAGAAAGGCTCAAAAGTCGAAGCATCAGAGAAATTTTGGAGAATGGTTGTAGCTGCTACAACACTGGAGACACAGTCGTAGAACTCCAACCCTCTGTATAGACCCTTTCCTATGAAAAATATGTCTAAATCTTCTGGAATTATTATTCAATTCATTGGTTATCATAACTTATAAACTTAGCTTGAGTTAAAGATATAGTCATTACCATTATCTTCATCAGAAGCACACATATCAAGCCAAGTCAAACTGAGTTTTTTCAGTTGGAGATGAGGAGCATATAGATTCACATGTAAAATATACTTTCATATTCTTAGTTTTCATCTTTAGTGTTTCTCCTCTGCCAACAGGCCTTGACAGTACCCTAGCAGATTCACTTAACGAAAACAAGCATTGCTCCATTGTGAATGAGCTTGGACAGTACCTGAGCGGAGTTGCTTGCTTCACCTCTCTGCGTAGGAATCCTCTCTTCCTTCACCCTTTATTTCATTTTTCATTTGCATTTTTATTTTTATTTGTTGAAATAACTATGCATAGGCACTTATTTATTTCATGGGGCAGAAGATGGATCCTAACTTATTGAGAGCATAATAGGTTGTCACTTCAGAGAATGATGTTCATGTATACCTCTAACATAATTATTAACATTTTCCTCCCCTCCATACTCTGCTTGACTTAGTTGACAAAGGTTAACCGAACATAGAATACCGATTAGATTAGGCAGTACTAGTTAAAAGTGAAAGCATCATGATTTCACCATGACTCTCTCCAAAAGGAACATATTTTCCATGAGAGTATCATCACCTAAAAGAAATACAAGATTCACGTAAATATAGGGAATAGACAGATAACCAAGTGTTGATAGTAGTACAACTTCCTCTTATATTTCACTAAGCTTGTCTAAGAAACCAAACATGATCTCATAAGGAAGCTAACCTATGATTGAAAACAAAACAAAAAAAAGGAAAGAATCAAATTGAAATTAAAACAAAGTAAAGAAAATAAAAGGAAGAAACAAAGGAGACCTAAAATACTCCTACTCTTAAACTAAACATAGCATAGGAAAAACTTACGTGAAATGATACTTCCAATGTGACCACTGGTGCATTAGCTGGCTTATGTGGGCAAGGGAATGCATTTCAAGAAAGATATACAAGCAAATCAGTAAACAAGAAAGATAGGATAATGCAAACCAAATCTTTTGGAGTTTGAATATACACATATAAAAATAACAGTGAAAAGCACATGAAAGATATTATGTGGTTATACCATGGTTCCTCAACACACTGCAAGTTACATAGATATAATCACAAACTTTCGAACTGAAAAGGTGAGCAAACATTAAGAAAGAAGATTTTTTTTTTGCAACAATTCTGCCCACGTACGACTCCTTTAATGACTGAGCGATAGAATCATGTAATACAAATGGAGGATCTGACAATTGTAAGAAAAATTGATTTTCGATATGTGTGATAGAGTGATGAGGAGCCCAAAAATATTCAACACTATTATAATTGGAAGTGGAACTAACCTCAAGACCACAAGAACCTAGCATAACCATCAGTTGGGGATGAAGTACCTCAATAGCTTGAGGATGTTCCAACTCATCTGAAGGTAGATCGTCATAAATCGGTGGTTGGGAAAGATTAGCAATGGAAAAATTAGAATCGTGATGAAATGAATCAATGAAGAAGGCACGCAAGTAGAGATTAGAAAGTTAAGATCACAAATGGAGGTATCCTCATGATCTGATGAATCACAAAGGGGTGAAGATGAAAAATGATAAATTTCACCCTCTAAGTTTCCAAAAACATGAGATGAGATATTAGGAAGATAAAGAGTAGAAGATTCATCCTCTCCACATTTGGATGAAAAACTGACATCCCACGTGTTCTGTGAATGATCAGAATTAGTAACATCATCAAAAAATAAATTTTCACAAGATTCAATAGAAATGATAGAATCGTGGGAAATGTCAAGATGATGAAGCAGAGGTGCATAAGGAATAGAATCATCCTTCCTCGCAGATTCTTGGTCAACTATGGACTCCCCCACATAATAATTGTGAAATTGTATTACAAGTTGGATACTCAACACCAACTCCATCCAACACTTGATCCTTGTGAACATCACAAGATATATTTGAAACAAATGAACACAACACATCACAATCTAGAGGATCAGAAGGACCAAAGGGTGGGGGTCGAGGAGATAGCACTTCATCGCAACCATCATAGTCACAGTCAAAATTCACATTGAAATTTCTATTACGTGGGTAAGAGAAGATGGTGGTAGATCAATAGATGAACTTTCAACTTATTCCACCTTAACCCATAGAACAAGACTCATTTGACGAGAAGAGGATATAGGGTCACTTGGAACAACAACCGTTTCCATCTCATATTTAGAATCTCTAATAAAAAAGTATGATGGGGATGTTCAAAAGATTCTAGCTCGACTAGATTTTATGAAATGTTAACAAGATATAGGAATCTATCAACCAAGAAAGAACAATAAACTTCATCTTTAAAAATTCAAAGCAATAATGGATGAAATGATCTTGAAAATCTTGAATGGATTCATCAGGTGCCTTTTTGCAATTTTAATTTTTTCTTATTAATATATTTACGATCGTAGAAATCAAAATCATGGCATGAATTTATGAAAATCTATTCAAAAAAATTTAGTGGACTCATTAGGAAATGTGTTACACCATTCTTGCATGCACCCTTTGAAGGTGAGAATGAACAAGTTACATCCAACATCCTCAGAGTGGATGATGTCCTTTGTGCAAAAATTGAGAAATTGTGTGGTATGTTCAAATAAGGTTGTTTCACCCTCGCTATTGAATTTTAGATTGGACAGCCATCAATAATTCTCATCGACACTTTCAGATTTGTGTGTCTGGGAAAATATGTCAGGTTTATAATTTGGTTAGAAGTCGTTAAATGTGTGAAAAAATTTAAAACAGACTTCAAGGGATTAGCTTGTCATATGACTCTCTTTCTAGTGCCAAAAATGTTGAGGGTGTTGGACTCACCAACATTCGAGGGATCTCCCCCCTATGAAGTCCCAACTAGACCTCATGACGTTTGGAGTAGGAGTCCTAGTAGTGGGTGGAATGGAAGTATGATAACTTTGTGTCAGAGAAAATGAGTGACCCTGTGGAGAGTCAAGTGTGATGCATGAAGGTTCCAACACATGAAGGGAAAAGGAAGTGTGAGCCTTGGAATCCTCTAATAGTACTCAACTTGAAAGGAACACAAGAGAAAAATGACATCACAAGCAAAAATGCAGAATAGTCCACAAGTTAAAGTGATCAGTTAATATGAAAACATGCATTCAGAAAGATTCATACAAATGAAAATGAAATATTTCACAAGCATAAACATAAGTTAAATAACATACATTACAAATACAACAAGAGTAATCCTACTATCTTCACAACATATGGATGAAAGCATGTTGGCCCTAATTTTATTGTTATGAGTGAAATTTCCATTCATACGTACACTGTTGATGACCAATAGCCCCAATAGTGGAGCATTACAGTTAAGAACATTAGCTCCTCCAAATAAGTATACTCGCTCTATGCTATGGAGAATCCAAGGATCTTCAAAATACTCCCAAGCTCTCTCTAAGCCTAAGACTAGGAAAAATATTGGCTCCCAAAATCCCTTTACATGAGTTATCAGGTTCTATTTATACCAAGAGGGGGTGACCCTTTAACTCCCCTTTGTGACATTTGGACTACCCTCATGACTCTTCAACTTCTTTACAAAATGACACATTACATTACATGATGAATCTTCATATTCTAATATTGGCACTTGGAATTTCACTTACAACATAATGAAAAATACTATTACATTTTACAATCATACCCATTTAGGAAAAAATAGGGTAGAGATAGCTTGATAGCCTAACAAGAGAAGACACTATGATGCTTGAGTTTGGGAACACTCTACCTTGAAAAATTTCACTTGATGCTTCTCGGTCATGTATCAATGCCAAGCTTGGTACTATATGATGACATCCCCAAAATGTATGATGGTGTCAAGCTAGAAGTAAACTCTAGCCTCCATAGCATCCATGTACAATTATTTGGAACTCGTTTTAACTTCTTTCTCAAGCAGGAGCAACATGGTTCTGATATGGACAGGACCACGGATGTAGTTCTGCATATTTCTTCTATTCAGCTCTAAATCCTCCTTGGTGGCAACATGTCTCAACTTCTCTATGTACTCTTCGATATTCTACTTGACTTCGTGTTTGTATTTAGATTTGGCTAGTGAGATGACTGATGGGAGTTTTTGGGTTCTCACCATGAAGTCCAAATTCTTGTACAACTATACAAATGAGGCTTGAATTTTTGCAATGAACAAGGTGAGCTGCTTGTTGTTCTGAATGAACCTTCAAAATATTTCTATCTCCAACTCTACCTATAACTTCATCTTTTGTACCAATGTAAGTGGTAACCCTTTGTATGACATTTTCCATTCTTGCACAGTGGTGATGACGGTTTACACATTCCTAATAGTCTTGACAAATTCATTTCTCTGCTGTCGCAAGCTATGCAAGCAGACAACGACTTTATGTCTAGTCATGATCTCCTGATAGAGGTCCTACATGGTCTCTTTAAGTGTTGATACGTCACCAAGTATCACTACTTTCATTTCCCCCAAGTATCCCTATGCAAGAACTACATTCTATGCTGATCCTCGAAGTTGTTCTATTTCTTGTTAGGAAACCTATATATTTTGTAGAAATTACTTGCTCTTGACCATCAAATACTGAGTGCTTGATCTCCTCCCACCAGTGAAGGCCAAGTTTGCTTCAACAATGGAATTTGGATTCCTACTGGTGTTCACCACTATCATCCTTTCTATAATGAATACATGTGATGCATGGCCATCTAGAAAATTCTCTCTCTGTGCTTATAAAATCCTCTTTTGAATTTGATTATATGACAAATTGTACACATTCATTACTGGATCATCCTCAAGAGGAACTATGTCCCCTTTCTTGCTTGGGGCTAACTCTACGGCTGGAGGTGGTGGAGAGTGAATAGTGGCCTGTGGTGCACTAGACATCATGTCACCATCTTCATCCCATGGTTCTAATTCCAAATTCATGTCTACCACTTCACTCAAGTCTTCAATTTGTCGAGTAAGCTCCCAATCCTACATCTATTCCCTCTCCCCCTCTGGTAATAGTTGGTTTTGTCCTCTCTCTTCAACTTGAATCAACATTGTTTCTCCTAACATTACCCCTTGACTTTCTTATTCTTCCTAATTTTTCTTCTCCTCCTATTCTTTCCTCCTTTGTGCCAGTTCTTCCCTAAGTTCTTGCTCTACTTTTTTCACCCTTAGTTCTACTTCCTTCAAGCTCTCCTTTTCTATCTTCCTCTGTTATTATCTTTGTATCATCTGCCTCCTTTTTCTTGTGTTATCAAAGCTTTCTGCATGAAGATTGAATTCGCTTTGATCTTGCAGCTTTTTCCCACTCTTTATTGTCCACAACCTTTCTCTTTCCCTTATCTTGTACCAGGTTACTACCTTTTGCTACTATTACTAGAATTATTTCCATGTTAATGTTGACACGTTTTTTATAAATAATTGTGTGTCTACATATATTGGTAAGTTAATTGGTGTGTGCGCAACTGCATCCCCAATCTTTCTTTCAGTGGTCTCTCTTGAAGAGGCTCTCTTTGGTGCCATGGTACCAACGACTGCTGTGGAGAAGTGCTTCACAAGTGTCTTACCTATGGGACAAAAAGGAAACTCATGGAAATAAAACATTATCTTTAGCAAATGGAATTTCAAGGAATGATCAAGTAGCAAGCCGAGGAACTGAAAAGAAGGATTGTGTGATTTTCATTGGCAAGAGGGAATGGCTTCCTATGGTAACTATGCATTGTGGAGTCCCAATAGCCAAGGACAAAGCTGGAGACTTGGGACTGCATAATGTGTACCCCCAACCTCGGTAGAGACTGGGAGAGACTACGTATTTCACAGCCTCAGTCACCAATTCGATAGGATGACCGATGGAATTATGTAGTATGCAGTCAAGGCCAACGTATACCACACACTCCGCAGTTCTTGAGGCCAAGCTTATGGCCTGAACCTTAGGATTCCGCAATTCCCAGCTGGGCAGGACAAGATCTGGCCAAGGAAGGTGTTGATCTACCTGGTTGAAGTGTGAAAAATGAGTAAGTGTAGGTGATGATGTGAGCTTGAGTGAAAAACTAACTAAGTTTGAATGAATCAATGTAGATCAAGTGAACAAACTATTCAAACAAAAGGAAGATCAAATATGTAAGGAGAGTCACCGTAACAGCGACCATCGGTGAAAAAATAGGAAAACCAATGCGACACTTATGAAAGGAAAACAAAAAATTATACAAAATATTTTACTATTTAAAATAATTTGAAACACCATCAACCATGAAGAGAAATAAGCAAAAAAACAGTCACATAAGAGAAATGGCAATAAGTGACAAAAAAGGCAACAAAAGGTGATAAAAGCAAAACTAACTCAAAAAAGCAATGGAAACTCCACTAAAGGTTCCTTTATCTCTTCAGGAATGTTAGAGATTCAAGATCAAATTTGAAAATGATCTATATAAGTGTCGATTGACTAGATTTCATCAATTGAGGTTTTATGACGTGCATGCCTAAAATCAAGGAAAAATGTGACACTTGGAACTAACTTCTAAAAATAGCGAGTGTGCCTTATTTGGGATGCTAATAATGGATCCCTACTTCCTAGGGATGATTTTTTTTCTTTAGTTTTCTTTCTTTTTGGGGAAAATTTACATGCACACTATCGAGAAAGACTACACAATTCCGAGGAACTAGGCAACTTTTTGGTTCAATGCACTACACAGTTTCTGAGCTCAGTGAGGGATTGCACAATTTATGGGCTCAGTGGTTGGTTGCCTACCATGAATGTGAATTTTATGAGCTCAATTTTGAATTCCACTTAGGATTGTGTATTTCCTATCATCAAGGCTCTTTTCCCTTAAGGATTGTGTAGTTTCTAGAGGCAAGCCCAGAACTATAGTGAGACTAAGTTGGTACATCAACTTGTGACTTAGAAAATTAAGCTAAGTGTGAAAACAAGAAATAAAAAACACAAATGGAAAATATAAGTCTCAATTGAAGCATGAATACCTGGATTAGTGCAGTATGAGATCTTATGGATAAGAAATAAGGTTTCAAAATCAAAGGATAGGTAAAATTTTGGAGTGTGTTTGTAGTTGGTAAAACAAGATCCTCTTGAGGAGAACTTGGAATTGTTCAAAAATTTCATAGAGCCTGAAGTGAAAGTTGATCCATTGGGTTATTAAGATGATATTAGTTCACATAAGTCTAGTATTGAATCTTATCCAAATGAAAGCTTGACTTCCTCAAGGGATACCTTTCAACCTCTACTATCCATGTGTCGTGATTCCTTATTTCATGATCTGCTTGATCAACCTGCTTCAAATCTTAAGAATGTTCAACCTTTTCTTTCAACAAGTGATCATATACAAGGTAGTTGCATTTAACAGGTAGAGGAGCAAAGCAGTGAATATATGTTTCATCTTTCTTACCTCTTCCAGGATCACAATCTTGCATTTTTTGCTAATCATCAATCTCGCAATATTGATAAAATGTAAAATGATTATATATCCTTCATCCAAGTTGAGACTTTAGACAAACATCACCTTGACATCCTTGTTTCCATTAACACTTGTGACAATGGATATACAAGTACATTGAATGATATATTTCCTTTTCTTAACACTTTTATTTGGATGGTATCAATTTAGAATCTGCTTCTCATAGATTACAATATTAATTTATGGGATGGGATACTCTTTCAATTCAAAACGATTCTAAAATTCATTTGATTCACACATGTTCATATATCAAATTTGAAGAAACAAATTGTCAGGATTTTGAATCTTTGCTATACCTCGCTGAAGGAAAGTATCATGAATCTAAATGTTGCATTAGAATTCTTGTCTTCGATCATTATGATGATGAAGGTAATCTCATGGAATAGAACATGCACATTGATCCATTGTTATTACAAGCCTAATCTGATTTTACAGCTAGTGTTTCTTCTCATAAGTCATTTCAATTATCCTCACCTCTAGCACATTATTCGTTGTACCTAGATATGTTTGGTAAGTTTGTTGTACCATCAATCTCTCTAAATCCTTTAGATTCTTATATGGCTAGTCATGATTATAATGAGGTACAGGATGGTGTGATCCTACAACCATAAGATGAAAAGCTTGAATCTATTATTCATGATTTGTTCAATTGTAAATATTTCATATGTCAAGAGGAAGATGTTACAACTTGCAATGGTCAAGGGAGTTTTATGATTGATGTATCTCAATTCTCTATCCATCAAGAATATGATATGTTTAATCTTAAGTATGATCACACCAGTTGCATTAATAGTGTAATCATCGATACATCTAACGATATTTGTGCATATCTACTTGTTGATTTTTCTAATCCACCCAAATTCAATGGTCCACCATCAGAAAGTTTAGAGACCTATCAGGAAGTTGAGGCGATTCAACACCTGGTAGTGGTTATGTCATGTTATTACAATCTCATTGAGATCTATAAACTATGTTGGATCCATATTTTCACTCATAATTATTTCCTTAACATTCATCCAATGGAAGTGAGCTTACTCTTGAATGGTTTTCAACATTCTCAATTTAATGCCCTAAACTCGCAAGATAGTGTTTTTGATTAGATAGAAGATTCTTGTTTGGTTAAATCTTCATCACGTGAACCCCTTACAACACACCTACAATTGGAGAGAACATATTTTATGGACATGCATGATTTAAAAGCCTGTGATTATTATTATAAAAATAAAGGTCATTCTAGGTTGAAGGATTTCTCTTTGTCAAACACTTCTGAGATCAATCAATTTCTGAACCCTCTTGTGTATGTCATGAGGTAATCATCTTTTTGGCACAATCTATCTTCTTGAATTATAGGAAAGGCTTGATTCATGCAGTGAATCAAAACCTTTATGTTGATATGAATATCTGGTTTGATTTGAGCCTTCTTTACAATCTTTCTCCAACTGGGTATCCTAATCGATCACCTAACCTTGTGATGTCAATGATTATTTTAAATTCCTTAAGCTTTCATATTATTAACATATTGTTTAATAACATAGAAATAAAACCAATGGAGAATCCAAGATCTTATAGTCACCAATCTGCTCAGAGCCATTTTACATCGATTTATTTTGATCAACATAGTGATCTTCATGATCCATCATTTCACTGTTCAGATGCTTGCTGGATAGTCGAGGAACTTCAGCATGATATGATATTTTTTTCAAGTTCTCACCATCTTGAGAAATTCTTTGGATGATATCATATTGAATTCCCGACATAATATTTTCTTTTTGATTCAAATCTATTAATTGGAAATTCATTTTCTCATCAGTATCCAATTTTCAAATCTATTGTTTTGAATATCATAATCCAATCGTTGAATGGTTAGAGAATTCTTACTTAGAAAGATCCATCACAAATAACACATTTCTATCTTTATTGATGTTTGGTAAAATTGAAAACACGAATGATTGTACTTCCACAAGAATCCTTCAAGGTTTGTATAATCATCATTTCAAGCAACAAGATAAAGCTAGAAACTAGTTGAAGCTAGTTAGTATGTCACATATTTTTGTTGATAAACAAGACCTTCAATTCATGTGCAAGATTTTCATATTATTATCTTTAATCTTTCACAATGATTTATATTTCTTTTCATTTCTTGTATCTTTGAGAATGCAAGTCAGGAGTGGTTAAAATGGCTACACTGTAAATTCCATTACACTTAGGCCTGACCATCTAGCCCGTTAGGTTAGGAGTAGGTTTTGGTACATTTAGCTCCCCTAGTTTCATTACATCACCTTTGTATTTTACCTTGCACAAGCCCTTGCATTTGGTTAGTTTGTGTTGTTTGTCTTCCATGTTTCTTTACAGTCAAAGTTTAATTATGCTCCCATTTTTCTCTTATTTTCCTGTTATGCCTTGTCTTGCCTTTCTTATTTTTCTTTAATAAGACTCTACATGAAAATTCTATCGCTTGGCTCAAAAGGCAAGGTGGAAAAACTTGAAAAGGGAAATGGTGACGGTGAATAATTCTTGATTGATTTGATATCCTCTTCTCTATCATGGGATTACATATCTTTAAATTCATTGATCTCTAAATTGAAAATATGATCCATTCGAATGGAAATCCTTTGGTTGAACCATAAATCCCATATCTACTCTATGATATTTGTTCCTTAAGTCAATGTTATAATTAAACAGTGTTCTTCCTGCAAATCAAATCGAGTAGAAGAAGGTAAAGGGGAAAATCAATAGAAATCAAACCAACATCAGAGGTATATATAACATTCTCTGAAGGAAAAAACTCTTCTTCTATCAATAAGTTAGGATCCCTTTTTGCCCCAATGAAATAAATAAGTTCCTAAGCATATTCCTATAAATAAATAAATAAAGGGTGAAATAAGAGAAAGGATTTCTGTGCAAAGGGGTGAAGCAAGTAACTTCATCGAGGTACAATTTAGGCTCACTGGAAGTGAAGCAATGCTTGTGCTCTTATAGTGATTCATTAGGGGTATTTTCTAGGCCTACTAGCACCAGAACAACACCAGAGATGAAAATAAAGACTCTTATCATCTTAAACTTGTAATTTTATATTACCCTTCTCCTTAATTAAAAGAATTACGATTTGGGAAGATTTGTGAATGTGTTTAGCCGAGAAAAGGAATAGAGGGGACAATATCCATAGCCGGGTCAAATAGGGAAGCAAAGGTAATCCATGTGATGAATCAATACTTCTAGAAAGACCGATACCTTGCACTTAAGGATAAAGCCTGAAGAGGGAAGTTGGAGTTCTACCATTGTGCCACCACGTGTTGATGTTGCAATCAACACCCTCCAAATTTTTTCCTACACATGAATTTTGGAGCCTACTGAGGATCTAACGATCTATCATTCCATAGTCACTTCATGATCAATTAATGTTATGCTAATTTTTAAAGCCTTCTTCTCGTTTTCTAAGTGTCGAAGTCACTTGCTCACACATGTTCAGTCTATAATAATTTCATGAGCGCATTCCTCTAAGAAAGTTTGAACAAGCTCAGCACATTCCATCAAGCTAGTGTCTATGCAATATTAAACCTATGTCGATAGTCAATGCACACTTTCATTAGAATTCCCTCACTTTTGGTTGTGAGCGTACTTCTATTTCGGCGAGTCTTTCCAATTTTCTCTTTTGAGCACATTCACTCTCTCAAGTGTGACTTTCATGTTTACGACTATCAATTTTTCTTGTTTTCACTTTAATAAGTGTCATTTTCATGTTATCTTCACTTTGGCATGCTTTAATTTCAATTTTGTTCTCATTTTGCAAGTGTCATTTTCACTTTTGTCTTTCTCTTGCAAGTGACATATTTTTCCATGAGAAAATGGAGCATAATTCATAAACATATTTATTATTCATTTCAAGGGATAACATTGGTTCCAATGAGTCCTATTTATCATATATACATGTATTACACTCATTCCCAAATTTTAATGCAGTTCGTACAAGTGTGGTAACTATCATCACAAAGCATATGTTAAGTGTCACACATGGAGGAAGTTGATGCATTGTCATCACATAGAGTGGATCATGTTGTTCATGTGTTGTGATTGGTCAATGTTAGGTTGTCGATTTTTCTGAGTGTGTGATTATATTCAATTTTTTTCCTTGTTCACTTTGACTTCAAAGATCCCACACTTAGTCAAATCCTAGAAAGTTGCTTTCTGAGAAACATGACTTGCCTCAACCCTATGAAACTATGCACTGAGTAGTCTCAACCCTCAAGCTCATTTCTTGCACCTTGGAACTATTCAATGCATAATTCCTCCCTCCCAGATATGTTCATTGTGTAGTCAAAGAGCTCAACCATGCCCTCTTGATCTCCACAACTCCGTAGTTCAACCTCCAGTCATCATCCTTCTATGTACTGCACATTATCAAGCTTCAAGCATTCAACCTTCCTCCTTGAACTACACAATTTCTAATCCCTATATTTTATCTATATTTGAAACTATGTAGTGGGAAATATCAAGCCTTAAGACTACCTCCTTTAGCTCCTCAATTTTATAGTCATATTTCTAAGGCCTCCGTAGCTGTGTAGTGTGTGGTCTCAAAAAATAATTTTCCTTCTTTCCTTACTCAGTTATGCAAAATTTCAATACATTTTCCCTCTCTCTCTCTCCTGAACTATGCATTTCTCAGTCTAAAGGCTCTAGCCTGCCTCACTGAGCCCTCCAACTGTGCAATGTTCCTGTCAAGGCTTCCTGAACTATGCATTCTATAATTTCAAGATTTAGGCCATCACTCCTGGCCCTTGGAACTATTCACCACGCAATCCTTGGGTATTCCTCCCTGTGAAATGCCCAGTCCTAGCAGAATCATTCATTTTCATGAAGAAATATAGACCAAGATATTTTTTACTGATGTAGTCTTGTCATGAGTAGATTTGACTTGCAGGTACTACAACCTGACATGACAAGATGATGCTTAGAGAGGAAGAGAAGGAGATCATAGGGGAAGAAATTTTCTAAGGT
The DNA here is from genome assembly GCA_031772625.1 of Pinus tabuliformis. Taxonomy (NCBI): domain Eukaryota; kingdom Viridiplantae; phylum Streptophyta; class Pinopsida; order Pinales; family Pinaceae; genus Pinus; species Pinus tabuliformis. Next base: position 689,229,647 of record CM062811.1, read on the forward strand.
GGAACCATGAAGAAGTCATCAGGCAAGGAGATGAAGGGACACTATCTTATCATAGAAGATCAAATATCTATACCACATTAAGACTCCATATCAATTGGCCCCTTCAAGGATGAAGATGAAGCACATGCAAGATACATCATGAAGATGCAAAGAAAGCAACAAAAGGAGAAACCTCGAAATGCCACATCATGAAGTTCGATGCCATTAGTTTCGAGAGCCATATCAAGGGTGTTAATTTTAGGTATGTTTTATGCTGGCCACAATTTATTACAACTTTTCCATATTAGCTCAATATCAATTCCAAATTAGCAATCACATTTAGCATGATAGTAAAATGTAGGTAGAATATAAACATAAATTGTAGAAGACAAGCCAAGATAAGTGGAGACAAGATGTGGTGCCAACTAGGGGCAAAACCCAATGTGGGGAAACCCTTTATCAATTCTTCTTATATTCTTCAAAAGTTCAGCAGAGAGAGAGATAGTACACATACATCAGAAGTCAACACTTTGACTTGACAAGATAAGAGCAGAGATCTTCACCATGAAGATAACATAATGAGGTAGCTTATCTTAACTCAAGTGAATGAATACTGCTTCAACTAATCCTCCAAGGTGACTCCATCACCATGCTGCACTCATCATTTCATTGTACTTCATTATCATGTTGTACCTGACACTGTGTTGCACCCAATCACTGAGCTGCTCTCATCACTATGCTTCTCCCATCAATGAGCAATACGTCATCATCATGTTCTACCCCTCAAGTTGCTCTTCATCATCATTATGTTGCACCCAAATTCATACTACAATACATCATCATCATGCTGATGTAATACACTATTGCGACTACACTACTGACATCATGTTGTTGCACCCATCATCATCAAGTTCCTGTAATACATCATGCTACTGCTATACATCCATGCCTATCATCACCATGTTGTACTACTGTGCTGCACCATACAACATCCATTGTATTGCAGCATACTGAACCATGTTACCTTAATCCATTATGCTACAACTTGCTACATCCATCATCACTTTGATGGAACATCCTTATCTACCTTCTATGGCTTTCATCCTAGAAAATCAGTTAGCTATAACTCATAGCATCTCTGCTCCATCCATGACTACATTGGTCACCTGGATCCTATACCCAAGATTGTAGCTTGTCTTCACTTCCTCACATCGGTTCTATAAACTTCTATCAACCTTCCACCTAGCACTAAAATTTAAGGTCTAGTTAGGGAAAGATGACAATCATCTTCAGCCCACTCAAATATGCACAAAATGTCCTTAATTAGGTCATGATGACATCTACAACAATATGGCATTGTGACAACAATTAAGGATATTGCAATGAAGTTTCTATGAGCTACTAATAGATAGCAGTTAAGGTTGTCTAATATGTAGGGATCTATTAGTAGATTAAGGAAGCATAAGAGGGACCCTGAGACAACAGAAGACGTCCCTCCATAGACTACGGTTAGGACTTGTCAAGGCCCCCTCTTTACAATGAATACATGTCTTCTTTTATTGCATATGAAACCTTTGTTGATTACATTCTAAGTGACAAGAACAATAGCATTAGACCTGTGTTTAGGTGATTCCATTGCTGTGTTACGAAACCTTCCTCCCTCACTGCATTAGCCTTCATGATTGCATATTAGTTAGGGCATCCTTTAGGCTAGCAGTTAGGGCTTCTTCATAGGGCAACGTTAGGGCTCCTTTGTGACTAAGATAAGGGCTATCCTCCATGACAATGTTAAGCTTCTTTATGGCAGCATAGAGAAAGGGTATCCTCTTCTTAGGGCAGCATATACTCTACGACCTCTCCTCCCACCAAAACCGAAAGAAAAGTGGAGGGGAAGAGATCACAAGAGGTGTGTCTTAAATGACTTGCAAGGTACGTCTATTTATATAAAACGTGGAGGAAAAGTGGGGGCAATTTGGTTGCTGGCTGACCTTGACGAATTGTCCCATAACACATATAAATTCATATCTCTATGAATACATGTTGATATCAAAAGATCTTTAGATCAATCCTACACCTGTCAACGAGAGGAATCCAAGAAAAATATTAGCTTTCATGAATAATTAGAGCCACATGGAGTTTTTCCCTAGTTTCCAATTTTAACACTCCCTCTCAACTAGGGAGAGCTCCATTCGCTAATCTGTCTGCCAGACTGTACTATCTCTACCATCAGTGCCTTGCACTGCTCTACTCTACTCTACTAAAATAAGAAGAAGAAGAAGTGATCGAGAATGTATCATACCATCCTATACTAACCCGATGTCAATACCATATAAAGGATAGTGTCTCATACCACTCTTGCTGACCTGAAGTCAGTTCCAATAAAGAAAGTGTGCCATACCACTCTTACAGATAAGAAATTAGTTTCAAATAAACATAGTGTTTCATATGACTCTTACTGACCCGAAGTCAGTTCCAATTGATCCCAGATCAATATCATCCTAGCATAGGGAGTACGGTAGATACAAGATGCATCCATCGGTACTACTATGGTCCTTATCCTCATTTCCCTACTTATTAGCCAGATGAGAGGTACTTCCCATGAGTCTCAGAGTTCATGGGTAGGATGTCTTAGAAGGAGAAGGATGAACCACTAATCCTACCTACATGTCACCAGGGGTATCCAAGGGGAAGGATAAACCACTCACCCTATACACAAAAAATCACTAGCAAAGGGTTGAACGACTCACCATATGACTATATCGGTAGGAGAAGGATGAACCACTCATCCTGCCTACATAGCAAACCGATAGAAAAAGGATACCACTCACCCTATGGTTTCTCATCACTCCAAGATCTCTCCCCAAGCCCCCCAGAGCTACTAGAGCTCAATGTCCATATCATATAGGACCTCAAGAGAGAGTTTCTCCATGACTCCTAGTCATTCTTGAGAAGTCAAGAATTTGGCCTTTCCCATGGGCCTCGATAGAATATCGGTGACCTAGACATCAGTCCCAATACGATGGAGCCTTCTTGCTCTTCGATGTACCATATCCTAGATAAAGTGGTACCTGATGTTTATATGCTTGGACCGATCATAGCACATGGGATTCATCAAAAATATTATCCCCCTCTAGTTGTCACAGAATTTCATGGTGGTATCTAGCAGATGTCCAAACAACTCACTAAAGAGCTTCCTCAACCAGGCAGCTTCACATGAGGTCATCCTCATCACAATGAACTCAACCTGAGTGGTGCTCAATGAAACCGACTTTTGCTTCCTGCTCATCTAGGATATCAAAGCAGAACCCAAAGAGAACCGACACACATAAGTGCTCTTGTGATCCTCCACATTGCCTGCCTAATAAACATCATAATAATCATGTCGCTTCACATTTGTAGCAATGTATCTCTCAGTCCATGAGATATTGTGCCCTGAATATATCTCAAATGATTCTTGGCACCAATCTAGTGAGGCTCAACCATATATGAGCTGAACATGATAACTACAAAACATATATCCGGGAAGGAGTTCACCAAGAACATCGATGCTAGTATGAGTTTATGAAACTCAGAGGCATGCCCCAAATCAGGTCTGGCATCACTACTGTGCAACTTCTTAAAGTTAAGGTCCATCGAGCTAGTCACGGGCTTCTAGTTCACCATCCCAAATTTTTAATCCCACTCCCTCTTACTTCTACAAATGAGAGGCTTTGCACCTGTCAAAAAGAGGTCATACTCATAAGGTGCTAGTATGAGAGTTCTATCATCCACAACCTTCAAGCAATGGTTTTGATCAGCTTCACTCCTAGTGAATCTCACCTTCATCAGATAGCTTGAAATCCTCTCATACCAAGCTCGGGGTGCTTGCTTCGAGCAATAGAGGACTTTCTTCAACTTGCATACATGAGATTCCCGATCATGAAACTCAAACCCCTTAGGTTATTCCAAATCTGTGGACTTTCTATATGAGGGGAATGGTCCCCTTGTAAGTTTTCTTTCTGTACATCTCAGACATGTACCTCCATGATCTTCTTGAATTCAAACATCCTTGTCACTATCTAACTCACATCAGGTATGGCCCCATACTAAGTAGACCTCTGGTGCTATAAAAGATATGTGTTAACTGACATGGTCCCCAATGGACTTCCTGCAACTTGATACAAATTGCCAAACTTGAGCTCAAGAGCATCTTTTAAGAATTCCTTATTGACGCATGTACCTTTCCATTAATGAATGCCACCTTGAAAACTTTGATTTCCATTGCCAAAATGGACACTAGGTTCTTCTTGAGATCAGCTACATAAATAACTTGTTGTAAATGCATCATGTTTCCCTTATTCAATTGAGGGTTAACATTCCTTGTACCCTTTCCGAGATAGGTGGCATTGACTCCAAGTATAATCTCCATGATTGTTTCTTTCTATATGAAATTAGAGAGAGATTCCTTCTATTTGATGAAGTGTCTTCAAGCACTATAATCAATAAGCCATATTCCCAAATAGTTTGGAGGAAAAGTGGTGGAGAGGGCTAATATATCAAAAACAACATTTGATTCTTCATACCTAGAGATCCTTGCTTCCTTGAAGATTCAGCCATTTCACTGATGACCTGCAGTCCTTTTTCCTTTGCCATTGTACCAATCATTCATTTGATCATTGAATATGCCCCTAGAATGATTTTTATCATCATCAAGTGATCTGTCCCTTATAGTTGGACACTTCCTCTCATAATGGACAAAGTTATTTCAAGCAAGGCATCTGCCTTTCCATTCTTAGATCTGGACTTCCCATTGAAGCGACGTTTAGGAAGGCCACGAAATGCTTCTGTTGCACAACTTTAATAATCTTCTTTGCTACAATTTCACCGTTAGTGAATTTGAAGAGGCATGAGGAACCCATTGGGCCTTTTGTCCTTTCCAACTGTCTTCGGTGATTGCTCTTTCACTCTTGTTTGGGATTTGTTTTCACCTAACCTTTAATGCCATGTTAGTTTTAGGTATGTTCCATGCTTAACACAATTTACTTCAATTTTTCCATATTAGCATGGTAATAAAATGTAGATATAACATAAACATAAATCCTAGAAGACAAGACAAGAAAAGTAGACACAAGATGTGGCACCGACCAGGGACAATCCCTAATGTGGGGAAACCAATGATCAATTCTTCTTATATTCTTCAATATTTTAGTAGAGAGAGCGATAGTACATATAGATCAGAACTCAACACTTTTACTTGACAAGGTAAGAGCATAAATCTTCACCATGAAGATAACATAATGAGGTAGCTGATCTGGACTCAAGTGAATGTATGCTGCTTCAATTGATCCTCCAAGGTGACTCCATCACCATGCTTCACTCATCACTATGTTGCACCTCCTTATCATGTTGCACCCGACATTGTGCTGCACCCAATCACTGAGCTACTCTCATCACTATGCTGCTCCCATCACTGATCTCTACCTCATCATCATTTTGTACCCATCAAGCTGCTCTTCATCATCATTATTATGCATCCTTCATGTTGCACCCAAATGCATACTACAATACATGATCATCATGTTGCTACAATACACTCTTGCTGCTACACTACTCACATTAGGTTATTGCACCCATCATCGTCAAGCTACTACAATGCATCACATTGCTACTATACATACATGCCCATCATCACCATGTTGTACCATTATGCTGCACCATATGACATCCATTGTGTTGCACCATACTGCAGCATGTTGCCCTAATCCATTATGTTGCAACTTGCTGCATCCATCATCACTGTCATGGATCAACCTTAGCTACTTGCTATGGCTTGCCGCCTAGCAAAGCATCTAGCTGTAACATGTAGATTCTCTGCTCCATCCACGACTACATTAGTCACCTAGATCCTGTACCCAAGGCTATAGCTTGTCGTCACTTGCTCCCAGAGGCTGCATAAACTTCCATCAACCTTCCACCTAGCACGACAATTTAAGGTCTTGTTAGGGCAAGATGACAGTCATCTTCAGCCCACTCAAATATACAAAAACTTTGAATAATTAAGCCATGTTGTCATCTACAGCAATGTGGCATCGTGATAGAAACTAAGGATATTGCAAGAAGGTTTGTATGAGCTACTAATAGACAGCAGTTAAGGTCATCTAATATGTAGGGATCTCTTAGTAGATTAAGGCAGCATAAGAAGGACCTTGAGATAGTTGGTGAGATCCCTCCATAGACTGTAGCTAGGGCTTATGAAGGCCCCCTCTTCACAGAGAATACAAGCCTTATTTTATTGCATATTAAACCTACATTGATTACGTTCTAAGTGACAAGAAAAACAACATTAGACCTACCTTTAGGTCCCTTCCATGCTACGTTATGAAGCCTTCTTTCCTGACTACGTTAGCCTTCATGACTACGTATAAGTTAGGGCATCCTTTAGGCCAGTGGTTAGGGCTTCTTCGTAGGGCAGCTTTAGGGCTTCTTTGTTGCTGAGATAGGGGTTTTTCTCCATGTCAATGTTAAGCTTCTTTATGGTAGCGTAGAGATAGTGTATCTTCTTCTTAGGGCAACATATACTCTTAGGATATATCCTAGCACCAAAACCTAAGACAAGTGGAGAGGAAGAGATCACAAGAGGTGTGTCTCAAATGAGTTGCAAGGCACATCTATTTATACTAAAATTTGGAGGACAAGTGGGAGAAGTTTGGTTGTTGTCTGACCTTAACGAATTGTCCCATAACATAAATAAATTCATATCTCCATGAATACATGTCAGAATCAGATGATATTTAGTTCAATCATACACCTCTCGACGAGAGGAATCCAAGAAAAATATCAGCTACCATGAATAAGTATACCCACGTGGAGATTGTCCCTAGTTTCCAATTTTAACACTCCCTCTCAACTAGGGAGAACTCCATCTACTAATCCATCTACCAAACTATACTATCTCTGCCATCAGTGCCTTGCACTGCTTTGCTATGCTTTGCTGAACTAAGAAGAGGAATAAGTGTTCGAGAATGTATCATACCATCCTCTATTGACCTGAAGTGAGTCCCATATAAAAGAGAGTGTCTCATACCACTCTTGCTAACCCAAAGTCAGTTTCAGTAAAGAGAGTTTGTCATACCACTCTTACTGATGCGAAATCAGTTTCAAATAAAGAGAGTGTCATATCACTCTTACTGAACCGAAGTCAGTTCCAATTGATCCCAGATCAATATCATCCTAGCATAGGGAGTATGGTAGATACACGATGCCTCCATCGGTATGATTATGGTCCCTATCCTCATTTCCCTACTCATTGGCTAGATGAGAGATACTTCCCATGAGATCCAGACTGCATGGGTAGGATGTCTCAGCAAGAGAAGGATGAACCACTCATCCTGCCTGTTATCACTCAGATTTTCCTTGAAGTTGTTGGGAAGAGGAAAGGGGTCCGAGGTAACCACAAACCAACTTTTAGGTATAGAATCTTGCCAATTTGTACCCAGAGAGGGCTCTCTCTTTAAGTTTTAGCTTTGTTTTAAAGGATATTAGGCTAGTTATGAAGTTTAGGTGTTTTGATTGAGTTCGGGTGGTGTAATTCAATAGCAGAGGGGTAGGATTGAGTAGTTTAGACCATTGGGCTAATGGAGTCAAAGAAGATGGCTTAACTGGATTTGGTTTCTTAACAAGGGATGGTTTCACAAGGCAATATAGTTAAACAAGGAATAGGTAAAGACTTTAAAATGATGGAATGAACTCAAAGGGGTGAAGGGAAATTAAGAATACTTCGTCATATTTGAAAGAGGGAACTTGAATGATTACCAATAAAGAGCAATTAAGAATTATTTACTAAATAATTAAAGTGAATAAACTAGGAAACAGGAGCAATTAAGAATTCATTGTTTATGCCAGTTTAGAGGAAAACATTAAGAACAAAATGATTGAAAGTAGATTGCACTCAAGCACTTTCTGAATTATTATTTTTCGTTTATCATTTAGATATGAAACAGAGATGATATAATAAACAAGAAAACTTTTAAAACATGAGATATAGAAGACTTATTGATCCGGTGTCTGACTCAAGAATCCTATGAAAGGTCATTTGCATCAATTCTTCATCCAACTGACCATACAAAATTTTGTCCAACAACACTTTATTCGAAAACAATCAATTTTACAGCAATGTCTAAGAATCCACCCTCAATACTCCAATTGAGGGAGTATTTATACAAAAAAAAATTAAAAAAAATATCTCATAATAGAGTGAGATATATTATAGGGTGACTATGAATAAGTTACAAGAAAAATAGAGACAAATGGTCTCGTAGATAGAAGAAAAGGTAAACTGATGTTGTGATGTTCCTATTCTTGTGAGTGTGCTGGAGGCAGGCCCTATGATTTGGCTTGCTGCTGTCTTCTTTGGTAATTTTGTGTTGGCTGCCCTGTTTTCACTAATACTCTTTACTTGCTCTGATACACTTCGACCTGTTTGATCTCTGTTTATCCTCTTTACCATTACTTACTGTAGTAAATAACCAAAATTTACATTTTACCAAGGATAATTTATAAAATTTCTAGCATTTCTTCCCACCATTGTGTTTCTGGTATTCTGGTTCTTTGAAGTTTTCTCGGGTTCTCATCGGTTTTGGTGTACCTGAAAAAGGTATGCTGAATTGGAAACAAGTGCTTTATCTCATGCACAACATAGAATAAGTTCTCTAAACTGTCATAGAGAACTCTACCTGTAGGAAATGCTTTTGACGCTGATGCACTTGTTGATGGACCTACTTGGTTTCTTGCATATTAATTCAATTTCTCCACATAGTCTATATGCCTCATTAGTTTATCATTAATAACTAAAGGACTAGGAAACTCTTTTCTCTGCAAAATATCAAATCTCTTCGTGAAAGCATTAATTTATTCCTGCATGTCATGGCACCTTCTTTCTAAATTTTGCATCAAAGTCCTTTTAGTAAAAACCCTTTTGACTTCTAGAATTGTTCATGTTCTATCTTGAATGCCCAGCTCTTCAAGCTGGTACTTATTCTTGGTATTCAAAAACTGTATGAGCCTAGTGGCTTCCTCAGGCATATTTACTAACTCTGCCCTTGCCTTTTGAACCTCTTCTTGAGTTACCTTTACTAAATAAATTTGCTCAAAAATTATTTGGATTGATGGCCAAACATCATTTATTGACTGAGTGATGTTGGCCCAAAGAATTTTCCTAATTTCTGTCAAAGGTTTCTCAAATGTGAGATCCTTTTCTAATGATTTCACTTTGTTTTCTAACCCTTTAATCTCTCTTGTCTTTTCTGCAACATTTATTTTTGAGATATCATACCTCCATTCTAAGTTGGCATACTATTCTTGTACCCTTTTTAGCTCTGAAACTTGCAGTTTCATGTCCTCCATTGATTTTATTAACTCCTCTATGCTCAAATTGGTAGTACTATCATGTGTTGTTCCTGTTGTTGTTATACCTATGACCACCTCTACTGTGGCTGCTAGAATTTTTGGTGCCAAAACTATTCTAAGGGTTGAAGGGACTGTAGTTGAGACTATTGGCATCACATTGGGAGGCTGAGAGGTCGACTCTCCCTGCTTGTCCTCGAATGCTTTTTTTAGTTCTTTCTCAGTCTCATTCAATCACTCATTAAGTTTTAAGAGCAAATCCATCAGCTCATCTTCAGATTTTTTCTTTATGATCTCAATAGTCTGTGGATGCCTTGAAGGAGGTAGCTTTAGCTGCTTCCTTAAGGTAGCAATATTTTCATCTTTCTTTTCGATTAAGGCTTCTGTAGCCTTTACATCCTTGGGATCATGACCCAATCCAATAATTATTTCTTCGAAAGATTTTATTCTGTTATCTTTGGCCTGGGAGGAAGCTTTCTCCAAATGTAGTTGGGTAGTTGTGTTATCCAAAGAACTTTCCAGCCTTTGGATCATCATAGCCTTACCAGTCAAGGTGGAATAAATCATCTCTCCATTTTGTTTGTGCAATTCAATTTGATCTAGAAGATGAATATCCTTTGCCATGACTTCAAAATTGGTTCTAAGATAGTCTGTTGCTGATTGAGGTTGTTGTACTTTAGGCTTGAACTAACTCATTATCATTTTACCTTCTTTCATGTCATAGGTTGACATCAATCGGTTTTGATTTGTGGGAGCCATTTTCAGATATTGATTGTAGAACTGAAGCCTTAGTGGATCATTTCTAGCTTTTATTTCTATAAATGTGCTTTTGATATCTGAAGTCTCCTTTCTTGGTGGTCTAAAAGATGATACTTCTGCACTTTGTTGTCTCTCTAGGTCCTTTCTCTGTGAGCTAGTAGATGTCCCACCTACTGGGAAAGTTTGATGGCTATCTACTCCTTCTCTCCTCTGACTATCAGTAGTCTCTTCAACAAATTCTTCTTCTGAAAGGGGATTTAGCCTTTGCCTTTTGGTACCAGGCTGTCCTGAAGGTCCACTGGCAGGGGTAGCTATTTCCCTGTCTCTCTTTTTATTTCTTTCCTCATTTAGAGGAGTTTGCAAGATTGGAGGTTCTCCCACATTTCCCTGAGTGGGAGGAGTGTGCATTTGGGCCTGCTCCTTGGAAGTTTCAGGCTGCTTAGACATTGTAGATTTCTCTGTGGCTTGAATGCTGGTTTCTAGTTCCTTGCCTTTGGATGTTCCTATGGCTGGTGTGCTGGTTTCCTGTGAATGTTGCTGAGAGGTTCCAGCTGTAGAGGGACCAATCCTTGACCTTTGTACCTACCCAAAAGAATCCGGGTCAAGTTTTTTTCTCAAGATCTCTCATAACATTTTCAATATTGACCTATTCACTATCATTTTCTACTAGGGTCCCTTCCTTCCATTCATCCATATTTGCAAATTGTTCAATCTCTAGAATCCTATGGTGAATGTATGGTGACAATTTGTTCTTCATTCTTCTATCATAGATAAAGCTGTTAGGGTCATAAGGTATCCACCAAAACTCTTTTGTAACTTAAGATGATCTTCTAAAATTATTTCTGCTTCTCTCCATGCCTCCCTAGTGTTACAGACAAAAGGGCCTAACTGATTCTTGATTCTAAGCTGAGCTTCTTTCTTGGCATTATAAAAATGGACCAGGTCTGAATTGATCCTTTGCCTGAAATATTCCAATGCAAAGAGCCTTATTGGAATGTAATTTGGTAGCTTAAAAGGGCAGAGCTCACACCCATATATCCTAATTTCTGTATGGTTCTTGTATAGCTACTAATAACCTATTATGTACTACTTGGAGAGCTGAAGGATCTTCTTCACATCACCACTAATCCTAGGAGGGGAAACTCCTGTCAATAAGGTGGTTGTTGGATGAACAAATTGATCAATGAACTCATTGTATGAGTAAGGGGACTCTAAGGATGCATGGAAAATGGGACTCCAAAAGATGACAGACCTTGGATTTCCTTTGGTATCAAGTTTCATGACAGGGAAAGGGAAGTTCTCTGACTGATAATACAACATAAGATGATATATGAAAGTGGTGTACTTGAAAACTCCTTCATTGTCCAGTCTTAAGAACTGGTCATGAATCTTATTAGCAATATAGGAGGCATAATAATACTTAATAGTTGTCCAAGAGTAAAAATTGACAACAACACCAGGGTTACCTCATCAACAAGCTCATTAGTGTTGAATCCCATAATTAAAGATATCATGTCAATTATGAGTTGTCCCATATCTGTGAAGAAATTTTGCATGTAAGGCGGTGGGCCATCAGGTTAATGCTTTAGTGACATGAAAGTCTGACAGATATGGTTTAGTTATGATTGAGAGAATTGAGTGGATTTCTCAAGTAAATATCCCATGGAAATGGGAGTGAGAGCTTGACTGGAGTGGAATTGCAACATTTCATTGATGGATTGAGCAGTTATTGGAAAGAGGACTGTTTTGCTTGGAGACATAACTGCTTTGTGGTTAGGGTCGTAATTGGCCTGAAATTGGTGAATTATATTAGGGAAAACATGGACTGGGGGGAGAAAATACATGGGAAGGTTAGACTCCCACAGTCCTAGGATGTAAGAGCCATTCAGATAGTTATCTCTACTTTGGCAAAAGACTTTAAGGTGGTTTTCATCAGTGGACAAGTATTTTATCTGAAAGTCTTTATCCACAAGAGGCAGATAGTCTAAATCTTTATGAGGAGCATTCATGGGTGCAACAGTCAAAGCCACAGGGGTTTCCATTTCTGGTTCTTGTGGATTCAAAAAAGAATTTGGGTTTTTGGTGAAAAATGGGCAAATTAACAGGTCCGGGAACTGATATGGTGAAACAAACAATGAATTTGGAATGAATTTTGGCCTTTTAAGTGGAACTGTAGTGTAAAACATGAACTTGCAAGGTTTCGGTGGAAATTGGATAAATACCTGTGTTCGGGGAGTGAACAGTGCAAAAATGGGTGTAGGAAGTAGCTAATAAGTTCTCGGTTGCATTGGTTGCAAGTTTCTTAGCAAGGTGGTACTTGAAAATCTTGGAAAGTTGACCTTGACGTTCTTTGCATGGGAGCACACGTTTGCAGTATAAAATAATGAAAATGATGCTTGTTTGTTTTATTAACAAAGTCAAGGTTGGCAGGGGTTTTTGGTTTTTGGATAGATGACATGTGCAAGGAATGAAATGATGCTTTTTCGTATATGGAAGGCGGTAAGTGGTTTCATATCGCACCGCTTTTAGGTACAGGTGGTATTTAACTAGGAGCCAGCGATTCCACAAATCGCTTGACGCATGGCAGAGGTATGGGGAGAAAACCACTTAGTGATCGCGCGCTAATGCATGGTCACGAAGGGGTGTGTGATATCGTTAATAATCATCAGATGTGGAGAGCGTGATCGGACAGCTGACGAGAGGTATGATGTAGCGGGGTTTAACAATGGCGAGCCCGATATAAATTAAAAGGTTTAATCGTATCAGGGGTGATGCGATTGGTTATTGGAGTTATTAATTTGCCCAAATGACATAATTAATTCTCATTAAAGGTGGCGGGGTCGGGTTCTTAATCAACTACAGGTTAGTTAATTAATCCCATTTATTATTCATTTGATGGTTATACCTAACCATCGCGGTGGGATATGTAATAATTTGGGGTTTTACATAGTATAATAATATGGGCGTGGGTAATTTTCTTTTATTTTTGAATTATATAATAAAACATTAATATTTAATATGACTGAATGAATGGGAAAGCGCTAAGTGCAATGTTTTCCAAATGTATTTCATCATATAACATATTGACCTAGGCTAAAGTGTTTAAAAGGGTGACTTATGAAAGTAAATGAATGACTTATGGATTGTTTTAAGTGCTTAGGCTTTTAAATTATTGGGCCGAGGGTCCAGTCCTTCCATAAGTCAGAGAAATGCTCTGAGCCCCTTTAATTTTAACAAATGCCTTAGTATCTAGGGGGAATTAGTGAAAATTTTAGGGAAAGATGAGAAGCGGAGTTAATTATTTGACCTTGTCTTGCTTGAAATGCTTCCAATGTAATGTCTATTTTGCACTTTGATGAAAGTAAAAATTAACACGTTTAGAGTCATTATGCATCACATGTAATTCTGAAACATCATCTACCTACCCTACCTACTTTAACCTAACATTTTTTCTTCTTTATTTGGGTGCACTTAAACTGACAAACCCTTATCAAACTTTCTTTTATTTTACATGTAGACATCTAAGGGCTTAGATTAAACTGTTGAGCTCCTTTTATTCACTCTACCTATCTAGTTATCTACCAAGTTTAAACAGTTTGGTCAAATTTTATTCTCTATCTCTAAAACATAAAATTCAAATATGAACTAGCCAAGCTTAAGCTGTTGACTTTTCATCAATTGTGGCATAGGTTACAAGTTGCACACAATTGTTTATTTCAAAAGAGTAAAAAGTAGTGGCATTTAGACATGCACACATTCCTTGGTCTCTCTTTTGGTGGGGTTCATTTTCTTTCACTTTTTTGACCATCTTATTCTTTTCACCCTTTGATTTTTCTTTTAGGGTATACCCTTTTTACACTTTTTAAATTTTTTGATTTTTTGAAAATATGGAAAACCTTTGCGAAAAGGAAAGGTATGAACATATTCATATCTCATCAAGTCAATCATGAAACATGACACTTATTGGTATAGGGGCATAACACTACCTACATGTTGCCAGGGGTATCTTAGGGGAAGGCTGAACCACTCACCCTATACACAACAAATCACTAGGTGAAGGATGAACCACTCACCCTATGACTGTCTCGGTAGAAGAAGGATGGAACACTCATCCTACCTACATAGCCGACCACTAGGGAAAGGCTGAACCATTCACCCTATGGTTGCTTATCACTCCAAGATGTATCCCTAAGCCCCCCAGAGCTCCTAGAGCTTGATGTCCATATCATATAGGACCCTCAAGAGAGAGTCTCTCCAAGACTCCTAATTGTTCTTGTAAATTCAAGAATTTGACCTTTCCCAGGGGCTTCGACAGAATATCAGCGACTTTCACATCAATCCCAATGCGATGGAGCCTTCTTGATCCTTGATGCACCATATACTCGATAAGGTGGTACCTGATGTCTATATGCTTGGAGCGATCATAGAACACAAGATTCATCAACAATCAAATCCCCCTCCTGTTGTCATAGAAGATCATGGTGGTATCCAACACATGTCCAAACAGCTCACTGAAGAGCTTCCTCAACCAGGCAGCTTCACACGAGGTCATACTCGCAACTATGAACTCAGCCTCAGTCATGCTCAAGGAAACTGACTTTTTCTTCCTTATCATCCAGGATACCAAAGCAAAACCCAAAGAAAACCAACACCCATAAGCTCTCTTATGATCCTCCAAACTGCCTACCTAATCAGCATCAGAATAATTATGCAGCTTCACATTTCTATTAGTGTATCTCTTAGTCCATGAGCGATTGTGCCCTAAAGATATCTCAAATGATTCTTGGCACCAATCTAGTGAGGCTTGACCATATATGAGCTCAGCATGCTAACTGCAAAAAATATATCTGGAAAGTATTTCATTAAGAACATCGATGCTAGTATGAGTTTATGAAACTTAGAGGCATCTCCCAAATTAGGTCCGGCATAACTAGTGCACAACTTCTTAAATTTAACCTCCATTCGATTCTAGTTCACCGTTCCAATTCTTGAATACAACTCCCTCTTACTTTTACAAATGAGAGGGTCTACACTTGTCTGAAAGAGGTCATCCTCATAAGGTATCAGTATGAGAGGTCTATCATCCACAACCTTCAAGCAATGGTTTCGATCGGCTTCACTCTTAGTGAATCTTAGCTTCATCGGATAGTTGACACTCCTCTCATACCAAGATCAAAGTGTCTGCATCAAGCTATAGAGGGCTTTCTTCCCGTTGCATACATGACATTCCCGATCATGAATATCAAACCCCTCTAGTTGTTCCAAATCTTTGGACTTGATATATGACGGGAATAGTCCCCTTGTAAGTTTTCCTTTGGTACATCTCAAACATGTACCTCCATGCTCTTCTTGAATTCAAGCATCCCTCTCACCATCTAACTCACATCAGTTAGGGCCCCATAAGAAGAAGACATCCGATGCTATAGAAGATATGTGTCAAATGACATGGTCCCTAATGTACTTCCTATAGCTTGATACAAATTGCCAACCGTGAACTCAAAAGCATGTTTTAAGAATTCCTTATCCACACATGTACCTTTCCATTGATGAATCCCACCTTGAAACCTTTCACTTCCATTGCCAAAATGGACACCAGGTTCTTCTTGAGATCAGGTACATAAAGAACTTCTTGTAAATGCATCATATTTCCCTTATTCAATTGAGGGGTAACATTCCCTACATCCTTTCTGAGATAGGTGGCATTGACTCCAAATATTTTCTCCACGATTGTTTCTTTCTCTATCAAATTAGAGAGATCTTCCTTCTATCCGATGAAGTGCCTTCAAGCACTACAATCACTAAGGCTGATTCCCAAATATTCTCGAGGAGAAGTGGTGGAGAGAGCCAATATAAGATAATACTTCTTTAGCTTATCAGAAACAACATTTGATTCTTCATACCTAGAGATCCTTGCCTTCCTGAGGAGTCATCCATTTCCCTGATGACCTACATTCCTTTTTCCTTTGCCCTTGTACCTATCATTCCTTTGATCATTGAATACACCCTTGGAATGATTGTTATCAGCATCAAGTGATGTGCCCCTTCTATTTCGACACTTCCTTGCATAATGGCCAAACTTATTGCAAGCAAGGCATCTTCCTTTCCATTCTTAGATCTAGACTTCCCATTGAACTAATGTTTACGTAGGCCACCAGATGCTTCTGTTTCACCACTTTGATAATCTTATTTTCTTCGATTTCACCCTTGGTGAATTCGAAGAGGGACAAAGAACCCATTGAGCCTTTTTTCCTTTCCAACTGTCTTGGGTGACTGCTCTTTCACTCTTGCTTGGGATTTATCTTCACCTCACCTCCGATACCATATTAATTTTAGGTATGTTCTATTCTTAGTGCAATTTACTTCAATTTTTCCATATTAGATCAATATCAATTCCATATTAGAAATCACATTTAGTGCGATAGTAAAATGTAGATAGAACATAAACATAAATTGCAGAAGACAAGCCAAGACAAGTGGACATAAGATGTGGTGCTAGCTAGGGACAAACCCCAAAGTGGGGAAAACCTTGATCAATTCTTATTATATTCTTCAATAGCTCAACAGAGAGAGAGATAGTACATATACATCAAAAGTCAACACTTTGACTTGACAAGATAAGAGTAGATATCTTCACCATGAAGATAACATAATGAGGTAGTTGATCTGAAATCAAGTGAAGGCATACTACTTACACTGATCCTCCAAGGTGACTCCATCACCATGTTGGACTCATCATTCTGTTGCACCTCATTATCATGCTTCACCTAACACTGTGTTGAACCAAATCACTGAGCTTCTCTCATCACTATGCTGCTCCCATCACTGAGTAGTACATCATCATCATGTTGTACCAATCAAGTTGCTCTTCATCATCATTATGTTGCATCCTTCATGATGCACCAAAATGCATACTACAATACATCATCATCAGGCAGATGCAATACACTTGTTTCTACACTACTCACATCATGCTACTACACCCAATGTCATCAAGTTGTTGCTGCTATAGATCCATGCCCATCACCACCATGTTGACCCATTGTGTTGCATCCCACTGCATCCATTGTGCTGCACCATATTGCAGCATGTTGCCCTAATCCATTATGATGCAACTTGCTACATCCATCATGATTATCATGGAAGAACCTTGGCATCTTTCTACAACTTGCAGCCTAGAAAAGTAGCTAGTAGTAACTTGTAGAATCTCTACTCCATGCATGACTGCATTAGTACCTAGATCCTATACAAAAGACTATAGGTTGTCTTCATTTCCTCCCATAGGCTGCATAAGCTTCTATCAACCTTCCACCTATCACTGCAATTTAAGGTCTCGTTAGGGCAAGACGATAGTTATGTTTAGACGACTCAAATATGTAGAAATTGTCCTTAATTAGGCCACATTGTCATGTACAACAATGTGGCATAATGAAAACAATTAAGGATATTGCAACAAGGCTTCTATGAGATGCTTATAGACAACAGTTAAGGTCATCTAATATGTAGGTATCTCTTAGTAGATTAAGGCATCGTAAGGAGGACCTTGAGACAGCGGATGAGATCCCTCCATAGATTGCGGTTAGGGCTTGTCAAGGCCCCCTACAATGAATACATGCCTTCTTTTTCTACATATCAAACCTTCATTTATTATATTCTAAGTGACAAGAACAACAACATTAGACCTGCGCTTAGATCACTTGCTTGTTGCATTATGAAACCTTCTTCCTTGACTGTGTTAGCCTTCATGACTGCATATTAGTTAGGGCATCCTTTAGGCCAGTGGTTAGGGCTTCTTCATTGGGCAGCATTAGGGCTTCTTTGTGGCTGAGATAAGGGATGTCCTCCATGACAATGTTAAGCTTGTTTCTGGTAGCATAGAGCTAGGGTATCTTCATCTTAGAGTAGCGTATACTCTTAGGATCTCTCCTCCCACCAAACCCAAAGGCAGGTGGAGAGGAAGAGATCACAAGAGGTGTGTCTCAAATGACTTTCAAGGAACCTCTATTTATACTAAAATGTGGAGGACAAGATGGGGAAATTTGGTTGTTGGCCGATCATGATGAATTGTCCCATAACAAAAATAAATTCATATCTCCATGAATACATGTCGGAATTGGATGACCTTTAGATCAATCCTACACCTCTAGATGAGAGGAATCTAAGAAAAATATCAGCTTTTGTGAATAAGTACACCCACATGGAATTTGGCCCTAGTTTCCAATTTTAACAAAGAGTCACATGTGTCATATTGTCTTGCCACATCATTTGTGAAATGTAATTGTGTAATTTCTCAAAATGAGAAAATGTAAATATTTGGAAGAGAAAGCATCCCACATGGAATATGAAGAGTCACTATTGAGTTTTGAAGTCATATAGAATCTGAAAGGTCAAGTAAGATTTTGAAAATTCATTGTAGAAGCTCAAGGGTCATGAGGGGGGTAAAGAGTCACATGGGAAGTTGAGAGTCACCTCATTTGTTATAAATACACTGTTACAACTTAGTCAAATGGACTTTAGGCATAGGAGAGAAGATATTTCTTTAGAGAAGCAAGTGGTGACTTAATGTATCACTATAGGGGTTAGTGTGGGAAAATTGTATGTATATATCTTGCCATTTCCACTTAATATATGTAGCTCGACGAGCCAACAAATTTTCATTCATGAATCATCAATATAGTAAGACTATTTGTTATATGTTTGTGTTGTATGTTTTTCTCACATGTACTAAGGAAATTGAAATATTTCAATGGATTTCTACTTATCTTGTTAAAGGTGTGTTTTATTTAGTTTTATGATCATGGTTGTCCATTGGACTACTTTGCATGTTGACTAATGATCCTCTTATGTTCTTGTGTTCATATTTTAGGATAGTATTGTTTCTGGGAAAATTGGTGTCTTTTTGATCGACTAGCCCTCTAGGTTTGGAAGCTACCCTAGAAACAACAGTTCAAAGCAATTCAACAATTTCTTCTATGCACAATAGATAAGAGAAATATGAGAGGACCAACCTAGAACTTCCACTTAATCCTTTGCTTGATCTTTCTCACCCTTCATAGAGCTTGCAACTCCTCTCCATACTTATCTCGCTTGAAGAGTACCTGTAGAAACACAGTAGCAAAGAACCATCAAAGCATCTTGATCTATTGTATCATAAGAATTACAGAATCAGATGTATAATGAACATACAATGGCATTCACAAATAATAACATTCACAAGTGCACAATTATATGGAAGAAAACTTGAAGAACTTTATTAAATAGAACGGAGAGTTAAAACCTAGTTTTCTGATCCAGCATCAATCCCTCTTCACCTCATGAAATAGCAAGATCACACCAAAAATACAATGCTCTTATCTCAAATACAAACTATCAACACTTCCTTGCAATTCACAATATTCCAGCCTCCACATCTCTTAGATGAGGGATCCATTTATAGATGTGTGGAAGGGTGTGAGTCATCTCTAGGGTTTTGACTAGTGTCATTCCACTTGTTACAATTGGTTCCACTTGGAGATTTCCTGGATCTCTTACTTATCCTTGGGCGAATTTAGAGAGGAAAATGTCATAGGATAAGTTTCTAGAAAATTCCATGAGTATCCACTTAGCAAACCGTCTTGGACGTTTGTCCATCCTCTCCCATTGCACCCTATAGAAGGCATAATCAGTATGCATTGCACCTGACCAGCGTAGAAATCAATATGCATCATACCCTGACAGTGGAGCAGTCAGTATGGTCCATTTTAGGCCAATTCTGGATGGCTTTTTCAGGTGGAACTTTTGGGGAACGATGTAGTCAGATGACCATGATATTTTAGGGTATGAAACAAAACTTTTAGGGGTTGAAGAGCCCTAGTTTATTAACATATAAGATTGGGGTTGAAGTACCCAAATGTGTCTATAAAAATTGCACCCTAAAGCATGAAGTTGTAAATCTTGATGTCGGGTGAAATGCTTTATCATGAGTATCCGAGGTTTCGAGCTGGAAGGTGACCTGTATAATACACAATACAATACATCATCATAATATAATTTTCATGATCTATATGAGGTGGGCATTCCCATGCTCAGCTTTATAAATTCATTTCATGTACATAGATCAGATAGTCGTCTAATGATTCTTTAGATGTAGAGTCATCATCCTTGGTTCGAATGACAATCTGTGCATCTTCTTTGTAGATTTGATGTTTTTATATCGTTGAATATATCGTAGCTCAGATGGATGAAACTAGATTCGGGGTCTTCAAACTTGTTCAATCTTTGCCACAAGTACAAGTCAATCCATGTGAAGAGAGGTTCTGAAGTCAAACATGGAACGACATCGCCTGATTACCAGCGAATAATGTGAGCTGTTAACAGGCACGAGAGGAATCATCGATAATGATAATGATCATCAAGGTACTACAGTACAATTCACGTGGTGTGAATATATGATCTGATGTCAAACACCACACAAAATCATTCGGTCGAAGGCCATTGATGTCAACCTGCCACTGAAAGTGAGAAACTTGCCATTGAGGCATGCAAGCTTCAAAGTACTAAAAGGGTTGTTTCTAAGTCAACTTCTTGGATAAAGAGCTAATGTTGACAAGAAGCAACTCATCATAGGAGGGCCTTAGTGTATCCCACATCTACGACACGAAACGAAGAAAATGATTTTTGGAGGTGAAAACGATTTGATGACACAAGGCTCACGAATGGCAGTCATGAAAAATGAAGGTTGAAGGTATTGTAGTGGATGAGGCATTAACTGGATTGTGGTTTCTCAACTGAATGACTTCTCTTGAACATGTCAGCGACACTGAGATGAATTGGTAGCGCTAACCCCAAAAATATGGATGGTGTGGAAGACCAATGGTTAGATGACTGGTGAATGACATAACCCAACCCAACGCAATAATGGTGATGGAGTGGAAGTGTCATGTTCAAGAGTGACCTACTGCCATAAGTTCTTCAAGTTTTTTCCCTTTTTCCCGAGTCAATTCTCACGAGTACCTCTTTATTATTGTCAAGCTTGAGGAGGATAACAAATTCTTGTTCTATAATTTTCCCTTTGGGCAAACCTATCGCTATGTTTTAACGAGTCTAGTGACAGTGAAACTCTCTCTTGTCTAGAATGGACAAGTTTTTCGCTATTGTTTTAACGAGTTTAATGACAAGGATAACTCAGTCCTTTTCATGCTTAGAGAGTTTGAAAAGGAACGAAAAGGAAACTCTAGCTGTTCTCTTTTGTAGAATAATCCCTTAAGTCCAAAAAAGGATAAAATAATACAAAATGGATGACTTTTCCGATCACTTTAATGAGATGAAAAAGACAAGCGCTCGATCTTTTTAGTGAGATAATCCCTAAGGTCCAAAAATGATTAATATTATACAGGAGGGATGACATTTCCAAGAACTTTAACAAGCTGGAAAGGCCAATTGCTCAACAATCTTTTCATATTTAACGAGTATAACAAGGGTTTAAAGGAGACTCGATTTTGAGGAACGAGTGGCTTCTATGGTAGCAACGGGTTCTAGGTAATCTTTGAACTTCTCAAAACATGGTGAATTATGTGAAGAGGTTGGCTAATAAGACCACTCATCACAACTGTTCCCCAAAAAAGGGTAAACAACCAAGTGGAAGCATATGATCAGCCAAAAGAATGGAGGTGATGGGAGGTACACAACCAAGGCTCAAAACCCTGATAGAATGGCAATCACAAAGGTTATTTACTCCAGGTAGGTTCTTTTTTTAACGAGCTTGAACCATGGGGGAACTATGCTTGGTGGTGGGTTTATTTTTTAATGAATTTAAACCATGGGGGAACTATGCTCAATGTCAATTTTGTTTTTACACAAGCTTGAAATGACAAAATTATGCTTGAATTGGTGGTCAAAGATGTTCAATTCACTATTTAGCACATCAGATTGTTTTGTCGATCGTTCAACCTGCTCAATTACTCCATTAAATTGATTAGAAATACATATATATGTATGAAAAATTAACTAAAACTAACATTTTACTTGAAGTACATGAATAGTAAACATAAAAAGTAGTTCTACCTCTCACTTTCATCATTTCATTTTAGATTTGTGATTTTGGAGCTCTGGAGTGGATTTCCCCCTCAAATTTCACCAGACTATTTCAGGAGATCTAGTGGACTATTCTTTGTGCCGTCAGGACCAGGTAGGAGCTAACCCTGAGCTCTTCATTTTCATTCCATCTTTCCTTGATTCTGAGCAAGTTTTTTCACATTTCTGGGCCCTTGGGGTTTGAAGATCTCGTTCCCCAATCATCACACCTAGCTAGTATCGAAAGGTGCGATTCATACTGAGCTGCCAACTGGCCAGTCAATATGCATCCCACCTTGCTCAAAGGCAGGGTGCGATGGGCACAGAAGGGCATCTTTACACAGTGATTTTTCATCAAATTTTTGCCTATTTTTGCTCAAATTTGGATCCTAACTCATCCTTTGTTTACATTTCAGATTTTTGTTGGATCAAGATGGTTGTCACATGGCATGAACATGAACATGAAGAAGAGGACATAATTGCTTTACATTACCAGGGCATAGTTACTACATTAAGAAATTGTGGTTTGTTGAAATTCTTCTGCATATCCAGTATGAGGCAATAGACCAGTTTTTTGCAGTATTTCCTCGATGCTTGGGACTCGATTGACCAGGTATTTCAGATCAGAGGTAAGTATTCCATTGATAGTCAAGGACATCTACTTTCTGACGAGACATTCAACGCATGGTGCCCCTCTTTCACTTTCACGATTCACTCGTGGGGGTGAATCTGTGAAATATTACATTCGTCAGTTCTGCAAGGATGGATCTCAGCCTAGTAGAGATGAAAAGATCAATATCCGGGGTATTACTGATTGGCCCTTAAGGACCATTTTATTTACCTTTGCTGGATTGGTTGGCAGCATGGCCATTCATTTGGCAAACAGATCTTACATGCAGTATGCCCTGGAATGCCTGGAACCAAGAGTGTTCAAATGGTGTGAGGAAATACTTCCTATCATAAAAGAGCAACTCTCCAAAGCAAAGAATTGAAGGACCAACAATTTTGGCTACAGATCCATTTTGACTACTTTTGCTTTGGAGAGGATTGCACTGATGCAACCCCAGAACATCTCGCTGGGATTGCCAGCACTGAGGGAACCGTTGATGCAGAGACGGGTTGATCTTATGGCCAAACATGCCAGCCAGTCACAAATTTCCTTCTCTGATGCCATTTTCGAGTGGTTCCATCGCCAGGAGATGGTATTTGTAGAGTATTCATACGTTGGGATGGATTTCTGAGGCGGCCCTGATTTGGTCTTACCAGCTGGGGAGCAGTGGAGTGCTATAGGTAAAATGATTTGACCACATCTTTATTTATCAGTTTTATAATTTTTTTGTGCTTTTTAATGTTACCAAGACTAATCAAACTTATATGCGTGTGAAGATATTGTACCAGTGCAACCAGTGGCATGCCCATGGGCGGCAGATGACACTCCAACAGGAGAGGTTGTAGGGAGGGTCGTCCTTTGGGATCTAGACATATTAGAGACCCTGGCAGTACTGTAGGATCAGATCGAGGGCCTCACTCTTGGTATTCAGGATGTCAAGACCGATGAGTTACCTTTGAGGTTACAACACCATAATATTGGTGTACCGAGTCGATGGACTAGGCTCCTGCACATGATTGCATAGGCAGTGACATGTTATCATCAGCATCATTAGTCTAGGATGCTTTTCTCCATTCATTTTGAGTTTCTTGGTCAGATGACCGATTTTGTCTTCGACACAAAACATTTTGTAAAGACTATAAACAGCTATATATTTTTTATTTTTGGAGTTTTATTTTGGTTAAGTTATGCAATCCTGATGTAAACGTTGATGTAAAATTCTTTCTTTACAAATGCTGCAAATGTCTATCTAACGCATAGTTTGCTAATGAAACAGTCAATGTGTTTAAATTTCTAGAAATGTGTTGATATTGAATGGAATCAAAATGTCTTTCCAAAATCCTGAATCTTAGGAACATGTGATAAATAGCTGGGCTCTGAATGGAATAAATGCCAGTAAGCTGTAGAATGACGGGTTTTGAGTCTAGCCTAACAACAAGTCAACTTCTGCCTCATGAAATGGCATCAAAGAGAAGTCCAATCAACGCGCTATACTCAGTGATGTTTTTCATCGATCAACCGATAGATATCCCTCTGAAACTCACTAACTCATTGCTTGGAGCAAAAATGTCCCAGGCTATAGAAGATAGGTTCGTCGTACTATGACTAGCTCCGTCGGCATACCAAACAAATGGTTCCAAAAAGTCTGACATCTGCAAAAAATGCGAAGTGGATTACGTAACCAAAATGACAACTCTAAAAAGGAAAAAAAAAAATGCAATAAACACATATATACAAAGTTTACTATACTTAATCAAGCATAGTAATGTTTAAGATACATCTTGTTTCGAGGATGTGACAGTGGAATCCCATCATAATTGACCAGCTCGTAGGCTCGTTTTGTCAATACTCGTTTAACAATGTAAGGGCCCATCCATAATGGTTCGAATTTACCTACACCTAATTTGTCAGAGTCCTAATCATAAAGTAAGACCAGGTCACCTTCTCAGAAGACACGAGGCTTAACATTTTTGTCATATTGCACCTTGACATGTTTCTTATGTGTTTCGTTAGTGAGTGCGACATCACGATGGGTTTCATCCAAGTGGATTAGCTCCAAGAAATGAGCCTCTTCTTCCAAAGTTTCGGGAAGCAGATCAATTGCAAGCTTGAGGGTCGAGATTTCGCACTGAATTGGTAAGATAGCTTCCAGACCATACACCAATTGAAAGAGTGTGAATCTGGTTGCATTTCTCACCGACGTACTATATGCCCACAGAGCCGAGTATAGGATCAAATTCCAATTCCTTTTTTGGGCTCCAATCATTCTCTGTAGCATGCGCTTAAGGACTTTGTTGATTGCTTCAACCTGACCATTAGCCTACAGATAATATGAAGTAGAACTATCGTGGGACAGTCCTAATTTGGCAGTCAATTTGATCATCATGTGATTGCGAAGATGCGACCCATGATCTGTGACTATAGCCTGTGGTACACCAAATCTAGAAACTATATGGTTAAAAAAGAAAAGAGTAGCTGTTTCATTGCTATTGTTTAATGTAGGCATTGCCTCAGCCCATTTTTAAAATAGTCGACAATGACTATAATGTACCCATGCCCACCGGCCAAGGTGGGGTTACATGTCATGAAATCAATGCCCCATCTAGTGAATAGCCCAATAGCAACTACTGGATGCGGTGGTGCAGGTGGTATTGGGTTTTGTGTTCAAAAATATGACAAGCATGGCAACTTCTAACTGTAATTACACAATATTTGAATATAGTGGGCCAGGAGTAGCCAGATCGTAAGATGTTTTGTCCAGTAGCGTATCTAGATAGATGCCCCCCACAGGCACCTAAATGACAATCATTCAAAAGTTTTTCAGCCTCCTCATGCCTGAAGCACCTTCGTAGAACTGTATCGACACCACGATGGTAAACCATGTCTCAAACGATCAAGTAATCCTTGGCTTGGTATCGAGTACGCTGATGTTCAGAGAGAGAGGTGTTAGGCCTAAAAGTTTTGGTTTGGAGATAGACTAGTATATCCCCATACCACAGATCACTTAATGATATCAGAAACAGAATCTCATCCATGATTGATGCTTTGGATGTTAAATCCTTGGATGAAGAGGGAAGGTCACAAAGTAACTCCACAAAGACAAGAGATTTCGTTTATTTGGATTTGGTGAATTCCAGATCAAACTCCTGCAAAATGGCTATACATTTGGAATATTTGTCCCCCAGTAATTGACATGACAGAGTGTAGGTCATAGGGTTGCAATCTGACACAATGGTATTTTTGCGAAAGAGAACATAGTGTCGAAATTTATGTACTGCTTGAACAGCTACTAAAGCCAACTTTTCAACATATGAGTACTTGCTTTCTGTATCATTAAGATTGCGACTTAAATAATATATAGGATGTTCAATTCCATTATCTTCTTGAACTAAAACCATGGCAATGGTTGTATCTACAGTGGTGAGATATAGGTTAAAGTCCTTTTGATAGTTAGAAGCATACATTAATGATGCTTTTATCAAGGAATCTTTTAAAGCATCAAAGGAAGCTTGCACAACCTGATCCTAGTGGAAGGGTACTTATTTTTTCAAAAGACGTGTATAACCTTTAGCGAATTTAGCATAATGTGGAATGAACCTTCTCAGAAAGTTAGATTTCCCTTGGAGTCTCTAAATATGAAGCCAATTTGATGGTGGAGACATGTCAAGGATTGCCTAGACCTTAAATGGGTCAAGTCAAATTCCATCCCTAGAAACTACAAAACCAAGTAATCAACGAGAACCAACACAAAACACACACTTATGCAGATTGAGTTGTATCTTGTAGTGTTAGCAATGTAGAAATATGGCTCTCAAATGTTGTGGATGATTAGTCTGCTTTCGTGAATGAGGCAGTAGATCATCGAGGTGTGTTTGAATGATGTGTTTGATGTCATGGAAGGCGTAATTCATTGCCCTCTGAAAGGTTGCTCCTGTGTTCTTCAAACCAAAAGGTAATTTGCAATACGTGAATGTGCCCCAGGGACATATAAATGCAGTCTTTGACTGGTCTTGTGGGCGGATATTGATTTGATTGTATCTAGAAAATCCATCCATGAATGAAAATATTTCACATCTGGCACATTCATCAATTATCTGGTCGATGAAGGGTGTAGGGTAGTTGTCCTTTGGACATGCTTGATTTACATCACTATAATCAACACACACTCTAATCATTCCTTGTTTTTTCATTACAGGAACAATATTCGATACCCAATTACTGAGAGGAACAAGGTAAATGAAACCAACATGCAAAATTTTTTCCACTTCTACTTTAATGGAAGCGGATTTCTTCGGATGGACAGGTCAACGCCATTGTCTTACTGGTTTGACATCTGGATACATATTGATTTCATGTTTAACAATTCTCGAGTCAATGCCTGGAATTTCTTCATATGACCATGCAAAGACATCTCTGAATTCATGAAAGAGAGTGCAGTAAATTTCTAATTCTGATGGAGAACAAGATTTTCCAACATGAATATTCTCTACAACATTAGGTTTGGTCGAAATGTTAATGGCGATACTTTCTTCAATGTTTGACAAATTTTGCTCTGAATCCACTATATTTACATTATTTAATAAAAAATAAAAAATTGAAGGATGATTACAGTCACTTGAATAATCTTCATTGTTATCTTGAAGGTGGAAACGATGGTGGTAATCTTCCTGTGGTGTCTCTCCTATCATCATTGATTAGATGACTCCTTCGTCTGTAGAATGCATATGAGACCAAGGATCGAAAGAGGTACCATACTCTGAAAACCTATCGATCCAAACACTCATTGAGTGCTAATTTGGGTTTGCTGCCCAGGCCCAAAAAAATGATTGCTACAAAGATTTTATGGGGCTTGGTGGCAACACCTCGTAGTGATCAACACTATCAAAATGGTCAGAGTTCTTCTTTATCTCAGATGATGTAGAAGATATCATATGACAGGTTTCCACTGTGGCCACTTTTGCAAGACCAGTTGGAGGTGGGAGGGCAAAAGTACCCATTAAGGAAGGGTATTTTAGGAGACCTACTCTGACATTTTGAAGTGATTGAGAACTTCCATGGATCAATGGAATGCTTTGTAGCTTGTGAACTGTTGGGAAGAAAGGTTAGTTGGTCAACGATTGTGATTCCACCTTGGAAGGGAAATGCAATCTTTTTAAAATATGTAGACACAATAGCAGCCATAGCGTAGATCCAGGGCCTTCCCATTAAGATATTGTAATCAAGGTTTCCATCAATAACTTCGACTTCAATTTCTACAGTTTTGCCCCCCAGTTCAACTTGAAAGTTACTTAAAATCCCATACGACATGTATGTTCTTACATCGAATGCTTTCAATGTTGTTGATGATCATGACAAGGGTGGTGAACCAAGATTTTTCCAGCAAATCATTGACATAGTACAGGTAGATGCCCCCCCGGTCAATGATTGCTTTATGAAAAGTTTTATTGAGGAATTTTACCTGTATAAGGAAAGCAATTTGAGCTGGTAACTGAGGTGTATACCTTCTATGATTAAAGGCCACAAGGTTAGAATCTGTTGGGTCAATCCCACCTATTGTTGATAACAAAGCCTGCTTTTGGGAGGGGCAATTCTGCAGTACCTCAAGTGTTGACATAGCAAATGGCAACTGAGCTAGATCCTCCACTATATTATAATTCTATGCAGTTCAAGCACGAGGATTAAATGTTGATTTATGTACTACTCCCTTTCGTGGCTTTATAGTTAATTCAGGAATAATGGGTGGAACTGCTAGGTTGATCTGTAGCTTGGCTATTGGACGGTGATGGATTCCCATAATCTTTATTCCCTGTCAATATCAAAGCATCATTTCTCTATTTTGATATGGATAGCATAAGCACTTGGGATGTGGAAGCATGACTGATAGCAACTAGATTAGTTTCTAAGTTCGGAAATGGATCAGTCAACACCGCTAGGTACTCAAAGTCTTTAAAAATTTCTTAACCTTAGCTCGATGTGGAGAATATCTCGTATAATGCTCCTCGTTACATATCAAACATGGAAAACAAAGAGGAGGTTTCTTTTGTCCTATAGGGTTCTCAGAAGAATTTTCAGGAGTTGAATTCTCTTGTTTCTTCTTATTATTTTTCCCTTTCTTCTTGCCCCCTGGTTTCATTGGATTCCTGCCCTTATCAGATGACATGGCATTAATCTGCGAGGAAAGAGGTTTGTTATTTTCATTCTGACCATAAACAAAAAGAGCTTTACCTGATGGGGCCCTTGCGATTTGCATGCTTGAGGCACTGATCACATCGTCACCGGCATGAGAGTCCCTACTCGATTTAGGAGGGGGAGGAACAAAAAATTTTGGTCTAGGATCATTAGGAATTTTGTTGTAGAGCATGCCAGACTGAGTATAGATCAAGTCTAAATATTGGGCACGAGCAATGACTTCCTCTTCAGTGAAAACTCCTCCTTTTTCCACATCCTCAGTGATAGATGGCAATAAGGACCTAATAAACCACTCAGCTAAAAGTTGATCAGGAACATACGTCTTTACCTTTCGACGACAACGTCACCACTCCTGAATACGATCAGATATGTGAGTGGTCATGGTCTGTTTAAAGTTGGTAAGGAGTTCTGTTCTTATTTCGTACCTAATGGGTAATTGAAAGCGGGTTAGAAAAGTAGTGGCAAGGGTACTGAAATTGTCAAACGAAGCTCTAAGCAATTCACTATACCATTTCCCTGCTAGACCAATTAACGTTCTTTGAAAAAGGTGAAGCCTAATCAAATAATCATTGAGGGTGTTAAATGAGCACCACAAATGAAAAGTCATCACGTGATTCGATGGATCTTCTACTAGATTTCCATTGAATTTTGGAAAATAGGAGGGAAGTATATGAGGAATTGGTCGCCACCAAGGGGCTTATGCAATTGGATCATTCATCGGCCGATTGAAATCTGGTAATTCTAGAGTTGCTACAAAAGGCAACTATTAATTCAAGTTAGGTGAAGCATACCCAGGATAATATGGAATCACCTGAGCAGTAGGTCTTTGCATACCAACATAATGTATCTGATGCTGGCAACTTTGATAAGGTTGTTCGACATAACCAGTATAGTGTGGTTGTTGATAACCATTTTGAAAATGTGGTTGTCCATTTGCTACAAAGCTTTATTTCTCAGGCCCTCGGTAGGTTTGATATTGACCAAACCCAAATGGAGGTTGGGTTTGCTGGAATTGCAGTTGTTGGTATTGTACTAGCCATAGTTGTTCGACCATTTGTTATTCCCCAATACTGGAAACTTGACCAAGATGCGGAGTGATAATACCCATTTGAGCCTGAGTTGTTCCAAGTAAGGAAGCACTAACCTGAGGTTGTGATTGAGCCATAGAGACAAGAGGTTGTTGTATTGCAATCTGAGAGACTTGAGGTTGAGACACAACAAGCAGTGCTTGTACTTGAGACACAATCACAATAGCAGGTGTAGTGGGAATATTCGACACATGTTGGATCAGTTGCATTGAATAGACAACCCTTTGTTGTTGTGGCAATATTGGTACCCAACCACTAGATGTAATTCTACTTTGACCCGAATTTTATTGTAAACTCTCATATGGTTGTTCTCCAGGAGGGAACAAAAAAAAAGCATACTGCCCTCCATATGGCGACAGTCCATTATTCAAAGGATATATTGGTCTTTGAAGACTGGTCTGCCCAAATTGATACTAGAATGCAGGATCAATTCGCTAAGTCCCAACATATGAAATAAGAGATGGGACTCTGGATGAATAAATAGGAGTAGACAATGTTGCCGAAGCAACCTTTAAGTGGACTTTTGCTAGTGAATGATAACTAGCTGGAACAGATGGTATACTAAGAAACATTGTAGGGATGACAACAAGAAGTTCTACCGTAGCTGTATCAGATGACATAGCCCTAGATGTTGATGGTTTCTTAGACATGTTTAGTCTATCCAAAACAATTCCTAGTGATTCGACAGGGACTTGCGATGAAGGATGATTAAAAGAACCAGACTTAGGAGCAGAAGGATACAAATGAATCCTAGTTCCAAAATGTAACGGGGTACTAGATGGAGGATCTTCTACTAACTCCTCTATAGTAATCAAACCAGGTGGAAGAGGTAAATCGTCAGGTCCGTAAAATATTTCTAGAGCCGAAGAAGGTGTAGCTTCTGTAGTGATAGATACTGGAGGGGTGGCACCTTCTAAATTCTGGAACTCAACTTCCAGATGTTTAAGTAAGTGAACTTAAATCTCTGGATCAACTCTAGATGGAGCTGTTTGAGGTATAGAAGTGTCTACTGTTACACTAGGATCAATTCTAATGTCCTCCTGTAACTGTGGAACTTCTTCTCTAAAGCAGACTTACCAAAAATGATCAGAGTAACTGTAGTCTCTGACGATGTTGAAACAAATGTTTCAAATAAACCAGATGAATTGGACTCAGTTAAACAAGACCATTTTGCCTGGAATGGCTTTGTTTCCGGAGTCAAAGATACTTGACTCACTAGTCTCTGGGAACAATGGGGTTTTGATTGAATTTCTTCCATGATTGCAGATTACTTGATCAACTCAAAATTAAGGGAAAATTATATTATTCCAAATTCTATTAATTTTATTCACGCTTTGACATAGCTTTGCTTTTTCAGTTTTTAAGAGTTGAGAAAAAGTTAAATATGACTCTAGTCCGCTTCGATTTTTAATGAGCCTAAAGTGACAAGTGCTCAGATGGACCTTTTCTTTTAAAGAGTCGAAAAGGGATGAAAGTGACTACTCTGGAAAATCTAGAAAGAGATATTACCAAACCAATCACAAAACTGCAATATACACCTTGGTGATAAATTAAAGAGAAATTACCAAGTACTTATGTATGGCAGTCAGTCTTCTTGAATGTTGCGTTCAGTGCATTGCGATCAACAAGGCGGCAGACTCAGCTTCCTATGGATAAAGGATATCAGCCTATTGTGGTCTCCTGATATATACTTGATGGAACGGGGAGCACAAGTCTATGCTAGCACTTGTCATATCAAGGAGGAGGAATCATCCAACCTTCAATGAAAATGATAGTTACTAGATTTTACGATGTCGGAATACATCTCTAGCCTAGATCTCTAGATGTGTTGCATTAGGTTCCAAAGTGTTGTTAGGTTCATTGAGATTTATTTTAGAGTTGATCTTGTTTAAAATTTGTCTTTTAATGGTTCACCATGTGATGTTGATTTAAAATTCCTAAAATGCAATCTACAATGATAAACAATCGTTATTTATTTTGAGCAATGAAAAATCCTAGCTACTAGGGAAAGAAGATTACAATTCTTTCAAACAAAGAGAAAATAGCACACACTAATGCACTTTCCTAAATAATTTTCCACACGCAAACTAAATGGAAATTCAAATGCATGTATTTGTTTTTCATTCCCATTAATGTGAAACATGTCAAAAAGGAAAACTAAGTGTAGCAAAGATCTGAAATATTTTACTCAAAGCAACATTTTCGACAATTTCTTTTTCAAAATAGAAAGGAAGACTAAACAACACTTTTCAATTTCGAATAGAAAATGATTTCGAAACTTGGAATATCAACTAATCAAATCAAATACATGACAAAAAGTTCAATCGACTATCCAAGGAAGGAAGAATCCATGACACTTCTCTTTTTGACACAAAATGATAGTTACGACACTTTTTGTACCATAACAACAGATCGATTTAAGTAACTTTTCGACAAAGGATTGTAAATGATGGAAAAATACATAAAAACATTTACTGGAGGCTGATTTATTTGATGTAAGTAGGCTTCAGCAATGAGGCACTGAACATAAGCAGCAAATCAACTAAACAAGACTAAAAACAAGGACAAAAACCCCAAATTTCTAGAATGGAAATAGGTTCAGTCAGTTATTGCACCTGGGCTTCACAGAAACAGGGATGCATCACCTTTACAGACTCGATAATTGCGATGCACACTCATTGATAGTGACAGATAGTGTGATGGGCTAAGGAGCGCAACTGAAATGGGGCTTGGCACAAATTTGCAGTTGTTTTCAGTGAGTTAAGCTGAGCTATGATGGATAGTAAAGAGAAACGTATAGAGACAAGTATTGAAAGGTTACTGAGCTACCAAAAGGGGATCTAGAATTCTTGTAAGAGAAATGTTTAAATAATAAACCAAACCAGAGATTGACTAAAGAAGCATTCATCTACTATACAATTTCAGAGCAAGAGCAATTTGAAGGCTAACTGGTTGACTTCAGGTTCTGTCTATAGTTTATAAAATGAACAACAAAAACAAACAAACATCTATTCATTCCCCAGTGGAGTCACCATTTTTTTTCTGGGAAAACTAGAGTCTTTTCGATCAACTGGCCCTATAGGTTTGGGAGCTACCCTACAAACAATAGTTCAAAGCAATTCAATGATTTCTTCTATGCACAATAGATAAGAGAAAGATGAGAGGACCAACCTGGAACTTCCGCTTAATCCTTTGCTTGATCTTTCTCCCCCTTGACAGAGCTTGCAACTCCTCTCCGTACTTATCCCACTTGAAGAGTACCTGTAGAAACAAAATAACAAAGAACCATCAAAGCATCTTGATCTATTCTATCATAAGCATTACAGAATCAGATATATAATGAACATACAATGGCATTCACAAATAATAACATTCACAAGTGCACAATTATATGGAAGAAAACTTGAAGAACTTTATTAAATAGAAGGGATAATTAAAACCTAGTTTTTTGATCCAGCATCAATCCCTCTTCACCTCATGAAATAGAAAGATCACACCAACAATAAAATGCTCTTATCTCAAATACAAACTATCAGCACTTCCTTGCAATTCACAATATTCCAACCTCCGGATCTCTTAGATGAGGGATCCATTTATAGATGTGTGGAAGAGTGTGAGTCATCTCTAGGTTTTTTACTAGTGTCATTCCACTTCTTACAATTGGTTCCACTTGGCGATTTCTTGGATCTCTTACTTATCCCTGGGCGAATTCAGAGAGGCAAGTGTCATAGGAGAAGTTTCTAGAAGATTCCATGAGCATCTACTTAGAAAACTATCTCGGGCATTTGTCCATCCTTGCCCATCGCACCCTATAGAAGGCCTAATCAGTATGCATCACACTTGGCCAGTGTAGCAGTCAGTATGCATCGCACTCTAACAGTGGAGTAGTTAGTATGGTCCAGTTTAGGCCAATTTTGGATGGTTTTTTCAGGTGGAACTTTTGGGGAATGATGTAGTCAGATGACCATGATCTTTTAGGGAATGAAACAACACTATTAGGGGTTGAAGAGCACTATTTTATCGACATATAAGATTGGGGTTGAAGTGCCAAAATATGTCTATAACAAGTATTGTTAGATTTATTCTAGAGGCTCACTCTCTTTCGCTATAACATGTAAGTACCTTGTGCAAATCCCAATTGTATGCACTGTAATTTCATCTTACTTTCTTTTTTCAAAGAATATTTGTATAATCTATTATGTTAATAATGGAAACCAAGGAAGATTTCTAAGGACAATGGCAACCAACCATATTTCTAGTTGGCGCTCCTACTCCAAATGGTGAGAGGTCCAATTGGGACTTCACATGACGGAGACCACCTTGGTTGATGGATTTATAGAACCATTAACAGGTCCATAGGATCATCCAAGAATATTTTATAGGTGCATACTCATGTAGGATCATCAATGGTGTAGTTTTCAACAGGTATCCATGACCATTTTCCCTTGATTTAATATTGGGAGAGATTAATTACATTAATGTGATGTAAAAACCAAGCAAGGTAGGAAGGGAGAGATTGCAAACATTGACATGACTAAGGAAGGAATATTCTCAAGGGGAGTTTTTCATTGGATGACATTAATGACCACTAATTTATGATGGTGTTTCCATCAATGGAAAAGGAGGATATTGTTGTACATAGTGTTGCCATTGATGTCAAAGGGGATATTGAGGAAATAGAAATACCATGTCTTATGAACAAAGAAGAAACCTAACTCTTTATGATGTAATATGGTAACTATATCTTTCACAATATCTCATCACATTAAGATATAGGTTCTTGAATTAATTTGAGATTTTTATGCATTTATGATGTATAAATGATCCCAAAACTACATAGTTGCATAGGTATCCTTGATACCTTTATAATGGTATATCGTGATCAAATAAACTCCTCCTTAATGAGAATTTATGGCTAGATGAATTTTTAGTATTAGTCGAGAGATCAAACAATAGGACAAAATCCAAAAATTTAAAGTGTTAAATAATGAACATGTTGAGAGTGGATCCACCATTGTTAGAAGAGATCAATGGCATTAGGAACACAAATTTTCACACTTTTTCATTGAATGGCATGCTTATTTCAGGAAGTTTAATGGCACCTCTAACAATTCAATGACAAGATGAAGGTAAAGTTATATGAATTTTAATAACCCCTTTCAGACCAATTGGATGATGACACATGGAAACACTCTATTTGACAATAAAATTGACCTACTAATGAATGATTTTTCACATAGTTTCATATCAGCATGACATCTCTACAAGATAACAATAACACGTTGACATGGAGCCACTAGGGCTTTCCACATGGCACTTACAAATGGCCATTTTGAATTTGTCAAACCTTAAAAACAAGTGACACATGGCACCTATCATGAGCCACCATGTGGCATGATGATGTCATGATTATGTCATCTAGTGGAGGAATAATGACCCTTAGGGCACATGGGTTGTCACATGGTTATATGGGTTCAAGTCAAAGATGATAAGTGTCGACACAAAACCTTGGTCATATGGATAGTTCCAAAAGGGTCACATTCTTGGATAATTCCAATTTACAAGCAAGCTTGTGGTCTTCTCAACCACCTCTAAGACTACTTAATTAATATATATAAGGGCACATATATGGTTCCAATATATATATATCTATATATATATATATATATATATATATATATATATATATATATATATATATATATATATATATATATAGATATATATATATATATATATATATATAAATGAATTTGAACAAAGTATATGAAAAATATACCTACTAAGGGGCTCTAGGCGATCATCAGAAAAGTGCCTATGGTTCATGTTATGGTTTTCATATAGGTATTTTTCATTTGGATGGTAAGCATAGTCATGTTTCCTTGGTCACAAGAATACATATAATTTTTTCAAGTGATGGAAGCTATGAAGGCTATGGTGGTGCTATCTTTGTTCACATATTTACATAGTGTTGACCTTGTAGCATGATGGTAATTTCATGGATAAGAAATTTACGGTCGAAGTTATGTATACAACATTAACCCAATCACAATGAGTCAGTTCAGTAGGTCATCTTGGGCCAAGGAGGATTGATTCATGTTGGCAAGCAACAATGGATTTTCATATGAAGTATTGACCCTATAGAAATGAGCACAAGGGTAAGATCATAATGAGCAATGTGGAATGATTCATATAACCAAGGCCAATATAGATCGACAACCTTACCCAAGTTGATTACATTGTAATCAATATAACATAATTCAAATAACACTATGTTACAAGTGACATCATGGAGGCGAGTTGGTAACAAGTGTACACAGTATATAAGTGGTCATAGGTTTAGCCATCTGTAGTGAACATGTCAGCTTATATTTTTATTTTTAATATATATTCCCATTTTGTCGAATGTTTAAGAAATTATTGATGTCCAACACCTGAATCTGGAAGGGATTCTAGAAAAGGGGTCTATATAGAATATCTAACTTAGTATAATTATTTATTTGGTTATTTTGAGTTTCTCGGGTCAATTTTGGTCCAAATTTGATTCTAAAAAAGGTTGAATGATTAGGAATCAAAGACAGATGTAACCAAAGGTATGTGATGTTCTTTTGACCGATATTTGATGGCCATAACCTCTTGAGCATGTTTTGAGGGTCTATGAGCTAGATTTAGTGGTTGTTCATACATGGTGAAAACAAGTTCCAAGAAGGGGTTTGATGACCAGATTAATGAATTGGTTGAAACATATTGTGGGCAACATTATGACATCTACTAGGAACAACTGATACAACTTATATGATAGTTATTATAGAATAATGATTTTAGGTAGTGTGGTTTCTGTGGAAATGCAACAATTGTAGGTTTTCTAGCTTGATAGTGATAGAGCTCGGAGGTTGTGATTACAATTTTGATACTCCCTTTATATATAGTTTCAACGATATATGATGACAATGGATCCAATTTTAAAAGTATATGAAATAGAGGTCCACTAAAACATTGAAGAAGGAGGTCAGAAACTTAATCAGGTTGGAGCCTAAAGCACGTTGGAGCCTAGTCATCCCAAACATTAGAGCCTCAATTGGATTGGAGCCTTGAGCGGGTTCGAGCCCACTCATCCTCAATGTTAAATCTCGAATCAGCTTATAGCCTACACTAAGAATTTTCTTTGTTATTTCAAGGTTGGTACCTCAATCAGGGTTTAGTCTACTAGAAGTGGAAACTTTCATTTCTTTGGTAGTTTCCTCTAACAAGTTGAAGGCTACAAATTGATGTAAATGAGTTGAAGGTTAACACCACAAAGCTTGGTGGTTTTCTCCCATATGGATTTCTACCTAAACACGTGTGTCTCCTTGGGATGTGATGTCTTCATGTATTACCGATAGCTTCTTGATACGTTGTTTATGTGATGATGCATTGTTGTAGTTGATGATGTAATGTTTATGGTTCATTGATATATGGCTATGTGATTATGAAAAATTGAGAAATTGTAAAATTGATATCATGTTGATTAACCATCCCCCCTTCTTATTGTGAAATTTGGTCCAACATTGTGTTTATCACTATTTTTATCGACATTAAATGTAAATATGACTTTACTATGGGTAATTATGGCTAGAAAAAACATGTTTTAGTAGTTGGATATTATTATTGAAAATTTAATTGATCTTATTGGAGAAAGGGACAACTTATGGATAAGAATTGAGGGGAGAAATTTTTGGTTTCTCTTCATTAACCTGTACCATTATCCTCATGAATTTAATGCTATAACTATTCTTGACTAAAAAAAGGCATTATTTTTACTAAATATTAATGAAATGTGACTTAGATGATTTGGAGTCAATGAATCCTATTGACAAATATGTTGTGAAGTGATAGATCTGATGGGGTAGTGCCCATCCTCATTCTCCACACTTGTAGTCAAAGGGGACAATAGTTGGAAGAGAAAGAAGTATAGTTCTTGGCAGTGTGCTCTGGATAGTACCAATGGGCACATAGGAGAACTCATATAAAATCAACCCAACAATGAATTGTGGTTATTTAATTTTTTATGACTTTGTGTTGGTGTTTTTGGATGAGTGGAAGTGGATGGTTTGAGATATCTCTTCTTATTTTAAGACCACAGATTTTTCATTAATTTAAGATTGTGTTACTAGTGTGAAGAACAAATATTGAATACAATTATTTGGTGTTTTATGTCCACTATTAAACTACTATTTCTTTCCAATTTACTATTAAACCATCCACCCATTGAATGATTGGGTGCTTGTTGTTGGTTGTGAAATCACTAATGCTTGCCTAAATTTTATTAAACCATCTGACCACTTTCTGCTTTATTTTATTTAAAACCACTAGAGATCACCTATTTGTTTTTAAATAATATAATTAATTGGTTCTTGTAATTTTAAATGAAGCCACTAGTGCTTGTCAAGCTATTGTTAAACCAACTACAAAAGTGAAATCATTGCTTTGAGTCTTAATAGTGTGCCCCTCTAGAATTTGGGTGAAGCCCTATGTTTTGGAGCTTCTGAGAGCTTAGCCAATTCATTGGTGTGTTACCCATATGTATTAATTTCCATAGACTTTGGATCGAACTCGAGGGTGATCAACTACAAGAAATATTTTAGTGTAGTTTTCCTATGTTCGGGTAGAGAGTGTGAGCCCCTTCTCTAGTTTCTAGTTGAATTAAACTCATTCGAATAAGTAAAATGGATTATTCTAATTTAGTTTCTAAATAATGAGTTATGCTTAACTATGATAGAGAGATTATATATGTTCTATATGATTCACTATTCAATGATAATATCTATGTGTATTCTTGGTTGATAACTGCTTGAGATGATCATGGCTATCATAATGTCTAGTGTTGTCAATTTAGTTGTTTATTTTGAGACTTACATATTATGTCATATGTCGAATAGATGTTTGGAATGTGTTGTACATATTTTTCTTGGATTATATAATCAATCTCCTATATATGGATATTATGATATTTCATACCTTACAATTGATTGCCTAAATTCACTATTATGTTCGTAAGTGACAAGTTACCTTACCTATTTATCATTGTATGGAATGTTTGGAGTATGAATATTTTCACCACACTTATGCATTACAAATATATTTTCAATTTATAGCTGATATAATCTACAAGTTATCTTGTTTAATGATATTATGAAATTATTGAAAAATGTATTTAGACTCTCTCTATCTCTTTCTCTCTCCTTACCTGATAGTCATAACTTATAAAGCACAACTTAGAATACTCAGAAGGATTTTGTGATTTGTAATAATCAAGTTACATTTTTCATTTGAGCAGTCGTGTCTCTTGAGAATTTCCTATTTACACCAATTGGTTGTGCACATTTCCTTTGATAGGTTTGAAGAACCTATATGGGGAACTAACAAAACTTAGTTGATTGGTGCAAAATTTCATGAGTAGCATGGATATATTATGTGAAATTTGGTTTGGGGTCATGCCCATCTTCTTGTCTCAAAAATCAGTAACTGGGTGAATGTGGAGGCCTATTTCCTTATGTTTATTACCAGTCCAAGAGCCAATTCTATAGGAACTCAGCCTTTAGGCCTTTGGGGTATTTGAATATATCCATCCAAGAATAGGATTGTTGCATTTTATTTCAAAATGAGTTTGGAATCATTGTGAACCACATTGAACTATTATAGTGTGAAACCTAGGATAGGTGATAGGCTAATAGATATTGAGGCTAAAAAGTGTCAAGAGTAGACCATTAGATTTTTAGCCTTTGGGACTTTCAAAAAATAAAATTATTCAAAAGTAGTCATAATTGACTATTCCTCGGTCTGATGTGACATATATCAGGTAGGTCCCACCAAATTTTGGTTATTAGAACTTCAAGGGAAATGATGTGAAATTGAATGAGACTGTGACCAATATCTTATGGATTGACATGAATTGGGTCTTTGGCCATCAGACCACTAGACCCCCAAAATTACTATGTGATAATAAATGGGAAAGGGTTTAGTCGATTGGTGGAACCCAAACCAATGGAACCATGCTAATGGATGATGAAGCCCAAATAGACAATGAGTAGAATAGTTGAGCAGAGATGACCCAGTGTGACTTTGCTCAAGGGTGGATCTGACAAGGCTCTTGGCCTTCAGAGAGCAGATGATATCATTAATGAAAACATAGAAGCAACAAGTCCTCCTGATCCATAGAGAATTGTGCAAAGGTTGACCAATAGGGTTTACACAATCATGACAACCAGGCTAACAATTAAAATATTGTAGAGTGGAGCTAGTAGAGCCTCGATTGATTGTGACATGGACCTAGGAGATCCACCTCATTTAGAGATTATGGAATTTAGTTTCCTTATGCAAGA
Source organism: Pinus tabuliformis (assembly GCA_031772625.1). Classification (NCBI taxonomy): domain Eukaryota; kingdom Viridiplantae; phylum Streptophyta; class Pinopsida; order Pinales; family Pinaceae; genus Pinus; species Pinus tabuliformis. Next base: position 689,270,062 of record CM062811.1, read on the forward strand.
CTATGTTTGTTGTGCTAGTAAGCCCAAACTGTTATAACTAGCACTAGTAGACCCCATAAGAATGACATGGAAATGAAACTTGAACTAGACGAAGGCCATGTGGGTGCCACATGCTGCCCTAGTGATGACTTGGAATTCTTTGCTAGGCCAAATGTCCTAAGAAGAATAATTTTCTTAATCTAGAACTCTGATTGAGGAGATATTTATATTACTGGAAAGGTCTTGCCGAGTTGATTGTGATAGTGATATCACATTTCAATTCTGAAAACTTTGAGAAAATAGAATTTTTCATAAACCCATTTTCATGATAGACTATGGATATCAAAAGGAGTTGCAAAGTAACACCTTCCACAACCAAATATAGTGCAAGCAGAAGGGAGGACCCAATGATAGTTGACCTCTTAGGTTATCCACATCACCTTAGCCATGAACTAGATTTTTTACTTAACCTTAGCCACCATAGCTTATTACAAGTTGTCATAAGTGAGACTCTCCAAACAAGAGTTATAAGCCTTATCCATCAACTAGGATGTTCAAATTCCACATTACCAGGCATTCCAAATTCCACATATATATGGTTTTCAAATTCCATAAAGTTGGGGTTTTTAAACTGCACAAAACTAAGGTTTTTCAAATTCCACTCCAACAATCTTCCCACCTTTTAATTTTAATGTTTACACAAAATATTTTATAGAAACATAGACCTATTTTCAATGTTTGTGATTGGTTAATGGAAGGTAAAAGTTCCTTATGTATCCTCTCATGAATATTGAAACTAATATCTTGCATATCTTCTCATGTATATTGCAACCACTATGTACGCTATTCAATTTAGATTATGTCCATTTGTAATGGTGTGTTAATTATGTGTGTCATGTAATAATATTAATTATATGTCACTTATGTTGCATCACTTATGTGCATTTATGGATATGTGTTGATGGTCATGGTTCATTGCTAATGTGCAGCACTTATGTCTTGTTTGTTAAGGTACATCAATTATATGAAACACCTAATATGGTGTATCACATGGATTCGGTGCATCTCTTTAGTAAATTTATTATGGTGTATCACGTAATCGATAATTATAATCAACAAACATAACACGCCAAGAAAAGTGCATAAAGAGAAATCTTATGTTGACCTCTTAGGTTATCCACACATTACCTTAGCCACCAACTACGTTTTTGACACTTAGCCTTAGCCACCATAACTTAGTACAATTTGGCACAAGTTAGACTCTCCAAACAAAAAAGAGGACCCTTAGACCCCAACTAGGGTTTTCAAATTCCACATAACTAGGGTTTTCAAATTGCAAAAAACTAAGGTTTTTAAAATTTCACATTCCAACAACATTCTCATATTTATGTTTATGCTACATTTTTTAGAAAGGGAGGCATCAAACTCTTGCCAAGATTTGGTATTGGTTAATAGAATGTAGAAGTTCCTTCCATATCCTCTCATATATTGCAGCCACTACCTTACATATCTTCTTGTGTATATTACATCCACTATGTACAATGGTTAATTTAGATTATGGGTGTTTCTTATCATGTGTAAATTATATGTTTCATTTAAGAATATTAGTTTTGTGTCACTCATAGTGGATCACTTATATGTGACACTTAGTATGGCTTACCATGGATTTAGTACATCATTTTAATGCATTGATGCTTAACTGTGCCACTTATGGTAGGTATCTTATGGCATGTTGACCATGTGTCTCACTTTAAAGAGTAGCAGTTATATAAATTTCTATTGGGAAACCACTTAATCATGTGACTTATGTGCGTTACTTAAGTGTCTCACTTATGTCAGTGTCTTATAGTGTGTTGGGTATAAATCAACCACACTAGTTTAAAAAATAACTCCATCCATATAGTGCTTCATTGGTTCATAAAAATATAAACATAATAATAAAATATAACATCCCAAGGAATGTGCATGAAGATAAAGCTTATTTTCATCTCTTTCAAAATCAAAGGTTTTGAAACTGCTTAAAACTTGGAATTTTCAAATTACACTTCACTATTCATTGACAAGAATAACCAACTACTGATGCAAGGTAAATATGTTGTGTTTACTTGCATTTTCATATTATGCACTAATTTAAAATCTCCATGTTGAATTTTTGGTGCCCAGTTCTTGGCATTTTGGATTCTATTCTCTTCATCTTCCCATATTTATGAAACTATACTACATTTTTCAAAAATGGAGGCATAAATTTTTTGTCAACATTGGGGATTGGTTAATATTAGGAGAAAATTCCTTACTGTCATGCAGAAAGAGTCGATAGTGCGGACACAACCAACCTCCCTAGAAGCTTAAGGCTTTCTAGTGACAAACAAGACAATTAAGAGCAATCCTTCTCTAAATATGCATTTATCATACAAGAAATCAAGTGTTTAGATCCTACCTGTAACCCAACATTGATGTAGTAGTCCAGCCTTGTCGATCCAGATGAGCTCCTCCTTCTCTTTAAAACCTGCATTCACTAACAATCAAACGATTAAATAGCACCTGAATATCTCATACACATATTTAACATACAGACCAAGGAGTATATGAAACAACTCATAAATAACAAATTGTTGAGAAGAATGGACTTATTTGTATTAATAGGAAACAAAAGAAACCATTACAACCTGAGCCTTGGTGTTGTGCAGGTCCCTCCCAGGGTCCAGCAAGAGTTTTCCTTTACTTTGATAAGCTCACCCACTTCCAAATCGAACAAGAAAGGATGGGAATCTCTCCTCACAAGCTTGTACAAGGAAGTCCTAATTCCAGCAGCATCTACCCTTAGGAATGTTCAGCTTTCAACCTCCCCTCCTTCTGGCTCAATGCCTGTATTTATAGTGCTCTAGAGGAAGTTATTCAGGTCCACCATCAATGGGATAAGCCCCTCTTTGGATGGGATAGCTCCCCTCTTGATGGGATAAGTTCCTCTTTGGTAGGGATACATGAACCATCTAGAGGCGCTTCATACACATCAAACAAGCTTCTAGAATGCTCTAGAAATGACCACAAGTAACTTTTCTGGAGTGAAACTTGCGCCTTTTGACCTTTACAGGAGTACGCACCCATTTCTTTACAGACAGAGCGTTCAAGTACGCAGGTATTGTGAACTTGGGTTGCGTACACGCAGGTAAGGCTGAGAGAAACTGCGTACCCAGAGATAAATGACTTTAAATGACTTTTCTCTCTTTCTTGGAGTTTGACATGAGAAGCAGAGGCATGAGACTTGCCAAGGAGGATAGTATGACAATTGATGGAGCCATACTAACTGCAAATAGCCATGGTGACATTTTTTAGTGTAACATATTGCCCCCTAAAGTGTGAAGCCTGTAGTAGATTAGGGTTTTATATCATCTAGGAAGGGTGAAGTACTTTATCATTTCAAGGATTATCTTGTGGAGAGCCCGATCAGAACCTGAAAATATTCAACACAAAATACATATATAAGATGTTATCATCGCTGAGGTGGGCATTCCCATACTCAGATTGAAAACTTTAACTAACACTCTAACTACTACTCTGATACAGGAATGATTTTGCAGTACATCACAATCATAGACTCATGTAGACACAGTATGGACGCAGCCATCTGTTTATGATTAGTCTACTATATAATGAATACAAAACTCCTCACAGCCTGGATGGTGGAAACTACATCCAGGGTCTTCATTTCTACTTCCCGAATTGGTACGATTCTATCCATGCGAATGAATGAGTTGATGTCGAACATGGTAGAAACCACTTGATTACCAGTCAATGATGTAAACTGTTAACAAGCATGAGAGAGACCACTAGTGATGTCAATGGTTCTCAAAGTACCCAGTACAATCCATGAGATGCGAATGAATGGGTTGATCTCGAATATGTCACAGAATCCTTCGATCAAACGTCAATGATGTAAACTATCGTCGAAGGCGAGAAACCTGCCATTGATGCATGCAGACTTCAAGGTACTGACGATTTCTAAGTCATCTCTCTAGATAATCTGCTGATGTCGATAGAAAGCGACCCGTTGCAGGCAAGCCCACAACCCGAAATCATAGTTCAAGTTGAAGAAATGTTGCTGTAAGGACTGACTCAGGGATGGTCAAAATGGATGACAAGTATTTTTCATATGAATGGTTTATTTGCAGAGACCTCTTGAACACATAACGACACGACAGATGGCTTGGCGACGATTGACCCAAAGTTAATACCCAGAAACGGTTGAAGACTTTCAAAGCGGTTTAATCAACTTTAAGACAAAGGATTTCCCAACCCAGGTGAATGAAAAGTGTCGTGTTCAAGAGTGGTAATAAGGTTTTCTCTGTGACAAAGGATAACAAATAGGCTCATTCTTCCCTCTTTTCCCCCCACCATTTCTAGCAAGTACCTCTTTATTTTTTACAAGATTGAGGACGATAACATATGCTTGATTATAAGCTCATCCTTTGGATGAGTCCAACTTAGTTTTGATTCGAACCCTAAGAAGGAGTGGTCCGTTCCTGTTTGTAATCGAACAGGTCCTTTACTGTGAAATTTTAACGAGTCTAGTATAGGAGAAACTCGGCGTTTTTCAATTTTAGAGAGTTTGAAAAAACTAAAGAAGACTCCAAGTTGAACTTTTTCGTAAATTTGTGTCTCCCAAGCCCGAAAAAGTATAAAATAATACCTGAGAGAACCGCTTGATCTTGCGACCAAGGAGTACTTTCATGATTAGTGCCTTTGACCTGAAAAGTAAAAAGCGATCAAGGACACGTCGTTTTATTTCCAGTATCGAGTTTGAAACGACAAAAACCCGGCAATCTTTTCCTGTTTTTACGGTCAGAAAAGGGCTGTAAGGGGACCGTCTTTTAATTCCATTTTAACGAGTGTAAAAGAAATGCTCGGCAATCTTTTCACGTTTTAGGAGTCAGAAAAGGGCTTAAAAGATGACTCTGATGTTTTGGTTCGTGAAAAATGATAATTTTCCCTGAAAGTCCTTTTGTCCTGCACAAAAACAACACATTACTCATACCTGTTTAAGATAGGCAAAAATACATTGAAAAATATTCTTCCATGGTGAAAAATAAACAAACTTAGCATTCATTTATTAAAAAGACCTTTTACCATGTCATTTTTACCATTTTACTGTTGAAGGAGAGAAAAGGGCTTTTGGCAAGAAACTTCCCGTGGACTTTGCGGAGAATCCGACCGTCGGAATCGAGCGCCGTCTCTTTCAGGTATTTCACAACATCCTCCTCTTTGTTTTCATCCATTTAGAATTTCATTTTAAGCCCTAGTTTGATTTTTTGGGGGCTTTGGGGTTTCAAGATCCGCTTTTCGGGGTACGCAGGTGCCCCATGAGTGACCTGCGTACCCCGACATTTTCGTTAATGGGAAAATGGCAGGAGTATGCAGCCTACCTTCAGAACAGCTACGTACCCACGCTCTGTTTCTGAACGCGGGGTGTGTACTCCGCGCAAAGCAATTTTAAACCCCCAAAACTCAAAATTGAACCATTAATTTTTGATTTAGTGAATTCTAATGAATGTTTTCTAGTGTGTAGATTGCCCACCATGCTTGATTGGTGCGAAAGAGAACATGAAGATGTCGATTTGGCCACAATAGATCATCAACCTTCCATTGATGCTTTGAAGGCATGCAGTCTCTACAAATACTGAGCCATACCTGGCATGAGGGCCCAGGTGCGATTCTTAGAATGGCTGGTTGAAAGGTGGAACGTTCAGGATCAATGTTTTTACATCGGAGGGCACCAGCTCGAGATAGAGCCCTCAGACATATATTTTCTCACTGGTTTGCCTAATAGGGGCGAGCAACTAACTCTGTCCGGGACTAGGCCGGGTGGCCAATCCCTTGCTAGTCTCCGGCTAGAGTGGTGCAATAATCAGCACCAGGAGAAAGGTATAGAAATCAAATACATATCCCTGCCTGAACTTATGGTAATTGCCTTTACAGTTACCAGACTTTGCGGCGCAGCCGCTTTGCATATTGCCACCGGGTCCCAAATGCGGATGGCGATTGATTGCTACCCAGGCACCATTTTCAACTGGTGCGATGCTGTGTTGGCTAATATGAAGGGCCAACTGATTAGGGCAAAGAACGGGCAATTAAAGACCTTTGGGTATGGGCCTCTAGTTGTGAGCTTTGCCCTAGAGAGGGTTCCGATGCTGATCCCACAGCATCTCACTGTTGCAGTTGGGCCTCCTCGGGAGCCAAAGTTGATGCGATGGGTTGCGGTGATGGCCCGGCATCCTGATGAGGGAGCGGGAGTTGTCCGATTTCCTGCGAGTTATTTTCACTGGTTGGAGGACCAGGTCTTTGCGATCCAGGATTTTCCTTATGCCGGAGTGGATTTTCGCGGTGATCCGGACATGGTTCTTCCACAGGGAGAACAATGGGACGACAGAGGTACTTCATTTTTCACAAGTTTTTTAAATTATCTATATTTTTTTTGTTTTTTATATCGTCTCAAAACTGACAGTGACAATTTTCAAAATGCAGATGTAGGTCCATAGCGTCCGGCCAATCTCCGGCCATTCGAGAGAAGAGTACCAGTTGCACCAGCATCGGCCCCACAGGATGCGGCCGCAGAGACCTTAGCCGAGTTGGAACAGGACCTAGAGCGTCTTACGGCGGACATACCAGAGACGACTATAGACGATATTCCTATCCGACTTCAGCACTATGTGGTCGCAGTCCCAGGACCTTTCAGGAGGTTCCTGTGTAGGGTAGCGCATGCAGTGGTGTCGTATAGAGAGCACCACCAGTGATTGGCTAGTCACTTTTTGTAGACACATGTGACATTTTGGTTTTTTGTACTTATCATTTTTGCCGATCATAAGGTGTTTTTCAACCTATGATCGAAGACGATGTATACTTTTTGACACACTCCTATCTATATATATCATTATTACCGACTTATCTTGTTAAACATGTGTGATGAAATGTTTTTAAATTTACATTTATGATTATCGCAAATGTCTGTCTAACATTCGAGAAGCAATTGCATCTGCTAATGTATTTAATGACCTTGGAATATGCTGATATTCAATGTAACCAAATTCACGTTCCAAGAGGCGCACTCTCAAAAATAACCTTAATAACACTGGATTTCTAATGGCATATACTCTATTAAGCTGTAATACAATGAGTTCCGAATCTAACCTCACTATCAAACTCCGAATCCCAAATGAAATAGATTCAGATAATAACTCAATCACTGCACTGTATTCTGCAATGTTGTTTGTTGTTTGACCGAGGCTCACCCCATGCATAGAAACTAACTCGTCAGAGGGCGAATAGATAACCCAGGCTACAGAAGAGATATTCCGTGTACTACGACAAGCACCATCAGCGAATCCAATGTACGTTTGGAGAGGCGTCGACATCTGCAATATCAAGAGTAAAACCAAGATAAGCCAGAATAACGACGAAAACACACTTTCTAAGCTAAGCACACTGTCTAAACTAACAAACACACCAGCTAGAAAGAAAAATTAACCTAACTAAAATCTCCACACCCATCATTTAAGCATAATACCTCTTTAGGTAAAGTCCATTTCTGGGTTTACCCAAAGAGTCCCCATCAAAGTCAACCAGCTCATAGGCCCCTTTTGCTAGCTTTCGCTTAACAATGTAGGGTCCATGCCACATAGGAACGAATTTTCCAGCACCTAATTTATCGTTAGCTTGATCATATAATAGCGCTAGGTCTCCTTCTGAAAAATTTTGAGGGGTCACATTTCGATCATACTGAGCTTTCATCCGTTTTGCATGAGTCTCGATTGCCAGTGCAGCATCGCGTCGAGTCTCATCTAATTGAGCTAAGTATAATAAACGCTTCTCCTCTTCGGAAGTAGCTGGAAGTAATTTGACAGCCATTTGAAGTGATGGGATTTCGCATTCAATAGGCAGCACAACGTCCAAACCATAAACTAGTTGGAAAGGAGTGAACCCTGTTGATGTTTTCACTGAGGTTCGGTATGCCCAAAGCGCTGAAAATAACATGTTGTGCCAATTCGACCGATGAATACCAATGATTCGTCGGATCATGATAACTAGAACTTTGTTGATGGCCTCAACCAGACCGTTTTCTTGGGGATAATAAGGAGTAGAACTATCATGACGTAAACCAAGCTGGCCTGTAAGTTCTGTCATCATAATGTTTCGAAAATGGCGCCCATGGTCAGTGATTATCGCTTGTGGGACACCAAACCTAGCAATAATGTGATTGAATACGAAAATCATTGTTGTCTTGCCGTCTGCCTCGAATGTAGGCATCACCTCGGCCCACTTAGTAAAATAATCAACCGCAAGGATGATATACGCATGCCCCCCGGCCGAGTGAGGGTTACATGTAATAAAGTCGATACCCCATTTGGCAAAAGGACCAATGACAATTATAGGGTGGAGAGGAGCAGGTGGTGCGCGCATCTTACGATCAAACAATTGACAGTTGTGGCATTTTTGGACCGCAATGATACAGTCTTTAAACATGGACGGCCAGAAGTAGCCAGCATGTAGCACATTCTGAGCTGTGGCATACCCAGACATATGACCGCCACACGCCCCAGAGTGACAGTCATTTAAAATCCTTTCTGCCTCTTTGTGAGTTAAGCAACGTCGGAAAACCAAGTCTGCCCCCCGGCGATAAAGAGTATCTCCAATAATTTTGTACTGTTGGGACTGAAATCGAATTTTCTGACGTTCCGACTTGGAAGCTTCGAGCCGAAAGGATTGGGTTTGGAGATAGACGATTATATCCCCATACCATGGATCTAAAGTGCTGATGAGAAACAAAGATTCGTCCGCAATGGGTTCCTCTGCCACAGTTTCCGTGTCAGCACGCGGGAAGTCACACATCAACTCTGCAAAAACTAAAGATTTCTTAGACTTAGATTTTTCAAACTCCAAGTCAAACTCTTGCAATATAACAATCCATTTAGAGTACTTGCCCCCTAGCAATTGTTTAGTCAAAATGTAGATCATAGGGTTGCAATCCGAAATGACTGTAGTTTTACGGAGAAGAATGTAATGACGAAAACGTTGGACAGCCTGAACGGCCGCCAGGGCCAATTTCTCCACATGCGAATATTTTAGCTCAGTGGGATTTAACATCCTACTAAGATAATATATCACATGTTCCATTCCGACTTCATCTTCCTGAACTAACACCATTCCAATTGTGGAATGAGAGGCGGTGAGGTACAAAAGGTAATCTTGGTTGTAGTTGGGAGGATGCAACAACGGTGCATGGGTCAACGTGTGTTTAAGTGCATCAAAAGATTGCTGAGCTATCTCATCCCAAGAGAATTGAGCGTTCTGCTTCAACAACCGCGTGAAACCTTTTGTGACCTCGGTGTAGTTAGGAATGAACCGGCGTAAAAAGTTTGCTTTCCCCTGCAAACTCTGGAGTTGGCGAAGACTCGAAGGAGGAGGCAATTTGATGATAGCTTCTACCTTCGAGGGATCGACGCGAATGCCGGCTTTTGAAACTACAAATCCTAGCAATCGTCCCACTTCTATACAGAAGACACATTTGTGTGGGTTCAAACATATACGATAATGCCTACACCTCATGAAGATTGCTCGTAAATGGACAAGGTGATCAGCTCGATGTAATGAATGAGCGGGCAAATCATCGAGATACGGTTGCACAATGTGCTTGATGTCATGAAACGCATAAGACATTGCCCTTTGAAAAGTGGCTCCGGCATTCTTAAGTCCAAAAGGTAGTTTGCAATAAGCAAATGTCCCCCATGGACAAATGAAAGCCGTTTTTGGTTGATCGGCAGGTAGAATATTGATTTGATTGTAACCAGAAAAACCGTCCATAAAGGAAAATATTTCACTGCCGACACAATCATCAATTATTTGATCGATATAGGGTGTGGGATAGTTGTCTTTTGGACAAGCACGATTAATATCCCTATAGTCGATGCATATTCTTATTGTTCCTTGTTTCTTGTTAATCGGAACAATATTCGATACCCAATCCGTTAACGGGATCAGATAAATGAAACCTGCTTTCAACAGCTTCTCAACTTCTGCTTTAATCGCAGCCGCTTTCCGAGGGTGTATCTGACGCAGACGTTGCCGAACAGGTTTAGCGTTCGGGTAAGCCTTGATCTCATGGACAACAATGGAGGGATCAATTCCTGGCATTTCCTCATAGGACCAGGCAAACACGTCGCGGAATTCTTGAAATAGGGCCTTGTATGTTTGAATTTCGTCATCTGTACATGAGGCGCCTATATGAATGTTCTCAACAATTCCAGCTTTGACTGAAATGTCAATGGCAATAGTTTGGGAAATGTTTCCCAAATTCAACTCTGAATCAGGATGTTTCATGGGATTCTGAGTGTCCTTGACATATTCAGCCGTAAAGATTGATGAAAAATCATTTTCAAAGCCATCATCCTCAAGTAAAAACGAAGATCTATGATGGAGATCTTCCAATGGTAGATCATCTACACTTAGGATTTCGCGAAGTTGCTTGTCAGATGACACGACTTCGGGAAACGTTATCCATTCTGAGGTTGATGTGAAAAGTGATTCCTCACGGACCACATTCATTTGGTCGATTTGGGTTGAACGAGGGTCGGTAAAAGACTGCACGACTTCATAAGCAATTTCATATGGACTCAAAGGCATAGCATCACCGAATGAGTCTATCTCAGATTCAGATGGGACAATCCAAGGATCATCGTAAATAATAGTACCTGACGTAATCATATGAATGAATGCGAATGAAGGGTCTGCGTTGATTGGAGGAAAAGGAAAAGTTCCCAGCAAACTTGAATCTTTAACTAATCCTACGCCAACATCCTTATAAGGGATAGTCGTTTTACCGACATGCTGGATACTCTCTGAAGAGGCTGGGTTAGATGAAAAGAAAGCCAGCTGGTCTATTGTCACGATCTTGCCATTATGTGGAAATTTTAGAACTTTGAAGACCGATGAGACGGTCGCTGTCATAGCGTAAGACCAACTTCGACCCAAGAGAAGGTTGTAGTCTAGAGGGCCATCAACCACCTCCACATCCAGACTAATGGTTTTTCCTTCAACCCCTATAGGCAAATCCTGTAAAATGCCAAACGGATGGAACCCACGGCCATCAAAGGCCTTAAGAATTGTCGGGGATTGGTTCAGCGAAGGAGAACCAAGCGATCTCCAACACTGAATCGACATAATACACATGGAAGCTCCCTCATCAATTACAGTCCGATGAATAGGCCTGTTTTTGACTATCACTGGAATCTGGAAAGCCATCTGATGAGGGAGACGCGGGGTACTATTTTCTAGATCAAAGATTATCAGGTTTGGGTCCTGAACATCAACAGCTCCTATAGCCGACAAGAGTAATTTCCATTGTGCTGGGCATGATTGCAGCACTTCTAAAGCCGACATTGCTGAGGGTGAAACAGCTAAATCCTCAACAATGTTGTAATTCTGGGCCGCTCTCACATGTGGATTGAAAGCAGACCTTCGAAGTACACCCTTGGCGGGCGGTTTGATTACTAAGTCAGGGTTAGGTTTCTCGATCTGTAGTGGATCGGAACCTGGAGCTGAGGTTGATGGATTTGATTGAGAAGATTTTGCTTCTTTCGATCCATCAACAGGACTTTTACTACCATAATCGTGTGATCGAGTCGCAATCCGTACATGAGACATCATCAATATGGGTTCTTCACTGGCACTCGAGGAAGAACCTATCATCTTACTCTCCTGCTTTGGAAATGGATCTTTCAAAACAGCAGGAGTTGGGGAACCCTTGACGATTTTCACAACCTCGGCCCAATGAGGGCAATCTCTTGTAAAATGATCCTCTTCACAAATAAGACAAGGATATCGAGGTTTGCGCTTTTCGTCATTGGTTTCCGACTTTTCTTTTTTCTCCTTTGGAGCCTTGTCTGCTTTATCCTTCTTCTTGCCTTTCTTTTTCCCACCGTTTTTTGATTTAGCCGTAGATGACTCTACAGCGTGAATATCAGCGGAAATTTCAGGAGAAGATTCTCCTGTCGGGGAGTCTGGTAAGGTTATAATGGGTGAAGAATTCTTTGAAGACTTCTTCTTGCTTTTAGTATTTACTATACCAATCGTGCCATCAGCAGCATGAGACCCCGAAGGAGCAGCAGCAATTTGATTTGACTTTGGAAGATCTGGGATCTTTTCGTGTAACGTACCCGACTGAGTATAAACTAAGTCAAGGTACTGCGCTTGAGCAATTACTTGCTCTTCAGTAACTACTCCAGCCTTAGCTACATCTTCAGTAATCTTTGATAATAATGATTTAACAAACCATTCAGCTAAGATTTGGTCTGGGATAAAAACTTTCACTAATCGCCTTCGACGTTCATGAATATGATCGGAAATATAAGTGGACATCGACTGTTTTAATGAAGTTAATAACTCGGTGCCATTATCATACCTGACCAGCAACTGAAAATGTGTTAAGAACGAGGTAGCTAACTGACTTAAATTATAAAAAGAGGCCCGTGGTAACTCAATGTACCACTTGGCCGCGAGACCAATGAGCGTACGCTGAAAAAGACGTAAACGGATCGAATCATCCGAGATAGAATTTGAAGCACACCAGAGGTGGTAAGTCATCACGTGATTTGATGGATCCTCTCCAGACTTACCTTTGAACTTGGGTATGTCACTGGGCAACTTATTTGGCATTGGCAGCCATAACGGAAGATAATTTATTGGATTGTTCGTTAGGCGCGTCAAGTCTGGTAAATCCAAAGTTGCGATAAACGGAAATTGCCGATTAGGATCCCTGAAACTCTGGGTCACAAGACCAGTCCCAGGAGGAGGATATCCAGGATAACTTGGAACAGGAATCGCATTCGGGATATTGTATCCTCCCGGAAAACCAGGATTAACCGAACCATACTGGGGTTGCTGTGGTTGTTGATAAGTGTACCCAGGATACGGTTGATACTGGTAAACCGGTTGTTGGACAGCAGGCCCGTATTGGTACTGTCCCTGGTACGGTTGATAAACAAATTGTGGTTGACTAGTGACAACCGTACTTAAACCAGGCTGCCCCACAGGCATCTGAACCGTAGTTTGAATCATGGATCTAGATAATGGTAAAGATGTCTGCGGAGTAGTGGCAGAGACAGTAGAAACTGGAGCTGTCAATACTCCAGAAGTAAGTGCGGTGGAAGAAACAGATGTTGCGGTAGTTGGAGCAGTCGTTTGAGATGGAGTACTAGGTGCAATTGGCGACTGAGTAACTACCGAAGGTACAGAAGTTTGAACATTAGACTGGACTGGTTGCTGGGGTGGACCAGAAACCACAGGTTGTCCAGTTTGAGATGACAACTGTATGCTTGGCTGCAACACCTGTTGAACTTGCGATGGATCCCACACTATGTTCATTCCGGGGTATTGACCCATGACAGGTTGAGGATATTGAGGTCCATAACCGGATTGAGGGTAGGATTGATAATTGAAAGGTACATTTCCCGTACCTTGAACATAAGATTGACCTTGGGGTGGTTGATAACCTTGACTCGAGTACTGACCTTGGGGTAGATACCCTTGAGGTAAGTACTGATACTGGGGTTGACATTGAGGCATAAATTGATACTGAGGTTGACCCTGGGGTACATATTGAGGCTGGGGTTGACCTTGAGGAATATACTGTACCATAGGTACATATTGTCCTTGAGGCTGCCCCCCATATGCAAGTTGTGTACCTTGAGGTTGCCCCCCAGGTGTTAATTGAGGCTGCCCCCCAGGCGGTAATTGGCCACCTTGAGGTTGAGAACCGGGAACTGAACCTGACATCATGTAAATGTCTCCTACACCCAATGGTTTATTACCATTGTTTCCAGCTAATAACCCATGATCAATGGGTTGAGGAGATGCTCCCACAAAAGTACCAGAAAGTGACTGATACCCAGAGGGAACAGAAGGACCGCCATACAAGAAAGATTCAGGAGATTGAGTGAACACAGACGACTGACCAGACATATTTACAGGAGTATAAATACCTCCAGGTGGAAAAGGAGTACGAGGTGGAGAAAAACTTATCCCTGAGTTGTCTAAATAATTGGTTAACGAAAGGTACCAAGTAGTACTTCTAGAAGGACTGTAAAAGATGGATTCACGCTCCCTTAGATCAATAGTAGGTTGATCTTCAAGGGTAGAAACGCCAAATTCTTCCTCTGGAGCAAGTTCTTCAATAGCTATCAAACCAGCAGGAAGATTTTCGGTGATGACTCTTTCTACCCTAGGTGAATCAGGAACACTAGAAGTTGGAGTAACAGGTTCAGATATTTCAAGTTCTTCGCCTATATCACTAGTAGATGAAAAACTACCAGCAAGCACGGAAACTACAACAGCTTCATGATTATAACCTGTTTCTAGACTTTGGTAATCTGGATGGACTACCAACGACGATTCTCCTTCTTCAGGTGAACCTACTTTACTGCCACTAGGAGGAGTTACAAGGACTTTCAAACCTTCGTAATGACCCGGGACGTCTTCAGGAGGTTCGCCTCGAAGTCTATGGGACTTCCTCAACAAATCGTCCACGGTAACAATCTCAGGAGACTGACCCCGAAGTCTACAGGATTGTCTCGGTAATTCCACCACAGTTAAAACTTTTAACTACTGCACACACAAACAAAGTAAAATCTCAAAGCAAACCACCTAAAGTCTCTAAAGAACCAAACAAATTTGAATCATACGCCTAAAGAATCTAGGGCGGCAAACCATACACAAACAGTAGCCTTCCGGACCGAAAACACTAGTTGGAGATGAAACCCAACATCGCCGAATTCAGTACAGAAGTGGTGGGTGGAACAGTTACCCTGGCAACCTGCTTAATGAATAGACCGGCACAAGTTCCTCCACTTTAACCGTCTTGAGTGAAGTGAACCCCCCGGAAAATCCAAGTGAGTCTAGCCAACATCTGTTCCAGGTACAGTGGGATCTTCCCTCCACCATCACCTTGGGTAGAATCCTAAAGATAATGGTCACTAAGGTTACCAACAGCAACAAATACCCCTGCGGAAACAGTCTACACTCCGACAGCACGCAAGGGCAGAGTATCAAGCTCAATCCCCTTGCCGGCTCCTTGACAATAATCCAAGGTTTACCGACAAGTGACCCCTGGCTCCTCGACAATGGTTAATCTGAGGTTTACCGTTTGTAATACGTGCGTGTCTGGCATCGTTCCCAATGAGGGAGGATTGATCCCCTCACTGATTTGGACACGAGCTCGTGCTTCTCCTTTAAGAGGAGCTTTCCCAGAGTATAAATGCAACAGTTGGATTTATCCTACCACAAGATAAGCTACTTGTTTTGTTTTTCTGTCTTGGAGAGTTAATTACTCTCCTACTCCAAGACACTAGCCTGATCTATATTGGTGTTTTAGAGCCCTAGTAAATAAAAGTTACTACGTTGATTTTACTTTAAGCGTTAATTTTTATGGCTTTTCTTTAAGACAAAAGGTAGTGGAGATGAAACTGATGGTGTGTAGACTCGACTCAAATCCACTAAAAAGATGCACTTAGGATGACTTATACTAATTTTCTTTTTCAATGAATTCCCTAGCTAAGAGAGTTGGAGAATGCAAAATTTATAAAAGACAACTTTCTTGGCAAAGACAATCAAAGAAACAATCTCTTTATCTTTTCCAAAACATACAACACATGACCACTAATTATTCTACGAAAATTCCTTTTCCTTTCAAAGACTCAAATGCTACCAAAGCAAACTTTCCTTCAAAAGATATTTTTGTATTTTTTTCTAATTACTAAAGCATGTAAAACTCACTTTAACAAAAATCAAAGTTAAAAAAGCTATGGCAATCAAATCAACTCAATTTCACTCAAAAGCAAATCTAGAGAAATGCACCTAAAAACTAAATCAAACGAGGCAAAAGCCTACTAAAGATGATTCCTGGATGTTTTACTCAGTCAAAATGCAACTAAGGACTAGTTAATGCAGAACCAAAAACCAGTCAAAAACAAAAATCAAAATCTTTTGTTCTTTTTCTCAAGAATAAAATTCAAAGTTCAATCAACAAACTTTTTCGAGATTCGCAAAGAGAAGACACAAAGGTAGGTCTCTCATAAGGATGAATTCTATGACAGGCCCGACTCCTAAGAGGGTTGAACAAAACCAGGGAGATCCAAAGTTTGACAACCTCTAACGCCAAAGTCACTACAAGACCAGTTAAAAATCAAACCTTAAGGCAAAATCTCTATGAATTTCACTAAAACTCTCGACACTGACGAAACAAGCTTAGGTGAAGATTTATGGCAGAAAATCAGTGGATCTGGGCAGTAAAAACAAATTAAAAGCAAAAGCTAAGAGGCAAAAAGGAGAAAATTGAAATTTTCTTAAGTTTGACAGGGTACGCGGGCGACCTGTTTACACAGGTGCGGGTACGCTCTGTGCACAAAGCTGCAGTGCGTACAAGTACGCACTATGCTCAACGCAGAGGCTGTGTACTTCTAGCAAAACAAAGAAAAACTAAAATCTAATTTAACCCTAAGCTAGCCCACCCAAAAACACAGTCAGGCAGCCAAAAACTAGAAAACAAACGACTATTCTCAGATCAAAGTTTCAGACAAAGGAAAAATCATCCACATCAATGGAGTTCCCCAGCGGAGTCACCATTTTGTCATGCGGAAAGAGTCAATAGTGCGGACACAACCAACCTCCCTAGAAGCTTAAGGCTTTCTAGTGACAAACAAGACAATTAAGAGCAATCCTTCTCTAAATATGCATTTATCATACAAGAAATCAAGTGTTTAGATCCTACCTGTAACCCAACGCTGTTGTAGTAGTCCAGCCTCGTCGATCCGGATGAGATCCTCCTTCTCTTCGAAACTTGCATTCACTAACAATCAAACGATTAAATAGCACCTGAATATCTCATAAAACAAAACATATTTAACATATAGACCAAGGAGTATATGAAACAACTCATAAATAACAAATTGTTGAGAAGAATGGACTTATTTGTATTAATAGGAAACAACAGAAACCATTACAACCTGAGCCTTGGTGTTGTGCAGGTCCCTCCCAGGGTCCAGCAAGAGTTTTCCTTTACTTTGATAAGCTCACCCACTTCCAAATGAAACAAGAAAGGATGGGAATCTCTCCTCACAAGCTTCTACAAGGAAGTCCTAATTCCAGCAGCATCTACCCTTAGGAATGTTTAGCTTTCAACGTCCCCTCCTTCTGGCTCAATGCCTGTATTTATAGTGCTCTAGAGGAAGTTATTCAGGTCCACCATCAATGGGATAAGCCCCTCTTTGGATGGGATAGCTCCCCTCTTGATGGGATAAGTTCCTCTTTGGTAGGGATACATGAACCATCTGGAGGCGCTTCATACACGTCAAACAAGCTTCTAGAATGCTCTAGAAATGACCACAAGTAACTTTTTTGGAGTGAAACTTGCGCCTTTTGACCTTTACAGGAGTATGCACCCATTGCTTTACAGACAGAGCGTACAAGTACGCAGGTATTGTGAACTTGGGTTGCGTACACGCAGGTAAGGCTGAGAGAAACTGCGTACCCAGAGATAAATGACTTTAAATGACTTTTCTCTCTTTCTTGGAGTTTGACATGAGAAGCAGAGGCATGAGACTTGCCAAGGAGGATGGTATGACAGTTGATGGAGCCATACTAACTGCAAATAGCCATGGTGACATTTTTTAGTGTAACACTTACATATCTTCTTAAATGTATCGTATCCAGTGTATACAATGGTCAATTTAGAACACATTAGGTGTCCCAATTATGTGCTCCAGGTGAGAAGATTAATTATATCTCACTTATGACACATCACTTATGTGTACACATGGTATGTGTTGATGGTGCTGGTTCATTGCTTATGTGAAACACTTATTTGATATCAGGGCACAAAAGCATCGAGATGAGCTACACATTTTGGCAAAAGAGAGCACATTTGGGTGGAAAAGACAATGGCTCAATTAAGCCATTTAAGCACTTGATCAAGCCTTTTTTAAGCTCTTGATTGAGCTCCTTGGGCAGTGAAAAGGTAGCTTGATATAGGGTTAAAAAGTATCCCTTGATCGAGCTATAATTTTCAGTCAATCTTTAGTGCTCGATCGAGCCCTTTGTATTACTATATACCACTCCTGTAGTCTGCGCACACCTTTAACAAATTCATTAAAAAAAACTACGCAAAAAAGCCATGAAAACCAATTAATTGAAAAAAAACATAGAAAAACTACCACAAAAAATCTTAGAGAATCACAAAACCATCCAAGAAAAAAAAAAACTCTTCAAAACAACTTAGAAAAACATAAAACCAACCTAGAAAACCATAAGATAATCCCTTAAAAAACTAGAAAACTCATCAAAACCACTAAATATATATATATATATATATATATATATATATATATATATATATATATATATCTAATTTAGGTTTTAAGTTTGTTTCTTACTTTATGTTTTGGGTATTAAATGCATATTTTATTATTTTGAATGGTAAAAACATTTTTTTTCTAATTATTTAAGGTTTTAAATTTTTTCTTTAACAATTTTGTGAAATAAATTCTCATTTTTTTTTTAACTTTTTATTATTTAAAATGCATTTTAAATTTATAGCAAATTTGACTGAAAATATACCCCAAAAAACTCCAAAACAGAAAAGAACAAAACTATAACCAATAAAAAAGTAAGTTAGGAGTTTGAGATTGACATGATGAATAGGGTTGATCATAGTGAATCTATATTTATAAAATAAGAAATTTTTCTTTATTTTATTATTTTAGTTGGAATTAATTTATTTTTTAAATATTTTTTTAATAATAAATATAGTACGATTCTAGTTTGAAAAATAAAATATTGATATTTAAAGTTAAAAAAAATGTTATATATAGATATATATATATATATATAAACCACATCATGTCGGTATATATAATTATAACATTTTACATAACATATATATATATATATATATATATATATATAACATAACATGTAACGATATTTAACTATTGTTTATCTATAACATCAAATAGCTATATATTATAGTTCTATATATAAAAGATATAACATAATATAGTTTTACAACTATTTAATATATATATATATATATATATATATATATATATCATTTTACAACATAACCATAACTATAGTTCATAACATAATTAATATATAATTATATATATTTAACTAAATTATAACTTACTTATAACATCTCATATATATATATATATATATATATATATATATATTGGAAAAATAGAAGAGAGCTAAGAGAGATTATACACACAACAAATCACATACTCTTCTTTATTGATCACACAAAGCAATTACATATATAAGAACTAGATCACAGAGTTCTAGATGATAAGATCTAGGGAAGGTAGATCTATGACTCATAGACAGCTCACACACATAGGAAAATAACAACTTTTATATTGACTCCTTGGGATTCACAATTACAACTCATATACATGGGAAACAACCACATCTAGAATAACACCTTGGAATACTCACTGATAACTTGTAACACACATGGAACACATGAAATGGAAGCATTACTTCCAGCACCTTCCCTTAACTCTTACATGAAAAACACATATTACAACAACAAAGACAAGTTGTCTGACTGGTCTTCATCAACACTCACATCCACTTTGGAATCTTGCACACACCAATCTTTCACCACCACATCTTCGAGTTGTCACTTCACCTATATTTAAAATGTAGCTACCTCTGACCATCATTGATAAAATTCACAAGATCAACAATACTGATACCTCGACTCGTCGCGAGTTCCACGATAAGATGTCAAGTAGTGAACCATCCTATGGACCAACCACCATCTGTTAGGTATTTCATTTTCGGCTATCCATCAGTTGCTAGGATGTGTTAAAAAGTTGATCAAAAAAATTGACCTTGCTAACACACAATAATTGATGTTTTAGACACTGAGGCTTCCATTTTAAGAACCATGAACCCTTTTTATAACCAATATTGAAACACTTCACAACTACAAACTCAATATTCTTCTAACTATCAGCTGACATTCAGGCATAGACAAGTCACCATGCCCCTCCTTAACACATATTAAAATTTATTCATATGGTTCAATATTTGTCTTTGATATTTCTGATATTCACAAAGCAACATTTGTTAGAGTGGTCAATTCCAACAAACTTACACTCACATATTCAGTTGACCAAACTCAATATGTTTAAAATGAAAACTCCAAAATTTGAGATCAGAACAAGTTTGAAACATAAACATTTGACGAAGAGATATCTTCCCCGCAAAAGGAAAAACTTGAGATCTGCATCCAATTTTAATACATTTGACAGATATCATTAGCCACTTGAAACTTCTCCACCCCAGATCTCAGATCTAGATCTCAAATCCAGATCTATGCAACAACATGATTTTTCATATTTATGATATGATAGTGCACACAACTTTGAAATAACCATACAGGTATGAATTTAACTCCTTTATAGGTTTTGAGTAGATAAGAACAAAAAAAGCTTTACAGGTAGCAAGATAACTAAAGGATCTGATAATGCTATAAGAACCCGCAAATAAACAAACAGACCTACGCACACTAAAAATAAACTCTCACACATCTATACTAATATGTACAAAAATAACAACACTTAGGATCCCTCACATATTCCCAACCCTCCCTTGGTGGAGTCAAGCCAGTACCAACTTTGATAAAATATTAGGAAAATAGAAGAGAGATAAGAGAGATTATACACACAAAAAACCACATACTCTTCTTTATTGATCACATATAGAAGCTACATATATAAGAACTAGATCACCGACTTCTAAATGATAAGATCTAAAGAAGGTAGATCTATGACTCATAGACAACTCACACACGTAGGTAAATAACAACTTCTAGATTGAGTCATTAGGATTCACAATTACAAATCATATACATGGGAAATAACCACATCTATAATGACACCTCGGACTTACAACTTGTAACACACATGGAACGCATCACATGGAAGCATTACTTCCATGAATATTTATTTAATTTTTTATAACATAACATAGTTCTATAAATATTTAGTTCATAAGATAAAATTATAACATAGAAACCTATAATTTTTTAATATGTATAACATAAATTTATTTAACATAACACACATATATAACATAGAATGTCACATAATTATAAATATTTCATAACTATGTAACTATATAATTATTTAAATTAACTATGTATATTTAACTAGATTATAAAGTAATAGCATATCCCATATATATATATATATATTGTTTATAGAATAACATAAAACTTTCTATAACTATTTAACATAACATAACTTGCTATTTAACATTTAAAACATAACATAAAATTAGTTAAGATAAAATAACATAGTTCTATAATTATTTAACATAAAACACACACACAAATATAACATAATTACAACTACAACGCATTAAAACTATATAATTATAAATATAACTATATGATGCATGAGCATATCATATTTTAATTCATGTAATTAATTAAATTGGAAAATCTAGAATTTTCTAGATTCTGGAATAATTTTAGAGTTAATTATGTTGGAATGTAATTTCAACTGTAGTAAATAGTTGAACAACAACAGTGTCTGCAAAACAGTCAGTTTTCCACCTGTGATGTGATATTATCGCAAATCGCATCCGTACCCACGCTGCCTCCTATTGCAACTCTGATTTGGGCCAATTGCGATCTTGCGATGCGATCCATCGTAGATCGCAGATCGCAATTTTTCTCCAGTGCACGTTAAACACTCCGTGATGTTGCGATGTGACCTGAGCCATCGCAGATCGCACTTTCACCTGCATATGATCCCAACCGTCCATCCATTTTGATCAAACGGCCATTATTTGTTCTGGCTTATACACACCACCGCCATTGCTATCTTTTCACCATTTACTTATTTGTGTTCCCAAAGGAGGAGGAAGATCAGATCCAACTCCTGCACATTGAATGCTCAGCTACAGCATTTAATAAACAGCATGGCTGAGAACAAGAAGGATGTGCCACGTGCAGGTGCATTAAAATGATTATGGGTTTCTTACAGCAGAGCTGGCTGCAGAGCTGGCCGCAGAGCATTTATCAGTTATGAGCTTCCAAACAACAGACTTCATTTCTTCAAAAGGCATCACCGCTTGCTGCATTCAATACGTAGATAAGATTTAGAAGATATTTTTTATTTTATTGTTTAAAATCAAATATGTTTTTAACATATAAATGTAATGAACAGCAGTTCCTTTTTAATGTTAGAAGAATGTGAGAGAGTTTCGTGATTTCTGAAACGCACAGTAGTGCTGAGATAGTGAAATTAGTTTCTGGAACTTAAGCGTTCTTGTTGTAACCCCTCTGAAGAGGAAGACTATTTTGTAACAATTTTTTTTGTTATGATTAAGATCTTGTATTAAAACAGAGCATTGTTCTCCGTGCAATTTCTTTTGTGTTTGAAATGAATAGAAATTTCCAAC
Source organism: Pinus tabuliformis (assembly GCA_031772625.1). Lineage (NCBI taxonomy): Eukaryota > Viridiplantae > Streptophyta > Pinopsida > Pinales > Pinaceae > Pinus > Pinus tabuliformis. The sequence continues at coordinate 689,292,559 of CM062811.1, forward strand.
ATGGTATCAGAGCTAGTCTAGGCACTTAGTGAGTCAAAAACAGAGTTTGTTTTTTCACTGTAGGAGCTGTAAGAAGCTTATTGAGCAAATTTTCTCCAGCAGAGAAAGTTTTTTGCTTGTTTTTAATTATACAGTTAGTATCTCTTCTTTACTTATACAGGTTAAGATGGCAGATGCTGGAACTGGTTTGACAAATTCCCAACTGCCACAGTTTAATGGGAAAAATCACAGTTATTGGTCCATAACAATGAAAGCATTGTTTGCTTCTCAAGGAATATGGGAGCTGGTTGAAACTGGCTATGCTAAACCTGCAGATGCAACAGCATTGGCTGCTTTGACAGTAGCAGAAAGAGACCAGTTGAAGAGCGACAGGAAGAAGGATGCCAAAGCCCTCTTTTTTCTCTTCCAATCAGTACATGAAAGTGTTTTTCCACGGATTGCAGCAGCAAAAAAATCCAAGGAGGCATGGGATATTCTCAAAACTGCCTATCAAGGCATGGAGAAGGTGAAGACTGCAAAGTTGCAAATGTTGAGGAGAGACTTTGAAACACTCAGCATGAAGGAATCTGATAGAATAGATTCATTTTTCACTCAGGTTATTGGGTTGATAACCTAGATAAAATCTCATGGTGAGATTCTTGAAGAAAGAAGGATTGTAGAGAAGATCTTGAGATGTTTACCCTCAAGGTTTGAAGCTATTGTGGTAGCAATAGAAGAAAAAAAGGATCTCTCGCAGTTCACAGTAGATGAACTTAGTGCTTCTCTTATGTCTCATGAACACAGACTGAGTAGAGGAACAGATTCCTCTTTTGAGCAAGCATTCAAGACTCAGATGTCTTTTGGCCAAGGAAAAGGTCAAGGCGGAGCAAATAACAGAGGTCGTGGAAGAAGCCAAAATAAAGGCAGAAATAATCCTGCAAGCACAAGTGGAAGGAGCTACTATCAGAACCAAGATGAAGATTCAAGCAAACAACAAGCTCATGGACAAAGGTATGACAAATCCCAAGTCCAATGTCATTATTGTAAGAAATATGGGCACTACGCCAATGAATGTAGGAAAAAAAATGACATGAATAGTAGGCAGAATGCTAATTTTGCAAATGAAGAAGATAAGAATCCAAAGATTGTGATGTTAACATGTAACATTGCACAAGACAAACAAGAAGATTTTTGGTTCTTAGACTCATGTTGTAGTAATCACATGACTGGAAATATTGCAATGTTTACCAATCTGGATGAAAATGTGAAATCTGAGGTAACAATAGGAACTGATAGTAAGATATCTATCAAGGGTAAGGGCAGAGTCGGTATCCAAGCAAGAAATGGAGAACAGATGATTGTGCCAGAGGTATACTATGTACCTGGTCTGAAATGTAATCTTTTGAGCATTGGACAGCTCATTAACAAAGGTTACAATGTGTTCTTTAAAGATGATATGTGTACAATCAGAGACATACCTCCAAGTAAGAAGATCATTGCACATGTGCAGATGACCAGCAATAGAATGTTTCCTCTCAAACTCAGGGCAGATTTGAAGGAAGGAAGAACGATTGCAGCTGTAACACAAGAAGTCTTTCAGGAACAAGTGAAAGATGATAATTGGTTGAGGCACTTAAGATTTTGACATCTCAATTTAGGAGGCTTGAATCTGTTGCACAGAAAGAGAATGGTAAAGGGATTTCCATTGATCAAGAAACTGGACAGCCTTTGTGAAGGCTGCATCTTGGGCAAGCAACACAAAGAAAGATTTCCAGCAGGAAAGAGTATAAGGGCAAAAGCACACTTGGAAATTGTTCACTCTGATGTGTGTGGACCAATGCAAATACCATCATTTGTCGGAAATAAATATGTTTTAACTTTCATTGATGATTACACCAGAAAGACATGGGTGTATATGCTGAAACAGAAAAGTGAAGTGTTTGAGAAATTCCGCCACTTCAAAACTGTTGTTGAGAAGCAGTGTGGGCATTATATAAAAGTACTCAGAATAGATAGAGGAGGAGAGTACATCTCCAAAGAATTTCTGCATTTTTGCAGAGAGAATGGCATACAAAAGCAGTTCACTACAAGGTATACACCTCAGCAAAACAACGTTGCCGAAAGGAAGAATAGGACCATTCTTGACATGCTCAGAAGTATGCTGAAGGAAAAACACTTTCCGCATGAGTATTGGGCAGAAGCTGTCACTTGCGCAGTTTACATCTTGAATAGGTGCCCAACTAAAGCTGTCATGAACAAAATACCAGAAGAAGGATGGAGTGGTCAAAAGCAAACTGTCACTCACATGAGAGTATTCGGTTGTGTAGCATATGCACATGTACCGGATCAGCTAAGGAAGAAGCTTGACAGTAAGGGGTAGAAGTGTGTCTTTACTGGCTATTGTGATGAGTCAAAAGCATACAAACTCTATAGTCCATCCACCAAGAAATTGATAGTAAGTAGAGATGTGCAGTTCATTGAAGATGAAGCTTGGGATGTAAGCTTAGAGATGACAGTGAATGTGAAGACAATTGTGTCTCACGAAGAAGAAGAGGAAGGGACAGCAGCAAATAATCCTTCCTTGGTGGCTCCTCCTCCACCACAGCAAGTACAACAAACCACACCACAAGCTGGAATTGGAATAGCGTTGAAAATTCAAGGAAGTGCTTCTCCAAGCACATCACAGGGATCAGAAATACCCTCAAGTTCGGATGGAACTCCAAGCACACCAAGAAAACCAAGATTCAGAAATCTGAATGAGATTTATGAACAAGGAGAGGTAAGTAACAATATCGGTCTGAATTCATTATTCGCTTTGTATTGTCATGTTGATGACCCAGTTCATTTTGAAGATGCTTTAAATGAAGATAAATGGATTGAAGCAATGAATGAAGAAATTGGTGCAATTGAGAAGGGTAAAACATGGGAGTTAGTGGACCTCCCTGAAGGCAAAGATGCCATTGGAGTTAAGTGGGTCTATAAGACCAAAGGCAATGCTGAAGGTAAGATTGACAGGCACAAAGCAAGACTTTTTGTGAAAGGCTACAAGCAGCAACAAGGCAAAGGCTATGATGAAACCTTTGCACCAGTAGCAAGGATGGAAACAGTCAGAATAGTGTTGTCTATTGCGGCACAACACAAATGGAAGATTTATCAGATGGATGTTAAATCTGCATTCCTGAATGGAGTCTTAAAAGAAGAGGTTTATGTTGAACAACCTCCAGGCTATGAAGTTGAAGGCCAAGAGCATAAAGTCTGCAAACTGAAGAAGGCTCTTTATGGGCTGAAGCAAGCTCCAAGAGCATGGTACAGCAGAATAGATGCTTATCTGATTGAGAATGGATTTGATAAGTGTGATGGTGAACCCACACTCTAGATAAAGGAGAATGATGATAAGATTCTTATTGTTGTTTTATATGTAGATGATTTGATTTTTACTAGCAATGATGCTTCTCCCATTGCTGATTTTAAAGCAGTCATGAAAATTGAATTTGAAATGACTGACTTGGGCTTCTTAAGATATTTTCTTGGAATTGAAGTATACCAAAGTGAAAATGGTGTTTTCATTTCTCACGTTAAATATGTAGAAGCAGTGTTGAAGAGATTTAACATGCAGAACAGCAAGGCAGTTGTGGCTCCAACTGTAATGGGGTTGAAATTGACCAAAGAAGACAGTAGCAAGGATTTTGATCCAAAACTGTACAAGAGCATAGTTGGAAGCCTTATGTACTTGACTGCAACTAGGCCGGACATTATGCACGCTGTGAGTTTAATCTCCAGATTTATGAAAAGATCGAAAGAGACTCATTGGCAGGCAGCCAAGAGGATTCTAAGGTATGTGAATGGAACGAAGGGGTTTGGTATTTTATACTCCTCTTCAGAAAGTTTCATGTTGACAGGTTACACTGACAGTGATTGGGCTAGAAATGTTGATGATAGGAAAAACACATCAGGATATTTGTTTCATATGGGATCGAGAGCCATCTCATGGGCTTCCAAGAAGCAACTGGTTGTGTCTTTGTCAACAGCAGCAGCATGACAAGTAGTGTGGCTGAGAAGAGTTCTTAGAGATTTGTGTCATGAACAAGAAAAGGGCACAACCATTTACTGTGACAATAGCTCGGCAATAGCATTGTCTAAAAACTCTATTTTTCATAAAAGGACAAAGCACATAGACACCAAATTTCACTTCATACGTGAATTGGTTAACAATGGTGAGATTGTTTTGCAGCACTGCAGAACAGAGGATCAGTTAGCTGACATCTTGACAAAACCATTGGGAAAGAAAAGTTTTGATCATTTCAGGAAATGCCTGGGTATGCAGAAAAACCCAGCAGTTAAAATTAAAGGGGAGTGTTGGAATGTAATTTCAACTGCAGTAAACAGTTGAACAGCAACAGCGTCTGCAAAACAGTCAGTTTTCCACCTGCGATGCGATCTTATCGCAAATCGCATCCTTACCCACGCTGCCTCCTGTTGCAACTCTGATTTGGGCCGATTGCGATCTTGCGATGCGATCCATCGCAGATCGCAGATCGTGATTTTTCTCCAGTGCGCGTTAAACCCTCCGCGATGTTGCGATGCGACCTGAGCCATCGCAGATCGCACTTTCACCTGCATACGATCCCAGCCGTCCATCCATTTTGATCCAACGGCCATTATTTGTTCTGGCTTATTCACGCCACCGCCATTGCTGTCTTTTCGCCATTTACTTATTTGTGTTCCCAAAGGAGGAGGAAGATCAGATCCAGCTCCTGCACATTGAATGCTCAGCTACAACATTTAATAAACAGCATGGCCGAGAACAAGAAGGACGCGCCACGTGCAGGTGCATTAAAAAGATTATGGGTTTCTTACAGCAGAGCTGGCCGCAGAGCATTTATCAGTTATGAGCTTCCAAACAGCCGACTTCATTTCTTCAAAAGGCATCACCGCTTGCTGCATTCAATACGCAGATAAGCTTTAGAAGATATTTTTTATTTTATTGTTTAAAATCAAATATGTTTTTAACATATAAATGTAATGAACAGCAGTTCCTTTTTAATGTTAGAAGAATGTGAGAGAGTTTTGTGATTTCTGAAATGCACAGCAGTGCTGAGATAGTGAAATTAGTTTCTGGAACTGAAGCGTTCCTGTTGTAACCCCTCTGAAGAGGAAGACTATTTTGTAACAAATTTTTTTGTTATGATTAAGATCCTGTATTAAAACATAGCGTTGTTCTTCATGCAATTTCTTTTGTGTTTGAAATGAGCAGAAATTTCCAACAAATTAGAAGATTAGGAAGTTAGGATAGGTTCTTAAAGTTGAGAAAATATCTCTCAACTTCCTCCAATTATTTAGGAATTATTTTCTCTTGATGAGATTCGAGAGATTTCTTCCATCCTAAATAAATAACCATGTAATTGTTTGTAAAGCTAATATTATGGAGTGTTATTTAATGAATGCAATTTTTTATTGGGTTCAGTCTTTGAGCATTGCACCATTTTTTCTATCAGATCCAGGTTTAGAGTATGTGAGTTGAGAGTGCCTGTTGTGAGCGCATCTGCGTTGGAGTTTACATTGGAGAACAAACCTGCATTGAAATTTCGTTGGACACCTACTTTAAAATCCATATTGAGCCTGTGTTGGCGATCTTGTCGAGCCTGCATTGAGTAGAAACCAGGAGGTGGTCGACAAAAGACGTGATAGAGCCGAATTGAAAGAGTGTGGAGATACGTGTGGGGACTGCATGATCAAGAGATCAACGTCAAGGCATGTTGCAGGGATTAGTGTGAAATCGTGGTAACATGAAATTTTAGCCTGTCCAACATATATCAAGAAATGGAACCAATGAACTGAGCGTGTAACTCTCTGTGGTGAGTTGTGTGCAACTGTTGTGCACATTTTCCTTCTTTTTACTAATGGTTTGCAGCGACTGTGTTATGCAGTGATAAGGAGCGAATATAAATTTTAATTTGGATGTCCGTTGGAACGTAATTGTGCATAACGAATTCCATAAAGCATGTAATTTATGGTGGCTAAAATCTTATATTTTATGTGAAGTCATACACTCCATACGTATGAGTGTTTCCATGAGAGAGAATGAGTGGATTCATGTTATGAATTAATTAATATAAGGTGAAAGAAAATAGTTTTGATTGAGTACATATGTTAAATAATTCATATGTAAGTGTAAGTGGATGCATAATATTGTTGTCAATATTTAAGGGTTTTAATAATTAAGATCAATTGTGAGTAAAGATGGAACATAGAGTTATAGGAGTTAGAGGAGCCAAAGGAGTTGGAATTGGTTGAGGAAGACAAACTGTAAATCAAGTCTTGCTTGATGAAGTAAGACATATTAGAACTAGATAGGATGCATTGGAGACAACATGTCAAGGAGATGTTAATGTCAGTGATATCAGTGAAGCGGAAGAAAGTTCAGAAGAAAAAGTTGAAGAAAAAACTCCAGAAGAGAAGATGGTCAAGTTGATCATGGGAATAAGTACCAAACCAATATTGGACACGCCTATGTATGAATACAGTTTAAATCCTCGAGAATTGATCGATTGGATGAGCTCCATCGAAAAATATTTTGATTATGAAAGTTTAGCATATGAGAAGAAGGTTAAGTTCACAGTGACCAGATTAAAGGGACATGTTTCATTATGGTGGGACAATGTGAAAGATGCAAGTAGAAACCAAAACAAATGAAAGATCAATAGTTGGGATCAAATGATGGCTAAACTCAAAGGTAAATTTCTTCTTCGAGATTATCAATTAAATCTCTTTCGCGAGATGAAAAATCTTAAGCTGAAATTTATGTCTGTAAAACAATATACATAGGAGTTTTATAGACTAAGTATAAGATCTGGTCAGTTTATAGACTAAGTTTAAATTCGAAATACAAGTTGAATTGAATATTTTTTCGCTAAAAACGGTTGAAGAAGCTTACTAGATAGCTCTTAAGGTTGAAGAAAAATTGGCATGGAAGCAGAGTCAAAGAGGAAGAGCATGAAGCAAAATAATAAGCAGAGGACAATTTAGCAGAGGATCTTCAAGCCAAGGACAATCAAGTAGAGGAAGTTTTAGTGGAATATTTCAAAGAGAAGAAGGCAGAAATTCACAATAAGAAGAATCATCAAGAGGAGATTTCAGAGGAAGAAGACCATATCAAAGATGTAGAGGTATATATTTTGTGGTAATATGTTATATATGTAACAAAGTTGGTCATAAGGGTAATGAATGTCCAGAGAGATTTTCTAATCAAGGAAGCACACATATAACACAAACTCATATAGAAAGTGTACAATCCTCTACACATGAAAATTCACCTGTAACTCGTGAATCTTTGATGTTGAAAGGAACTTTACCAAATTCTGTTGAAGAAGTAAAGGAACCCACACAAATAAAAACATTGTTCAAAGCTATTTGTAAATCAGGAGGAAAGTTTTGAAAAATTATTATTGATAGTGGGAGTACTAATAATTTAGTATCCATGGAGATGGTAGGAAAGTTGAATAAGAAAACTAAACATCCTACTCCCTACAAAGTTTCATGCTTACAAAAAGGACATCAGATACTAGTTAATGAACAATGTGAAGTGGAGTTTCAAATACGAAGTTATAAGGATAAAGTTATTTGTGATGTTATGCCTATAGATGTATGTCATATCGTGCTTGGAAGGCCATGGCCATATGACAAGAAAGAAATGGATGATGGAAGGAGCAATACTTACACTTTTGAAAAGGATGATGAAAAGCATGTACTTTTGCATTTGAACAATGACAAAGCACCAGATGAAGACCAATCCAAGGTAATGTTACTTAGTGGGAAATAATTTATTGACAAAATCAAGCATGAGGATATAAATTTTTCCTTGATTGATAAGCGAAAGGTAGTCCTCACAAATAGAAATTTGAATGATATTCCAGAAAAAATTAAAAGCATGTTGAATGAATTTATTAATATTGTAGTGGATCACTTATCTGATGAATTTCCTCCCATTAGAGGTATTAGCCATCATAATTATCTCATTCCACATGCTAGCCTTCTTAACAAAGCAGCTTACAGAATGAATCCCAAAGAAAATGAAGAAATAAAAAACCAAGTGCAGGAATTGTTATATAAAGGTCTCATCCAAGAAAGTCTAAGCTCATGTGTTGTTCCAATAGTGTTATCTCTAGAGAAGGATGGTGGATGGAGAATGTGCATAGATTCTTGAGCAATCAACAAAATCAAAATTAGGTACATGTTTCCATTACACTGTTTTGATGATCTTATAGATTGTCTAAGTGGTGCTGCATATTTTTCTAAAATAGATTTAAAAAGTGGATATCATCAAATCAGAATCAGAGAAGGTGATGAATGGATAACCACATTTAAAACTAATAATGGTTTATATGAATAGCTGGTAATGCCCTTTAGACTTACCAATGATCTTGGTACTTTTATGAGGCTAATGAATGAAGTTTTAAAATAATTCATTGGAAAATTTATTATAGTTTACCTTGATGATATCATAATCTACAACCAATCAAATGAAGAGCACCTAAGACATATTAAGATGGTTTTAATGAAGCTACAACAAGAGAAATTGTTAGCCAATCTAAAGAAGTGTAGTTTCATGAAGACAAAACTATTGTACTTAGGCTTTGTGATTTCAAGGGAAGGCCTAAAGATGGTCTAGGAGAAGGTGAAGGCCATAATCAATTTGCCAATTCCAAAAATAATTTCAGAGGTAAGAAGTTTTTGTCGATTGGCAATCTTCTACAAAAAATTCAACAAAGATTTCAATGGCATATGTGTTGCAATAATAGAAATTATTAAGGATAAAAAACAACCATTCCATTCAACAGAAGAAGCCAATAAAAGTTTCCAATTATTAAAGAAAAATATCACAGAACAACCTATTTTATCACTACTAGATTTTAATAAGTTGTTTCAGGTTAATATTGATGTTAGTGGAACTACAATAGGAGTTGTCTTAGGTCAAGAAGGAAAACTAGTTGTCTAATACCATGAAAAACTTAATGAAGCCAAGAAAAAATACTCTTCTTATGATAAATAAAACTTTTTCATCATACAAACTTTAAAGAAACAGAGACAGAAGGTGACATACAGGTTGAAGGAAGAACTCAAAGCAACTGAGTATGAGGAAGCAAATCACAAAGGTTTTTATACAGGTCATGAAAAATATTTTGAAATTGTCGTGAAGTTTGAGAAAGATGAGGGAAAAAAAAATCCAAATTTTCTTCTTATCATAAATGAAGAACAATAGTTGAATGGAATTCTCGTCGGGGATGATGAACCAAAGATAGAATGTGAGGATGGAAAACTCCTAAAAGTTTGTTGTAAATCTGAAGGTTGAAGAATTCCTTGGCAACATCAAGACAAATTTCAATCCACACATTGAAGCAGAGCAAAGAGTTCATGAAAGAAGTTTACAAGAGTGGGATAAGAGTGATGGTATACTGATTTGGTCATATACTATTATTTTCGTGGTTTTCGTGGTGAGGAAAATTCCTCTTGAAATGGTGAGAAGAAGCATGGTGAATACAAATTTTTTGTAGTGAGAAAAGCAAGAGTGGAGTTAGAGTAAAGTTTGAGAAGCAGATGTAGAAGGATAAGAACATGAATGGAATTGAGTATGGGATCCAGGAAGACACGAAAACAAGTCTCATGGTCAGGAGTCTATGAAAGTTTTCTACTTGGGTAGCATGATGTAGGAGCATCTCATATTTTATTTCTATGTAATTATTTAAATTGGAAAATATAGAATTTTCTAGATTTTGGAATAATTCTATAATTAATTAGAAGATTAGGAAGTTAGGATACGTTCCTAAAGTTGAGAATATAACTCTCAACTTCCTCCAATTATCTAGGAATAATTTTATCTTCAAAAGGTTCAATATATTTCCTCCATCTTAAATAAATAGACATGTAATTGTTTGTAAAGCCAAGGTTTTGGAGTGTGATTTAGTGAATGAAATCTTTTATTGGGTTCAGTCTTTGAGCATTGAACCACTATATATATATATATATATATATATATATATATATATATATATATATATATAACTCTTATAATGTTATAACATCTCTCTCTTTCTCTCACACACACATACACACATATTGTAACATAAAATAGTTCTATAACTATCATAACATAGCTCTATAACTATTTAACATAACTTATTATTCAACACAACATGAAATTATATATATATATATATATATATATATATAAGTTCATGCTTCAACAATGCATCATTGGTAGATACATCAAATCCATCGTGAAAAGTGCATTTGATGTAGTGAATAAAAACATTTATACTATTTTCTAATTTGTACCATATTATTTCATTATGTAGTGTGTTGTACAAGCAACATTGTCTTCATGTGCTCGCACCTAGTACATGTCATGTGTAAAAGTCAAACATTGAGAACATACACTATATTGTAGTATTTGGTTGGCATGAAATTTTGTTATTTTTGTAAATAGGTTTATTTCAATTTTTTACATATATATTTACATATTTATGTGCTTGAATAAAATGCATTATTTAGAAATGATAAAAAGTGTGAGGGTAGGTTTGACAACTTCTTTCGATTGTGTTTATGTGGATCTCAATGTACATTGGTCGATAAATTATCAAAAAATGGACGCTAAAGTTTACCACTTCACACAAAATTATTTTACTTGAGTTTAGAAATGGATTTTTTGTCAAATTTTTTTTCTTGGATTAATTTATACTTATTACATGTATTATATGTAATATGTTGAGGCATCCCATATATGCGCCCCAATTTCTAGTCATCCTAGTGCGAGAGATTTTGTTATACATGCTCGGGCTTTTGATATATCATGTAGCCAATCAAGAGTTCATGTTGCCCTTGTAGATTGTACCTTCGATGCCAGTCAGAGTGTTAGAGACATTGTTTCTATCTCTATTGATGACCATATGCCATTCCACACACCTTCTTCACCCATTTCAAGTACACCTCCTAAATTTTTAAATCATCTTTAATATTTATGTGTTTAAGTCTTTTAATTGTATACAAATGATGTGCTTGATATTAATATATATGTTATTATGCTTCTAGTTTGTTAATTATATAAATGTTAAATTATGTTTATGATTTACACGTCCTAAGCAGGCAAAAGTTGAGGATCATAGTGTAAAATCAATCCCTCCATAGGATGATACTACAACTCAGATCACATTAGAGGATGTTACAATCTGTCATACATAGATCACAACATAGATAGAGTATATCCCTGCCAATTGAGTGACTCATGTAGCATTGTCTTTGATGATGAATAACATTATTGCTGGACAATTGGCATTGTTAGGATGGCTAATGGGATAGTGAACACATTTGCAAGTGCGTTGGCATTATTGTTAATAGTCATGCTAGTGAGATGTGTTGGGAAGTTGGCTTTGCCTAACTATTGGTAGGGGTGTTTGCATTGATGTCAAGCAGATAAGCTTGGATTCTTTTTGTAGCAGATGTTGGTAATGATGGCCGAGGAGGAATCTCAAGGTAGTTGTGGGCTTCATGTAGAAAATCGTCATGGTAGCAAGTTTATTGGAGAATCCATAAAATGATGATTACAGTGATCACTCCAGAGAAAGGATTCCTATAATAGCTACAAGCCTTATGTATAAAATCATCAAAGCAATAGGCTTAGTGGAAAAGCCATAAAATGATCAATTATTGTGCTCATCAGGATGGAATCTCAAGGCAGCAACAAGATTCATGCAAAGGATCACCATGGTGGGTGTGATCTCAAATGTTTAGAGATTCAAGGAGCAAAAGGCAGACAATGACCTTGTCACCTTTTGAGGGAGGAGATTTAATTAGTGGTTAATCAGAATTCTTTCATTGGAAATTTCTTTGGAAGAGCTTTCCAATAGTATGCAAAAGTCTAGAAATTGACTTGTGGTCCGAAAGTTAGAGCCAATTGAAGTTCTGGCCCTTAAAAAGAGATCTTGCAGTGTCCATGTGAGACATGTCCAGTCAGAGGTCATCACATATCAGAGAACAGAGGATGGAGAAATAGTTTTGCAGCACAACAACAAGTTGCAATATACAATTTGTAATATCATGTATCAGAGGTTCTAGTAGCCGCCAAAAAAGTGTATTGGCACACAGATTATGTATCGGTGAAAAATGACATATCATAGATCAATGATTAGTGGTTTCATATGTCACAACCATTGGACTTTGTTGATTAATGAATGACGATTGAGGCTTCTAGTGTTAAATTGTGAGGAGAGCCGAAAATGTTTTTACAAAGAAAATCACTGCAAAGCCAAGAAGGGTGAGGCCATTTCTCTCTCCTCGAGGAGGACACATGGAGGTTTTTTGTTTTCTCTGATAAGGACAGGAAACAACTTCATACGAGCTCCAATTAGGACACATGGCAGTATTTGATTGGTTATGATAAGGGACATGTGGTTGTTTACCACAATATGATGTCCTGATATGGAGTGACACATGGCAGGTGGCTTCAGCATTTTTTAATGGCCCAATGGGCCATATTCGTGTGACATGTGTCACTAGTTAGAAAGTTCCATGTGGTAGGTAATGACATCCTGTAGGCAACCAGTAATTGGTGATTGGTGATTTTGTGTTACTGGATCATGTGGCAGAAATGAAAAATTCCAATAAGGGGCTCCAATATGTGTTAGCGTTTGGTTACGAGGCTAATAAGGAACCAAAGGCATAGAGCTATAATGAAGGATAAAGGCTCCTCATAGAGTCTAAAGGACTTAGAAACTCAGGTCTTGTAACTTAGTCATATCCCTCATCCCTTTGAAAGAAATTCGAAAAGGGGGCTAGAACAAGAAGGTCCAAGACTAATCAGAATTTGATCTTTTAAATGTTTTATTTTAAGTGTAAAAAGCTTTGATAATGCTTTGTAGTGTATTTTTCCTCTAATAGAGCATGGTAGAGATTATTGAAGGAGGTATGGGTTGATAGCTGTAGGTTTAACTATCGAATAATGGAATTTTTCGTTGAAGAGATTTGGTGTATGCATTGCAGAAATAAATGAAGAAAAGTGATACCCTACCTAATGTATATAGAAGCCGTGCTTAAGTAATGCTAACCTCTATGAGCCTTGAAGTGCATGGTGAATCTCAGTGATGGGATAGTTGTTGATATAGAGGAGTGTGTCTAGGTTGAGTATGCAAATGGTTAGATAGTCAGTCACAGACATAACAACAACATGGAAATTCCATGCCGAAGTAAATTATGAGTGATGACAAAGGACAGAGTCGCATCATCACCAATATGGCAACATAGATTGAGCTAAAATGTAGAGAACATAAAACACATAAGGAAGGAGCTCCCCTTAGGCCTATCGTCAACACTATTGGAGGTCCTACCTATCTTCTTGCAAAGTTTCTTTATTTAAAGCTTAAGCCCTTAGTTGGTCATACATCGTCCTTCGTTAAGGACTCGGCTTCCTTTATTGAGGAGCTCAAGGACATCAAGCTAGACTCTGGAGACATCCCGGTCAGTTTTGATGTTGTTTCCCTCTTCACTTGCATCCCTATAAATGAGGCCATGGATGTGATCTACCGTCTAACTAATCCTGATACCGCATGGTTAGTTGAGATCTGCCTCACCTCTACCTTTTTCAGTTTTGAAGGTGATTTATTTAAGAAAACTTGTGGGGTTGCCATGGGCTCACCCCTCTCCCCTATTGTTGCTAATATTTTTATGGAGGATTTTGAATTTAAGGCTCTGAACTCAGCCCATCTCCTTCCCAAGCTTTGGAAAAGGTTTGTAGATGACACGAATGTCATTTGGCCTCACGGCCAGGAGGAGTTAGATCTCTTCTTCGATCATCTTAATAGTCAATCCTCAGCTATTAAGTTCACTAAGGAACAAGAAGTTGATGGTTGCCTCCCTTTCCCTGATATTCTTATCTCGAAGAATGAGGATGGTTCCCTCTCCCACCAAGTGTTTCGCAAGAAAACTCATTCGGAGCAGTATCTTCATGCTAGTTCCCTCCATTTCCCGGCCCAGAAGTTGGGGGTTCGCAACACCCTTGCAACTCGTGCCCTAAGAATCTCTGATGAAAAGAGCTTAGAGGAGGAGAAATCCCATCTCCTTAATGTCTTTGTCGAGAATGGTTATAGCGAACACTTGGGACAAAAGGCTTTCCTCAGAGCAGCTAAGAATTCGTTAACCAAAAGGGGGCCTAAAGAGCAGATTCCTGGTGTCCATCATCCATTTGTTCAAGGGACCATGGATAAGATTGCGAGGGTTCTTAAAAAGCATAATATCCCCGCAATGTTTAGACCTCTTAACACCATTCGTAAATCCCTAAGATCGGTGAAGGATCCCATCAATCCCAAGGACATGAAAGGAGTTTATATTATTCCTTTTTCTTGTGGGACCCCCTATATTGGTGAGACTGGTCGCTCCATTAGTCAAAGGATTAGTGAGCACGTAGCGGACCTCAAGCATATGAGAACTAAATCTTCTGCGTTAGCAGAACATGAGGAGAAAACCAATCATCATGTCTATATCGAGGAGGCTAGTGTGATTGCTAGAGTGTCCCAATTCCATCACTGAAAATTTAGGGAAGCCCTTGAGATTGAAAAAAGGCCGAACAATCTTAATAGGGAGGATGGCTGGAATATTAGTAGTTGTTGGGTCCCAGTGCTCTCCTCCTAGCTATTTTCTTTCTTTCCCTCTCTTAATTATTGTTAAGTTTGTGATTTCTATTCTATTTTATTTTATCTATTTATTTATTTATTTATTTTTAGCTTTATTTATTTATTTTATATATTTTTTGGCTTATTTATCATCATTATTATTATTTATTGATTTATTTTAAACTTTGTGTCTATTTATTTAAACTTGATTTAATTATAAATTTGCTAATATTAATTTTGAATTAATTAATTAATTTAAACTATTAGTTGCTTTTAATTTTTTTGTAAACTCTTTGTCTGTTAATATTATTTTTAATTTACATAAATTAATTCTAAAATTAATCTATTTTATATTTTAAAACTAATATACTATTTTAATTTTTAATATTATAATATTTCTTTTTAACTCTTTGGCGAATATTTATAAAAATATATATATTTTAATAAATATAATTTACTCTATTTTTGGTATTTATAACTAACTAATATTTTCGAAGTAAACTCTTTGTCTATTAATTTTATTTTACATAAATTAATTTTAGAATTAATCTATTTTGTAATTTAAAACGATTATACTATTTTAATTTTTAATATTATAATATTTCTTTTTAACTCTTGGGCGAATATTTATAAAAATATATATTTTAGTAAATATAATTAACTATTACTCTATTTTTGGTATTCATAACTAACTATTATTTTTGAGATTAATTTATTTTACATAATTTTTAATTTAATTCATTTTAATTTATATTCATCAATATATATATATATATATATATATATATATATATATATATATATATATATATATATATATATATATATATATATATATCTATATATATATATTAATTTACTTATTCTAGCATTGTCCCTTACATTTTAATTTTAATATCAATAACCAAAAAAAAATTCTTATTAAAATTAATTATAATAATAAATTAAATAAAAATTTATATATATTAATATTATTTTACCTTTTATCAGAGTCAAACTAGCTGTTATCTAGTCAATTCTAGCTGTTGGTTGTTAGTCGTTAATTCATGGGATTCTCTGCCCTATCTATTTAATGTGCTATGTTAGATCTGCTCATTCAACTTGGCCTGACGATGAACCACACTAGCTGGTTCGAAATGCGTCAACAAAAGTTTTTCTATGTGATTTTCGCCAAAGATTCCTCAATAAATAAAACACGTGTTGTGATGAGAAATGCGAGGGTAAGGGAATATTGTGGTCAAATTGCCCCCCAAAAAAAGGGGCCTTTCATGAGTTATTGCAACACTATGGTGAGAGGGTAATGAATAACAATGCTTTATGTGTGATAAAAGGTTGCATGTGCTCTGCGTAAAAGGAAAAAGTTACCTATGCTCTACGTAGAAGGCTGAAGTGCCTTCACTCTGTATTAATGGAGGAAGTTTCCTGAGCTATGTGAATAAGGTGGGTTGTGTGCCTTATAGATCAAAAAGTAAAGAGTTGTCTTTGTGTTGTAAGAAGGAAGGCCAAGGGTAGAGTGACTATTGTTGAGAGCAGAGAGCAGAAGGATGAGAGTGATTGTTGTTGAGTAGATCAAAGAATCGCTGAAGAGTGTTGCAGAGAGTTGCAAAGAGAAGAAGAATGAGAAGTCATAAAAGATTAGAGTAGGCAGAGCTGCTGCCAAATCACATACAATAACCAATTCTTATTTGAATGTGGGTTGGTGCCTACAATAAGGAAGTTGGTGCTTCCATTCTAGTTGAGATTGAGAAGGCTTGGGGGTCGGTGCCTCCTGCAGGTTGGTGCTTGCATAAATACAAGGAGATGAAATTTGGTACTTGCAAGAATTCCATGAGGTAGATGCCTCATATGATGTTTTTGGTAAGCTAGACAAGTGTCTACAAAGAGAGGGAGTTGGTGTTTCTTGTGAGTGGGTGCTCGCAAACATATTTATGTAATAAAGTAGGTTCTTCTATTTACACCAATAACAATAAAAATATTTGTGGTTTTTTCTCGAAAGGGTTTCCACATGAAAAACCTTGTGTCTATGCATCTAATCCTTATGGTTTGGTTGTTTATGTGTTGAGTTTATGTTGATTCCATATTTATATTGTTGTTAGTTATATGGACGAATGTCAAGTTAAATGAGAAAAGTAAATTTTCATAATGAAGTTAAAATTAGCCTTAATATTGATTCGCCCCCCCACCCTCTTGAGTATTAACATTGTTTCCAACAATTGGTATTAGAGCCATGTTCCTTTAAAAATAGCTTGATCATTAGAAGGTAGATCAAAGGAAAAAAATGGCTAATGAGGTTTGGCTAACAAAAACAAGAATTGCATCTTTAAATGAGTTATACCATGGGCTTGATTATGGAGTCTGGGAGGTTTTAATGATGGAATGTGTACTCACTTTGAATATTGGCATGTGCCACTTTATTCAGTATATAGACAAGAATGAGCATAACATAAAAGCCAAGGAGGTCATCATGAGAGGGCTATATATGTCAGATGCTGACAAAGTGAGGCACTGTATGTTAGCAACAAATGTGTTGGATAGTCTTCAATGTCTGCATAGTGTAGATAACCATTGTTAGGACCTCATATTGTCCCTTTTGGACCATATATTTTGCTATGATACCGTCCCTTTCAACTTATATTTAAAAGCCTTTGTTAGTATTTTAACTCAACTATCCCAAAGGTATGTAATGATTCTTCTCATTACTATACGTTTAATTACTTAGCATATAATCATGACATCTTCATAGTTAAATCTTTGAATTATTAAGTGCTAAATAGTTAAAGGATGTTGTGCAATCTGTGATGTTGAAACAACCAGAAGACTATTTTTGTAGTTGTTGAAATAGAAGAAACGACACGCGGATCACAATGCTGAAACAGTTGAGATCCACGTTCTAAATATGACAGCAGCAAAGGAATCGGGACTAATCACCAAAGAAGGTGTTACACTGCATGTAACGCTTATATCTAAAGACAACATTATTGTAACAGCATTTCATTGATAGGGAATTGACTTCCCTATTTTTGTATAATGGGTTCTGAATGATGTAAATCTTTTGTAATAGATGTCTCCTCTATATAAAGAGGAGACATCTACATTAGAGGGGGATGAACAGACTGTGGAAAAACGGTTAGCTGAAGGAACAGGACTGGAACTCTTTTCTGTAATATGACATATTGATGGATGAATAAAGTTTTGTTCTGAACATCTTTTTCTAGTTCTTGTTTCCTAGGGAATCTTGTGAGAAGGACCAGGACCACCTTCATCACAAGATTCACCCATTACATTTCTGCAGTGTGTTAAGTGTGATTTTTATTCATGCCTTGTTAACAATACTGTTTGTTGAACATTGTTTATAATACCTTTGCTGAAACTCTGTTTCTGTTAATTGTTATATGAGTGTTTCACCGGTGATTAAGTTACAGAGTGACTTGGCAAGCTGAATTAATCAGAGGACAGTGTTGGAGATTCCCGCTCTAGGGGATAGGGTCCTGACTCTCTGTTATAACACAACCATTGTTTTCTTTTTTAGATTGATTCTTTCCATTTCTTTATTAGAATAAAGCGTTTTTCTGATAGCCATCTGCAACAGAGTGTAATTGCTGTAATGCAGAGTGGAGCTTCAGTTTGTTAATTTAAGGTGTGATTTGTTTATACTATAACTTCTGTTGCTTTTAAAATTGAGTACATATAGTACGCAGTTGCCTTTGAAATAAAATGACTTCCCTGGGTTGACAATTAATGTCGCACTTTGTTGTTTAATTCAATAAGCAATTAAAGTGACCAACATTTTGGCGCCGTTGCCGGGGAAGGCAATTATATATTTTAAAAGTACTGATGATTTTTCTGTAGATATGCAGAATGCATGGGAGGATAACAATGAAGGAATCTTCGGTGGAGGTCGTAGAGGAGAAGGAAGGGGAGAGAATTCTCTCTCCACCCTGGAATTCCCTATTGGGGAACTCCCCAGAGGAACAACTCCTATGAAGAATATCCCACTTTCAGCATTACCCAATTTCCATGGTTTATCCTCTGAACACCCTGATGAGTTTCTTTTTGAATTTGATATATTATGTAGAAGCTATGATTATGTTAATCTTGCTCAAAAATTCAAGTTGTTTCCAGCAACATTAAAAGGGAATGCACTAAGATGGTTTATGAGCTTGGGAGCTCATGTGATCACGACATGGGATCAGATGAAGGAGAAATTTCTGGCCAAATACCAGGACTATTCCTAGACAAGAGAAAAAAGGGAGGAATTATTCAAGATGGTTCAAAAGGAGGATGAAAATCTGGAGGACTTTGTGGAAAAACTCCAGTATAATCTGTAGAGATTTGAGCACCCCGATGTAAGTAAAGATATTCTCAAAACAATATTATTGAAAGGGGTAAGAGATGATTGCTTAGATATGTTAAATATGCTTGGTAAAGGAGATATATCCAAGGAATCGTATGACGAAATTTTTAACCTCTGCAAGAGGTGTTCAAGAGGAGCTGCAAATAAATCAAAGAGCAGGGATAGTACTTATTCAAGGGTCCAGAAATCAGCTAGTGGTGGAGCAACAAGGGCTCAAATAGGTAATTTACTTGAGGAATTCGAAACTGAAATGTTAAGTTCTTTTGCTTCACAGATTGATACCTTGCAGGTTAAAATGAAGCAGGCAGAGGCAGAAGCTGCTTTGGCCATCTTCTTCTCTAAATGCAGGGAAAAACATCCATTGAGGGAATTCCCACTGGACAAGGTGCCAATCTGTACCATTTGTGTAAAGGACCATGAAACTCAACAATGCCCCTCTTTACCAGGGATAAAGGTAGCGTTACAACCAACGGAGGAAGAAGTTGAAGCAGTTTATCTGTTCACACAGAGGCAATGGCAACCACGAGGACAAGGTACGAGTTCTAGTATGCCATTTAATCGTTGGAATAATTATCCTTCATTTAATCAAGAAAATTACCCACCCTTTAACCAAATGCAATACCCACCCTTTAATCAAATGAATTTCCCACCCATGCAGCAAACAAACCCTCCCTTTCTAGACCCTACAATGTGGACTCCCTGGCTTCTACAACAATCCTATTTTAACCAATGGAACCCAAATTGGAGAGCTCAATAGACTCCATTCTCAAATCAATTTCCTTAGCTCCAGCAACAACTTTCTGTTCCGGCAGGTACCCCGCTGAAGAATCAGACCCTGAAGCCTCAGTTGCCTGTACAACCGAACCCTAACCCAAATAACAATAAAGCTATGCAAGTTATCAACATTCAGAACCTACCTACGTCTCCTATGCAATGCAATGATATTCATTTACGATCTGGGAGAGTAGTCGAGCCAATTGTAGATGATATTACCTCTTCAGACTCTGAGAAAGAGGAAGCAGAACAGCGTAAATCATCTAATAAGGATGTGGAAGCAGTTAAACCACCCTCCAATAAAACTACTGAAATAGTCAAGCCATCCTCTAATGGAACTGCTGAAACAATAGAACCACCATTCCTTGAGCGCTTGGCTCTCACTAAGATGCCTGAGCCGCGTGCTTTTAACCTTTTAGGAGAATTGCAGAATCTGTATGTTAAAATTCCACTTTTACAAGCACTCAGAGATGTACCAATCTATGCTAGAACTGTTAGAGACATTTGCAAAGCTGGTAGGAAGGCTAAAGATCCCCTTACAGTTCATGTGATGGGAGATCTAGCTGCTTTAATGACAGGAAAAGTCCCTCCTATAAAATATGGTGACCCTGGTTACCCTACGGTCATAGCACAGGTTGGAAAAACTATTGTTTCGCAAGTTCTGGTAGACCTAGGTGCTACTATAAATATCTTGATCCTTAAAACTGCACAGCTGCTACAATTGAAAAATATAATGAGAGAAACATCAACTATCCTGGAATTAGTTGATCGTTCCACAATCAAACCAGAAGGGGTTATTGAAAACCTGATTATTTTAGTTGAATCCTGGAATTACCCAGTTGACTTTGTGGTGTTACAGACTAAAGCAAAGTTGGGTGGGGCATCCTCTGATTTTGGGGAGACCCTGGCTGGGTACAGCAGATGCTTTTATCAGCTATAGATTGTGTTCAATCACAATTTCTAATGGCTGTGAAACTAAGCAGCTTACGCTGTACTCTCATGCTACACCTATGATTAATAATGATGATTTTGTATCGTTAGATTATGAGGATAATGATACTCAACCTATCTTGACCATTGGACATGCCTTAACTCTTAAAGATACCACAGAAGACGAAGTAATTGGTAATTTTATTTCTGAACCTTCCTCAGTTACTTCTAAAGCACATACTTAGTTCACTGCAATTCTAGATCCTGAAATGCAACAAAAGCTTAAATCTGAAGATTTACCTCAAACATCAACTGCTATCTCATCTAAAAGCATAACATTAGAAATTGAACCTAGCAAAACATTAAACATAAACCCCAAATTATCAGATGTTGAAACACAACAGCTAATGAGGTTGCTCCATGAAAACAAAGAAGCATTCGCCTGGGATTACACAGACATGAAGGGGATCTCTCCTGAATTATGTACTCATCGTATTTATATTAAGGAGGGAGCTCGACCAGTCTGTCAACCCCAGCGACAAATGAATCCCAATCTAAGAGAAATTGTTAAGGAAGAGCTTCAAAAGTTGCTTGATGCAGGGTTTATATATCCCATATCTGACAGTGAATGGGTTTCTCCATTGGTGATAGTGTCTAAGAAAAACAGGAAATGGAGAGTGTGTGTGGATTATAAAGCCTTAAACAAAGCCACCCAAAAAGATCATTTCCCCTTGCCCTTTATTGATCAGGTGTTGGACAGTTTGTCAGGGAAGAAATTCTTTTCCTTTTTAGATGGTTTTAGTGGATATGACCAAATCAGAATTGCACCTCAAGATCAGGACAAGACCACCTTTACTAGTCCTTGGGAAACTTTTGCCTATAGAGTTCTCCCATTTGGACTATGCAATGCTCCAACAACATTTCAAAGAGCAGTAATAGGAATTTTTTCTGATATTCTTAATGATTCTTTGGAGATATTTATGGATGATTTCACCCTCTATGGTGTGACTTTTGAAGTTGCACTACAAAACCTTGAGAAAGTACTTAAATGATGCATACAAGCTAATCTTTCTTTGAGAACTAAAAAGTGTCATATGATGATGAACGAAGGAATTGTATTAGGGCACTTCATTTCATTTCTTTGGATTCAAGTGGATCCATCCAAAGTACAGGTAATACAGACCCTTCCTATTCCTAAAACACAAATGGATGTAAGAAGCTTTTTAGGACATGTTGGATATTACAGAAGATTTATCAAAAATTTCTCTAAAATATCTTCCCCTTTGTTTGTGTTACTTATGAAAAATGCTGAATTTAAGTGGACTAATGCCTGTCAGAAAGCATTTGATGAACTTAAGCATCAGTTGTCTACAACTCCTATTCTGAGGGGACCTGATTGGGCATTTCCCTTTCACATATCCTCTGATGCTTCGGACACTGCAATTGGAGCTGTCTTGGGTCAAGAAGAAAACAATCTTCCTTATGTTATCTACTTCATTAGTAAGAATATGACCCCTGTTGAACTTAATTACACAGTTACCGAGAAAGAAGTTTTAGTAGTTATTTATGCTATTAATAAATTTCGACATTATATTACTGGTTATCCTACTTTTGTTCACACTGACCAATCAGCTCTTAAGTATTTAATGAATAAATCTGTTACAAATGCTCAAGTTACCAGGTGGTTATTATTACTACAAGAATTTGATATTACAATTGTGGATCGACTAGGTAAAGAAGATGTAGTTGCTGATTTCCTTTCTTGGATAAAAACTGATGATAATACTCCAATAGATGATTCCTTTCCTGACGAATATTTGTTTGCAATATCTGCTCACTCACCATGGTATGCAGACATTGCCAATTATTTGGTTGCAGGGAAGTTACCATCACACCTATCACATAGGGAGAAAAGAAGGATCATTCAACAAAGTGCTAGGTACAGCTGGATAAATGGGTGTCTTTTTCATACAGGACTTGATCAGGAGATCCGAAGATGCATTAGACAAGATGAGGTTTATGACATATTGAAGGCTTGTCATGATGGCCCTTGTGGTGGGCATTTCGCTGATAAGATAACAGCACATAAAATTCTCAGGATGGGTTATTATTGGCCCTCACTTTTCAAGGATGCAAAGAAATATGTCAGAGCCCGTGACAGCTATCAGAGAATGGGCCAGCCCAACCATAGAGATGAAATGCCACTGAACCCTCAGGTAATACTTGAACCGTTTGAAAGATGGGCTCTAGATTTTGTAGGGCCCATCAATCCTCCATCCAACCAAAGAGTTTATATATTGGTTTGTACTGATTATATGACTAAATGGGTGGAAGATAAGGCACTAATAAAAGCTAATGAAGAATCTATTTTAACCTTTTTATTTGAAGAAATCTTCGTTAGATTTAGGGTGCCTAGAGAATTAATCACAGATGGAGGACCTCCTTTCAATTCACATGGTTTTAAAGATATGCTTCAAAAATATCATATCAATCATAAAATGACTACACCTTACCACCCCCAAGCTAATGGTTAGGTGGAAATTACAAATAAAGTCATAGAAGCTATTTTAACAAAAACTTTGAAAGAGAATAGGGAAGATTGGTCTCAAAGACTGCCTGAGGCATTATGGGCTTATAGAACTACTTGGATAAACACTACAGGCTTTTCACCCTATGAATTGGTTTACGGTAAAAGTGTTGTTTTTCCTATGGAATTTGAAATTAAAACTTTAAGAACTGCTCTAACTGTTAACCTTGACTTAACTAATTCACAGACAGCTAGGTTGCAGTAGCTGCAGGAATTGGATGAAAAAAGGTCGGATGCCATCCATAAAAAAACTATGATTCAGCAACAAAGAACCAGGTGGCATGACAAAGCTATTAAACATAAGCAGTTCCAAAAAGGTAATTGGGCTTTACTATATGATTCCAGGTTTGAAAACTTTCAAGGAAAGCTACGAACAAGGTGGTTGGTGTTGGTCACTTTAATTGTTTAATAATAAAATAGTCGAGTGCCACATTAATTATCAACCCGGGAAAGTCTGATTATTCCAAAGGTGACTACGTACTATATGTACTCAATCTTAACGGTATTAAAAGTTGTAGTATAAACAGTCTACTATCTATTATATCCCTACTCTGTGTTACAACAGTTACAATAGTTACAGCCTATTGCAGAAAAATGAAGTAAGAACAATTAACTTAAAGGAAACAAATCTGCAAAAGGAAGTGATGGCTGTCCTGCAACAAAGGATCAGGACCCTATCCTTAGAGTAAGGACTTTCAGCACCTGCCTTTGTTGTCCAGTTCAACCATACACTCTGTAAATCCTAATCACCAGTGAGGCACTCATATGCAACATCAATCAGTTAAAAAGGAAAACAGAGATTCAGCAAAAGTAAATATCTTTAGAAGAAGTAACTGTAATATAAACATAAATCACACACACACCACACAACAGAAAGAAGATGGGTGAATCTTGTGATGAAGGTGGGCCCTGTCCCTCTCACAAGATTCCCCAGAACATAGAAATTAAGATAAAATACTCAGAACAGAATTGTATTCATCTGCCAATAAACCATATTACAAAAAGAGATTCAGTCTCATCCCTTCACTACAAGTTATGTGTTACAGTTTGTTTCCCTCCTCTCTGTCCCCTTTCTATCTCTCTCTAATGTCTATTACAAAAGATTTTCATACATTCTGACTCAACCCTTTTGTAACAAAAATAAGAAAGTCAGTTCTTGATAACAAAATATTGTTACAGTCATGAGGATCATGATCATTACGACCAATATAGTAATTGGTCAGACTCCTTTGCCGATGCAGATTTGTTACACAAATCCCAACTGTTCCTCAAAGTGCACGTGCTGTTCGTGTTGTTTCAACTTCGAGGTTTACGCTGTTCTTGTTGTTTCAGCTTCATGGTTTGCGTTGTTTCGCTGTTTCAGCAACGGCAAAATGTGATCCTGCTAGTTACGTAGTTTCAGCAATTAGTCAGCACTTTAATTAACTTCAGGGAACAATTATAAAGATAGCGTGATTACGTGTTGAATAATTAAACAGATAGTAATGAGGAAAGTTATTCTATACCTTTTGGAGTGATTAAGCCAAAACACTATCAAAGGCTTCCAACTAAGGGTTGAAGAGGGTAATACAATGGCAAAATATACAATCAAAAATAGACAAAATGGGAGCCTAACATCCCCCCCAGCTGAAAATGTTGCATGTCCACATGCAACGTCTAATCTGAATTGGAATCAGAATACTGGGCTGAACATTGTAGATTTCTTATGCAGTAAGTGTAGAAAGTGCTATCAACCATGTCTCTGAACCCTTGGGCATTCTGAAGTCTTTTCCATGCTGCCAATTCTTCCTTTTTAGTCAATGTATATTGAGCCTTGTATTGTTCTCCAGGAAGACATAAGAGAGGGAAATGAAAACAGTAACCAATCCACCATTCAGCACATCGTCTCATGCATTTTACATAATCAGGTAT
This sequence comes from Pinus tabuliformis, assembly GCA_031772625.1. Classification (NCBI taxonomy): domain Eukaryota; kingdom Viridiplantae; phylum Streptophyta; class Pinopsida; order Pinales; family Pinaceae; genus Pinus; species Pinus tabuliformis. The sequence continues at coordinate 689,317,751 of CM062811.1, forward strand.
CCGTGAGATTGTTGCCTGAAGATTGATGGGATTGTAGGGATGATATTCCCTTCTTTCTTTGGGACAGTGTTCCCAGAATAATTCATTTGCTTTTATGGCGAGAGGTCCTTTAGCTTTGACATAATGTTGGCAGTCTTCCAAGACTACTGCTTGCAGATTCCTAATGTGATCGTTCATCCCTGGTTCTCTTAGATTCCGTTGATGTTCCATAAGGAAGATAGCTGCATTCTGTGGTTCTGTACGAATCTAGAGAAGACAGTTCTCCTCGTTTTGTTTTGCAGACATGAAAGCATTCTGCCAAGTGAGTTGGTTGGCCAAAAAGGAAATAAAGGCTCTTATTTGAATATCACCACAAATAGGAAGTAGATTAATCTTTCTATCTTCAGGCATAGCCTCATTGTGAAGATGGATTTCACACAACAAATTCTGGTCATTGTTTCGTGCTTCTGCAAAAGTTTCAATGAATTGCTGTGGTGTACAAACCCGGTGTGGTCTTCCATCCTTTATTTCTTTTAATCAGTGGAATGCTAAGCGTTCTCTCAAGAATACAAAATAATTAAAAGAAGGATTTCTTGTAGCCAGTAAGCGCTGGACCAAATCGAAGATAAGGGACAGTCTGGCTTTTAATTTCTTATTTTCTTTGTGCTGTGCACAAGAATGTTCCATTGCTTCCCAATTCCTATAGGCATAGTTAAACCATAATGACTTCTGTTGTTGAAATGCCTTTCCTTGGGAGAGCTCGTATTCTGCTTTCCATGTGTTGCTTAATTCTTGAAAACTAGAAGTCTGTGCATGAGCATTGCTAACATAGGGAGGCTCAGTTTGTATATGCACAATTGTAAAAGATTTTGATTCTGGTTTCTACTCACCAATAACTTGGGTAGGCTGGGGTGGTTCTATTTCTTCTTCTGGTTTCTGCTCATCAATAACTTGGGTAGGCCGGGGTGGTTCTATTTCTTCTTTTGAAATCCTTAAAGACCCTGCTGGTTCTTGTGTAACAACAGGGTGTTCCTTTTTAAATATAACAGGGCTGGCTCCAGTCAATGGGACTGCAATTATTTTATATCCTACTTGAGTATAGATATCGCCACATTCACTGCACATGTATTCATTGTATTACTCTTTCTCTACACTCTTTTCAGCTTGAGATGCTACGTGAGCTAACATGTACAGAATGAGTTCTTCTTTATAGGCTTCCCTAGCCATTGCTAACTCTTTCTGATAGGCCTTAATTTCTAATTTTAAGAACTCATTTTCTTCTTGTAGGGAGGCTAGAGTAACTGGGGCTTCTTCAGTTACAGATTCCAAAGGAGAAGAGAATTGTTGTTCAGCATTAACTTCATCATGTGCGTCCCCAACAAGTGGTTCTTGTGTTTCACCTATTGGGTCAGTTTGTGTATCAGTTTCACCTAGGGCATCTTCTTCTTGCTCCCCAATAGGTGGTTCTTGTGTGGAACCTATTGGGTCAGTGGCTGGTTTTTGTGTAATAGCCACATGCAGGTCGTCTTCTTTTTGCTCCCCAACAGGTGGTTCTTGTGTGGCACCTATTGGGTCTATGGCCTTCGAGAGCTTAACTTTTGGGATGTCTCAGCTTTTGAAATAATATCATCAATAAAAGTTTTTCTTCCTCCTCCTTTGCCTTTGCCACCTGAATGGTTAACCTTCTTGCATCCTGCATTTCTAAAGAAAAATCTTAATACCCTTAAAATCTTCAGTCGTCATCCCCGGCAACGGTGCCAAAATGTTGGTCACTTTAATTGTTTAATATTAAAACAGTCGAGTGCCACATTAATTATCAACCCGGGAAAGTCTGATTATTCCAAAGGTGACTACGTACTGTATGTACTCAATCTTAATGGTATTAAAAGTTGTAGTATAAACAATCTACTATCTATTAAATCCCTACTCTGTGTTACAGCTGTTACAGTAGTTACAGCCTATTGCAGAAAAATGAAGTAAGAGCAAATAACTTAAAGGAAACAAATCTGCAAAAGGAAGTGATGGCTGTCCTGCAACAAAGGATCAGGACCCTATCCTCAGAGTAAGGACTTTCAGCACCTGCCTCTGTTGTCCAGTTCATTCATACACTCTGTAAATCCTAATCACCAGTGAGGCACTCATATGCAACATCAATCAGTTAAAAAGGAAAACAGAGTTTCAGCAAAAGTAAATATCTTTAGAAGCAGTAACTGTAATATAAACAGAAATCACACACACACCACACAACAGAAAGAAGATGGGTGAATCTTATGATGAAGGTGGGCCCTGTCCCTCTCAAAAGATTCCCCAGAGCACAGGAATTAAGATAAAATACTCAGAACAGAATTGTATTTATCTGCCAATAAACCATATTACAAAAAGAGATTCAGTCTCATCCCTTCACTACAAGTTCTGTGTTACAGTTTGTTTCCCTCCTTTCTGTCCCTCTCTCTAATGTAGATGTCTCCTCTTTATAGAGGAGACATCTATTACAAAATATTTTCATACATTCTGACTCAACCCTTTTGTACCAAAAATAAGAAAGTCAGTTCTTGATAACAAAATATTGTTACTGTCATGAGGATCATGATCGTTACGACCAATATACTAATCGGTCAGACTCCTTTGCCGATGCAGATTTGTTACGCAAATCCCAATTGTTCCTCAAAGTGCGTGTGTTGTTCGTGTTGTTTCAGCTTCGAGGTTTATGCTGTTCTTCCTGTTTCAGCTTCACAGTTTGCGTTGTTTCCGCTGTTTCAGCAACGGTAAAATGTGATCCTGCCAGTTAGGCAGTTTCAGCAATTAGTCAGCACTTTAATCAACTTCAGGGAACAATTATAAAGATAGCATGATTACGTGTTGAATAATTAAACATATAGTAATGAGGAAAGTTATTCTATACCTTTTGGAGTGATTAAGCCAAAACACTAGCAAAGGCTTCCAACTAAGGGTTGAAGAGGGTAATACAATGGCAAAATATACAGTCAAAAATAGACAAAATGGGAACCTAACATCCCCCCCAACTGAAAATGTTGCATGTCCAAATGAAACGTCTAATCTGAATTGGAATCAAAATACTGGGCTAAACAGTGTAGATTGCTTATGCAGTAAGTGTAGAAAGTGCTGTCAACCATGTCTCTGAACCCTTGGGCATTTTGAAGTCTTTTCCATGCTACCAATTCTTCCTTTTTAGTCAATGTAAATTGAGCCTTGTATTGTTCTCCAGGAAGCCATAAGAGAGGGAAATGAAAACGGTAACCAATCCACTATTCAGCACATTGTCTCATGCATTTTACATAATCAGGTATCCATGAGATTGCTGCTTGAAGATTGAGGGGATTGTAGGGATGATATTCCCTTCTTTCTTTGGGACAGTGTTCCCAGAATAATTCATTTGCTTTTACGGCCAGAGGTCCTTTAGCTTTGACATAATGTTGGTAGTCTTCCAAGACTGCTGCTTGTAGATACCTAATGTGATCGGTCATCCCTAGTTCTCTTAGATTCCGTTGATGTTCCATAAGGAAGATAGCTGCATTCTGTGGTTCCGGACGAATCCAGAGAAGACAGTTCTCCTCGTTTTGTTTTGCATACATGAAAGCATTCTGCCAAGTGAGTTGGTTGGCCAAAAAGGAAATAAAAGCTCTTATTTGAATATCACCACAAATAGGAAGTAAATTAATCTTTCTATCTTCAGGCATAGCCTCATTGTGAAGATAGAGTTCACACAGCAAATTCTGGTCATTGTTTGGTGCTTTTGCAAAAGTTTCAATGAATTGCTGTGGTGTACAGACCTGGTGTGGTCTTCCATCCTTTATTGCTTTTAATTGGAGGAACGCTAAGCATTCATTCAAGAATACAAAATAATTAAAAAAGGCTTTCTTGTAGCCAATAAGCGCTGGACCAAATCGAAGATAAGGGACAGTCTGGCTTTTAATTTCTTATTTTCTTTGTGTTGTGCACGAGAATGTTCCATTGCTTCCCAATTCCTATAGGCATAGTTAAACCATAATGACTTCTGCTGTTGAAATGCCTTTCCTTGGGAGAGCTCGTATTCTGCTTTCCATGTGTTGCTTAATTCTTGAAAACTAGAAGTCTGTGCATGAGCATTGCTAACACAGGGAGGCTCAGTTTGTATATGCAGAATTGTAAAAGATTTTGATTCTGGTTTCTGCTCACCAATAACTTGGGTAGGCCGGGGTGGTTCTATTTCTTCTTCTGGTTTCTGCTCATCAATAACTTGGGTAGGCCGGGGTGGTTCCATTTCTTCTTCTAAAATCGTTGAAGACCCTGCTGGTTCTTGTGTAACAACAGGGTGTTCCTTTTTAAATATAACAGGGCTGGCTCCAGTCAATGGGACTGCAATTATTTTATATCCTGCTTGAGTATAGATATCCCCACATTCACTGCACATGTATTTATTGTATTGCTCTTCCTCTACACTCTTTTCAGCTTGAGATGCTACCTGAGCTAACATGTACAGATTGAGTTCTTCTTTATAGGCTTCGCCAGCCATTGCTAACTCTTTCTTATAGGCCTTAATTTCTGATTTTAAGAACTCATTTTCTTCTTGTAGGGAGGCTAGAGTAACCAGGGCTTCTTCAGTTACAGATTCCAAAGGAGAAGAGAATTGTTGTTCAGCATTAACTTCATCATGTGCATCCCCAACAGGTGGTTCTTGTGTTTCACCTATTGGGTCAGTTTGTGTATCAATTTCACCTAGGGCATCTTCTTCTTACTCCCCAACAGGTGGTTCTTGTGTGGCACCTATTGGGCCAGTGACTGGTTTTTGTGTAACAGCCACATGCAGGTCGTCTTCTTTTTGGTCCCCAACAGGTGGTTCTTGTGTGGCACCTATTGGGTCTATGGCCTTCAAGAGCTTAACCTCTGGGATGTCTCAGCTTTTGAAATAATATCATCAATAAAAGTTTTTCTTCCTCCTCCTTTGCCTTTGCAGCCTGAATGGTTAACCTTCTTGCATCCTCTCATGCATCCTGCATTTCTAAAGAAAAATGTTAATACCCTTAAAATCTTCAGTCGCCGTCTCCAGCAACAGCGCCAAAATGTTGGTCAATTTAATTGTTTAATAATAAAACAGCCGAGTGCCACATTAATTATCAACCCGGGAAAGTCTGATTATTCCAAAGGTGACTGTGTACTGTATGTACTCAATCTTAATGGTATTAAAATTTGTAGTATAAACAATCTACTATCTATTAAATCCCTACTTTATGTTACAGCAGTTACAGTAGTTACAGCCTATTGCAGAAAAATGAAGTAAGAACAAATAACTTAAACGAAACAAATCTGCAAAAGGAAGTGATGGCTGTCCTGCAACAAAGGATCAGGACCCTATCCTCAAAGTAAGGACTTTCAGCACCTGCCTCTGTTGTCCAGTTCACCCATACACTCTGTAAATCCTAATCACCAGTGAGGCACTCATATGCAACATCAATCAGTTAAAAAGGAAAACAGAGTTTCAGCAAAAGTAAATATCTTTAGAAGCAGTAACTGTAATATAAACAGAAATGACACACACACCACACAACAAAAAGAAGATGGGTGAATCTTGTGATGAAGGTGGGCCCTGTCCCTCTCACAAGATTCCCCAGAACACAGGAATTAAGATAAAATATTCATAATAGAATTGTATTCATCTGCCAATAAACCATATTACAAAAAAAGATTCAGTCTCATCCCTTCACTACAAGTTCTGTGTTACAGTTTGTTTCCCTCCTTTCTGTCCCCTTTTTGTCTCTCTCTAATGTAGATGTCTCATCTTTATAGAGGAGACATCTATTACAAAAGATTTTCATACATTCTGACTCAACCCTTTTGTACCAAAAATAAGAAAGTCAGTTCTTGATAACAAAATATTGTTACAGTCATGAGGATCATGATCATTATGACCAATATAGTAATCGGTCAGACTCCTTTGCTGATGTAGATTTGTTACGAAAATCCCAACTGTTCCTCAAAGTGCGTGTGTTGTTCGTGCTGTTTTAGCTTCGAGGTTTATGTTGTTCTTGTTGTTTCAGCTTCACGGTTTGCGTTGTTTCCACTGTTTCAGCAACGATAAAATGTGATCCTGCCAGTTTGGTAGTTTCAGCAATTAGTCAGCACTTTAATCAACTTCAGGGAACAATTATAAAGATAGCATGATTACGTGTTGAATAATTAAACATATAGTAATGACGAAAGTTATTCTATACCTTTTGGAGTGATTAAGCCAAAACACTAGCAAAGGCTTCCAACTAAGGGTTGAAGAGGGTAATACAATGGTAAAATATACAGTCAAAAATAGACAAAATGGGAACCTAACAGCTGGGACCTTACGAAATAGATATTGTTTTTCCAATGGAACAGTAAGGCTCCTAACAATTGATGGTTCTAGAACTCCATTGCTAATAAATGGGTATTGGCTTCGTTCGTACCAGCAACCAATTTCTAAGGAGGGTTTTAAGGCCACCTGCATGGCAGATTCACACTACATCCTTTTGGGGGAGACTCTTGCCCCTCATTGCACTTAATTTCTGCATTATTTTTATTAGTATTAGATTAGATTACTTAATTAATAATCCTTGTCAAGGGCTGCCATATTACAATTTATTTTGTAGGACTTAATCCGGAGGCTAGTTGAAGGAGTAATTGGATTACAAGCAGGATCAAGTTTTAGTTTGGGAAACATGGCCATTCCATTTCAATTCATGATCCATCAGCAACATTTTCCTATCCTCGTTAATGACAACATCTCTTTTCCCATTGCTGAAACACCAGTTTCAACCGTTGCTGAAACACTAGTTTCGGCCGCTGCTGAAACACCAATCTTCCCCCATTTTTCCCCGTTGCTGAAACACTAATCTTCCCTCATTTTTCACCATTTCTGAAACACAAACTTTTCCCCATTTCCCTGTCGCTAAAACACCAAATTTTCCTCATTCTTTTCCTTTATGGAAACACCGACTTTTTCTCATTTTTCCAAAAAAGCGTCAATTTTCCCATTTTTCCCGTAATTGAGGCGTCAATTTCTCTAAAAAATAATTAATATTATCCATTCTCGGAGAATCGGCCATTTATCCTGATAATTGAGTTCCTTCACCATCACCTCCTATGCATGAAAGAAAGCCTTTTATATAAATACCCTCATATCTTATAACCTGTTCTAATAACCATTAGTGATCTACTAAACCACAAAAATGGACTTTCAGCACAGCAATGGAAGGTAAAACGTGAGGTATGTGTGTTTATGTGTAAATATTAAACTATAGTTAATGAGAAGATCACGATATTATTGCCGAAATTGTCGTACATTAAAAAACTCATCATTTTAGCCGCAATTTGGGGGGAATATCAAAGTTTCATAATAATTACCCGATATGCCAATCACCGTCGTTTTTTTTAACACGATTGAGTCTCGTCACCCCATCCCAGTTCTATTCTGTCATAACCCCATTTGAAATATCTTACTCTGTCTCGTCTGTGGTAACTCAACTCTGTATTATGCATTTTACCGAACCAGTAACTATGGGAGATAACGCTATCCGAAATGAACCTCGTTCAATGGATTTATTGGAGCTTTACCCAGAAGCATATCAAATTTTTCTAGAAGCAGGCTGGGTGGATTACTTCTGGGGACTCTAGGAATTTGACTCTCAGCAAGTCCTGGAATTCACACTTAATTTAAAGGAAGACTATTCTACTATTCAGGGAGTGTGAATTCTGGTAACAGAGGAGGATATAGCACAGGTTTCAGGATTACCAGCCAGTGGCATCTGCTGGTTCAGCCGAAAACACTTAATTCTGAATGCTCAGCAAGATTTTCTTCTACCTGGGGAGCAGGTCAAACCTAAAGGCAGAGGTGTTGCACTGCGTTCATTACCACCTCCATGGAAAAAGGTTGCAGAGTTTTTCAAGCATTATCTTACCTGCGAAAGACGTTACCAGGTAGTGTACTAGCATGACTTTGTACTATTGAATCATTTAAGACATGGTCGTTTATTAAATATGCTGTACTATCTGCTTGGGTGTTTAAAGAATATGTCGCATTATTCCAAGGATGCAAGGTACCCACTCCTCTCCATTACTCACCATCACTTGGTTCAGCTCTTAATCCTCAGGGGCTTTACCCTGCAGAACCCTCTCCCCCTTAATAACCCACCCCAAGAAGCTGCTGTAATTCCTCAAGAAATTACTGAAACTTCTCAGGCGGCAGCTGAGACTTCCCAAGTACAAGATGAAATTCCTCAGCTATCCACAATAGCCAATCCAATTAACCCCGCCAGTGTATCAACCATGTCCCATAATTTATCTGAATCATCCATTCCCATTGTCCATATTCCCAGTGGTGATTCAGACGATGACATCCCCCTGGCTAGGCTTAAAAGGAAAAGAAAAACGCAAGAAACGGTTGTCCCTTCAGTAAAAAGACGAACAAGGGCCTCAGTGAAACAAGCTAGTGTTCCTCCTACCCCAAAAAAGGCCATCCATAAAAGAAAAACCTCCGACTTTCCCGCCTCCTTACCTCGAAGATGAAGGAGGATGTCTCCCGCAGCAGCAATAGAGACCCCTATCCTAGATGCCCCACCCATTATTCTAAAACCCCATACCCCACCAAACCCCGAATGCCTACCTTCCTCACCCTTGGGTACCGAAATGCAAAATGTCTAGGATTTTGTGACATCATTCCTCTCAGAAGACGCAGCTGCTCCACAAGAACCAGCTGCTAACTTATCAAAAGTAGATACCCAGGACGATGTAATGCATGTAGCTGTTACACAAGAACCAGCTACTGACTCAATAGGTGCTACACAAGAACCACCTGTTGCGGAGCTAAAAATAGACAACCTAGACATAGCTGTTACACAAGAACCAGCTACTAGTCCAATAGGTGTTACACAAGAACCACTTGTTGAAAACCATGATCTGGAAACACATCAGGACATAGCAGCTACTGATTCAGCAGGTGTTACACAAGAACAACCTGCTGATAAACAAGAAACGGGTAATCAACATACAACTGAATCAGCCACTGTCTCAGCAAGTGTCACACAAGAACCACTTGCTGATGACTAGGAATAGGAAATTGAACAAGACTTAGCTGTTATTGGCTCAACAGCTGATACATAAGAGGCACCTGCTAATGAGAAAAGTGTTGATACCCAGGATACTATTGCTACGGAAGAACTAGTCACTCAGTTGCTCAGTATGCCGAATTTGCATGTTCAGGAAGATATAGCTATTACAAAACCAGTCGATGATCCAGCAGTTGTCACATAAGAACCACCTGCTGGAGAAATAAATGATGAACCTGCCACCAAACAACCATCCTCCCATCCACTTGAACCAACCACGGAGACTGCAACTGCTACAGAAGGCCCAGTCACGATAGCTTCCCTTCAACAGGAGAATGAGTTTCTAAAAGCCGATATTGAGGTTTATAAGCAGGAGTTAATAATAGCAAGGGAAGCTTATGAAAGAGAACTTAATCTGTATATTTTGGCCTAGGTAGCATCTGCAGCTGAGAAAAGTGTGGATAAGGATTGGTATGAGGAATACATGTGTAGCCAATGTGGTGATCTTTATTCTCGAGCTGGTTATAAGATAGTTGAAGTTCCATTGTCTGGACCTACACCTGCAGTTACTCCTGTTGTAGTTAAAATGGAACGCCCTACTGTTACACAAGAACTAGCAGGGCCTTCAAAGATTTCTGAAGAAGAAGAAAAAGTGCAAGTACCCCGACCTACCCCAGTTGTCAAAGTTGAGAATCTTGCACCAAAGTCTGCAAAGACGGTATTTACCCAGACTGAGCCTCTTTGTGCAGAGACTGTTTTTACTCAAACTTTAAGCATTCAAGAACTCAGTGCTATATGGAAGAAAGAGTATGTCTTGTCGCAAGAACGGGCATTTCAGGCACAAAAATCAGTATGGCAGAACCATGCATATAGGAATTGGGAAGTCTTGGAATAGTTCCACGCATAGTAGAAGGAAAATAAAAAGTTAAAAACTAGACTATCTCTTATCTTTGAATTAGTTCAAAGACTTCTGGCCACTAGGAAACCATATTTTAATTATTCCGTGTTCCTAGCAGAATGCCTAGCATTCCTTCAGATAAAAGTAGTCAGAGATGGACGACCACATGAAGTGACTAGACCACAGCAGTTTATTGAATCCTTTGCAGCAGCGTCAGTCAGCGAACAGAATCTCTTATGTGAATTTTATCTCCATAATGAGGCCATGCCAGAAGATAGGAAGTTTAATTTGATTCCTGTAGCTAGTGACATTCAGATTAGAGCCTTGGTTTCTTTTATGGCCAATCAGATCACGTGGCAAAACGCTTTTCTTTTAGCAAAACATAGCGAAGAAAGTCGCCTTCTGTGGATTCGAGCTGAACCACAGAATGCTGTTATTTTCATTGCTGAACATCATTGGATTATAAAAGAACCAGGAATGACTGAGCATATCAGGGAATTACAGGTGGCAGTGTTAGAAGAATGTTAGCATTATATCAAGAATAAAGGATCTCTTGCCATGCATGCAAACAATTTGTTCTGGGAACATTGCCCTAAGGAGAGAAGGGAATACCATCCTTTTAACCCTCTCAATCTTCATGCAGTAATTTCATGTGTGCCTAATTATGCTAAATGTGTTCAGCGATGTGGTAGAAAATGGTTGGGTTATCATTTTCACTTCCCCCTTATCTGGTTGCCAGTACAACAATATAAGGCCGACTTCAAGGTGTCCAAAAAGGAGGAGCTTGCAGCATGGTAGAGATTACAGAGTGTCCAGGGTTTTAGAAATTCAACTGATAGCACCTTTTATACTTACTGTATAAGTAATTTGCACTGTACATCCCAGTATTTTGATTCAGATTCAGAGTAGATGTTGCATGGGGACATGCAACTGCTTCAGTTGGGGGGGATGTTAGGACCTCATATTGTCCCTTTTTGACCATATATTTTGCTATGATACCATCCCTTTCAACTTATATTTAAAAGCCTTTTTTAGTATTTTAACTCAATTATCCCAAAGTTATGTAATGATTCTTCTCATCACTATATGTTTAATTATTTAGCATATAATCACGCCATCTTCATAGTTAAATCTTTGAATTATTAACTGCTAAATAGTTAAAGGATGTTGTGCAATCTGTGATGCTGAAATAGCTGGAAGACTATTTTTTGTAGTTGTTGAAATAGCAGAAATGACACGCGGATCACGATGCTGAAACAGTTGAGATCCGCGTTCTAAATATGACAGCAGCAAAGGAATCGGGACTGATCACCAAAGAAGCTGTTACACTGGATGTAACGCTTATATCTAAAGACAGCATTATTGTAACAGCATTTCATTGACAGGGAATTGACTTCCCTATTTTTGTATAATGGGTTAGAACGATGTAAATCATTTGTAATAAATGTCTCCTCTATATAAAGAGGAGACATCTACATTAGAGGGGGATGAACAGACTGTGGAAAAAGGCTTAGCTGAAGGAACAAGACTGGAACTCTTTTTGTAATATGACATATTGATGGATGAATAAAGTTTTGTTCTGAACATCTTTTTATAGTTCTTGTTTCTTGGGGAATCTTGTGAGAAGGACCGGGCCCACCTTCATCATAAGATTCACCCATTACATTTCTATAGTGTGTTAAGTGTGCTTTTTATTCGTGCCTTGTTAACATTATTGTTTGTTGAACATTGTTTATAATACCTTTGCTAAAACTCTGTTTCTGTTAATTGTTATATGAGTGTTTCACCGGTGATTAAGTTACAGAGTGAATTGGCAAGCTGAATTAATCAGAGGTAGGTACTGGAGATTCTCGTTCTGGGTGATAGGGTCCTGACTCTATGTTACAACACATCCATTGTTTTCTTTTGTAGATTGATTCTTTCCATTTCTTTATTATAATTAAGCATTTTTCTGATAGCCATCTGCAACAGAGTGTAATTGCTATAATGTATTGTGGAGCTTCAATTTGTTAATTTAAGGCGTGATTTGTTTATACTATAACTTATGTTGCTTTTAAAATTGAGTACATATAGTATGCAATTGCCTTTGAAATGACAAGACTTCCCTGGGTTGACAATTAATGTCGCACTTTGTTGTTTAATTCAATAAGCAATTAAAGTGACCAACAACCATGTGGCTCGAGAAGAGACTAAGGAGCTCTGCCTCTCTAGAAATAAACCAAAAAGTGGAGAAGTTGTTGCTTGACACACTTTCCTTGATGAGGTAGAAGTCTCAAAAGAGATGCCACATTACTCAGAAGTTATGTTATTTCCTTGTGATGAATGTAAAGAGGTAGGTCATTCATTATCTAGATGTTCGTGTGAAGATAGATACATCCATGCATCTAGTAGTTGTAATGAAGATAGGCCCAGTCTTGTAGCAATAGCAAATAAGTAATCCTCAGATGAAGAAGAAGGAATAACCCTTGCACTTATGGAAGACTCCATGAGCACAAACATGGGATTAGATATCTGTGATAACTCATCTATAACCTCTAATAGAGAAGAGAACAATCTAAATGAAAGGATCTTTTCTATAAAGAATTTGATATCTGCTCTAAAAGAGATCAAGGACATATTAGAGGAAAATTTCATGAAGGAGGAGAAAATTGAATTTTATGAGCTTGAGAATGAGAAGTTGAGCAAGATAATAGTTGAACTAATTTCTCAACAAGAAGAGACTAGAAGTCTTACTAGGAGGTGAGCCCGTCAGTTGATTATTAAGAAGGCTTGCTGCGAGAGAGTACAATTTGAGGTAGTCTTAATGAGACATGACTTAGAAAAGTCATATAAAAATTTATCCCAATATTAGAAGCTGACAGGAGTCCAAGGTTCCAAAAAAATGGAAATAAAGGTTTTTGGATAGTAGAAACAACAAGAAAAGCAATAGCACCAACGTAAGAAAAGATAGCAGCATAAGGCTAAGAAGCAGCAACCTGTAGTGCAAAAAAATCCTAAGCAACAACAGTAACAAGTGCAGCAGAAGAGGGAAAGGTAACTGCAAGGGAGATTGCATGATAGAAATGAATATATTCATAGAAGGCACAAGAAGAGACAACATAGGACCCCTCCTCCTTAGGGACAAAGCTTGCAAAGAAATGGTAATCTCTATCAACAAAAGCATTTTTATGGATATTGCTTTCATGCAATAATTTTGGACATAGAGCCGTAGACTATAGATGGAATTCAAGAAAACAAAATATGTTGAGTATAAGTGACCTAAGAATGCACAAAATGGCTAACAAAAGGCATGTTGGTCATGATAGGAGTCTTGACAAAAACATTGTGAAAATCAGTAGCTATGATCGCAGAAAAATTGGGCATAAGAGATCTTGTTGTGTGAATGAGAAGAAATTGAATACTTCTCAGCATAAGCATGTGAATGTAGCTGCTCAAGGTTGGAAGACAAGGATAGAAATTGGATTTGAGAAATATAGACTTGTCTTCAATGCTCTATTTCAAGGGAGAAAGATGAAAAGAGGAGGAAGAGATCAAAAGGGTGGTCCTCTTGCTCTTATATCAGTTCCTTCTAAAAGGAACAGAGGCTCCAAGTGGCTTTGGGTCAAGAAATACAAGGTGAAAAAAATGTTTTATCTACCCATGTGCAGCAGAGAAGAAGCCTATATAGGGCCAAAGAAGAAGCAAGATGGGAATGCTTCCTTCAAGTATCGACATTTAAAGGTCTAGAGAAAGAAGGGAGATGATCTGCTTAAGGGAGGTAGATCCTTTGTTTCTCTTCAGTGAAGGAAGAGAAGGGCCTCAAGGGAGGCCAAGTAAGTTAGATGAAGGAGGCCATGAAGTATAATCATAATGGTGCATATGATAGATGAAGAAGGAGCACAATTAGCATGATGAGTATACAACAATATTTTTTGTTGAGGGAAGAAGATGGGTTGTAGTGGTAGTCTGGAATGACCGGAAGCTCACAGTTTAGTCAAGTCAACGAGATCAATCCCCAAACAAAGGTGATATAGCTTTGCATGCGACAAGGGAGCACTACCTAAAGGGGAGCTTCCTTGATAAGAAATAGCAAGCAACAATGGGAAGCCTGAGAAATGAAGATTGTTGAGCAAGCAGAGATTTGCATCTTTGATGAAACACTCTTATTTCATTTAACTTGTAAGATGATAGTGTATAACAATCTTGTGTTCGAAAAACATAATTGGAAGAATATTTTTCACATCCCTTAACTCTCGATCGGTGTAGCTATGTCAATTAGTTGTGATGGGTTCATGGTGAGAAACCATGTGTGAAAATGGACATTTATTTTTGAGAAAATAAATAGCATAGTTTTCCTGGTACAATGTTCCATATGTATCATATCCTTTTTTATGCAATTGGGATGAGCTGTGAAGAAGTCCCTATATATGAGAATGATCTCAAGGGGAGTAGTGCAGATTCTCAAATAAGTGAGCGTAGTCTTGGAAGTTGCAGTAGCATCAGAGAAGGCCGAGCCAAAATGCATCACTAAAACTTGGTATTTGCAAAAACAATAATACCATACATAGCGAAATAAGAATCAATATTTTTGATACAAAAGATGCATTGGTGGATAGAATGCTCAGCGAAGAATCCATTAGACTCTCAAAACTGGAAGGATAAATCAGAGGCAATATATGATCAGGGGGAGCATATCCTTCTTGCCCACTTTATGGAGCATCAACAATAGTTTCCCTCACAGAGATGTCTGTGAAGATAGCTAGGCTCTTGTCCTCACACTCAGTGATCATATGAGTTGAGTGGTGACCATAGTGGTGGAAAAGTAGCTTATAGCCCCTTACCATTGATTTCAAAGGGTGGGGAGGGAAGTTGGAGAGAAGTTGTGATGGAAAACAGGTCATTGATGTCTCATGCAATGAGATGTGTGGAAGCAGAGTCAGGTTTTTTGTCACTTGAAGAGTAGGATGGAGTGTGGGCATCAATGTTGAAGGGGGGTATTATTGGACAATTGGCATTGCCTCGATGGATAGTAGCCCAGTGAAGGCAATTGTAAGTGTGTTGGCATTGATGTCAATAGTCATGCTAGGGAGATGTGTTGGGTAGTTGGCTTTGCCCAACTATTGGCATAAGTTTTTCCATTCACATCAACCAGATACGCTGGGATGTTTGTTGCAAGAGATGTTGGTAATGATGGCCTAGGAGGAAACTTAAGGTAGTTGTGAGCTTCATGTAGAAAATAATCACAGTAGCAAGCTTATTGGAGATGCCATAAAATGATGATTTTAATGATGGATTAGGAGAAAGGATTCCTATGATAGATGAAATCCTTGAGTAGAGAATCATGGTAGAAGCATGCTTAGTTGAAAATCCATAAAATGATCAAATACTGTGCTCAAGATGATGGCATCTCAAGGCAGCAGCAGGCTTCATGCAAAGGATCACCATGGTGGGTGTCATCTCAGATGTCCAGAGATTCAAGGAGTAAAAGATAGGTAGTGACCTTGGAGTCAACCTTTGAGGTAGCATATGGACTCATTGGCTATTCAAACTTCTTTCATTGGAAATATATCTGGAAGAGCTTTCGAACAGTATCCGGAAGTCCAAAAATGGAATTTTGGCTCAAAAGTTAGAGCCAGTTGAAGTTCTTCCCCTTCAAAAGAGAACTTCCAATGTCCATGTGACACATGTCCAAGTGGAGGTCCTGGCATATCAGAAAATGAAGGATCGAGAAATAGTGGTGCAACACAACAATAAGTTGCGATATGTGATTTTTGATATCATGTATTAGAGGTCCCGGAAGTCGATGCAGAAGTGTATCAGCACAAATTGATGCATCGAAGATTGGGGATCAGTGGTTTCATATGTCACGACCATTGGGATTTTCCGATCAAAAAATGTCGATTAAGGCCTCCAATGTTAAATCGGCGAGAGAGCGAAAAATGTTTTTAAAAAGAAAATCATTGCAAAACCAAGAAGGAAAAGGCCCTTTCTCTCTCCTCCAAGAGGACACATGGAGGTATCTGGTTTTCTCTAATAAGGATATATGGATGCATTAGAGGAGCTTCAATGGGGACACATGGAACGATTTGTTCAGTCCCAATAGGGGAGACATGGTTGCTTACAATAGCATGACATCACGGTATGGAGGGACACGTGTTAGGTTGTTTTAGTGTTATTAGATGGCCCAATGGGCCATATTCAGGTGAAATGTGTCACTAGTCATAAGGGCTCCATGGCAGGGAGTGACGTCACGTCGATAATCAACATTCAATGATCGATGAGTTTGCATTTCTACCTCATGTGGGACAAATGAAAAACACCGATAAGGGGCTCCGATATGTATTAGTGGTTGGTTACGAGGCTAATAAGAAACTAGAGGTGTAGAGCTCTAACAAAGGAGAAAGGTTCCTCGTAGAGTCTAAAGGACTTAGCGTCTCAAGTCTTGGCACTCGATCATAGCCCTCAATCGTATGAAATAAATTGAATAAAGGGGGGAAAGAAAAATAACGGCCAAGACTAACTAAAATATGTTGTTTTAGATTTTTTATTTTAAGTGTATAATGCTTTGATAGTGATCTATAGTGTATTCTTCCTCCGATAGAGCATGGTACAGATTATTGAAGGAGGTATGGGTCGACATCAGCAGGTTTGACTATCGAACAATGGAAGTGGTCACTGAAGAAATTCGGTGCATTCTTGGTAGAAATAAATGAAGTATAGTGATGCCATACCTAATGTACAAGGAAGACATGCTTGAGTAATGTCAAGCTCCATGAGCCTTAAAGAGCATAGTGAGTCTCAGTGATGGGATTACTATTGACAGAGACAACTATATCCAGGTTGGGCATGTAGGTGGTCTGGCCAGTGGTAGATGTAACAGGAACATGGAAAGGCCATGCTAAAGTACATTGTGGGTGATGTCTAAGTACAGTGTTGTAGCATCGACAGTATGGGAACATCAATTGAGGTGAATGGTAGAGGAAATAAAAAAACATGTGCTATGATGAGAAATGTGGGGGTAAGGTAGTATTGTGGTCAAATTGCCCAAAAAAAAGAGGCTTTTGCGAGTGAGTGCAACACTCTGGTGAGAGGCTAACAATGACTACTTCTTTGTGTGTGATAAAAATGTTGCATGTGCTCTGCATAGAAGGCAGAAGTTCCCTCTGCTCTGGATAGAATTCTAAAGTTCTTATGCTTTGTGCTAATGGCGAAAGTTGCCTGAGCAGTGTGAATAAGGTGGGTTGTGTGCCTTAGAGAGGATAAAGTAGAGAGATGTGTTTGTGTTGTAAGAAACAAGGCCAAGGGAAGCGTGACTAATGTTGAGAAGAGAGAGTAGATGAATGGAAATGATTGTTGTTGAGCAGATCAAAGAGGTACTAGAGAATGTGGTAGAGAGATACAAAGAGCAATAGAATGAGCATAGATCAAATCTTAGATTAGGCGGAGTTGTTGCCAAATCACAGAGGAAAACCAATTCTTATTTGACTGTGGGTTGTTGCCTACAATCAAGAAGTTGGTTCTTTCATCTCTAGTTGATATTAAGAAGGCTTGGGGGTCGATGCCTCCTGTAGGTTGGCACTTGCATAAATATGAGGAGCTCCATGTTGGTGCTTGCAACAAATCAATGAGGTCGGTGCCTCATATCATGCTTCTGGTAAGTTGGATAAGTTTCTACAAACACAGGGAGTTGGTGCTTCTTGCTAGTTAGTGCTAGAAAACAAATCAAAGTGAGTTGGTGGTTCTTGTGAGTGGGTGCTCGCAAACATATTGATGTAATATAGTAGGTTCTTTTATTTACATTGATAACAACACCAAGCTCTGTGGTTTTTTCTAGAAAGGGTTTCCACGTGAAAAACCTTGTTCCTATGTGTCTAATGCGTATGGTTTGGTTGCTTGTGTGTTGAGTTTATGTTGATGCCATATCTATATTTCTACTTGTTATATGGATGAACGGAAAGTTAAATCAGAAATGTAAATTGGCACAAAGAAGTTAAAATTAGACTTAATACTGATTCATCCTCCCCCCCCTTTCAGTATTAACATTGTTTTCAACAATATTTTATTATGCTTCTATTTTGTTAATTATATATATGTTAAATTATGTTTATGAATTACAAGTCCTAAGAAGGGAAAAGTTGAGGATCATAGTGAAACATCGATCCCTCCATGGGATGATGATATAGCTCAGATCACATTAGATGATGTTACAATCCATCATACACAGATCACAATGGATATAGAGAAGATCCCTGCAAATTCACCGACTTATGTAGCATTGTCTTTGATGTTGGATAACATGACAATGTTTGTTTACACATGTCAAAGGTCAAGCACACATAGCCACATATTACAGTTCATACATAGGGTTAGGAGACATGAGGTTGGAGGCCCAGATTCTTGGGAGGTTGTGAATGAGGCCACTAAGGACATTGATGTTCATGGGGAGTTGGTTGACATCCCTCTGAATCTCCCTGTTAGACATAAATGTCTGATCATACTAAAATATTTTAGTAATGTTCATGCAACACCTTTCTTGTATGATAGATTCATTGGATCTTGGGGCAATTTCTCCAACCATGACCAAAGTTAGAGTCCTATAGTGATAGGATTCATAATTTTGAATTGGCTGAGGTTAAGTCTTGTAATATTGTACATACCTTTTCTTTCTGAAAATGTTTTCCATATTAAAATTAAAAAATGTAAAGAGGGTATGTCCTAAAATAAATATCAAAGGACAAGAAAAATAAGAAAAGATCAAAAAATGAAAAAATATGAACCCCAAACAAAAAATAGATCGTGAAAGTGTGCATGTCCAAGTGCCGCTACTCTTTACTTTACTGTCTTAAATAATGGTTGTGTGTAGCTTGTCATACATGCCACAACCCATGACAGTCAAACTATTTAATCTTGACTACTTCATGTTTTCAATTTCATGTTTATAGTTAGAGAATAAAAATCTAACCAAGCAGTTTAATCTTGGCAGATTAGTAGATAGGTAGAGAAATAAAAGGAGCTCATCAGTTTAATCTAAGCCCTTAGAAGATATAAGGTTAGAAGTAGATAGTTTTTTCATAGAAGAAAAATGAAAGAAAAGGGTTTTCTAGCTTAAGTGCACCCAATAAAGTGAAGAAAAATGTTAGGGTATGTAGAAGAAAGGTTGCACAAATACAAGGTATTTGAGGCATAAGCACATCTATAATGTTTAATCATGTGTTTCAGTGTGCAGAAGAAATTGTGAATAAAATGGATGCTCATAAGCTAATTTTCCTAATTCCCCCCCATTGCATTTCTCCCCCCACTATATACTTACTAATTTCCGTTTTACCCCTTCATGGCTTGTGAAGACACCATTCCCCTTCATTTTGATTCCTACCCCTTGGTTTCACAAATTTCCTAGCCAATTTACGTTCTAAATTCATCCTCCTTCCCAAAAATCCCTTTCCCGTAGTGTGAAACCCTTTTTCCGCTTGGAAAAATCACTTTCCATTTGATTAATTCCCCTAAAACCCCTGAAAAACTCACTAAATATTTTATCATAACTATTATTTCCCCCACGCATTACTTTATTAATCCCAAAAAATCACTTTTACCCTTTATATTCCATAAAGCCTGCATCGCTTTATTAATCCCGCATTTATACAATGATTAATTACACTTAGGTGTAATTAACCATGGGCCCCGCTAAATCCCACCCCCATCTCCTACCGTGCATCTCTGCCATGCAATGACCATTAGATCATCCACCCCTAGATCCAACAGCCCTCGCCCATATTGTGTCTGCTAACTGCACGACCTTTACTGGCCTAAGAGCACGTGATATTCGCAGTATTTCTTGGGCCCCCTTGGGTTACGTAGTGGCACCGTGCTAAGTTTCGTGCTCTTGGAAAAATACTACCTGAACCTCATAAGTGGTACCCTCCAATACTACCTCCCCGCCATAAAGAAAAACCACCATTATTCATTTAAGTTCCCAACCAATTCTAACCGCTCCCATTAAAAGCCCTCATAGCCCATTTTCACCCTTTTTCACTTGTTTGCACTGCAAAGCCTCCAAAGCACACCTGTGCCCTCACAGCTCCTGCGACCAGTTACCAACCATCAGATACCTTTCGAAATGCCACCATAACACACCTGAAAGCTGCAGAAGCCTATGCAAACCTCCATTTAAAACCAGTTCGCAACCTCGACCATAAATTCCATGTATTTAAGAAGAAAACCAGAACGACCCTCTCATTTAAAAATGTACACTAAATTCATGAAATAATTGAATGAATTTAATTGAATTCCCTTTAAATTAATAGTATTCCCCCTCCTAAAATACTAAAACCCCTATTTGCAAACTACTAATACCCTACACCTCTTACAGAATTGTCAAAACTTCACTTCCAATAGCTATATATGCGCAAGTTCCAGAACTTGTTACAAACATGGCTACCCCAACCTCTTTGAATGTCAGACCAGTGACAACCCATCATTTACACATTGGTTATTTTGCCCTAACAGAGAAGGATTTTCAAATTAAAGACACAACCACCCCAAGCCACCTTCTAAGAATCCACTATTGGGCCAAAGATATGTTCGTGAACCATGCTGATGATATAAACCTATTGGAATCCAATTTTCCCAAGTATACATTCTTGGAAGTCCACCATTCCCAGACATAGTACATTTTCGTCATGCTTGTTATGTTCCAATCCATAGGGCTATTGAGGCCCCAGACCATGAGATATTGTTCACCATCACTGTTGAATCCATCAACCAGATGCTGCAAATCTAGCCTAGTCCTAATCTGACTCCTTTGTCCATTGCAAACTTGTTGGACCTGTACATCACACTAGACCCAACCAAGATCAAACAAATATTTCAAAATTTCATCATTGAGGAGTGCCATACTCATAAAGACAGTCCACCTTATGTTGCCACTATTTTTTCAGATACTAGCATGAGAATAATCACCACGCTCTCATGCATCCTAGGATTTACATTAGATAAGTATCTGGATGAGGTCATCATGGCTTTCTTACCCCTTTTTACTCTAGGAAAGCCTCCTGCTGTCATGTATGATTATGCCTAGTTCTTTGCAGACAAAATGCATGAATAGTTCATTAGATTGCCCACTGAAAGACTCTTCAAATACTCTTCAGTGTTGTTTCATATGTTCCTATATTATCAAACAAATAAATTCTATTTGAAGATCTAGAATTGGACACCAAAGGAAATGAAAGATCATTCATCTATTGGAAACCCTTGGTCCACAAGTTTTCCACCTCATACAAAGACTTCATAGACTCTTTTGTGTACCAAGGTATGAACATGATTATTTCTAAGATTGAGCCTAGAATCAGCCCAAAGATTAAAAGAGTATTGCAATTGGCCAAGAGCAACAAGGTGGGGTATTGGTACTTGTACCAAAACCACATGGAAATCGGGATTTATGGTTGTGAGCTAGCCCCATACAAGTTGCCCATGTACCTCCCAATGAGCATAGTTCCTCTTGAGTACTTTAGGTAGATGATCAACTCTGATGACATCAACTTCCTAGCTTATAGGAAGAAAACCCAGTTCAATGTGAAGAATGAGATGGGCCCATTTATTTGCAACAATAGAGAAGCTGGACTAGAGGTCAAAAAGTTACTTCAACTAATGAAGTTCAAAACAATTTCATATGGCACTATGACCCTCATGGGGTCATAAACAAGCTCAGACTCAAGGTTAATTTGGCATCATACATTCACCACCCATGGCCTGACATTGAACAGTTTGCTAATAGGATGAGTGGGTGGAGAACACCTTGATTGACATGAGAAACACTGTTGTGGACATACAGAATACACTTATTTATTTGGAGAGGCAATTTCATCATAACCATTTCTTGCATGTTCTAGAATACAGAGGGCCAATGAACATTCCTCCATTCATACAAACCCCAGTAAATGAGGAGAAGAATCCTAAGAGGAGCAAGAATGAGGCATCTAGCTCTACCATGGAGACCAATGATGAGTTGCTTAGTTATAAATGACAAGTGAATGACACATGCAGATTATAACAAGAAGATTAGGGAAGTGGCGAAAGAACAAGTGATCACTTCATCTATGAAGGGCATTCCAATAGGCTAAGTCTTGTACCAAAGCTTTGAAAACTTGTTTTACCTCCAGCATGAGGTAAAACACTTGTTTATGGATAAACCCACTTTTTCCAAATATAAAGAGGCAAATGAGATATATAAAAAAATTATCAATATCCAATTACCACATGAAGGAAGATGGGAAAAACTGAATGATTTACTACAATAAAAGGATAGTAAATTATAAATTTATAGTGAAAAGTGAAACACAAGCTAAAATGATATTGATAGGTTAGCAGGGTTTAAGTGTATCAGATGAAAGAGTATCAGGCGAAAGGTGAAAGTAAGACAGAACATCCAGCGTAAATACCAAACAACCAAGTAGCATAAAGGGAAAAATATCAAAAAGCAAAGGCCAACAGAACCTTAATGATAGGGACAACAAGCAGAAATTCAATAGCCATCTCTATCTTCTTGCAAGAAGATATTAACTTTTTCCTAGATTAGTTCTTAAATAAGTTTAAGATATTTTGTAATTCCTTTTGTATAAATACTTCAAAATTCGAAGTACTATGGTGGATTATTTGACATTTGGAGAGTTATTTTGATCTTGAACCTAAGGGTGATTGTACCATTTTTAAGTCAACAAACTGGAGCAAGTAATAAAAGCATTTCGCTACAGGATTCATGGGATCAGCCATTTGCAGTGAAGTACTTTATTTGTGTGATTTGTTATCTTTCTTATATGTGTTTTCATAATCTTAAATGTGTTCTAAAATCTAAATGAATTAATTGGAAATATCGCTCATAATTTCTTTAATTACACTCTGTTTTGTATAGTTAGTCATTTACATGTTTTCCTCTGATACCCGGATTTGAGAACCCTTAATTGCTCTCCCATCCCAGTTGACTTCTTTCATTCCTTCCAAAGTCCGGCCTAGGGAACCCTTAATTGCTCCCTGGATCCAATTTGAAGCCATTCACCATTTAGCCTTTGAGATCTGTAGTAACTTATCTATCTTGCCCTGTAGACACTGTTTTTAGAATTGAATCTAGTCTTGTTTGTCAGACATTTGACTCCATAGCCCAATGGTAGAAGCCAAACCTCTATCCATCTAAGTAAAGTGATCCCACCACCAAATTTTCAAAACAAAACCCAAGTGCAAGCAATAACTAGCCTAAAATCATCTTAACTAAAACAAAGTTAAATCTTAAAGAGAGAGCCCTCTCTGAGCATTAGGAAGGCTAGGTCCTAATCTCCAAAAGTGGTTTGTGGCTACCTTTGGTTTTTCTTTCTTCATACTTCAAAAGAAATATCAGAGTGATAACAACGAGGTTGCCATTTATTTTGCTAATAATTTATATGTAAAGTTTTTGTTACATGTGGGCTCAAATTACACTCATATCGGATCTCATTTTTATGGTACATGCATGAGATGTACCTAAAAGCATGAGGGGGCTTGCAGGTACCCTGGGCATGTACCACCACCTCTAATATTCTTGCCACTACCATCTCAGAGTTTGGTATTACCAAAAAATCTAAATGGGTTATTGCAGCTCAGTGGTGAGATGTGGGAGACTATTGAAGACAACATGCAGTCATCATTGGCTAGTGCACGTATTGCACTAGATCAAAAGATTAGGAGACCACCACCACTTCCTCGTGGCCAAACAATGTTGTTATATGATGATGCATTTCACGTGAGCTTACACATTGACCAACTTTTGACACATACATGCATGTATTGTGATGTCATTTGTGAGACTTAGAGGGTGCATGGCCTACGTAACACATACGGAGTACATATATATATGAAACTTTTGACTCCTATTGTCAAATTATGCATAATTATTCATATTAAAATCTCTAGTTTGTATTACATTGCATTTATATTAATAATTTCATGATAACATGTAGATAGGTCCTAACTACTTTGATGAGATTATGAGGTCATTTGACGAGGCAGTTTGTTAGACAGGGAATCCTCAACCATAGCATATTTCCATGGATTCTCCTACACCTCCACCTTATTTGTTCCCTAATGTGGAGGAGAGTAAGTATGTACAACCACACGGACTAGCAATTGACGTAAAATTTTGTATTCCTAATATTTCAACATTTTCTTTTTTTAAGGTACATAAATATTCTAATTAATTTATAGATTAATTATAATTTGTCTTTGCCATTATGTACACAGCCCCATATGAAGTGTGTCATTGATGCCATTGTTATGTGGAAATATGAGTGGGATGTTGGGTTTAGAGGCACTGATGATGCAGGTCCATCAATACAGACCCCAACCATCAAGCCACAAGCAGAGGAGCACCAAACCCACATTCATGATCAAACCCCCATCCTATTCTGACTTGCATTTGGACTCAACCGAGGTTAGTATATTCATGTATATGTAATTAAAAATGTGGTTCAATATCATTTATTTCCATATTATTCATTTTGTACAAATAATGATCTAATTAGCTTGAATTTGAATGTGTTATATTGTAGTACCAACTTATGCACACTTACTTTGCACGACAGAACTCACATAGGAGTTGTGGTGGTACTTAGAGTGTCATAGTTTGTATATTTTCAGGCTCATTTCATAGAGAATATTCACATGTGTGATACAGAATTTGTATATTTACATGGACAGTTTACACATGTACATCATGGAAATTATTTTAGTTTATGGATGCTTATTATTTCAGTTTATGGATGTTCATGTGATATTTATAATTTGTATATATTTTCATATGGATAGTTTATTGATACATCTATTAACTATTTTAGTTTGTGGATTTGTATTAATCTTGTTTATGGATGCTCATTAATTTTTAAAACTTAAATGGATCTGTTAAAATTATTTCCCTAATTTAATGTTTTCTCTATATACTATAACTTTTATTAGTAAAATATATGTTCAGTTTTGAGTTCCAATTTCATAGACTAAGGAAATAAGTACAACCTTAAGTTATGACGCAAGTCACTTTGATACTTTGAACATGGAAATAATTCCAATCATTCTTCATGTTGGCCACATTCAATTTATTTTATTTTTTTTGAATTATAAATTCATTTGTATTTTATATATATATATATATATATATATATATATATATATATATATATATATATATATATATATATATATATATATATATATATATATATATATATATATATATATATATATATATATATATATATATATATATATATATATATATATATATATATATATATATATATATATATATATATATATATATATATATATATATATAAATATATATTTGTCACCCACCCATATACCTTTGGCAAACGCACGGAGAAGGTTACGAAAGGAAGATGTCTTCGTGCTATTGACTCTGAATTCAGTGTTATCTTCGGGCCAGAAGCTCCCCTACCTGATGTAATGGACGCCGCTCGCAAGGTTCTGGTGGGTCGGGTTCGAGGACGCACCTATACGGCGGAGAGGCTAAAGCTCTGGGTCGAAGAGATATGGGGACCATTATTAAAGGAATTACCAGAGGTCATGGTTCTAACAAGGGGCTGGTTCGCCTTACATTTCTGCTGCCCTGAGTATGCCCAGTGGATTCTTACTCAATATTGGCATATTGAGCTAATGCCTGTCATGCTTAAGCGTTGGGACCCCTTATTTGACCCTGAACGAGAACAACTGGGGGCCGGCCCCATCTGGGTGCGTCTGCCTGGCCTGCCATGGCAATTCTGGAGCCCGTATGCTTTCAAACGGATAGGGGACACTCTTGGCACATATCTGGAACATGATCGTTCATATGAGAAGACGGGCAATAGGTCTATGGCTCGAATTTTGGTACACTTGGATACCAAACCAGGACTGGAGGAGAAAATCATTCTGCATCACAGCCATGTCTCCCGCAAGCAGATTCTGGATTACGAAGGAGTGCCCTTCCGATGCCGCAGATGCCATAAAATTGGTCATCTCTATAAGGACTGCCCATTGGTTACAGGGGTGGCACCGGAGGAAACTAAAGGACCTAGACAGCAGCCTCCTGCAAATCAAAATGCTGAAGCCAATATACCAACTGAAGGTGGTCAGACTCAACAGGAGACTCCAAACAAGAAGCCGGGCGACTGTGGGAAAAAAAAGAACTCTCGTAAATTGGCAGTGTCTTCATCAGAGCCGCCGCGCACCCGATCAAAGACTGCTGAGGCCGCTCCAAAGCCGAAGGAGACAGCATCTTCTCATTCGGGTAATGACTCCATTCCTATCTGTAATCCTTTATTTTCAGATGAAATGCATTCTATTATGCACTCTGCATTCCGAACCTCCCTCCCTGAGAATGTCCCCCTCCCTTCCATTCTGTGCCCCATTGCCCCACCCCCTCCCACCTTCTCTACCACCCCCCCCTCCCACAGCCTGGTGTTAGGATGTCCTGACTCCTCTCCCTCCCCGAATGATTCCGGTGCGCATCACTATCATCTGAGGTCCCGGACTCGGCCAAAATTCCTGGGCCTGGGGTCTTCCCCTGGTCGGCACCGCAAACAAAAACGTGGCAGACCATCCCACATTTCCTCTGCGAAATTAAATGCGGTTGCAGATGTCGCTTTGGGTCGACAGTTTACTATTGAAAGGGCACTTAGAGCGAATGAGCCCCTGACCAGCGTTACCCCATGATCTGGCTCTCTTATAACTGCAGGGGATTAGCCAACCCTAAAAAACGACTGGCTCTAAAGCGGCTCATACAAGAATCCCGATGTGATATTATCTTCCTACAGGAAACCCTCTGCTCTTCTGATCTGGCGGTGAAATGTCTTCAATCTGTGGCAGATCTGGTGGCCTGCTCATTGGCATCAATCCTAGGAAATGCAGACTTCTCTCGGCCTGGGGGGGATGTGGCTTCCTTGGTATGGACATTATTATGGGAGAGCTGGGCATCCCAATTAGAATAATCAATATATATGGGCCCAATCAAAACAGGCTCACCTACTGGCAAAAATTCTTATCAGGGGACCATATAACTCAGAATACTATCATTGGGGGTGATTTCAATTTCTCGCTGGGACCTGGAGAGACATGGGGTCACTTGGCGCAGAGTGATCCTATTGCGGAACAAATGCTCATGATACTTGATGCTCATCATCTTGTGGACATTCCCATGAACAAGAAGCTCCCCACCTGGCACAATCAGCGAACTGGAGAGGCTGCACTTGGAAGGAGACTTGACAGATTTATGATGCATGAGGCATTGATTCAGATATTCCCTTTATACAGACAATGGGTCAGCAATGGGGGCCTCTCTGATCACCACCCCATCCTTCTACAGATAAGTGACAACACACAAAAGCCGCGTTCCCCCTATAAATTTTTTGCTGGTCACCTACAAGATCCAGATTACACTAAGATGGTCTCGGATTTCTGGGCATCACAACCTCCGATGAGAGATAGGAGGAAAGCTTCGGACTTCTGTGACAGACTCAAAAAGCTCAAGACCTTGACTGAAATCTGGGCTAGATCGAAACGGAATAGAGATGATCAGATACTGAAGGAATTGGAAGATAGAATAGGCCAACTGACTGATGAGAGGGGGGCTGGCTATCAATCTGATGCTGCAAAATCTGGCCTGTGCCAGCTGATTGAGCAAAAAACGAAGATTTTGAACGAGAGGGAGGAACTCTGGCGACTAAAGAGCAGAGCCATCTGGCTCAAAGCCGGGGACAGCAATACTAAATATTTTCATAACATAGCCAATGGCAGAAAGGCATCCAACACTATTTGGCAGCTTCCAATGGAACCAGATGGATGGGCTACTACACATCAACAGCTGGCTAGACTGGGGATTGATCACTTCAAGGGTCTCTACACGGCTCCAAATAATGTAAACCTTCCAGAGATCATCAGACTTGCAGGAAAATTCCCGAGATTTACTGGGCCAGATGACATTGATGATCTTTGCCAACCGGTCAGTGCTCAAGAGTTAGAAAGTACTCTTAAATGGTTCAAGAAGGATAAGAGTCCGGGACCTGATGGTTGGCCAGTGGAGTTCTATCTGGCATTCTATGACCTGATGAGGGATGACCTCTTGGAGGTAGTTGAGGAAAGCAGGACCTCGGGGCACATCCATCCACCAATGAACCAGACTTTTATAGCCTTGATTCCTAAATCCGATGACCCCACATCCTTCAACGACTTTCGGCCTATCTCCCTCTGTAACTGCCTCTATAAAATTATAGCTAAAATCATTGCAAATCGCATTAAACCCATCCTATCCTCGCATATCTCGGCTGAACAATTTGCTTTCCTCCGGAACCGTCATATACAAGAGGCTATTGGCACTGCTCAAGAAGCCTTACATTCCATAAAGATGAAGAACCTGAAAGGCATATCTTTAAAAATTGATCTTGCTAAGGCCTTTGATAAAGTAAATTGGCTATACCTCAAGATGATCCTTACACATTTGGGATTTCCTTATATGCTCATTAATTGGATTATGGGTTGTGTATCTTCTGTTTCTTTTGCTATACTAATCAATGGTGCAGCCTCAGAACGATTCTATATTTCTAGGGGGATCAGGCAAGGCTGCCCCCTCTCCCCGCTTCTTTTCCTTATTGTTATGGAAGGACTGAGTAGGCTCATAGCGGATGCAAAAAGGACTGGTGATATCAGTGGCCTCAAAATTACGGAACAGTTTGCCCTGACCCACTTATTGTTTGTGGATGATATATTAATCTTCCTTAATGGAAGTGTCCGAGACATAATTGCTCTAAATGATGTATTGCTTCTCTTTTGTAAAGCCACGGGCATGGAAATAAATAATGAAAAGTCCACTAGATCTTTGATGCACTGCTCTCAACAGGAAACACAGTTGGCTGGTCAATATTTTCCCTTCTTGGAATGCCAGTTGACGGATGGCATAAAATACCTTGGATTCAGATTAAGGTCGGATGGTTATAAAGTGACACACTGGACATGGCTAATAAATAAAATAGAAAAAAGGATCTCTGGATGGCAGCACCGTCTACTGTCAAAAGCTGGTCGACTTCTACTGATCAAAACCGTACTTGAGGCTACCCCTGTCTATTGGATGTCTCTGACTTGGATTCCAAAAGGCATCTTAAAAAAGATTCAGCAAATATGTACCCGTTTCCTGTGGAATGGCAACAAAAAGGGGAGGATTTTTGCATGGACCAGATGGTCTCTCGTTTCCATGCCAAAACAATGGGGAGGATGGGGTATTAAGTCCCTCCCTGAATTTGCTCAAGCTCTCACTGCAAAGCAGGGATGGTCACTCATCAAGATGGACAGTTTATGGGCAGATGTTGTTCATCATAAATACATTTGGCCCTCCAGCATCACTGAATGGCTACGCAGACCTTCTTGGAACCAACAAGGTATATCTGCTATCTGGAAAGCCACACTCAAAGCTATGCCTCTGATTCGTGATAATCTTCTTTGGAGGGTGGGGAACGGTGCACAGGTCCGTATCGGTCTTGACCCTTGGCCCGGTTCTGGGAACGCACATCTTTTGCCTGAAGGCCTGATCCATCATCTCAATAACAGAGGCATCAAATACCTGGCTCAGATTGGGGATCCCCAGCGATCTACTATATTTTCACAAGCATGGATCACGGATAGGCATTGGCACATACCGGAGGAATGGTCAGAACCTTGGCATGGATACATTCGGGCTCTGACTGAAACGCACATCAAGTTACAGGAGGAAGAAGATCAACTTATTTGGGCTCCCGCTAAATCGGGGACATATGCACCAAAGCTGGGCTATCTCAAGCTCGTGGATGCAAAGAAACCTGATACACAAAAAATCTGGTGGAAAATTGTCTGGCAGCTACAAGCACCGCCTAGGAACAGACTTCTTATGTGGAACATATTAGCTGATAAGCTACCTACAGGTGATACCCTTAAAAAGCGGGCTTTCTCAGGTCCTTCTTGGTGCGTGCTCTGCCAAAAAGAAGAGGAATCGACGACCCATCTCTTCCTTCACTGTGAGGTTACAAAGGCGATCTGGCATCAGGTCACACAGGCACTCAATATCAGCACTGTTTGGCATGGCGCAGATATACCAACTGCCTGGGCGCATTGGTGGTCTGCGGTTGCCTCCGAAAAGGCCATAAACCTTCCCCCTGTGGTTTCGGGTCTTATTTGGCAAAATCGTAATGCTATCATTTTTGAGAATCACAGAGTCAATTGGCAGCTCCTTTCGGCATCCATCTGTGCTGCATACATAGAAATCCCATTCGAGCATAAAACCATTTCTCCTAGGAACATTCAGCCTGAACATATAAATAAGGATTTGCCTTGGGCCTACTTCGATGGGGCTACTCCGCTGCAAGGATGTGGAGGGGGGATTGTTTTACATTTAACTGATTCACATTATTATCATCTGAGACTGGGTCTGGGTACAGGCTCAAACAATTTTGCCGAGCTTATCTCCTTGAGACATCTCCTTTATTTTGCCCTCACCAAACAATGCAGACAAATACAAATCTTTGGAGACTCAAAGATTGTGATTGATTGGGCAAACAATAAAACTACTTGTCATGCATATTCTTTGAAGCATATCTTGGAAGAAATTGTTTTTCTAAAAACACATTTTGACCAGATCACTGTTTCTCATATCTACAGGGAAAGAAATGCGCTTGCTGACCAGCTATCGAAAGAAGCGGCGGATCGCCCTTTAGGAGACTGGCTGATTGAAGAGTACACTCCAGAAGGGATGCACAGATACTATCACCGCCCATACATAGACGGCCAGATGCAGGGGGATATACCCCCTCCTTAGTTATTTTGCTGATTCACGGTTTCAAAATTTTGTATATAATAGTTTAGTTCTTCCGGGTTTACTACCCTGCCTGAGGATGTACATACCTCAACTCTGTATAATTTTGTGAACTTTTGGGTTTCTGGTATTATTGCTCCTACTTAATGGTGGTATACAACTCCTGTATACACTCATGGACATTTCAGGATGGCACTATGTAACTCTTTTTGAATCTGTGGTTCATACCACACTACTGCATATGCTTCGGCATCTACAACATGTAATATCTATTATCATCTTTTTAATAGAAATTACGAACTCTATTTTCCTCGGAAAAAAAAAGTTTTATTCAATTTTAATATTAAAACATGTCATGTAAACAACAAATAGATTTTATTGAACATTATTTACTTTGAGATTATCTGTAGTCATAACATGATATAAGTCAATCATATTGAAATTTTGGCAACCTTTCTATAATTTTATAAAATGTTATCAAATTTCCTAAATTTACAAGTAGTTATCCAAGTATCTCAATAAATTCCTTATGATGGAAATTTAAGTTTTATTCAATTTTCAAATACTAAAAGATGATTGAAATAAGCTATATATTTAATTTTAAAAGATGTGGAGACATAAAGGATACAAATGTAAGTTTTTTTCGATTTTATTATGTTTGAGGATATCTAAAAAATCTTAGTCGTAATGCACTTTGTAAATAATTCTTTTATTCTTACACCAAAATCAATACACAATGTTAAACTAATTGCATTGAAATTAATGTACACCATATATATAGTTACATCATTTATCATAAATCAACATCTTCGCTGAAATCAATTTATCTAATGCAAGCAATCAAATAGTATGACAAATCAATATCTACAAGAAAATCAATGCATATAATGTAAATAATCAAATAGGATAATTAGAAATAAACATCTAAAATAAATGGATGCATCTAATGCTACAAGCAATCAAATAGGATTAGAAATCAACATATACATTGAAATCAATGCATTTAGCGGTAGCAATCAAATAGAATTATGAATCAACATCTACACTACAATCACTACATCTAATGCAATCTCAATAAAAAAATATTATAAATTAACATATTTAATGAAATGAGTGCATCTGATATAGTTAATTTTCTAAAGGGAAGCGGCGGATGGGAGAGCGAATGGCTAGGGTTTCAGATTGCTACAAAGGATTTCATCCATGGAAGATCACAAAGGAGAGAGCTCCACTCCCTCCTACAAGGAGGTCATTGCCAATAAGGGCAAGAAGCCCCCAGAAAAAGTCAGAGGATTTGGAGAGGAAGGAAGAAGTAATATGGAAGAGGAAACAAAAGGCGCCAAAATGAAGGAGAATAGCAACACTAAAGACAAGGAGGAAGATGACAAAAAATAAGGATCAAAAGAGAAAAAACAAAAGGGACCTTGTAAACCCAAAGTTGAAATAACACCCAGAGTAGTTTTAAATGATCCTGCACTGCAGGCACACAGGGATCATATGCGGAACTATGCAATCATTTTCAAATTCATGGGAGTATGGCCCACTGAAAAATCTTTACAAACATAGATCAAATACCACTAGAAACCTAAAGGGAACATTGACCTACATCTTGGGTCAAAGGGATTCTTCACAGTGGCATTTACAAATATGGAGGATAAAGATAGAGTGTTTGAAGGAGGGCCCTACTTCCACGTAGCTACAGGTCTCTATATGCAGCCATGGAAGATGAATTTTGTCCCGGCGCGATAAACTTTTACTTCGGTCCTGGTCTAGGTAGGACTTTATTCTCCACCTTTGACTACTGGCAACCTGAATCGTTAGCGGCCATAGGCAAATTAGAAAGGTTTTTCAAAGCTTCTAAAGCTAGTAGAATGGGAAAATATACTTCCTTTGCAAGGATATGTGTTGAGATGAATCTACCTGGAGCTCTTCCAGATGAGGTAATTTTGGAGGTTTTTGATGAAGAATGGGTAGAAACGGTGGACTACGAACACATCCCGTTCAGATGTCGTAGATGCCATGAACATGGGAACCTTCTCAGAGACTTCCCTCTCAATAAAGCAGAGAATAAAAGCAAATCTGATACAATGAAAGACCCAGACAACTTTCACAAGGTGGTACATAGAGGAAAAGTTGGCAAAAGAGGACAAAAGCAACAACAAAATGAGGGAAAACAAGTTAGTCAGAACTAGTTCCAAGTTCTAGAAGAGGACAAAGAAAGGACAACTGAAGATCAAGCACTGGAAGGGAGTATGAGGGAGAAGGAGAAAGAAGAAATCTACGAGCAAGTACAACAAAATGACAAATAGAAAGGGGTCATGATGAGTGATACAGAACCCAAGATGGATCACAAAATGACACTGAATGAGATGGAAACAGAGGAATGTGAGCTACAAGAGATTCTGGAAAGAGAAAACCTAGATCTGGAAGGGTTCTTGATTCAGGGAACAACTGGTGGGGTAGAATCGTTACCTCAAGAAGAGCTCAATAGAATACAATAGTTGTATTTATGGAAAACTCAGGATAAGGGTTTGGAGGGGGAAAACCATCAATAGGATGAGTAACGAAGGTGTGAAAATGTTAAAAACTACTCCAAGATTAGCACCTAGAAACCCAGGAAAGAAAAGAGGCAGAAAAAAGCAGAACAAGCTATTGATGGAATGTGGAAAGCTCATGATAGATTCAGGTAAGATGAAAGATCTTACTAGCTACTCCTTTACAAATCTTTAATTATGAAGTTCATATCTTGGAATATTAGAGGTCTAGGCAGTAAATGAAAACAAAGAATGCTTAGTAATAGAATGAAACATGCAGCTCTAGATATAATTTTCATCGAGGAAAATAAATGTTCCATTCAGAAGTTAAGACAAATTCATGGCAATTGGCTCAGCAGGTTTGAGTTTCTAGAAGTTAAAGCAGAGAAAACAGCGGGGGGCATTCTCACTCTATGGAACCCCCAAAGAGTTGACGTAATAGATGCTGAGGCATCAAGGAATTTCTTGTCAGTAATTATTCAGCTTGTAGGAGATAGGGATACCTATCTAGTCACGAACGTTTACGGCCCTCAAAATATAGATGAAAAATTCAGGTTTACAGATACCCTAGCGGATCACAGGGACAGACATCCAGGAATTCCCTGGATCATGGGAGGGGACTTTACTATGATAAAATCACTCTCGGAGAAGAAAGGGGGAGCTAGAGTAATAGGTAAAGTCTCTTCAACAGTTCAAATCTTTACAGAAAATATGAAACTAGTAGACATTGAAACAAGTAATGGCCTCTTTACATGGAACAATAAGAGAGGAGGAGACTCTCATGTAGCATCCAAGTTGGATATATTTATTATCTCTGAGGACCTTATGCTCATAGAAAAGGAAATAATAGCAAGTCTTCTTCCCTTTGGATGCTCATTGGCCAGTTCAAATGGAGATCCAGGGCATAGGCACGCCCCGGAATAGACCTTTTAGATTTGAGAACATTTGGCTTTCACACCCAGAATTCCTCAACATTATTGAAAAATGGTGGGTAGAAGATCTTCAAATTCATGGAACTAGAATGTTCCTTCTACATAAAAGATTAAAGCACATAAAGATAAGTCTCAAAGACTAGAATAAGAATAATTTTGGTAATATTTTTGTAGAAAAGGAAGTTGTGGAAAATAAAATGCAGGAACTCAACCAAGCTATGATCAAGGAAGGTTTTGATAAAGACAAAAATGATCAAGTTGAGAAACATCATCAAGAATGGGAGAACTTGTGTAAACAAGAAGAAATATTTTGGAGACAAAAATCTAGAGTCCAATGGCTAAAGGAAGGAGAGTGTAACACTATATTTTTCACAGATCCACCATGGCAAACAAATCTCACAACAAAATCTCTTCAATCAAAAATAAGGATGGGTAGCTTCTACAATCCCATGATGAAATAAAAGCAGTGTTAGTTCAGCACTTTCGAGAAATAGCTCAGGAAAGTAATTCAGAAAGACAACATTTCATTAGGGACTTAACTAGACATATACCTAAGCTAGTGTCTAGAGAGGATGATTTCAATCTTAATAGATGAGTGACTGAAGAGGAGGTCAGTGAGGTCGCGAAAGATATGCAAAATGGAAAAGTACCAGGCTCAGATGGCTTCAATGTGGATTTCATTAAAACTTGTTGGAATATTGTTAAAAATGACATTTCGAATGTTGTGGAGGATTCCACGAAGAACAAAACTATTTTGAAGGTGCTCAATACCTCTTTCATCTTCCTGATTCCTAAATAGGACAATGCCCAAACTCCAAAAAGGTATAGACCCATAGCTCTATGTAACGTGGTCTACAAGATAATTTCTAAGGTAGTGGCCAGCAGACTCAAACCTCTACTTCCTACTCTGGTTGCGGGGGAACAATCAGGTTATGTAGAAGGCAGAAAATTTTTGGATAACATCATTCAAGCTCATGAAGTGTTTCACTCACTAACTAGCAAGAGGAAAGCTGGAATGATCTTGCAACTCGATATACCCAAGGCTTATGATAAAGTGAATTAGACATACATTAGGAAAGTGCTAATGGCATTTGGTTTTGATCATAACTAGGTTAGATGGGTCATGGCCCTGGTGACCTATTCCAACTTTTCAATATTGATTAATGGCTCTCCCTCTAAGATTTTTCTTCCTTCAAGAGGTCTAAGGTAGGGTGATCCGCTCTCTCCCTTTCTCTTCATCCTCATGATGGAAGGTCTTGGTCGATCAATCAAGCATGCTAGGGTAACAAGCAAAATTCAAGGTCTTCAACTATCAGAAAATGGATAGGCTTTGACTCATCAACAATTTGTATATGATACCATGCTACAAGGAATTCCCGCAGTCAAAGAGGCTTTAGCATTCAAACAAATATTTAATGACTTTGCCATGGCTTCAGGTATGGAAGTTAATCTTTTCAAATCTAAAATATTTTTTTTTAATACCAACATTG
Organism: Pinus tabuliformis; assembly: GCA_031772625.1. NCBI lineage: Eukaryota > Viridiplantae > Streptophyta > Pinopsida > Pinales > Pinaceae > Pinus > Pinus tabuliformis. Next base: position 689,353,476 of record CM062811.1, read on the forward strand.
CTATTCAGAGAAATATCTCTAGAATTCTTGGCTTTCAAAGGGATTCCTTCCCTTTGAAGTATTCAGGAGTTCCTCTAACAATGAAACCTTTGCATAAGAGAATTTGGGAACCGCTGATCAATAAGATGCAAGATAAAGTTAGAAAATGGACTAGCAGATCTTTAAATCTAGTTGGTAGACTGGTGCTGACAAAGGCGATGCTCCAATCAATCCCAATTTTCATGCTTTTAGCACTCCCAGCCCCAAAAGGAGTCTTGCAGCAATTCAGAAACATCTAGAGAGACTTTCTCTGGGGCAGGGAGGAGACTAGGAAGAAATGGGCCTTGGTCTCTTGGGAAAAGATCTGTAAACCCAAGAATCAAGGGGGCCTTGGCTTGGATGACCAGGAGATTCTCAGCAATGTTTTAGGGGCCAAACTCTGGTGGCATTGGGTTAAAGATCCAAAAGCTCAATGGGCAAGCATCTGGAAAGAAAAATATGCTAGCTCCTGGCAGTCCACTGATCTCATAAGGATGTCTGGAAATATAAAGGGCTCATCCATCTGGAACAAGGCCTGGGAGAACAGAAGCTTAGTCCAAAAAAACAGCTTTTGGGAAATCAGAGAGGGAGATCTAGCATTATTCTGGGAGGATAAATGGCAACAAGAACCAATACTGTTAAAAGAGGATTTTTTGGACCTCAAGCATGAGATAGATACCCAAGGATTGACTAGGGTCAAAGATTTTTGGGATTATACGCACAATACAGGAAAATGGAGGACATGGAAAAATATAGATTGCAGGAACGATAGAATGCTAAAAACAAAAGTAGAGGCTCTTGGAAAAATATTGGAACAAAGGATGATTTTGGTAGTGGGAGGGCAATACCAACAAATATGGGGTTACAACAAATAAGGAACCTTTAATATTAAGGAGGCAAAAGGTATTCTGCTTGCGCTGGATTCCCAGGCTTTGAACAGGATATGGCAGAACCTATGGAGACACCAAGGCTAGATGAAAATCAAACTCTTCATGTGGCTGGTGCATCACAAGAAAATCTTGACTTGGGATAATGTTAGGAAAAGGGGTATGCTGGGGCCTTCTAGATGCCGACTCTCTGAAGCCCAAGAGGAAACAATGGAACATCTTCTCAATAGCTGTATTTTCACATCCTGGTTATGGGATACATTTGCCACCATTTTCCAACAGACCGACAGGGATAAAGAGAGTATCACCAACACCCTAAGTAGATGGAGAAGAAATTTTTTGGATAATGAAGTTCTTAACTCTGCTTGGGCTCTCATGCCAAGCTTCATTATCTGGAATATTTGGAAAGAAAGGAATAAGAGAATCTTCAAAAATGAAAAGAATCCCACTCTTCGCCTGTATGAACAGATTGTAATACAGCTTAAGGAGACGGTCAGTACTACAGTCAGGAATCTCCCCAAAAATCCTCCCTCAGAGGCTGAATTGAGAACTCTCAGGTTGTTAGGGATGCAGGGGATCATTCCACAAGGCCTGGATAGAAAAGCAAGCAAAATGGAAACTGAGAAGGAGTTCTGGCATCCTCCTCCAAAAGGATTTTTGAAATACAACATAGATGGAGCTTCGAAAGGTAATCCGGGAACTGTGGGCTTTGGAGGGGTTCTTCGAGACAAAGCAGGAAGCATCCTCTTCCTCTTCCATTGTCATTTAGGAAGAGCCACCAACAACATGGCGGAATTAATGGCTCTAGAGCAACGCTTACAATTTTTGAAGAAGGAGAACTGTCGAAATGTGATTATAGAAGTTGACTCTGAGTTAGTCATTAACTCGGTAAAAAGAGTTAGTTGTGGAACAGGGCCAGAGAAAGTCTCACAACATTGGAAGTTAATCTGGGTATTCCAGAGAATTTAGGGGCACCTGCAAGGACTAAACTCGGTAAAATTCAATCATGTGCATAGAAAGGCTAACAAACTAGTGGACATCTTGGCCAACAAAGTTGTGAGCTGTAAGGAACGTAGAATTGAGATCAAATGGCAAGTAACGCCTCAAGGAAACCTAAAATTACTTTGTCATAACTAAGTGGAAGAGGATAGAGAAGTGTATCGAAATAAAGATAAATAGGAAAGAGCTCAATGATCATTTCTCTACTTGATTCACTATTTTTTGTCAAATAGGTCTTAGGTGGGAAGCAGACTATGGTAGGCTTTAGCAGCACTAGTAAAATCAACTTCAGAAATCACAGGTGCAGGTTGGATGGAATACTCAATTACAGAAAGATCTACACAAACCACGGTATCGGGTTCAAAAGTAGCGACAAGGAGGAGTTGGACGGAGTGAGCAGTATTCCAGAGGGAAAGATCAACACAAATCATGGTTTCGAGTTCAGAAGTAATGATAAGGAGGAGAAGGACGGAGTTTATTATTTTTCCGGCAGCCGTTTTACCCTTAGTTTCACTTTCTGGGAGGAAATACCACCCCCTGAGTTGTTTGTGGTCGATTGCATCACTCTCAGGTAGAAAGTGGTTTTGGAGATTTGGAAGCGATTCCATATAGCTTCCGACATGTCGCTGAGGGACAGATCTGAAAACTGCCCTCATCACACACTGAAGTTCAGTGCAAATGACCCTTGTGATATGTATCTCGACTATTGGATTCAGCGGAGAAAATCAACGATCAGTATTGATCGTGCTGTTTGGTGGGGTCAGGCATTATTCAGAGGGCGGCTTCTCGGGGCGAAATCATCCTCAACCATTGGATTGGATTGTACGGTCACGATTAAAGAAGAAAGTTTGGGGAATGATGACAAAGTAATTAGCTGGAATTTGGTTCTCTAAAGGGTTAAGTGATTACTTATGTCGGGTAGGAAATCTTGACTTAGGCTGTAAAAACTCCCTTTTGCGGGGTCCACAGTGTCAGTTGGACAATTTACAATATGTAACATATTTTTGGTTTAATGAAATGGAACAATCAGCTCTTGCGTTAGCAAGAAAAAGAAATGAGTTCATCTGATCCAAGCAATGAAATAGAACTAAAAATCAACATCTATAAAGAAATCAATGCATCTAATTTGAAATAAATAAAGTAGGATGAGAAATCAACATATTTACACAATCAATACATCTAGTGCAAGCAATTTTCTTCCCTTTCTCTTTTCCCTACATATATATCGATATCTCCCTCCATCTCTCCTTGTTTGTTTCATTATGGAACACCCCCAGAAGTGCATAATCTCTCTCCCTTCATGTACATCTATCTCTTCCTCCCTCCCTTTATCTGTCTCTTGTTCCCTCTCTCCCCCTTCCATCTATATCTCTATCTCCCTATGTCTCTACTTCTTCATCTATCTATATGACCCCACAAACATACACAATATTTCTCCATATCTATCTATATCTCCCTCCCTCTCCCTGTCTCTCTCTCTCTCTCTCTCTCTCTCTCTCTCTCTCTCTCTCTCTCTCTCTCTCTCCCTTTATCTCCCCTCCTACTCTCCTCTCTCCATCTCCCTTCACACTCCCTCTCTTTCTCTCCACCTTGCTCTCTCCATGTATTTCTTCTAAGCCCCCTCTCTTCCCCCATCCAACTCCATATCTCTCTTTCCCTCCCTCTCAATTACTCTCTCTCGTCCTTTCTCTCCCACCTCCCTTTGTATTTTCCCCACATCACACACACACTCTGTCTCTCTCTTTTTCTCTCTCTCTCTCTCTCGAGCTTTGTCCCACAACTCTATTGACTATCTCCCTCCCTCTTTCATTCTCTTTCGCAATTATCTCCGTATAGAGTCTTTCTTTGTCTTTCTATCTCACCCCTAAACATACACACTCTTTTTCCATCTCTCCCTTCTCTCTCTCTCTCTCTCTCTCTCTCTCTCCACCTTTCTCTCTCTGTATGTCACGAATTTCGTCCTTCCATATATGCTCCTCCAACTCCATCTCTAAATCTCCCCCTCTTTCTCAGAGACCCTCTCCTTCTCTCCATCTCTCCATATTTGTGTCCCCCTCTCTCTCTTACCCTTCTCTCCCACTTTCTCTCACTCTATATTTCAAATTTTTTTAAATAATTTGACAATTGAAATATTGTGTTTAAATAAATATTTTTTATTATGAAGTCACAAAACTATATTTTTATTTTATATAATACATATTTAAAATGAAATATTTCAAATGTGTGTTGTAAATTCACCTGGAGGGAAAATGATAATTTTCCATGGAAATAAATTATCTAAAAATCTTTGAAATATTGATGTTCTAGCTACATCCATCAAAGATACATAGAGTGCTCCATGTCTTCTCATTGAAACTATTTAGGTTTTATTTATTAAAAGGTAGTTTTAGGTTATGATTACTTCATTATTTTAAAAATATTCTATATTTTATTATGGTAGATTCATAAAAAAATTAGGTTAAATAAAACTAACATATTTTGAGTCAACTTGTATGACTCTTTTTGTTTTAATGGCTCTTTTGTTGAAGCCTATTGCATATATCCACCACATTTTTTAATGTGGTTGTGCTAGTATATATTGTAATATAAGAAATTTTATATTATATTAAAGTTAATAACAATATGTCGATGGGGTCTTGGATAGACGATGATTGGGTGCTTTGTTAAGGCACTCTTGATGTGAGGTCACTAGTTCATCTCCTAGCCCCGATCAGGGTGATATACTGGGCATGATAAAGATGTAGTCCCACCAAGCTTACAAAAAAAAGAAAGTTAATAATATTATATAAATCCAAAAATAATTTATATATATTCTTCTTCTTTTTTTTAATTTCTTTTTCTCTGTTAAGCTTGGCAGGACCATTCCATTTTGTATTAAAGATAAGCAAGTGTACTCCACACAGTTTAACCAGGTGGCCTCAACTTGCCCCAGAGGGAAACCAAGTCTGTTTGCCATCGGTCCGCATTATAAGCCATCCAAAAAGAATATTGTCTTAATCCTTCCAGCCATGCTAGATATGTCTCTGTTTCATGTCCATACACTACATAACTATATAATCTGATAATTGCACATAGAAATTAAAAGTTATCCTTATAAGACAAAATTATGCATGCATAAAAGTCTAATCCTTTTGTTCCTCAGAGGCAGATAGAACAGGTGCTAGATCCTCCGCAGTTTCTCTTGACATATCATTCAACTCCAGTATGCAAGGGATATGGCAGTCAATTCTATCCAACCTAATATCTTGTTTATGTAGTTGGAAGAGGATTTCTCCATATCCTTCTTGTAGCTCAGCATTCCCTACAGTGGCACTGCCATTCCCAGTGGGATCTGCTCCATTTCCTTTCCTAGTAAAATTTTCATTATTGAGTACAAATACAGAGTTTTCATGAACTATGTAATTCTTCTACAAGTGTTGCCTAGATCTAGGACTAAGGTCCTATAGTTTTCCATATCTTCCCTGTCTTGCAGCATTGTTTTACATCCCCTTCCCATTCTTCTGGCAATTTCCAGATGCCAGCATCTGTCCCCTCTCGGTAAGCTTTCGTTGCCTCAGTTATGAGATGTTCTACTAATTTTGTACCCTTTCATGGCTCTTACACGTAGGGCCCCTTATATTTCCTAGGCACTAGGCCTCTCTTACCATGCCCATGACCTTGCGTAGCACGAGCAATAACCTATTGTCCAGAACACTAATGACATCTACAATAAGTTAGACTAAAACACAAAATCACAGTTATTCACCACCTCACCCATTCATTGTTTCTTTATGTGGGATGTATCATTCTTGGTTTCTCCTCTCAGCCAATTCTCCCCATAGTCATGCTAGGGTGGATAGAAGCTCGTGGCCCCCAGTGGGGAATTCCATGACCCATGCCCCTAGAAGCACCGTTTTCCCCCTCTCCATGGCTCTCATTTGTATATAGGTCAAGGATTCCATTACCGAGTTGAGCTCATAGACCCCCCTGGCTTCTTGCTATATGTCTGTTGTAGTTCGGTTACCTTTCGCCCTCTGCCTCAGGCTTAGTGCTTTTGACTCTCGGGTCCCCCACCTAGGTTTCCACCCAGAGTTTATGTCCTTGTCATCACTCTAGTATGGGTTCCACGTAGCCCAACATTTTCTTTGTGAGCAATGGGAATGACTACACCCCAAGTCTCATACCAGTTGTTTCCCCTTGCCCCCTTCTATTATCAACTTCCCCTCCTAAATTTTCTTACGACAGTCAAGCTTCTGCCTACCCTTTTTGACTGAGCATCGATATTCCCATCCTAATAGCAAGAAATTCCCCCCTAGCAGTCATGTTTTTCACCCACTTGACACAAGGTATTGACACAGAAAGAGGAAATCGCAAGTAGTTTCCTTCCCCATTGCCACCAACAATTTTCTATCCCCCAGACATAACCCCTTGCACCCCGGCTAAAGCCCAGCAAGAACATAATTATAGTTTTGAAACGAAGTTGAATTACATACTCAAAGTCTGCAAGCATTCCTCGTCAACCTTGGCTCTTTCCATTTCGATGTCTTCCCACAGCCCTGTGATACCACCCTTCTCCACGAGCTATCTCTCTAAGACTGCACGTCGTCTTGCCTTGCCTACCATTATATCCTACCTTGCCTCCAGTCCCCCCACCTTTCCCACCTCCCTAGCATGCATTCATGTCAAGGGTCACCACACCCCCTACCTTGAGCATGTGGGGGATGATAGTATTAAGTCCCCAGGTACCAATCATTATTGCACCAAGGTTGTCCCAGTTGTTGGACTATATCCCAATTGGGATAATAAATTTAATATTAATATTAAAATATATTACTATCACTTTTTTTTATAGTAATATCATTTAATCATTTTATTTACTAATAATAATAATAATAATAATATTATTATTATTATTTTAATATTAATATTAAATTTAATAAAGTTTTTACATGACATTTTAATAAAAATTCTAATAAGATTTGGAATTTGAAAATGAAGTAAAAGTTTAATGTTATATCATTCAATTTTTTTTTATAGAGGCTCAACCTAGCCATAAAGCTCTATCAAGCCCCTGTTAACCACATATATGGCTGAATCGAGGGTTTATGAAACCCTCGATTGAGCTATTTAAAGTTGAAATTTAGGTGCTTGATCGACCACTTTAAGCACTCAATCGAGCCTCTGAAGTGCTAAAATTAGCAATTTCAACACCCCTTCTACAAACGTTTTTATAACTTGATTTTGTACCCTAGTGAACTTAGGGCTAAATTTGTCCTTAGGTTGAAGAGTTGATGACTTTTTTTTTGTAAGCTTGGTAGGACTCTTCAATTTTCGAGCTTACATGTCCATTATTCACCCCGCTACTTGGGGGGGTAGCACAAGATTCGAACCCAACATCTAGAGTTTGGTGAGACTTCATTCCACAACCATCGCCACTTGAGCTACCCCAGGTCGACAAGAGTTTATCACATTCGAGTCATGAAGGAATCCTTTAAATAATCGCGTATGAGTTTTCCATTTTAAAATTCATTTGATATTTTTCATCTAATTTCTTTTAAACATAATGTTTGAAATTTTTTTGAATTGTTTTAAAGAGGTTGAATAAAAAATCAATATCATAAGATATACACAACGAAAAAATTTCAAAAAATACCACTATTGTTATCTACGAGCTTCAAAAGGGTAATTTTGGTGTTTCAATTTATTTAAATAGCTGAAAAATACCTTACGTGAATTCATGTGTCTGCAAAATTAAATTGAAATATTACTTTGCCAACTTCGAAAAATAATAAAAATTATACTTTTGCATAAAAAAATATTTTTTAAAAAATTTATTTATGTATCTATAGAGATCATCCTTTTATATATATATATATAATTACATCCTTATATATATAGAGAGATCATCCTTACATATATCTATATACATATACATACATACATACATACATACATACATACATACATACATACATACATATATATATATATATATATATATATATATATATATATATATATATATATATATAAAATTACACATTTTAGACTAAGTTATGCTACTTGAACACACACATACCTCTTAAGGTGTGTGAAAATTTACAGGGACAATTATTTCATTTAATGGAAAATTGACATATTATATGACGCTCAATATTTTTGTAAAAAATATCATTAGGACAACAACGTAATGCTCTATAATTTTTCTTTTTACTCGAAATCAAAATTCACAATGCTTATATGAATTTTGAGGGCTTAAATTCAATAAACGAGGAAAAAAATCAAATTTCATCTCCACATTTGACCTAAAAGTGTAACCTATATTCATGCTTTCACCCTAGTAAGGGTTTATCACTTATATGGAACACCTAATACGGTGTATCATGTCTTCGATGCATTTCTTCAGAAAATTTATTCTTGACTATGTCACTTATGGTAGCTATCTTGTGTCATGTTGACTATGTGTCTCACTTTGAATAGTATTACATATGTACATTGCTTATGGGGAGTCAATTAATTATGTCACTTGTGTGTGTCACTTGCGAGAGTCTCTTGGGTATAAATTAACCACAATGTTATAAACAACAATTCCATCCATATAATTACATTCCATTGAATTTCCCATTACTAGGTTTTTCAAATTCCACTAAAATAGGGTTTTCAAATTGCACAAAGCTAGGGTGTTAAAATTCCATCTCAATATACTTGAACGAATATTTAAATTGGTGTTGCAAGGTCAATATAGAGTTCTTACTCACACTATATAACTATGTAGATAATGTTCAACTCACTATGTTGGAGTGTCCACATTTAACATTACTAAGGTTTTGAAATTATACAAAAATAGTGTTTTCAAATAGAAAAAAACTAGGCTTTTCAAATTCCACAAAATTAGGATTTTCAAATTACACAAAACTATAATTTTAAAATGGCACAATGGTTTTTCCACCTTTATGTGAAATCCCCACACTTATTTTAACTTTGGTCCCTAAAACTATCTTAAGAAATCTTGGGCAATGTTTTCACATGCTCCTTGGACAAACACCATGTTGGAACTCACAATATGTCCTTAAACTTGTTGACTCAGTTGGATTCCTAGTACTAGGTTATATCTAAGGGCACCCACCCCTACCCCCTTATGACTCCTTATGCCAAAAATTGATTTATTTGAGGATCTTCAAAGCTATGGTTTTGTTGAGTAAATATCAATGCAAAATTCATTCAAGGGGTAAGATTTTGAAAATGCTCACTCAAGTGATCATAGGTGTCATGCTCACATGCAAGGAAAATTTTAAGGATGGAAAATTTTCTTGAAGTTTAAAACATTGGCGAATCTCACTAATCCCTAATATGAAAATTATAAATGTTTATTGATATATTTGTAAAATTAATCAAATTTATAATTATTTTATATATAGTCTCTCTATAATGTTGGCGATTTTTAAGGTAAAATAATTTTATATTCTAAAATTTGGGCGAATCGTCTTTTATAAAATTGGAAATTGGCGAATCTTTTTTGTGGAAAAATCATGGAAAATTAGCCCACTGGGCGAACATTAGCCCCTAAAATTTTCCATGCTCACATGGGATTGTTTGTGAAATCATATGAATGATATGTCACCTCAAATTCAATTATCAACTAGAGAGTCATAATTAGTAGATCTAATACACTATATGTGCGAGTGACATATAATCTATCTATGTGTCAAGTATAGTGGAAAATAGAGTAACTTAACTCATACCAATCTTAATTTTAAAATTTAAAAGAAATGTAGTCGTTACTAATAAAACACACGTTCATGCACTACCTATTGTTTTTTCTACTGGTACCAGAAGCCATTTAGTACAGTTATAGGAAATCATTCAGTACGGGTACAAGAAACTATTTAGTATATGTAAAGGGAACTATGTACTATAATACTAGTTCGAGAATTTTGTTTGCTATCTGAAATGAAACAGTCCAGTGAAATCTAAATAAGGGTATGATCCCTACTACTACTATTTAACCTACAAAACATTAAAATTCACAAAATAACATTCACAACTCTATCTTATAACTTAAGCAACCTCTTTCTTATGAAAAATAAATCTAAGGCTTACGAATTCCACACACACAACTAAAACTTGAAATGTTCACAATCTCAAAGCTCATACTTCTATATCTATCTAATAACACTTGTAGCATTGGATCTATCCTTTAGCCTATGATCTCAAATCACACATAGTTAGAATTATAAGAAACAATTAATTTTCTACAAGAATGAGTAAGGAAATTTTCTGCAAAACAGAGTAAATAATTGATTAAATTTCTAGAGAAATGAAAGACAAATATAACTTAAAGCACACTATTGCTAAATGAAATGCTAATTAAAAAATAAAAAAGGAATAATCTCATTGGGATGATGTTCGTGGGCCCTTTCTCATACCAACTAGCAGCTTATAAGAACTTACAAAATACTAAGATAAAATACACAAATCATAACAACTATATTGGCATTAGTCTTCAAAAACTGAAATTTTGAACTATTCTTCAAAAATTTTAACATCGTAACTAAATATTACATACACATACATAACATGAACTTTGTGTTTCTATTAATCAATCAATTTTCCATATCATGATCCTCTTCACCATCGTCAAGCCCTCTTTAAATAGGGAAAAAAAAACTTAGATGCAAAGAGATCGAAACCATATTTTCGAGAATGTTTACTTTGTCTCTACGTCCATGATTTCATAAAAATAAAAACATATTTTTACAATGTTAACATATCACTTAAAATATATAAGAATGTTTCTTAGTAAAAAATTTTATGGTTAATTTGATCAATTCATGTATGGTAATTCCAATGATCATGGTACCGAAATGTTCCAGTACTCTGTTACAGGTACCAGACGAGAGATCTGCAATGAAGGTACTGGAAGCAATCTTTGGTGAAAATACCAAACAATGAATTAGTGCAAGAAATGGATAATGATTACATGGTACAAGTGGTGGGCTCCAGTATTGTAGCAATAATGCTACAACTCCTGGAACTCCCTTCCTTAATTTTATCAACCCGGTAGTTCGTAACAAACTTGGAAGCGACGGTGCTGTATGCACAAGTACTAGCTCTTGCCGCAGCTGTCACTTGGTCAGCTAGCACAAGTCCACTAGGAGCTTAAGCCAACTTCTATGAGCTCTTAGAAGAAGCTTTTTAATTGATGGATGAAAGCTAACTCGAAGGAAGCTAATCTAATTGCGAAAAGAAACTGAAAGCCAAAAAGAAACACAAACCCTAGCAAACCCTAATTCTACCAGCTAGTCCTATTGACGCAAAGGAGAGCATGCAAACTACTGAAAGAGATGCCATTACTTCTATGAAGGTAAAATGCATGTGTCTAAGTTATCACTATCTGAAGAAAACATCTTTTTGTATTTTTGATTAAGTTGTTGGAATTATCATGCATGTGCTTCTAACTATTTTTGACTGTGCAGAGGTGGATCAAGGAGGAGAAATGCTTGGAAGAGGTCGGGAAGGTTCGGAGAGGGCCTAAGGGGTCCCTAACACCCTTCTAGAGAGTTTCACAAAGTTTGGCTGCCAAGAAACCGCGTTTATGAGCTTCTACAGGAAGTCTGCAGGGGTTCTACAGGATGTTTCAGGAATTTCTACAGGATGTTCAGAAATTTCTACAGGATGTTTTAAAATTGGATTTTGGAGGATGGGTGAGTGAGGTAAGGTGCGTGAATGGATAGGGAGGTAGGGTAGGGGCCTGAAATGACCTAAGGACTGATGGTTGGAGTGGTGAGAGGGTGTGGAAGGCTGGCTTGGCTTAAAGAAGGCTAAGACAATGGAGGAGCAATAAGGTAGGGTTACGTGGACAGAAAGATAGTTGTGAGATGAGGAACCTAACTAGGAGATGGAGCAGCTGGCCTGGATGAAGCTTGGGTGAATGAGAGGGAGATGGAGATGCCCTGCACGGTGTACACCTAACCGAATCAACTAAGTCCTGCACACAATCGAAATCTTAGCTAATCTAGTCTAACTATCAATGAAACAAATGAACAGCAGCTTTATTCATAAAGAGAACCATGTACATCACTTAAGCAAAGAAACATTTCAAAAGGCCTGATCACATGATTAACTCCTACAAATGAAAACATTACACCAAAGATTGCATGGACAAGCAAACTAGTGTTTTTGTTGGGCAGCAAGGTCACCTTTGCCCCAACTCACGATCCCACTGAGGGAGAGGTAAGATTAGAGGTGCTTGAGCCCTTTTTCCAAGGATCCTTTATGTTATCAACCTATCAAATCAATCTGAATATGAAAATCTACTTTAATCATCAAAAGCAACCTAAATAACAAAACAAGATTTAGATCTAAATGGCAGATTTTATTCTAAGAATGCAGCAAAGACACATAAGGGTAAACAAAGGAGGTACTGGACGCTTGAGATGGGCCCAACCCCAAGAGCTAAAACCTCCTAAGAGAGATTTAGAGCTGGTGCAAAGCTGGATTCATCTTTATTGATCAAGAAATGAAGAGTTACATCAAAACTGTCCACAAGGAGAACTTGAAAATGAGCTGAAAGCAAAGCAAATCTATTGCCTAAAAATCGAAATACTAACTAGCTAACTTCTGCCTACAAAATGACTAACCATTGGCTAACTACTAGCTCCCCAAAATGACTAACTGAAACGAGGCCCTAAGCCCTCTTATTTATACAAATTGAGGACCCCAACAGTCCTCCTAAACTTTAGGGACTCGGCAGCCCAAGACTTGTAGTTAACAGTAGTCCTACTTGACTTGATTGGCTGCCCTTGTGCTAATTGATTTGGTGGCCCTTGAACTCCGAGCTGATGGTGGATAATTCAAGGTAAGGCTCATAAATTAAGGGGACACCTTCCTACAAATCCTCTCCCTTGTTCTCCCACGAATTTGGCTGCCAAGCGCTCATTAAAACCTTCAATTTTGTCTCCAAATTGACCAAAAAGGCTACACAAAGCACACATTAGACTTGTTGGCATAATGACTAACCCAATTCACTCTATTAGCATAAATATAATCAAAAACATGCAATAAAATAATGAGAATGGTGGATTAAGTCGAATTAGGAGGTTGAATGAGCCCAAATAATTATCCATTTTTGGGGCTCATCGTCACCCCCCTACTGAAAGTGTTGCTCATCCTCTGAGCAACCAATCTATCTCCTCATCTTTGATGGCCCTGGTGGCCTCCCTGTCATCCCAAGCTTCTGAAGTGATTTCCTCTTCTCAGTCATGAAACCATGCTTTTCTCTCTACTTCTTCCCACTGCCTGCTTCTTTTCCTAGAGAATTCTCAGCCTTGGTGTGATTGTGCAAGATTCAATCATATGAAAGGAGATGAAACCAGTGGAGGATGGAAGAAAAGAGTGGTTGCATGCCTCCTAAACTGACTTCAAGCTTCAAATCCCTCTTCATAATCAATTCTGGCTTGCCCAACGGCTCTACAGGATGTTTCTGGTAAAAATACAGAACTTCCTATAGAAAGTCCTGTAGCTTCCTGTAGAATAGTTTTCTGACTTCCTGTAGAAACTGTTTTGGTCTGTTTCGCTGGATGTGGCTTTCCTTTAATTTCTATTTGGTTGCCTTGGTTGTTCCCTCCTTTGTTTGGACTTTTTCAGTCCTCTCTGCTCCATCCTCAAGTATCAAACTTGAAAATTTGAGAAATGTATGCAAATTTGACTCCATTTCAGCTACCTGTTCGTCAAGGTAAATTAAGAAGCTCTGATATGAGTCAATCCCTTTGAAAATTGCATGGAAGTAATCATCTTTGATCTTCTCTCTTTTTGCCAAAAGGCCCTTGGTGTCTACTTTCTGATTTATCTTGTTGCCGTTTTCACCAGCATCATTTACAGTAGTTCTTAGAACTTCATCCATATTAGTATCCTTGCTGCCTGGATCCAAACTGAAATGTTCTACTAAATTTTTTGGCACAAGATGCAACTTCTTTGGAAGAGACAACTCTGACTGGTTCCTCAGTCTCTTTTTCAATATCCATGTCAAAACTTGTAGACATTATGGTTTCAATTAATTGGGTTTCCTTTACTGAGATTGCCTCACCAAGCTTTGTCGAAAGCTCATCAAGAAGCTCCACACGGTTTTTTACAATTCTCCAAAGCTTGCAGCACTTTCTTTTTTTTCCCCAGAAGCATTTCTCTTGCAGAAGATTCCTTGCCAGCCTTTACACTAGCAGCAGCCTGGAGTTTAAGTTTGTCCACAGCTTCTGTTAACCTCATAAATCGAGATCTTGCATGGTTTGCTCTTTCAGAACTGCAAACTCGATGAAGAAAAGTCCACGCTTCTCTGCTTCGGAAGGATATGCCATACTTCCTATAGAACTTCTTCTTGTAGAACTCTGGCCGGCTTCTGTAGGATGTCTCTGCGCCTTTGAATGATCTTGGTATGCAGGAGAATTTTGAACAAGCCGAAAAACTTGGCGAAGGACGTTGGTTTAACAGAATTCAGAGGTAGAGGATTCAGCCGAAGAAGTTTGCAAGTGTAAATGAATAGCAGTTAACGTGAGTCTCCAGCCAAGCATTCCTTTAATTACTGTGTGATTTGTGGTGAGGTGGCAGAGACGTGCGCTGGCCCATGCAAACTGCAATGCTATCATGAACTGCATGTTCTATTTATTAACTGTATGTTTTCTTCTTGATCAGTTGCACTGGAGTTCAAACTGCTAACACTCCCTGTTTTTTCTTCTTTTTTCACGTGAGTTGTCTAACACATACGTTGCATGATTCCTGGCTGATTGATAGAGAATTGGACAAGGAACTATCGGCTTAATCTTGCTATATTCATGGCTCAATACCACCATTCCATTCATTCATGCAGTTTTTAAATTAGATTTGTGCAATAGAAGAACGAGTTTCAGTCACGTACCTGAAGTCAAATGGCTGCAGTGAGGTGCTGTGGCTAGTAATTGCTGCATGCACTAGTTTCTTTGGTTGCATGAGGGCTTGGCTGATGATTTTTGGTTGTTTTCCTTGTGCAGGTGTCCTCTGACCAGATCTAAGCTACAGGCATTTGTTTCCACGTTCAAATCTGCACCTTCAAGCTGCTGCTACTGAATTTTCACCGGACCAGAACTTGTTTCACCATTGCTTCCAAACGGTAAACCGGATCGATCTGAAACTTCCTTAGCATGTTCCTATCATCATGATGCACCTCCCATAGCAAAATCGTGATCAATGGATGCACAGATTTCCAGAAAAATGGAAAATGGCTGAAGATTTCAGAGATCAATTTCTCGAAAATCGTGCATCGGAATCAGCTGAAACTGCTTAGGTAGACTACTATCACCCATGTGCATCTCCCCATGAAACAGGTTTTGAAACGGATGCACGGATATGGAGAAAATGAAAAAATGGATGATGGTGATGGAGGCTAATTTCTTGGAAACCGTGCATTGGAATGGGCTGAAACTGGTTCGGCATGTTTCCATCATCCCTATACAATTCCCTGTAAAACGGTTTTTCAAATGGATGCATGGTTTTCAAGTTAGGGAAAAAACAAATTATGTTCTATGTATTTTTGCTTCAAGGCATTTTGCAGTTATGTTGCATGGTAAGAAAAATGAACTTGGGCTGTGATGCAGGTATGGAGATGATGGAGGAGGAGTTTGAAGATTGCAGGAGGACTTCTGAACCCTTGAGGAAGCTACCATGTCCGCCAAACTACTTTTTTTGCAATCCATTTTTAACTTCTTGTAATTTCTACAGGAAGTTCCTGTAGAAAACACAGTTTTCATAAAAGAAGCAAAATGAGGTGGAAAAAATGATGGAGAAAGGTGAGGGATGGACATAGAGGTGCTTGCAGGCCTAACCAATAGATTCCTACCATCAGATTCCCTTTTAAAATTGAATTTGGTTCGTCCAAAGGTTCTACAGGATGTTTCCTGTAGAAATATAGAACTTCCTCTAGAAGGCACAAAAATTTCTTTGGCTTTGTTTTGAGTGATCCTCCTGACCTGCAATGTCCTTCTTGCAACCTGCAATTGTTCAATGGAAATTAGCTTTATTCTTCTTTTTCTTTTTCTCTCTCTTTTTTGAAAAACAACTAGGGCGCCTCATGGAGGTTTTCACCCTAATTGCCTGCCCTGGGCGCCTCCAAGGGAGGTTTTCACCCAGAGATCTTATTCTCTTTTCTCTTTTTTCCCAACCCATTGACCGCCTCATGGAGGTTTTCAATCAATGAGCCAATCTAAGGCGCCTCCGAGGAGGTTTTCACCTTATATTTTTATTTTTCTTCTTTTTTTTTTTTTTTTTTTTTACCCTACCCTACTTGAAAAACAAAATTCTTTTCAAGTATAAGAAAACTTCCAATGGAGTCATGTGCACATCGAGATTAGAGACAAGATGATGTGAAGGCTCGAAATGCATGCTTTGACATCTATCCAGATTTCGGAGACAAAATGATCTGACTTTGAAGGGATCAAACATAGTTGAGGAAGAGAGTACTGCTGCAACTTAGTGACTGTCTGGAACCATGTCTAAATATAGCTCTGATATCCTTGGTCCTTTTGCTGATCTGGATCATGTTTCATGTCACCTTCTATCATGACCTTCTCATCTCCCTCTGTTTGATGATCTTTCTCTTGAATACATGGAAGATTTGATGGTAACCATGAGGAAGCTTTCTTGATCTCTGCTTCTGATGTCTTCTCTTCATCAAGTGCAGCCCACAGTTCTTTGATCTCTTCTTTTGAATCTTCTTTTGCCTGATGTGGTCCTTCAATGCTTTCAATATAGTCTCTTTTTTGCAATACTCTTCCTGAGATATGGTGAAGATCATTGAGCTCAAGAGCAGTTGTTTGGACATGTTGTGCCTCAACTTTGCAATCGGGTTGAGCTGCTCCATGGTATGGTTTTGGAAATGGTGGTACGGGTAGTTGAGTGGAGGTGTGTATTTGAGATGGATGCGGATGGGGTTGTGGTTGGGTAGGCATTTGGGGTTGCCTTGGTGGAGGAGGAGGTGATGGTTGCGGTTGAGCAGGTGGTGGAGGAAAAGAAGTGGGAGGAGTGTTGTACTGGGGCCTCCACCCCTGATGAGGTGCATTCCATTGAGGCTGTGGCTGAGCATAAGAGTGAAACGAATGAGCAGCTGGTTGGGCATAATATGGATCTATGAAGGAACAAGGAGGAGGTGTGAACCAGGAAGGATGAGTAGGGGGACCCCAAGAAGGCATGAAAGTGGCTTGATAGGGGTCATAATAGGTCTCGGGTGTCCCTTGCAGTTCCTGCTGGTAAGATCTAGGTCCATGCGGCCTCCTTTGGTTCATATAATAGAGTGATTCAGTGGCTCCTTTGGCTCTCTGATATGCAGCTTTGATTCTGGGTAAGGAAGGGCACTGATTTGTAGGATGGTATTCTTCACAGACAAAACACACTTCTATGGAGTACAATGGACATTCATTCCTAGGATGCTTTCTAGTGCACCTAGGACAAAAAATGGCCAAAGCCCTCTTGGCTTCTTCTTGCTTCTTTTGGATCCGCAAGGTATCCAGTTGCATGGCAAGAAACTGCCTCATATCACTCTTGAAATCTTCGATCTGATTTTCAAATTCGTCTTTGGACAAGGTGCTGCTCCCAACATTTCTGCTTGTAGCCATTTGCTCCAGAGGAATGGTTTCTTCTTCTTCTTCCCTTGAGGTTCTTCAAATATGTCTTGTTGTCCACCTAAGGGTTCTTTAATCACAGCCATCGAAGAAGAGAGAATGTTGGCTGTGTGAAGCAGTGGGGGTGTTGTGCAATCATTTTTCTAACTTATCTCTACTCCTACAAGGCATGAAATGAAATCTTTTTGGTTGATTTTTGTATTTTTCTTCTTGTACTTGCAAAACTAAAATAGATTGAACTGCAACTAACTATCTTGCTGAAATGAAAATGCGGAATTGAAATGAAAGCAATAGAGGACTAATCTATTTTGCTCAAATGAAATTGCAGGAATGAAATGCTAGTCTACGCTTGCAGAATTGAAATGCTAATCTATGCTTGCAAAAATGAAATTTCGGAATTGAAACGTTAATCTATGAAAGCGGGAAATGCTAATCTACTTTTGCATAAACAAAATTGCCTATTGGAAATGAAATAAACTACTTAGCAGAAGATTGTCGTGGAAAATAGAAGAAAAGCGGCAATCACCAATACTCTGATGCTTCCCCGGCAATGGCGCCAAAAACATGGTGGGCTCCAGTATTGTAGCAATAATGCTACAACTCCTGGAACTCCCTTCCTTAATTTTATCAACCCGGTAGTTCGTAACAAACTTGGAAGCGACGGTGCTGTATGCACAAGTACTAGCTCTTGCCGCAGCTGTCACTTGGTCAGCTGGCACAAGTCCACTAGGAGCTTAAGCCAACTTCTATGAGCTCTTAGAAGAAGCTTTTTAATTGATGGATGAAAGCTAACTCGAAGGAAGCTAATCTAATTGCGAAAAGAAACTGAAAGCCAAAAAGAAACACAAACCTTAACAAACCCTAATTCTACCAGCTAGTCCTATTGACGCAAAGGAGGGCATGCAAACTACTGAAAGAGATGCCATTACTTCTATGAAGGTAAAATGCATGTGTCTAAGTTATCACTATCTGAAGAAAACATCTTTTTGTATTTTTGATTAAGTTGTTGGAATTATCATGCATGTGCTTCTAACTATTTTTTACTGTGCAGAGGTGGATCAAGGAGGAGAAATGCTTGGAAGAGGTCAGGAAGGTTCCGAGAGGGCCTAAGGGGTCCCTAACACCCTTCTAGAGAGTTTCACAAAGTTTGCCTGCCAAGAAACCGCGTTTATGAGCTTCTACAGGAAGTCTGCAGGGGTTCTACAGGATGTTTCAGGAATTTCTACAGGATGTTCAGAAATTTCTACAGGATGTTTTAAAATTGGATTTTGGAGGATGGGTGAGTGAGGTAAGGTGCGTGAATGGATAGGGAGGCAGGGTAGGGGCCTAAAATGACCTAAGGACTGATGGTTGGAGTGGTGAGAGGGTGTGGAAGGCTGGCTTGGCTTAAAGAAGGCTAAGACAATGGAGGAGCAATAAGGTAGGGTTACGTGGGCAGAAAGACAGTTGTGAGATGAGGAACCTAACTAGGAGATGGAGCAGCTGGCCTAAACGAAGCTTGGGTGAATGAGAGGGAGATGGAGATGCCCTGCACGGTGTACACTTAACCGAATCAACTAAGTCCTGCACACAATCGAAATCTTAGCTAATCTAGTCTAACTGTCAATGAAACAAATGAACAGCAGCTTTATTCATAAAGAGAACCATGTATAGCACTTAAGAAAAGAAACATTCCAAAAGGCCTGATCGCATGATTAACTCCTACAAATGAAAACATTACACCAAAGATTGCATGGACAAGCAAACTAGTGTTTTTGTTGGGCAGCAAGGTCACCTTTGCCCCAACTCACGACCCCACTGAGGGAGAGGTAAGATCAGAGGTGCTTGAGTCCTTTTTCCAAGGATCCTTTATGTTATCAACCTATCAAATCAATCTGAATATGAAAATCTACTTTAATCATCAAAAGAAACCTAAATAACAAAACAAGATTTAGATCTAAATGGCAGATTTTATTCTAAGAATGCAGCAAAGACACATAAGGGTAAACAAAGGAGGTACTAGACGCTTGAGATGGGCCCAACCCCAAGAGCTACAGCCTCCTAAGAGATATTTAGAGCTCGTGCAAAGTTGGATTCATCTTTATTGATCAAGAAATGAAGAGTTACATCAAAACTGTCCACAAGGAGAACTTGAAAATGAGCTGAAAGCAAAGCTAATCTATTGCCTAAAAATTGAAATACTAACTAGCTAACTTCTGTCTACAAAATGACTAACCATTGGCTAACTACTAGCTCCCCAAAATGACTAACTGAAATGAGGCCCTAAGCCCTCTTTTTTATACAAATTGAGGACCCCAACAGTCCTCCTAAACTTTAGGGACTCGGCAGCCCAAGACTTGTAGTTAACAGCAGTCCTACTTGACTTGCTTGGCTGCCCTTGTGCTAATTGATTTGGTGGCCCTTGAACTCCGAGCTGATGGTGGAGAATTCAGGGTAAGGCCCATAAATGAAGGGGACACCTTCCTACAAATCCTCTCCCTTGTTCTCCAACGAATTTGGCTGCCAAGTGCTCATTAAAACCTTCCATTTTGTCTCCAAATTGACCAAAAAGGCTACACAAAGCACACATTAGACCTGTTTGCATAATGACTAACCCAATTCACTCTATTAGCATAAATATAATCAAAAACATGCAATAAAATAATGAGAATGGTGGATTAAGTCGAATTAGGAGGTTGAATGAGCCCAAATAATTATCCATTTTTGGGGCTCATCATCACCCCCCTACTGAAAGTGTTGCTCATCCTCTGAGCAACCAATCTATCTCCTCATCTTTGATGGCCCTGGTGGCCTCCCTGTCATCCCAAGCTTCTGAAGTGATTTCCTCTTCTCGGTCATGAAACCATGCTTTTCTCTCTGCTTCTTCCCACTGCCTGCTTCTTTTCCTAGAGAATTCTCAGCCTTGGTGTGATTGTGCAAGATTCAATCATATGAAAGGAGATGAAACCAGTGGAGGATGGAAGAAAAGAGTGGTTGCATGCCTCCTAAACTGACTTCAAGCTTCAAATCCCTCTTCATAATCAATTCTGGCTTGCCCAACAGCTCTATAGGATGTTTCTGGTAAAAATACATAACTTCCTATAGAAAGTCTTGTAGCTTCTTGTAGAACAGTTTTCTGACTTCCTGTAGAAACTGTTTTGGTCTGTTTCGCTGGATGTGGCTTTCCTTTAATTTCTGTTTGGTTGCCTTGGTTGTTCCCTCCTTTGTTTGGACTTTTTCAGTCCTCTCTGCTCCATCCTCAAGTATCAAACTTGAAAATTTGAGAAATCTATGCAAATTTGACTCCATTTCAGCTACCTGTTTGTCAAGGTAAATTAAGAAGCCCTGATATGAGTCAATCCCTTTGAAAATTGCATGGAAGTAATCATCTTTGATCTTCTCTCTTTTTGCCAAAAGGCCCTTGGTGTCTACTTTCTGATTTATCTTGTTGCCGTTTTCACCAGCATCATTTACAGTAGTTCTTAGAACTTCATCCATATTAGTATCCTTGCTGCCTAGATCCAAACTGAAATGTTCTACTAAATTTTTTGGCACAAGATGCAACTTCTTTGGAAGAGACAACTCTAACTGGTTCCTTAGTCTCTTTTTCAATATCCATGTCAAAACGTGTAGACATTATGGTTTCAATTAATTGGGTTTCCTTTACTAAGATTGCCTCACCAAGCTTTGTCGAAAGCTCATCAAGAAGCTCCACACGGTTTTTTACAATTCTCCAAAGCTTGTAGCACTTTCTTTTTTTTCCCCAGAAGCATTTCTCTTGCAAAAGATTCCTTGCCAGCCTTTACACTAGCAGCAGCCTGGAGTTTAAGTTTGTCCACAGCTTCTTTTAACCTCATAAATCGAGATCTTGCATGGTTTGCTCTTTCAGAACTGCAAACTCAATGAAGAAAAGTCCACGCTTCTTTGCTTCGGAAGGATATGCCATACTTCCTATAGAACTTCTTCTTGTAGAACTCTGGCCGGCTTCTGTAGGATGTCTCTGCGCCTTTGAATGATCTTGGTGTGCGGGAGAATTTTGAACAAGCCGAAAAACTTGGCGAAGGACGTCGGTTTAACATAATTCAGAGGCAGAGGATTCAGTCGAAGAAGTTTGCAAGTGTAAATGAATAGCAGTTAACGTGAGTCTTCAGCCAAGCATTCCTTTAATTACTGCGTGATTTGTGGTGAGGTGGCAGAGACGTGCGCTGGCCCATGCAAACTGCAATGCTATCATGAACTGCATGTTCTATTTATTAACTGTATGTTTTCTTCTTGATCAGTTGCATTGGAGTTCAAACGACTAACACTCCCTGTTTTTTCTTCTTTTTTCACGTGAGTTGTCTAACACATACGTTGCATGATTCCTGGTTGATTGATAGAGAATTGGACAAGGAACTATCGGCTTAATCTTGCTATATTCGTGGCTCAATTCCACCATTCCATTCATTCATGCAGTTTTTAAATTAGATTTGTGCAATAGAAGAACGAGTTTCAGTCACATACCTGAAGTCAAATGGCTGCTGTGAGGTGCTGTGGCTAGTCATTGCTGCATGCACTGGTTTCTTTGGTTGCATGAGGGCTTGGCTGATGATTTTTGGTTGTTTTCCTTGTGCAGGTGTCCTCTGACCAGATCTAAGCTACAGGCATTTGTTTCCACGTTCAAATCTGCACCTTCAAGATGTTGCTGCTGAATTTTCACCAGACCAGAACTTGTTTTCACCATTGCTTCCAAACGGTAAACCGGATCGATCTGAAACTTCCTTAGCATGTTCCTATCATCATGATGCACCTCCCATAGCAAAATCGTGATCAATGGATGCACAGATTTCCAGAAAAATGGAAAATGGCTGAAGATTTCAGGGATCAATTCCTCGAAAACCGTGCATCGGAATCGGCTGAAACTGCTTGGGTAGGCTACTATCACCCATGTGCATCTCCACATGAAACAGGTTTTGAAACGGATGCATGGATATGGAGAAAATGCAAAAATGGCTGATGGTGATGGAGGCTAATTTCTTGGAAACCGTGCATTGGAATGGGCTGAAACTGGTCAGGCATGTTGCCATCATCCCTATACAATTCCTTGTAAAACGGTTTTTCAAATGGATGCATGGTTTTCAAGTTAGCGAAAAAACAAATTATGTTCTATGTATTTTTGCTTCAAGGCATTTTGCAGTTATGTTGCATGGTAAGAAAAATGAACTTGGGCTGTGATGCAGGTATGGAGATGATGGAGGAGGAGTTTGAAGATTGCAGGAGGACTTCTGAACCCTTGAAGAAACTACCATGTCCGCCAAACTACTTTTCTTGCAATCCATTTTTAACTTCTTGTAATTTCTACAGGAAGTTCCTGTAGAAAACACAGTTTTCATAAAAGAAGCAAAATGAGGTGGAAAAAATGATGGAGAAAGGTGAGGGATGGACATAGAGGTGCTTGCAGGCCTAACCAATAGATTCCTACCATCAGATTCCCTTTTAAAATTGAATTTGGTTCGTCCAAACGTTCTACAGGATGTTTCCTGTAGAAATATAGAACTTCCTCTAGAAGGCACAAAAATTTATTTGGCTTTGTTTTGAGTGATCCTCCTGACCTGCAATGTCCTTCTTGCAACCTGCAATTGTTCAATGGAAATTAGCTTTATTCTTCTTTTTCTTTTTCTCTCTCTTTTTTGAAAAACAACTAGGGCGCCTCATGGAGGTTTTCACCCTAATTGCCTGCCCTGGGCGCCTCCAAGGGAGGTTTTCACCCAGAGATCTTATTCTCTTTTCTCTTTTTTCCCAACCCATTGACCGCCTCATGGAGGTTTTCAATCAATGAGCCAATCTAAGGCGCCTCCGAGGAGGTTTTCACCTTAGATTTTTATTTTTCTTCTTCTTTTCATTTTTTTCCTTTTTTTCTCTCCTTTTTTTTTTTTTTTTTTTTTTACCCTACCCTACTTGAAAAACAAAATTCTTTTCAAGTATAAGAATACTTCCAATGGAGCCATGTGCACATCGAGATTAGAGACAAGATGATGTGAAGGCTCGAAATGCATGCTTTGACAGCTGTCCAGATTTCGGAGACAAAATGATCTGACTTTGAAGGGGTCAAACATAGTTGAGGAAGAGAGTACTGCTACAACTTAGTGACTGTCTGGAACCATGTCTCAATATAGCTCTGATATCCTTGGTCCTTTTGCTGATCTGGATCATGTTTCATGTCACCTTCTATCATGACTTTCTCATCACCCTCTGTTTGATGATCTTTCTCTTGAATACATAGTAGATTTGATGGTAACCATGAGGGAGCTTTCTTGATCTCTGCTTCTGATGTCTTCTCTTCATCAAGTGTAGCCCAAAGTTCTTTGATCTCTTCTTCTGAATCTTCTTTTGCCTGATGTGGTCCTTCAATGCTTTCAATATAGTCTCTTTTTTGCAATACTCTTCCTGAGATATGGTGAAGATCATTGAGCTCAAGAGCAGTTGTTTGGACATGTTGTGCCTCAGCTTTGCAATTGGGTTGAGCTGATCCATGGTATGGTTTTGGAAATGGTGGTACGGGTAGTTGAGTGGAGGTGTTTATTTGAGATGGATGTGGATGGGGTTGTTGTTGGGTAGGCATTTGGGGTTGTCTTGGTGGAGGAGGAGGTGATGGTTGAGGTTGAGCAGGTGGTGGAGGAAAAGAAGTGGGAGGAGTGTTGTACTGGGGCCTCCACCCCTGATGAGGTGCATTCCATTGAGGCTGTGGCTAAGCATAAGAGTGAAACGAATGAGCAGCTGGTTGGGCATAATATGGATCTATGAAGGAAAAAGGAGGAGGTGTGAACCAGGAAGGATGAGTAGGGGGACCCCAAGAAGGCATGAAAGTGGCTTGATAGGGGTCATAATAGGTCTCGGGTGTCCCTTGCAGTTCCTGCTGGTAAGATCTAGGTCCGTGCGGCCTCCTTTGGTTCATATAACAGAGTGATTCAGTGGCTCCTTTGGCTCTCTGATATGCAGCTTTGATTCTAGGAAAGGAAGGGCACTGATTTGTAGGATGGTATTCTTCACAGGAAAAACACACTTCTATGGAGTACAATGGACATTCATTCCTAGGATGCTTTCTAGTGCACCTAGGACAAAAAATGGCCAAAGCCCTCTTGGCTTCTTCTTGCTTCTTTTGGATCTGCAAGGTATCCAGTTGCATGGCAAGAAACTGCCTCATATCACTCTTGAAATCTTCGATCTGATTTTCAAATTCATCTTTGGACAAGGTGCTGCTCCCAACATTTCTGCTTGTAGCCATTTGCTCTAGAGGAATGGTTTCTTCTTCTTCTTCCCTTGAGGTTCTTCAAATATGTCTTGCTGTCCACCTAAGGGTTCTTTAATCACAGCCATCGAAGAAGAGAGAATGTTGGCTGTGTGAAGCAGTGGGGGTGTTGTGCAATCATTTTTCTAACTTATTTCTACTCCTACAAGGCATGAAATGAAATCTTTTTGGTTGATTTTTGTATTTTTCTTCTTGTACTTGCAAAACTAAAATAGATTGAACTGCAACTAACTATCTTGCTGAAATGAAAATGCGGAATTGAAATGAAAGCAATAGAGGACTAATCTATTTTGCTCAAATGAAATTGCAGGAATGAAATGCTAGTCTACGCTTGCAGAATTGAAATGCTAATCTATGCTTGCAAAAATGAAATTTCGGAATTGAAACGTTAATCTATGAAAGCGGGAAATGCTAATCTACTTTTGCATAAACAAAATTGCCTAATGGAAATGAAATAAACTACTTAGCAGAAGATTGTCGTGGAAAATAGAAGAAAAGCGGCAATCACCAATACTCTGACGCTTCCCCGGCAACGGCGCCAAAAACATGGTGGGCTCCAGTATTGTAGCAATAATGCTACAACTCCTGGAACTCCCTTCCTTAATTTTATCAACCCGGTAGTTCGTAACAAACTTGGAAGCGACGGTGTTGTATGCACAAGTACTAGCTCTTGCCGCAGCTGTCACTTGGTCAGCTGGCACAAGTCCACTAGGAGCTTAAGCCAACTTCTATGAGCTCTTAGAAGAAGCTTTTTAATTGATGGATGAAAGCTAACTCGAAGGAAGCTAATCTAATTGCGAAAAGAAACTGAAAGCCAAAAAGAAACACAAACCATAACAAACCCTAATTCTACCAGCTAGTCCTATTGACGCAAAGGAGAGCATGCAAACTACTGAAAGAGATGCCATTACTTCTATGAAGGTAAAATGCATGTGTCTAAGTTATCACTATCTGAAGAAAACATCTTTTTGTATTTTTGATTAAGTTGTTGGAATTATCATGCATGTGCTTCTAACTATTTTTTACTGTGCAGAGGTGGATCAAGGAGGAGAAATGCTTGGAAGAGGTCAGGAAGGTTCGGAGAGGGCCTAAGGGGTCCCTAACACCCTTCTAGAGAGTTTCACAAAGTTTGGCTGCCAAGAAACCGCGTTTATGAGCTTCTACAGGAAGTCTGCAGGGGTTCTACAGGATGTTTCAGGAATTTCTACAGGATGTTCAGAAATTTCTACAGGATGTTTTAAAATTGGATTTTGGAGGATGGGTGAGTGAGGTAAGGTGCGTGAATGGATAGGGAGGCAGGGTAGGGGCCTAAAATGACCTAAGGACTGATGGTTGGAGTGGTGAGAGGTTGTGGAAGGCTGGCTTGGCTTAAAGAAGGCTAAGACAATGGAGGAGCAATAAGGTAGGGTTACGTGGGCAGAAAGACAGTTGTGAGATGAGGAACCTAACTAGGAGATGGAGCAGCTGGCCTGGACGAAGCTTGGGCGAATGAGAGGGAGATGGAGATGCCCTGCACGGTGTACACTTAACCGAATCAACTAAGTCCTGCACACAATCGAAATCTTAGCTAATCTAGTGACTAGTCTAACTGTCAATGAAACAAATGAACAGCAGCTTTATTCATAAAGAGAACCATGTACAGCACTTAAGAAAAGAAACATTTCAAAAGGCCTGATCGCATGATTAACTCCTACAAATGAAAACATTACACCAAAGATTGCATGGACAAGCAAACTAGTGTTTTTGTTGGGCAGCAAGGTCACCTTTGCCCCAACTCACGATCCCACTGAGGGAGAGTTAAGATCAGAGGTGCTTGAGCCCTTTTTCCAAGGATCCTTTATGTTATCAACCTATCAAATCAATCTGAATATGAAAATCTACTTTAATCATCAAAAGAAACCTAAATAACAAAACAAGATTTAGATCTAAATGGCAGATTTTATTCTAAGAATGCAGCAAAGACACATAAGGGTAAACTAAGGAGGTACTGGACGCTTGAGATGGGCCCAACCCCAAGAGCTACAGCCTCCTAAGAGATATTTAGAGCTGGTGCAAAGCTGGATTCATCTTTATTGATCAAGAAATGAAGAGTTACATCAAAACTGTCCACAAGGAGAACTTGAAAATGAGCTGAAAGCAAAGCTAATCTATTGCCTAAAAATTGAAATACTAACTAGCTAACTTCTGCCTACAAAATGACTAACCATTGGCTAACTACTAGCTCCCCAAAATGACTAACTGAAATGAGGCCCTAAGCCCTCTTATTTATACAAATTGAGGACCCCAACAGTCCTCCTAAACTTTAGGGACTCGGCTACCCAAGACTTGTAGTTAACAGCAGTCCTACTTGACTTGCTTGGCTGCCCTTGTGCTAATTGATTTGGTGGCCCTTGAACTTCGAGCTGATGGTGGAGAATTCAAGGTAAGGCCCATAAATGAAGGGGACAGCTTCCTACAAATCCTCTCCCTTGTTCTCCCACGAATTTGGCTGCCAAGTGCTCATTAAAACCTTCCATTTTGTCTCCAAATTGACCAAAAAGGCTACACAAAGCACACATTAGACTTGTTTGCATAATGACTAACCCAATTCACTCTATTAGCATAAATATAATAAAAAACATGCAATAAAATAATGAGAATGGTGGATTAAGTCGAATTAGGAGGTTGAATGAGCCCAAATAATTATCCATTTTTGGGGCTCATCGTCACCCCCTACTGAAAGTGTTGCTCATCCTCTGAGCAACCAATCTATCTCCTCATCTTTGATGGCCCTGGTGGCCTCCCTGTCATCCCAAGCTTCTGAAGTGATTTCCTCTTCTCGGTCATGAAACCATGCTTTTCTCTCTACTTCTTCCCACTGCCTGCTTCTTTTCCTAGAGAATTCTCAACCTTGGTGTGATTGTGCAAGATTCAATCATATGAAAGGAGATGAAACCAGTGGAGGATGGAAGAAAAGAGTGGTTGCATGCCTCCTAAACTGACTTCAAGCTTCAAATCCCTTTTCATAATCAATTCTGGCTTGCCCAACAGCTCTACAGGATGTTTCTGGTAAAAATACAGAACTTCCTA
Organism: Pinus tabuliformis; assembly: GCA_031772625.1. Taxonomy (NCBI): domain Eukaryota; kingdom Viridiplantae; phylum Streptophyta; class Pinopsida; order Pinales; family Pinaceae; genus Pinus; species Pinus tabuliformis. The sequence goes on from CM062811.1 coordinate 689,381,336, forward strand.
TAGAAAGTCTTGTAGCTTCTTGTAGAACAGTTTTCTGACTTCCTGTAGAAACTGTTTTGGTCTGTTTTGTTGGATGTGGCTTTCCTTTAATTTCTATTTGGTTGCCTTGGTTGTTCCCTCCTTTGTTTGGACTTTTTCAGTCCTCTCTGCTCCATCCCCAAGTATCAAACTTGAAAATTTGAGAAATGTATGCAAATTTGACTCCATTTCAGCTACCTGTTTGTCAAGGTAAATTAAGAAGCTCTGATATGAGTCAATCCCTTTGAAAATTGCATGGAAGTAATCATCTTTGATCTTCTCTCTTTTTTCCAAAAGGCCCTTGGTGTCTACTTTCTGATTTATCTTGTTGCCGTTTTCACCAGCATCATTTACAGTAGTTCTTAGAACTTCATCCATATTAGTATCCTTGCTGCCTGGATCCAAACTGAAATGTTCTACTAAAGTTTTTGGCACAAGATGCAACTTCTTTGGAAGAGACAACTCTAACTGGTTCCTTAGTCTCTTTTTCAATATCCATGTCAAAACGTGTAGACATTATGGTTTCAATTAATTGGGTTTCCTTTACTGAGATTGCCTCACCAAGCTTTGTCGAAAGCTCATCAAGAAGCTCCACACGGTTTTTTACAATTCTCCAAAGCTTGTAGCACATTCTTTTTTTTCCCCAGAAGCATTTCTCTTGCAAAGGATTCCTTGCCAGCCTTTACACTAGCAGCAGCCTAGAGTTTAAGTTTGTCCACAGCTTCTTTTAACCTCATAAATCGAGATCTTGCATGGTTTGCTCTTTCAAAACTGCAAACTCGAAGTAGAAAAGTCCACGCTTCTCTGCTTCGGAAGGATATGCCATACTTCCTATAGAACTTCTTCTTGTAGAACTCTGGCCGGCTTCTGTAGGATGTCTCTGCGCCTTTGAATGATCTTGGTGTGGGGGAGAATTTTGAACAAGCCAAAAAACTTGGTGAAGGACGTCGGTTTAACAGAATTCAGAGGCAGAGGATTCAGCCGAAGAGGTTTGCAAGTGTAAATGAATAGCAGTTAACGTGAGTCTTCAGCCGAGCATTCCTTTAATTACTGCGTGATTTGTGGTGAGGTGGCAGAGACGTGCGCTGGCCCATGCAAACTGCAATGCTATCATGAACTGCATGTTCTATTTATTAACTGTATGTTTTCTTCTTGATCAGTTGCACTGGAGTTCAAACGGCTAACACTCCCTGTTTTTTCTTCTTTTTTCACGTGAGTTGTCTAACACATACGTTGCATGATTCCTGGCTGATTGATAGAGAATTGGACAAGGAACTATCGGCTTAATCTTGCTATATTCGTGGCTCAATTCCACCATTCCATTCATTCATGCAGTTTTTAAATTAGATTTGTGCAATAGAAGAACGAGTTTCAGTCACGTACCTGAAGTCAAATGGCTGCTGTGAGGTGCTGTGGTTAGTAATTGCTGCATGCACTGGTTTCTTTGGTTGCATGAGGCTTGGCTGATGATTTTTGGTTGTTTTCCTTGTGCAGGTGTCCTCTGACCAGATCTAAGCTACAGGCATTTGTTTCCACTTTCAAATCTGCACCTTCAAGCTGTTGCTGCAGAATTTTCACCGGACAAGAACTTGTTTTCGCCATTGCTTCCAAACGGTAAACCGGATCGATCTAAAACTTGCTTAGCATGTTCCTATCATCATGATGCACCTCCCATAGCAAAATCGTGATCAATGGATGCACAGATTTCGAGAAAAATGGAAAATGGCTGAAGATTTCAGAGATCAATTCCTCGGAAACTGTGCATCGGAATCGGCTGAAACTGCTTGGGTAGGCTACTATCACCCATGTGCATCTCCACATGAAACAGGTTTTGAAACGGATGCACGGATATGGAGAAAATGCAAAAATGGCTGATGGTGATGGAGGCTAATTTCTTGGAAACCGTGCATTGGAATGGGCTGAAACTGGTCAGGCATGTTGCCATCATCCCTATACAATTCCCTGTAAAACGATTTTTCAAATGGATGCATGGTTTTCAAGTTAGGGAAAAAACAAATTATGTTCTATGTATTTTTGCTTCAAGGCATTTTGCAGTTATGTTGCATGGTAAGAAAAATGAACTTGGGCTGTGATGCAGGTATGGAGATGATGGAGGAGGAGTTCGAAGATTGCAGGAGGACTTCTGAACCCTTGAGGAAGCTACCATGTCCGCCAAACTACTTTTCTTGCAATCCATTTTTAACTTCTTGTAATTTCTACAGGAAGTTCCTGTAGAAAACACAGTTTTCATAAAAGAAGCAAAATGAGGTGGAAAAAATGATGGAGAAAGGTGAGGGATGGACATAGAGGTGCTTGCAGGCCTAACCAATAGATTCCTACCATCAGATTCCCTTTTAAAATTGAATTTGGTTCGTCCAAAGGTTCTACAGGATGTTTCCTATAGAAATATAGAACTTCCTCTAGAAGGCACAAAAATTTCTTTGGCTTTGTTTTGAGTGATCCTCCTGACCTGCAATGTCCTTCTTGCAACCTGCAATTGTTCAATGGAAATTAGCTTTATTCTTCTTTTTCTTTTTCTCTCTCTTTTTTGAAAAACAACTAGGGCACCTCATGGAGGTTTTCACCCTAATTGCCTGCCCTGGGCGCCTCCAAGGGAGGTTTTCACCCAGAGATCTTATTCTCTTTTCTCTTTTTTCCCAACCCATTGACCGCCTCATGGAGGTTTTCAATCAATGAGCCAATCTAAGGCGCCTCCGAGGAGGTTTTCACCTTAGATTTTTATTTTTCTTCTTCTTTTCATTTTTTTTCTTTTTTTTCTCTCTTTTTTTTTTTTTTTTTTTTTTTACCCTACCCTACTTGAAAAACAAAATTATTTTCAAGTATAAGAATACTTCCAATGGAGCCATGTGCACATCAAGATTAGAGACAAGATGATGTGAAGGCTCGAAATGCATGCTTTGACAGCTATCCAGATTTCGGAGACAAAATGATCTGACTTTGAAGGGATCAAACATAGTTGAGGAAGAGAGTACTGCTGCAACTTAGTGACTATCTGGAACCATGTCTCAATATAGCTCTGATATCCTTGGTCCTTTTGCTGATCTGGATCATGTTTCATGTCACCTTCTATCATGACTTTCTCATCACCCTCTGTTTGATGATCTTTCTCTTGAATACATAGAAGATTTGATGGTAACCATGGGGGAGCTTTCTTGATCTCTGCTTCTGATGTCTTCTCTTCATCAAGTGTAGCCCACAGTTCTTTGATCTCTTCTTCTGAATCTTCTTTTGCCTGATGTGGTCCTTCAATGCTTTCAATATAGTCTCTTTTTTGCAATACTCTTCCTGAGATATGGTGAAGATCATTGAGCTCAAGAGCAGTTGTTTGGACATGTTGTGCCTCAGCTTTGCAATTGGGTTGAGCTGCTCCATGGTATGGTTTTGGAAATGGTGGTACAGGTAGTTGAGTGGAGGTGTGTATTTGAGATGGATGCGGATGGGGTTGTGGTTGGGTAGGCATTTGGGGTTGTCTTGGTGGAGGAGGAGGTGATGGTTGCGGTCTAGCAGGTGGTGGAGGAAAAGAAGTGGGAGGAGTGTTGTATTGGGGCCTCCACCCCTGATGAGGTGCATTCCATTGAGGCTGTGGCTGAGCATAAGAGTGAAATGAATGAGCAGCTGGTTGGGCATAATATGGATCTATGAAGGAAAAAGGAGGAGGTGTGAACCAGGAAGGATGAGTAGGGGGACCCCAAGAAGGCATGAAAGTGGCTTGATAGGGGTCATAATAGGTCTCGGGTGTCCCTTGCAGTTCCTGCTGGTAAGATCTAGGTCCATGCGGCCTCCTTTGGTTCATATAATAGAGTGATTCAGTGGCTCCTTTGGCTCTCTGATATGCAGCTTTGATTCTGGGTAAGGAAGGGCACTGATTTGTAGGATGGTATTCTTCACAGACAAAACACACTTCTATGGAGTACAATGGACATTCATTCCTAGGATGCTTTCTAGTGCACCTAGGACAAAAAATGGCCAAAGCCCTCTTGGCTTCTTCTTGCTTCTTTTGGATCCGTAAGGTATCCAGTTGCATGGCAAGAAACTGCCTCATATCACTCTTGAAATCTTCGATCTGATTTTCAAATTCGTCTTTGGAAAAGGTGTTGCTCCCAACATTTCTGCTTGTAGCCATTTGCTCCAGAGGAATGGTTTCTTCTTCTTCTTCCCTTGAGGTTCTTCAAATATGTCTTGCTGTCCACCTAAGGGTTCTTTAATCACAGCCATCGAAGAAGAGAGAATGTTGGCTATGTGAAGCAGTGGGGGTGTTGTGCAATCATTTTTCTAACTTATTTCTACTCCTACAAGGCATGAAATGAAATCTTTTTGGTTGATTTTTGTATTTTTCTTCTTGTACTTGCAAAACTAAAATAGATTGAACTGCAACTAACTATCTTGCTGAAATGAAAATGCGGAATTGAAATGAAAGCAATAGAGGACTAATCTATTTTGCTCAAATGAAATTGCAGGAATGAAATGCTAGTCTACGCTTGCGGAATTGAAATGCTAATCTATGCTTGCAAAAATGAAATTTCGGAATTGAAATGCTAATCTATGAAAGCAGGAAATGCTAATCTACTTTTGCATAAACAAAATTGCATAATGGAAATGAAATAAACTACTTAGCAGAAGATTGTAGTGGAAAATAGAAGAAAAGCGGCAATCACCAATACTCTGACGCTTCCCTGGCAACGGAGCCAAAAAGATGGTGGGCTCCAGTATTGTAGCAATAATGCTACAACTCCTGGAACTCCCTTCCTTAATTTTATCAACCCGGTAGTTCGTAACAAACTTGGAAGCGACGATGCTGTATGCACAAGTACTAGCTCTTGCCGCAGCTGTCAGTTGGTCAGCTGGCACAAGTCCACTAGGAGCTTAAGCCAACTTCTATGAGCTCTTAGAAGAAGCTTTTTAATTGATGGATGAAAGCTAACTCTAAGGAAGCTAATCTAATTGCGAAAAGAAACTGAAAGCCAAAAAGAAACACAAACCTTAGCAAACCCTAATTCTACCAGCTAGTCCTATTGACGCAAAGGAGGGCATGCAAACTACTGAAAGAGATGCCATTACTTCTATGAAGGTAAAATGCATGTGTCTAAGTTATCACTATCTGAAGAAAACATCTTTTTGTATTTTTGATTAAGTTGTTGGAATTATCATGCATGTGCTTCTAACTATTTTTGACTGTGCAGAGGTGGATCAAGGAGGAGAAATGCTTGGAAGAGGTCAAGAAGGTTCAGAGAGGGCCTAAGGGGTCCCTAACACCCTTCTAGAGAGTTTCACAAAGTTTGGCTGCCAAGAAACCACGTTTATGAGCTTCTACAGGAAGTCTGCAGGGGTTCTACAGGATGTTTCAGGAATTTCTACAGGATGTTCAGAAATTTCTACAGGATGTTTTAAAATTGGATTTTGGAGGATGGGTGAGTGAGGTAAGGTGCGTGAATGGATAGGGAGGCAGGGTAGGGGCCTGAAATGACCCAAGGACTGATGGTTGGAGTGGTGAGAGGGTGCGGAAGGCTGGCTTGGCTTAAAGAAGGCTAAGACAATGGAGGAGCAATAAGGTAGGGTTACGTGGGCAGAAAGACAGTTGTGAGATGAGGAACCTAACTAGGAGATGGAGCAGCTGGCCTGGACGAAGCTTGGGTGAATGAGAGGGAGATGGAGATGCCCTGCACGGTGTACACTTAACCGAATCAACTAAGTCCTGCACACAATCGAAATCTTAGCTAATCTAGTCTAACTATCAATGAAACAAATGAACAACAGCTTTATTCATAAAGAGAACCATGTACAGCACTTAAGCAAAGAAACATTTCAAAAGGCCTGATCGCATGATTAACTCCTACAAATGAAAACATTACACCAAAGATTGCATGGACAAGCAAACTAGTGTTTTTGTTGGGCAGCAAGGTCACCTTTGCCCCAACTCACGATCCCACTGAGGGAGAGGTAAGATCAGAGTTGCTTGAGCCCTTTTTCCAAGGATCCTTTATGTTATCAACCTATCAAATCAATCTGAATATGAAAATCTACTTTAATCATCAAAAGCAACCTAAATAACAAAACAAGATTTAGATCTAAATGGCAGATTTTATTCTAAGAATGCAACAAAGACACATAAGGGTAAACAAAGGAGGTATTGGACACTTGAGATGGGCCCAACCCTAAGAGCTACAGCCTCCTAAGAGAGATTTAGAGCTGGTGCAAAGCTGGATTCATCTTTATTGATCAAGAAATGAAGAGTTACATCAAAACTGTCCACAAGGAGAACTTGAAAATGAGCTGAAAGCAAAGCTAATCTATTGCCTAAAAATCGAAATACTAACTAGCTAACTTCTTCCTACAAAATGACTAACCATTGGCTAACTACTAGCTCCCCAAAATGACTAACTGAAATGAGGCCCTAAGCCCTCTTATTTATACAAATTGAGGACCCCAACAGTCCTCCTTAACTTTAGGGAATCGGCTGCCCAAGACTTGTAGTTAACAGCAGTCCTACTTGACTTGCTTGGCTGCCCTTGTGCTAATTGATTTGGTGGCCCTTGAACTCCGAGCTGATGGTGGAGAATTCAAGGTAAGGCCCATAAATGAAGGGGACACCTTCCTACAAATCCTCTCCCTTGTTCTCCCACGAATTTGGCTGCCAAGTGCTCATTAAAACCTTCAATTTTGTCTCCAAATTGACCAAAAAGGCTACACAAAGCACACATTAGACTTGTTGGCATAATGACTAACCCAATTCACTCTATTAGCATAAACATAATCAAAAACATGCAATAAAATAATGAGAATGGTGGATTAAGTTGAATTAGGAGGTTGAATGAGCCCAAATAATTATCCATTTTTGGGGCGCATCAACAAGATTGCTGCCAAGTGGAGTACTTCACGGAGGCTTGTCATCACCAAGATCCTTGTTTAATAAAATTCATCATAGTCCTATTAGATACTTACAACAACAAAATAATTATTCTAGCTACTAAGAAATCATAAAATTGTGATTAAAAATTCTTTATACTGCATGTACGCTAGAAGATAAACAAACCATAGCTCAAGGTGTACTTAGATGAATAATTATGAATTTTCGAGGTAAAAATATGTGTAAGGGAGGCAAAATTTGATGACCTCATGCATCAAAATGTAGGCTCAACATTGCCCCATGCCTATATTATTGCATGTCCCCATGCAATTCAAAATTGAAAAATTGTTTATGCCACCATCTGGTTTACATGTCAATGGCTTAGGCTGAGAGGTCCAACTCAACTATCTCCATCTTAAGTTATTTCTTGATGACTCTAGTATATTTGACCAACTGAAGGACCCTATTCAACTTCTAAGTCAGCTCTAATTTCTCATCTTGTAGTCTCTAGTTTTGATATCTAAGGAGGGAATTCTCCTTCTTGATGTGGCTATTCAATATTTTGTACCACAACACCTCTTGGTTTAATTTTTCAATTTCCTTCTGAATCCTTTTTACCTTCACCTAAGGTTGAAATAGACTTAAGAACTACGATTCTTGTCTTTTAAGTTTCTTTGCAGTTAATTGTTTTTCTATCAAGTCCCTTAGGGTTTCTGTAACTAACTCCTCTGCCTCACTAGTGACCTCATTGGGAGCATTGTCTACTCCTAAGGATGGAGGGATGTCCCCTGTCTTCTCTAATGCTTCCTTAATATAAGGGACCTACTTCAACATGCCTCATGTAACTCTTTGATTGGTGCTTGGAGGTTTACTATCCTCAGTAATATACTCTTCATGATGTCTCTTATCCTGTTGCTTCCCTTTTACCAGAGTTTGTACTCTCTCCACACAAGTGGGTTGTTTTGTTATGGCCTCTGGCATGTTTATCAAAGGTACTTCTACACTGGTGTCTTTCGTGACTCGACTATCTGTATATTTCTTGCCATTTTCCTTAGGGCTCTTCTTTCACTTCAGTGTGGACTCCTCTTTTCCCTCTTGAGGCTCATTAGGTGTGACAGAAGGTGTGATAGTTTCTTATTTATAGTCCTTACTCTTTTCCTTTTTGTACCTTTTTCTAGGTTTCTTATTACTCTCCCTTGCCTCACTAGTCATAGGTTTCGAGTGATCTCCTATCGAGTCTTCACCAGGGTTTGCTGAAGAAAAAAATTTGTAAGAAAATTCTTCCAACCTCTCTTTTTCTTCCAAAGCTCATAAACAATTAACAATTTGACGAGCCCATGATGGTAAAAACTAGTTTTCACTTTCTAACCATGGACTTAACCCCTTTTGACATCTTTTGTAAACTTTTCCATAAGAAAAATGGACAATTTACTTTAGGGCCTCCTTTGAAATGCAGTAATAATCTAAGATGATATAAAAAGGTGAAGGAATATCTAACTTTGCATGTCATAAACTTTTGCAGACCGATGATCATGGTCCATAATTCAGGTTTAATCCCACTCCTTGGAATTCTTTTGATCGATCCAAAATTGAGTAATTTGTCACTAGAAATGGTTGCCACAGATGTTGGTTTAATAACATGCCCTTAAAGTATTTCTCTCCTCTTTGGGATAGCCCTATTTCTTTAGAAATTGAGTCCTCTTCCACTACCATCTCAAATATTCCCAAATTGACCATTTTCCTGTCAAAATTCTCAGCGAATACCTAAGACACTTCATCCTAGAACCCACTAAATTTCTCTAGAAAAATAATACATCCAACATTTTCATAGTTTATTTTACAAGCATGATATTCTTACATCTCTTTATAGAGATGGAAAAATGGCTCATGTCGGTCAACCCCCATACCTATGTTCAAAAGAGAGCTTGGGAAATGGAATCGAGGGTTTGGTGTCAGAAAATGGGTACCAGACATAGGCACAATGGGTGTGGTTTCAAAAAGGGTGGATAGACATGGTTGGCATGAGGAGGAAATTGCAACAAGTGTTATCTATGACTTTCCATAGTCAAATGATTATGGAAAATGATAGAATGAGGAGTCATGATAATTTAGATGTTGATTATGGCATATGATAATAAGCCATAGATAATGTAATGGTAACAAGTAATCAAACGATTGTATGTGTATTCATTCATAATATATGTGTCTAATCATCAAGGGATAAGTGGATAGTTATAAATGATTGATAAGACAATCATTAACTAATCGTGATCACAGTTTGGAAAAGGGAAACACATGATAGGCAAATGATAGAGAGAGTTAGGTTTAAGGATAATATATATTAAATTAAAACACTTTAATTAGTAATTTAAATGACTCTTAATTAGTAAGAATAAATACAAGTTACTCATTTTCTAATTGATGATGATATTTTCATTAAAACCAAAGACAAAAAAAATTATTTTGATGTGCAGTTTGCAGTACCAATACTAGATGCTTGCATTTTCTAGTTCTTTCATAATTAGAGATATCACCTGATGGCCGAAGTGTTATAACTTTTTTTGTGAATGTTTTGACCTCTATGAGCTAAAATACAACTAATATCTCCTTCATTCACACTGGAGATGATAGCAATACTTATTATTTCTGATTTTCATACTACAAGTTGGTGTAGGAATTGCTTGCTAGGTACTGGAACCAAGCAACTATTGTTGTCTAGAAACTACGTGAATCACAGAGGTATGAAAATATTTTTAAATTGAAGTGGAAATAGTGCATAAAGAGGACAATTTGTTAATCACGTCCCAAGATCTGTAATGAGGAAGTATTGTAACTAGACAACATTATGTTTTTGCTACTAAGATACATGAACTTTCTCATTTTGCAATCAAGTAATGGTTCCAATTTAATACTTCCATTTTATTGTAGAATAACTCCAATTACTATTGTTATGTGTAATTTTCTCAAGCCCAAATTAGTTAATTCTTGTCGGTATTTTCAAGTTTAAGGAGTTTGAAAAACATAGAGAAAACTCCATTTCACATACCCTTGGATTTTTCTCAAGCGCTCACTAGTGTTTTCAATTTTAATGAGTCTGAAAAAACTTAAGTAAAACTCCATAGGTTCCTTTCCCATAAATAATTTACCAGGGCTGGTTAAAGGAATAAACTTATAGCTGGTAAATGTTCTTCTTTATTGAAGGAAACATAGTTAGTAATAAAAACAAAATTTTTACTCCTATTTACCTATAGATATACAAAATTAAAAAAATAATTAGACTTAGAGTGATGAATTAGTAGGAGGACCACCCCCCTCACTTAGTAACTTCATTTCATAACTTTGAAGAACTTTCCTGGTGAACCCTTCTTTTGATAACCGTTTAAGATCGACTTTCAACCTATACCCATTTACTACAAAAGATATTTCGTTGACATTGATATTTTTTATTTTTACTAAAACATTTTTGTAGATTGTGTCTACCTCATAAGGTCCCAACCATCATGTTGACAACTTCCCCAAAAAAAATTTAAACCTGCAATCATACAATAAAGCCTAGTCACCTGGTTGAAAAAAATTCTTCTTAATAAATTTATCATGCAATTTGGTTCTTTGATGTTGAACAAGCATTGTCCTTTGAAGAGCATCTTGTCTAATCTCATTGAATGCGTTCAATTCCATTAGCCTTTGTTTTTGTGCCTCATCTAAATCCATTCCTAGCTGCATGGAAGTTCTAAAGGTTTTAACTTGGAATTCTATAAGAAGCGATACTTGTTTTTCGTAAACCAACTCATAAGGAGAATGTCTTGTTGTGTTTCTCCAGGTTGTCCTATAATCCCACAAGGCTTTTGGTAAGCTATCCGCCCATCCTTTATGATGCAGTTGTATTGTCTTCATGAGAATGGCCTCGATGAATTTATTGGTAGACACTACCTATCCATTTGCTTGTGGGTGGTAAGGGGTGGATTTTTGATGTCTGATTCCATACCTCTCTATAATAGTTTTGACCAATTTGGAGGTAAATTGAGTTCCTTGATTAATTACTATATCTCTTGGTAAACCAAAATGGGCAAATTTCTCTTCAAATAATAAATCAACAATATATTGTTCATTAGTAGCATATAATACTTTATCTTCTACCCATTTGGTTACATAATCTGTACATCCCATCATATACTTCTTCTTTTTAGACATAGGAAAAATTGTACCAACAAAGTCTAATTCCCACTTATAAAAAGGTTCAATGACTACATGTGCTTGAAGATGCATTTGATATGCTAAGATAGTTTTTCTCATTCATTGAGTTGGTTACATATTTCTTAGTACCCTTAAAAATGGTGGGCCAGTAATACCCAGATTGTAGCACGTTGTATGTAGTCATTTTGGCAGTAAAGTGTCTTCCACATGGTTCATTATGGTAGGCTTTGAGAATGTCTTGCATCTCATCCTCTCGTACACATATTTTGATCACTAGATTTGGTTTAGTGTGGTAAAGACAATATTCGTGCCACATATAATTGGCATTGAGTTCTGTGATTCTCTATTCTTCTCTTCAAGACAATTTTTGTGATAAATTTCTCGTAACCAGATTATTAGCTACATATGCATACGATGGAATGTAAGTAGAAATAGAAAATAAATACTGATTTAGAAAATCATCACTAACTGTTGCACTATCACCTGCATGGATAAATGTAGACAGAAAATGAGCGACAAGATTATCTTTTCCTGGTCTGTCAATGATAGTAATATTAAAATCTTGCAGTAGTAACAACCATCTAGTAACATCAGCATTGGTGATAGGTTTATTAATTAAGAATCTAATAGTTGAATTGTATGTGTGTACAAAAAGTTCATACCCTGTTATATAATGTATAAATTTATTAACGGCATGAACCACTAGTAAGAATTCTTTTTCAGTTATCGTGTAGTTTAGCTATGTAGGAGAGAGAAATTTTATAACAAAATAGATGGAATAGGGAATTTGATTCTGTCTTTGGCCCAAAACAACCCCCAAAGTTGTGTATGAAGCATCAGTACATATGTGAAAAGGGAGGGCCCAATTTGGTCCTCTTAGAGCTACAGCAGTTGTCAGTTTTTGTTTAAGAGTTTCAAGGGAAATTTGACACTGAAAATCCCACTGGAAATCCTCATCTTTGGTTAACATGTTGAACATAGGAGTGAATATTGTTGTAAAATTTTGAATAAATATTATATAATACCCGACATGCCCTATAAATCTTCTAACTTCATTTTTAGAGATGGGAGTTTTGATCTGAGCGATTACTTCAATATTAGTAGGGTCTACTCTTATTCTAGCACTGGAAATATGATGGCCTAACACAACACCCTCAAAAAGCATCATTCTAGATTTTTCATTGCTAAGGGCAAGGTTGGTCTCTCGACATCTAATTAAGACTTTCTCTAGGTTGTCTAAATCTTGTTTGAAATCTTCCCCATATACTGTGAAGTCATCCATATAGAATTCCACACAGTCTTGGGTTAGATCATAGAAAATAGCAAGGACATCACTCTTAGAGGTGGCAGGGGCATTGCATAACCTAAAGGGAAGAACCTTATAGGCATAACTATTCCATGGACAAGTGAAGGTAGTCCTTTCTTGTACTTCAGGTGCAATTTGGATTTGATTGTAACCACTAAACCCATCCAAAAAGGAAAAATATTTTTTTCTAGATAAGGTATCCAATACCTAATCAATGAAAGGTAAGGGGAAGTAGTCTATAAAGGTAGCCTTATTCAGTTCCCTATAATCCACATGAATTCTCTATTTACCATTTTTCTTATGTACAATTACTAGGGGTGACACCCACATAGTATTAGAAATAGGATAAATGAAGTTAGCATTTAAGAGCTTTTGAAGTTCTTCTTTTACTATATCTTTTGGGGTTGGGTTCCTCCTTCTTTGAGTCTGCCTCACTGGTTTAATCTCATCATTTGTATATATGTCATGCGTGCAGGTGTAACGGTGGATCCCCTGTATATCCGAGTCATGTCATGCAAAATCACCACCTCGTCTTTTAATCATTTGAATCAATTGTTCTTTTTTCTCTACTTCTAGACCAAAATTAATATACAAACACTTCCTGGGGTTAATTTGAATAGAATGGGGAGAGGAATCTTTACCTTCACCTATTGTTGTTATGGAAAAGAATGTGGAGGTAGAAGGATGAAATGCTTCCTCAAATTCAAGACTGAAAATGTGCTGATATTCTTGAAAGGATTGTGGAAAATCAATACATCCCAATGTGTCTAAGAGAAAGTTAAAAACTTGATCTTTGGTTTGTTCTTGAAGACCTTTAGAATTTTCAATTGTTAATAATGGTTTCTTACATTCCTCCTCCCCATATGGGTCTCCTATCCATAAATGGATTTCTATAGCAAGTTGGGAAAGACAAAATAAAACAATTTTTTGACTTTCACATCCGTTGGAAATTGTCATCACTCCAAACCTCTGTCTAATAAAGGCATTAGTAGTGGCTAGCAAAGCTCAACCTAGTACTACTTGATTTCTAGGTTTGGATGATTTTGGATGCATCACAAAGAGCTCTACAAGATATTCCCAGCAAGCTAGTATGACTATTATGTCATCCAGGCTTCTAGCAGGTTTAAGGATGGATTTGTTTGCTAACTCCAATAGTGTTTTGGTTTGCCTCAAGCCTTCTAACTGTAGCTTTTGCATAATATTCACATTCATGAAATTTATTCTTGCACCTAGGTCGCCAAGATTTTTTGGTAAATGTATACCATTAATCTATAAGGTCACTACTGAATTTGCAGGATGAGTTTGTTTAGAAGGCATCTCTGACATGGTTTCTGGCAATTGGTCAACTACTTCTATAATAGGGGGATCCTTCCTTTTTCTTCATGGATTTTTAATGCAAAGATGCCTTAAAATCTTGGCATAGAGAGGAATGTATTTAGTAGCATGTAGCAAGGGTATCCTTACACAAATATTTTTCAATTCAACCTCTAAATCATATACTAGTGGGACCTCAGGCTTTTTGATAAGTAATCTCTTTAGATAGGGTGGTTGAGTAACCTACCGAGATGGTTTAGGTTGTGTGGTAGAATTGATTGGTGCTAAGGGAGGGTTTTCTTCTTCATCAAGAGGATAATGTTCCTCTTTACTAACTATGTCCTTATTTTCAAGAGGTGAGTTTATTAGTTGTTCTTCCTGAATTATCATTACAGGTCTTGTTTCATTTAAGACCTTCCCGAACCATAGTCGAATTTCATTAATTGGAACTAAAGTGATAGTGTAGGTAGGGAAGGTTTTCATTTCCATATTCTATACAGGTTGAGTTGACCTATTATTAGGGTTTGGAATGGTTCTTACAGGTGATTGAGTGGGTCAAGGAGGATGTGGATTTGGTGGCATTTTTTTTCAACTCAGGTTCATGGGCAGAGCAATTTGTTTTGGACTTGGATTCATAGGCAATTGTTGTTGACTTGGATTCATGGGAAGATAAATTTGTTGTGAACTTGGGTTCATAGGTAGTTATTTTTGAGGAAATGAAGGTAGTAGGGGTGGGTTAAACACTAGAAATAACTAAGAAATATTTTGAGGATACTATGTGTAGGTTGGATAAGAAAATGTTTGGTACAATTGTGGAGGGATATTCCCATAGGTAGTCCCCCTCCAACCTTGTTGTCAATAATTTCCTTGTGATGGTTGAGGCCCCCATTGAGAGTAACACATTTGAGGCGCCAATTGTTCTTCTGTAAACTATATGGAAGGGTTCTAGAAAATGGAGGGGCCTTTTTGCCTCCATGGTCTTCTAGGGGCATAATGTAGATCTTGTGGTTATGTCCCCCCTTTTATAAATAGCATGCAAACCAGGTAATAGAGGGCATTCATTAGTTGGGTGATTACTGATGAAAATTCCATAGACCTCTATGACATTAAAAGAGCATTATTTTCAGGATGTTTCTTTCTACATCAAGGACAAAATATAGCTAAAGAAGTGTTTTTCTCTTCCTTTTCCCTCTTACTATTGAGGGTATCTAGCCCATTACTAATTATACTAAGAATATCATTTTTAAGATTTTCCAATATATTTCCAAATTCTATTTCAGTCACACCAGTTATGGTGGGTTTGAAAATTTGGTTTGTAAGTTCTTGTGGACATTTCCTAGCTTTAACTTGACTACGTGAGTACTTCTTACCATATTCAACAATTTCAACAAATGATTTTTGATAAACATCGTCAAAGATCATGAGGTTAAGTAGTTTTATGTAGTCATCTTGTATTTCTTTTAGAAGAATGGTTCTAATTGTGGCTAGGTCGAGAGAAAGTTCCTTTGTCTTTTGGTAGTTATAACTGAACATTTCTAAGTATTCTTCTAGTCTTTCCTCTTTGGTCTATGTCATTCTAAAGATTTCATTCTTGGTATCCCCAGGCCTATAGTAATAGTGGTATTTTTGACGAAATGTTGCTTTCATATTATCCGAAGATGTAATAGTGTGTTCCCCTAGACACATGAAACATCTTAATGTAGAGTTTTCTAAGGTGGCTAGAAAAAGGTTCAACTTTTGACCATTATCTGTATAATTATAACTTCTACACATTATATCAAAATAGAATAGAAATGACTCAATACCTTCGGATGACATACTATGGAAGTGGGGTAATGATGAAAAAGGAATGTTATTCATGGTGACATTCCTTGTAATGTCGAGAATTGGAAATCCATAAGTTTATGCTCCATTTTTTTTATGGATTGTCAACTCTTCCTCCTTCTTTGTCCATTCATTCTTTCCAAATTTTGAAAGTTGTGGATATAGGAGATGTCTCTTCTCTAGAAGATGATGGTTCAACCATTGTTGGCAATGTCCCAAGGTACTATCTCGACTATAGTGTGAGCTTCCTCTACCACTATCTTTGTTTTCGCTCTAAGTTTCTTTACTAATTTCCCCTCTGTTGCTTCTAGCAGAATTTTCTACTTTAGAGTTTTGCTTGCATATCAATTAGCATAATTAGTTGTGTTAACAATTTTGGGATCATATACATTTCTTGGGATTTTGGATGAAACAAACTTACCTTTCCTATCTCTAATTCTTCTCATGAAATCAAAACATCAAGCTTTAACTACTTACCGAAAGAGAGGACACTTTAACTTTGGACCCACCCCACGAAAGTGGATGCACTGGTTCATACCTCTTGTATTACCATCTTCTCTCTTCCCTTAGGTCATCCCCAAAAGGATCTAAAATGATCATATGTTAAAACTGATGTAGAATTGATTATGCCTTTAATGAATATAATGTTAATTGAAAGTGATAAAATCGTGAGAACTACTTCAGAAGAAGACTTTATGATAGAGGATAAAACATAAGCAAGATGCATAGCAGAAGTGAAAAAAACAAAAAAATAGTGATACCAAACAACAAAATTGATTACGGAGTTCATCCCTGATGGACTACATCTTCAAGTTTGCTTTCAAGATGGGCGACTGCTTTATTAGGATTGAAACTAAGGAGGTCGATTACACAGAAAATTGACCAAGATGAATATGCACATAAGCACTTATGGTCACTGTCAAAAGATAGCTCTATGAACCAACTTTCCAACACCTATCACGGTTCCCAATTCTAAATCTGGATGCTCCTATTACACTGAAAACAAAATCGACTATAACCTCTAGAACCTGCATACAAAAACCCAAAATCACTCTTCCCTTCTCTTCATGAAAAAAACTACCTTTATAAACCTACAATTCCATTTGAACTTCCTGTGCTATGTTTAGGAATGAATTTTCTGTTATTTGGATTTACAAAACGCTTGGTCTAATCACTGTTTGCCACCTAGGAATAACACCATGGTTACTGAATTAGTTTTAAATGCAAAAACTTAACAAAAACCCAATTATAACCATATAATAAATTGAATCCATTGGCAGCTTGCTGACTGGTCAGAGGAGGTTGACCATTACGTGTGACCAGCCGTGGTCTAACTACAAGCTTCCACCTCCGCACTTACCCCCTATGGTTCTAGCTTGCAGTGCTCTGGCGATTTGCATGTGACAACAATAACTTATGACCATTACGCATTTAATTCCACTATTAATCTCAACCTAACTGTTCACATGGGCACTGCAGTTAATTCCCCACGGTTAACTGTAACCCTTGCTGCTCACTGTAACTGTTATCTCCCGATGGCTAGTCCACATCCGGTCATGAAATAGTTCCCGACACGGTCATGGTTAGGAGCTTTCCCACTGAGGTTAACATTTCACCTGTTCACTTGTCCTGCGGTCCTGATGCGGTCTCCTCCATGGTTAGGGACTGATAAATGTAATTTATAATGTTTTAATATGAAATACAAAGGCCAAGAGTTGTTCAACTTTGGTTTATGTATTGTTTGAATACATTGTAATGTTGTAATATGGTCTGATAGGTTAGAACATAGGTTTAGGTTTTGATTTGTATTTGTAATACATGGTTTTATAATATGGGTTTTAGAACATAGGTTTTAGGTATGTTTAATACATAGTTTGTATTGCAATATGGTCCGATAGGTTAGGAATTAGGGTAATGTATGGTGTAGACTTAGGTTTTTTGATATATTAATACATGGTTAGGGTTTAGGATTAGGTTTTTAGACTTTACATCAAAACCCGTTTACAACCATTTGTCACAAAGTGACATTCACCCACACACATATCTTCGACACCAAGCTACATTTTCGATGACACCACATGATGACAAATCCGTCAACAGCCAAATCCTGAAAAGCATATGACAACCATATGTTGACGACCAAATCTTAGCGAAACTGATGACAACCACATGTCGACAGCCGAGTACAAAATTACCAACATCAAAACCATTGACATCACCTAAACAACCTGAACCATAATCAACACTGTCGAAACTGAATGACACTGGACTGAATTGTTGATGACGAAATTGAAACTCTGTAATTGATCTGATGAGATCCTCCTAGATCACAAAATCACTCAAAAGTCATAAAAAAAACCAAACCGTTACTTATTACCATTTGTAGCACCCCGACAACGATGCAAAAAATATGTTGGGGAAATTATATGAATTATATATCACCCCAAATTAAATTATTAACAAGGGAATTGAAATTAGCAGATTTGATACACTATATGTGCCAACAATAGGTAATTTATCTAAGTCTCAAGGATAATGGAAAATATAGTAACTTAACTCATACCAATCTTAATTTGAAAAATTTAAAAGAAATCCAATCATTATTAGTAACTCACACACTTTCACACATTAACTATTGTAATTTCTACTGGTAATGGAAATCATTCAATACATGTAGAGGAAATCATTCAGTGTAGGCACAGGAAAATATTTATTATAGGTATAGGGAACTTTGTACTATAACAATAGTTTAGGGATTTTGTTTGCTATCTACTACTACTGTTTAATCTAGACAACATTCAAATTCATAAAATAACATTCACAACTCTATCTTATCAATTAAGCAACCTATTTCTTTTGAAAAATAAAACTAAGAAATATGAATTCCACAGACATTACTAAAACTTGAAATGCTAACAATGTTCAAAGCTGACACTTCTATTCCTATCTAACCACTCTTGCAGCATTGGATCGATCCTTCAACCTATGATCTCAAACCACACATAGCTAGACATATGAGAAACAATTAATTTTCTACGAGAATGAGTAAGGAAATTTTATGCAAAATAGAGTAAATAATTGATTAAATTTCTACAAAAATTAAATATAACTATATCTTAAAGTACAGAATTACTGAATGAAATGCTAACTACAAAATAAAGAAAGGAAGAAGTTCACTTGGATGGTTTTGGTGGGCCCTTTCCAAGAAAAACCTGCAACTTATAAGAACTTACAGACTATTGAGATAAAATACACAATATCATAACAACTATATTTGCATTAATCTTTGAAAATTGAAATTACAAATTGTTCTTGAAAATATTTAACAGCATAACTAAATATTACATACATATACACAACATGAACTCTCTGTTTTTATTACTCAATCAACTGTCCATTTGATTATCTTCTTCAACATCTTTAGGCCCTCTTTAAATAGAGAAACAACTTGATATGCAAAGAGATTGAATGCATATCTTTGAGAAGTTTTCATTGGGCTTTATGTCCATGGTTTCAGAAAAATAAAAACATATTATTACAATCTTACTATATCACTTAAAACATATAAGAAGATGTCTTAGTAAAAAACCACATGTTTAACTTATTAGTGCAGGTACAAAATCTCCAATGATTGTGGTACCACAATGTTCCAGCACTCAATTACAGTTACTAGAAGAGATCTATGGTGCAGGTACCAGATAACGAATGAGTGTAGGTATTGGTCAATGATTGTGTGGTACATGACTGCTGCCAGATGTATCATTTGATGGAGGTTGGTCATCACTAATATCCTTGTCTAATAAAATTCATCATAGCCCAATTAGATACTTAGAGAAACAAATTAATTATTCTAACTACTAGGAAATCATAAGACTATGATTGAAAAATCCTTATACCTCATGTATACTAGAAGGTCCATAAAACATACCTGAAGTTGTACTTAGAGGAATAGTTATGGATTTCCAAGGAAGAAATAGGTGTAAGGGAGGAAAAATTGGATGACTTCAAGCATCAAAATGCAGGCTCAATAGGGACTTTGCAAATCATAAATTCTTTAGATTACAAACTCATTCCTACTACTTGGTTTGGTTTTCATCCCTGCCTACCCCAAAAAGAAATCATAATATGACCCTAAATGGCTCTTATAGGTGAGTTGAAACTCACCATAAAATTCAAAATGTGATTAATATGTGAATATCATTAATTATGTTGGATGTATGACACTAGGCTACAACAAGAGACCCCTGCCCATGACTCCACAAGTCTAAAATTGATTTATTTGAGGATACTTCAAGGTATAATTTTGTTTAGTAAATATCAATGCAAAATTTGAACAATGGATCGGATTATTCAAAACACTTGCTCTAGCAATCATGTGTAGTGTAATGACACGGGCCTTGGAAAAAAACAAATTCTTAAACTTACATAACTTGTTTCCGCTACTTAGTTTTAATTTTATACCCTTGAAGAAAATTCACAATATATCTCTAAATGGCTCTTGGAAGTGAGTTACAAATGACCCTAAAATTAAAACCAAGAATTAAATGGGAAAACTATCTAGCTCATTGGACTCTTTACGCTAAGCTAAAACTATGTAAAACCCCACCCCTCAATTCCATACGTTGAAAATTTATTTGTTTGAGGATCTTAAGATATATTTTTTATTCAATAAATATCGAAGTAGAATTTGCATAGGTGGTTTTATTTTGCAATATGACCACTCAAGCAAATAGCAAAAGTGTTCTCTGATGGGCCTTGGATAAACATAAATTATTTAGTTTATCAAACTTTCTTCTACTACTTGGTTTGATTTTAATACCCCTACAAAAAAATTGCATGTCCTTAGATGGATCTTGGAAGTGAGTTGCAACTCGATATAAAATGAAAATCGAGACTCAAATGGTAAAACAATTTGTTGTCATGAGAAAATCATACACTCATTTGTATGCACTAGAAGAAACTCATAGTCATTTACCAACACACACATGTCTTTCATTTTTATATTAAGGATCATTAAGATGAAAAATTAAAAATCTTCCCTAATGTTCAATTAAAAAATTGACTCATGCAGGTGTACCATTGCTTGAAATTAATGACCATGCAATTTTTTCTTCGATAGCTGTGTGGGTCGTGAAAATACTAGTCAGCAGCTCGAACCATGAACTTTCTTAAGAAACACTCCAACTCTTGACATGATGGGTTGACCATTCCACTGTTGAGCCCCAAGAAGACTTAATGGAAAGAAGATGGTAGTTCACATCTCATTTATGAGGAAAACAACCTCATTGATCAGCAAAAGGAGGGAGGGATTGTCCAAAATTTATGTAAATACACATTCCTGGAGAGCCAAAAAAAAGAAGAAGTAATGCATTGATATGCCACCAAAAAAGCTCCCAAGTAATCTAACATAACATTGTGAGAATAATTCCATCATTGTAGAGAGTTTTCTATGATTTCTCGAGAGAGAAAGAGCATGTAAAAGAGATTGAGAAAGAGAAATCCTTATTGAGATATTTTTAGCATCATTGCTTAAATAACTCTCCCCGAGTGTCTTTTATACTATTATAACTCTTCCGCCAGTAGAAATCAATAAAGAGGATCATTTTCCTATACCTTTGTCGATTTTCTTTTTTTCACAAGCTTATTTGTGTGTTAGTTAGTGTAGCTTTAATTTAGTTTTTTTCATGCATTATTTCCATTACCTTGAATGCTTTATTGGTTCATGTTTAAGAACTAACATCATCCAATTGTTTGAATGCTCCTTGTAAGTAACAACTAATTGTAAGGAAGGTACTTTTGGAACCCATAATTAACAAACACACAAATATAAAATGATGACTCCACTTGTTTCATCTCTTTGATCCAATTGGTTGTTTTGTAGAAACTTTCTCTCTACATTTCTATTTCAATTAGCTTTTGTAATTTTTCTAGAATTTTGTAGGCCCACTACGATCTACTCTTGGGCAATCGAGAACCTGCAATTAAATTTTTCATTCGGTCGTGTGACCTTTACCACAGACAGACGTGCTAGTCATGCATTTGTGCAATGCATAACCCATGTGATATACATAAAGCTCAAAAAATCATTATAGTTTATATTTATTGAGTGTTTTGGCATCATTTAGTGAACTACCTACACTCATGCAAATTTTTATAGATTAGATAGGTTTCTTAATTGATTTGCTAACCATTATAATTAGGACAATTACTTCTTCTTTTACTTTGAAAATTTTCAACCCACATTGCTTAATTAGGAGGAAAGTAAGTGGCCATAATCCACATATATTTTCAACTTACCTTGATCATTTAATGTAGCTGAATTAGGACAAAAGTAATTCACTATAATATACATATATTTTCCACCTATTTCTCTCATGTCAACATAGATTAATTAGGTGGAAATTAAGTGGCCCTAATTCACATATCTTTTCCACATGTTTTTCTTATTTCACAACTCACATCACATAGGTTAACTATGAGAAATGTAGGTGGCCTTAAATCCACATATCTTTTTTACTAACCAAATATCGTTACTTCATTTTCAAATTACTATCGGGAGTACCACTTGGTGTTAATAAAGAAATGGAGTAGCCCCTGCTTTCCTTGTGTCCTTCTGATGATTTTGTGGTTGCATCTGAAGTATTTCTAAAAGCACTCAGTTTCCATCTTCGTATATGCTAACATAGTGTAATTAGGAACTAAGAAAGAGGCCCATCGTCCACACATTATTTCATTTTTTGTTAGGAAACAAGCATAACATAGTGTAAATAGGGGAGTTTGTAAGGGATCCATATATATACACATCACTCCACATTTTGTATGATTATTATTTTGCTTGCACACACTTTGCATTACACACGCTTAGTTATTCTAAATTGTGTACAAAGGGTGTCAACTTTCTAGATATTTTGTACTTACTTTATTATAGCTTACATTTTTCACACCCTAGGTGAAGGAATGCCCTTTAAAAGAAACCATAACTTGAACACATTAAACTCCCCATAGGGTCCACAAGATAATTTATAGTTCAGGTTAGGACCAATGGGTAGGCCTCACATAAACCATCATTTGTTATTCTACATTTTAAAAAATAGAAGTTGTCTTATAGGGTTCTTAAAATCATTCGTCATCCCATGGTAAAAATCCCAAGCGTGTTAGAAACCCAATTCAAAGGGAGTTAGGCGTAGGACTTAGTGCACACAGCTTTCCATGAGGCTATCTGACTTGTCGGTCCATGCATCCACATTTTTGACTGACTACCAAGAAGCTCAAGACTCGGTCACCCCTATGGCACAAAGGTAACCTTAGTGGCTGAATCTTGGGGCATATATTCCTTGTTATCACCAAAAAATGATCACCTAGCATTTAAATAGGTGCATCCAAATACACCATGTAGGATTAGTTTTACCATTGTAAAATCACTTTCACTATGGAAAATAATTTAGTAAACCATTTTTATTAAATTATTTTTTCATTATAATAAAAGGAACCCCATGAGAATAATTGAATAAATCATTATTTATTTAATTTTCTCTAGGAATAATTATTAAATCATTTTTTGATAATAATTCATTATCACATGTGACTAAATGTCCTAGGAATAATTAAACAAATCACCATTTATTTAGTATTCCTTATTTCCATTAATGGAATAATTGTTAAATCACTATTTAACAATTATTTCAATTTCACACCATTCTCAATCCTCCTGAAATAATTAATAAATCATTTTATTTGTTAATTATTTCTAAATAAATATATTTGACCATTTTAAATACCTTTTCCCTCTCCAAAAAATATAATAAAGTATTCCTAGCGGTTAGATCTTGATTTGGTAAATACTATTTTATTATTCTCCATTTTATAGATTAACTCAATACTTTGTTATAAATAGGAGGGTTTTCCATTCATTGTTCACCATGATCATTTTCATTTTCATCATCATCATTATCATTTCTTTTCTTTTGAGCTCCCATTTGAGTTCTCCACATTGTTTTGGGATTTCCACACATTGAGAGAGAAGATCGATTACTAAAGCATCAAGGAAATGAAAGGACCCATCCCACGGAGGGAGATTTGTAGACCCATTTTTGTATATCTCATTCACGAGGTGTTTTCAATAAATAATCTATCCAATTAAAGTATCTCCATTTGCATTATATCATCAGATATCTTTAATGTTTTCTTCTATTCTCGATCATATATGCTTTTGTCATAGGTTTTTCACTTTTTATTGCAGATCATAAGAAGTCATCAAATTTTTTTTGGTGTCGCTTGACACCTAATGAATTAAGTGAAGTTTTTTTCATACACCTATGTTATGTCAATTGTCGCATTTGTAGTTCACCATAATATGTGCTTTCCCCAAAATGGAAAGATCTTCATCCATGATCAGCTGACATACTATGATCCAAAAGCCCAGACTTCTCCTATCTTCTCCCTCAGCAATGCTTTTCTTGGAGTCTATAAAGATTGCAGTCTACTTGGTGCTTATTATGGTCCACCACCTACTCCTTTTGAGCCTAACTCATCCAGTGTTTTCATGCTCTAAGCATCATAGGCTTCCCACAAACAGTCTGGTATGCCTTCCCAGTAAACAACACATCCGAAAAATGTTGTTCCTAACCCAACCCATCCTTCTCATACTACTCCTCAAGGATCACTTCCTTCTACTGGTATCTCTCCTAATAATTTTCTGCCCATAACCATTCCCCCAAAACTTAACCATCTTAGAGTATTTCCTTCATGCCATTACCCTTTTAGTCAGATACCATTCTTATTCCCACCTCCTAGAATTTATTTTACACCTGTCATGGCCACATTGAGTTTTCTTAACATTACCCTAGGGATCTCAGTCTCGTACATTGATCCTCTAGCAAACAGTCCTCCGAATCAACTTGAACCTTGCACTTCTTTAACCCTTGTCCAACTTGCTATTCCTACCTGTGCCTTTGTTTCAGTTCCATAACAACCTCAACACGACCCTACTCCTATTGTGAAAGCATCTGGTGAGGGAGAAAAGGCCATAAAAATGGAACCAATTAAAAAGAACCCCCAACAATTCCAGCTTCTCGTAAGCTGCCAATGCCTATTCCTCCATGTGCTTTGTGTGATGTTAGTGGTTAGGCCACTAATAATTGTCTTGATCTCCCTCATGTCAAGAATGTTGTCTTTGACACCTTCCACGATTCTAACATTCCTGAGGTCCATGTTACCTTACCCGAGTTAGCTAAGAAGAAACGATCATTATGCATGAACCACCCAAGTGCCTTGTGTGATAATTATGGATATTATTCTCATTGTTGTGCATGTATCAATGATTTTCATGATACACTCCAAGTGCTTCGCGAATTATAAATTGCTCATAGTGAGTCCACCTCTCCTCTACCTATAGATTCTGATCCCACTTCTACACCAAAACAAGAGGTCTCTCAAACACCGCTTGTGATCCCCCCTAATGGAGAGATGATTTCTAGCACAGCTACCATTCTCTACCTTTTGTCATCCATGAAATCAATGCATTGGAACTCCCTTGATGTCTGCTATTGTGATTTTGTTGAACCTTCTTCGACGAACACCCCAGTCTCAACATAGGTAGATATTCCATCTATTTCTCATATGTCTCCCAACCTTAATGATGCGTATGTTAACCTTGTCTCTCCAGAATATGCCTCAGGTAACTCTTCTCCATCATGTGGTCCCTCTTCCTCTAGTCCACCCATCTTCCATTCTAATGAAGACATGATGAAATATGTGAGCACTCCTAATTATCCTTGGGGTGATATGTACAAACCCATGACCAATATGTTGTGAAGTCCAAAGACTTCATTCATGGTGAAGTTGATTGGTTTAGAAATCCCATTCCTGTAGTAGATTATTTTGAAGAAGGAAATATGGCTAACATTTCCCCTACAATGAAAATCAAACTTTTGAATAAACAAGGGATCAAAGAAAATATTATCTTGGGGGCATAATGCACCGTAGAAGAAATTAATGCTTACACCAAGTTATTCAAGGAATTATGTGATTTTCTTTCCTGGTATTATTCTAAAATATGCAGACTTGATCTTGCCATGGTTGAATAGCACATCGACACTTGGCCTGATGCCATCCCTGTTCACCAAAATAAAAGGCCTATCCATCCTTCTAAATGTGAAGTTATCAAATTTGAAATTGGTAAGATCATGCAGGCTTGTTTCATCTATCCCATTCAATACACCACATGGGTGTACAATCATGTTATCGATCTTAAGAAACAAGGCACCATCCATATTTGCACAAACTTTAGCGATCTTAAAAAAGCTTGTCCCAAAGACAACTTTCCTGCACCCTCCAAAGAACAGGTCATTGAAGATTATGCAGGGAATGATTTTCTATCCTTTATGGATGGATTCTTTGGATATAACTAGATATGTATTCCTCATGTCGATTATCTTAAAACCTCCTTCACTAGTTCGTGGGGAACTTTTTCTTACAAAGTCTTGCCTTTTGGTTTAAAGAATATTAGGGACACGTTTCAGCATGCCATGTCATATTGTTTGCATGACTTGGCTCATATTATCCTTGGATATATACATGATCTCACCGCTCATTCCAAACTTTTGTCTCAACACCTTCATGATTTGCATATCATGCTTCTTTTGTGTCGCAAGTATAACATTCGCGTCAACCCTCTTCAGTGTGTCTTTTGCGTTCGCTTCAGCCGAATTTTGGGCTTCATTGTTTCCAAAGATGGTAGCAATCATGACCCTATAAAATTTCAAGAAATTATTGAACTCTCCCCTCCTCGTACCCTTTTCTAGTTATAAAGCCTACAAGGCAAAGCTAACTTTCTTCATTCATTTGTTCCTAAATATGCCACCATGGCTCATGGGTTTCTTAGACTCCTTCGATCTAACATTCCATTTTTTTTGGATGACCAAGCTCAATAGTTTTTCAATGCCTAAAAACATGCTATCACTTCATCTCCCTTGATTAGTCCACCTAACTTTGAGAGGGATTTCATCTTGTACATGTTTGCATCCACCTATTCGATCGCTAGGGTCCTAATACAAGAATATTCTGTAGGAAATGAGCACGCTATGTAATATGTCAGTAGGAACCTTAATGGTCCCCGTATTTCCCATTCCCACGAAGAAAATTTGGCACTAGTTTTCGTGTTCTCTGTTCAAAAGCTTTGGCATTATATCCATACGCGTACTACCAAAGTCATGACCAATTCGAACCCCATGGATTTCTTGTTGAGTTGATGGATCATTATCAGGATGTACACCCATTAGATCATTATCCTTCAAGAATTCAATCTCAAATTTGTCACACCCAAGAGCAAGAAATGTTTATCCCTTGTTGAACTCATTTTTGAATTTCCCACTAGTACGCCTCATCTGCTAGTAAATTATGACCTTCTAGATGATAACTTCTTCACCATTACTACAAATGAATCTTGGTATGGCGACATCCTTACCTATCTGCAAACCTAGGAATTCACCTCCCTCTTAACTCATGATGATCAATGACATATTTGACATTAAGCCCCATGCTACCTCGTGATATGTGATGATCTTTATTGTCGCAGTGTCAACATTTTCATCCGTCGTTGTCTCACCCATGCTGAAGTTGAGTAAGTACTCAATGCCTACCACAGTGGCAGTTGTGGTGGTAAACTCTATGGAATTGCCACTACCCAAAAAATAATACATTCCAATTAATTTTGGTTATCTCTCTTTAGCTATTGTATTGAGGTTGTCAAACACTATCCCAATTGCTAGGTATTTTCCCCTAAGGTGCAAGCTCCACATGCTCCCCTCCATCCCATCATCGTAGTTGGTCCTTTCTGTAAATGGACTAATGACTTTATGGAGAGCCAAACCCCATATGCTAATAATCATAAGTATATTATTGTGGTCATCAAATATTTTTCCAAATGGGTTGAAGCAATGCCAACATTCAATCGTACCACGGCTACTAAAACCATCTTCTTCTTTAACCATGTTATCGCTTGATTTGGGGTTTCGAAATAATTGGTCTCTGACCATCAACGACACCTTGAAGATGATATATGGCATGAGCTATCCTCTCTGTTGGGCTTCGAACACCAATGTTCATCAACTTATTACCTCCAAGGCAATGGCCAAGTTGAAGCTTTCAACAAGATCTTAAAGACTATGCTTCAGCAGATGGTGAATAAACACAAGACCAAATGGCATTCAATTCTGTTCCTTACTTTTTGGTCCTATAAAACTTTTGTCAAGACCTCCACTGGGTTCACTCCTTTCCACCTTGTTTTTGGAGAGGAGTCATTCTTACCAATCGAGCCCCTCCTTCCACCTTGTCATCGAACTCTCCCAGAAACCCAACCTTTAGAAAAATAACTTATCATGCTTCAACATGCCAATGAAGACCATCGTGTTGCATTGTAAACCACTGAAGCAACCAAAAGGCATACCAAATATCAATATGACCAAAAGGTCCACCCTCATACCTTCCATGAAGGCGACCTTATTCTTGTTTATGACCAAACACATGATTTCCTGGGGCATGGAAAGTTGAAATCATCATGTCTGGGACCTTACATTATCCATAGGTGTTTGGGTAAAGGGGCATACATTTTAGAGGGTCCAGAAGGCTAAATCTTCCTAATCCTTGAAGTGCACTCTACCTCAAGAAATTTTACCCATAGCATTTCCCATTGAAATGCATGTATCTCTTTCTTTATTTCTTCTTTCATTTAGGTAGTTTCCATTCCCCACCATATTACACATTTCTTCTTGTGTCTTTTAGATGGATCCATCATCCAAACCTTATATGGTTATGTCGATGGTGCAAGTGGCCTCACCAAGAATCTAGCCTTAGCAACTTGGGCTATTTTTACCCCCTTGCATTCATTAGTCCACTCTAATGACATTTGCATTCGATATGCAACCAATAACCAGACTGAATATGATGTTGTGATAGGTTTTTTAGTTTATATCCTTGATCATCGCATCCTTCACCTTCATGTTTGTCTTGATTCCTTGCCACTTGTCAAGCAATTGAATTACATTTATCATGTGCAGAACCCTATCCTATTTAGAAGATATCTACGAGTTAGGATTTTGACACTTGAATTTGAATCCATTACATTTAGTCATGTTCCTAGAGCCGAAAATCACTATGTAGATACCATTGCAAATAAAATTCCAAATTAGAATTTATCACATGCATATACAAGAATACATCTATAAACAAATGAAGAACCACAATCTCCACAAAAATATGAATAATGATAAATATGTATCATAATCCAGTGTCTTGAATCCACTTCTCTAAAAACAATCGACATGCTCATTCGCATGTTATCATAAAAAAAAAATGGGGACCCACATGTCCATATTCCTAATTACTATCATCTAGAGGCTCCTGAGCCAATGGCTCCATCCCACTAGCCCGTACATCTCGTGCTTCCTAACTAGCCATAGAAATTCACCACATGATTCCTCTCCACTCTGATAGAAGACTTGTGCACTCATATGTATACTGATATATCTCATGTCACATGCAATCTATCACCCCGGTCAGTATCACATCAAATATATGTCAGATATCCTCAAGTAAAGGATCACTCCTCAATCTTCATTGTGATGTGGCCCCACACTGATCTACAGCCCCAGGTGTTGTGGGTCTTCTTGTGTATCTTTCCAACCTCACCAGTGCTATATCTGCATACCACAAAGTTTTCAAATCAATACCATATACAAAATATTTCATAAACTACAAATGCATCAAATATATACCAATTTTCACTTACCATATGGACCTCGTTCTCGTCCTCGCTAAAGTGGTAAGTAAGGATCCCCTTGATAGTTTTTGCCACTACATAGATATTCGTCTATGTATAGTGGCATCTAGTCCTAATGAGTAAAAAGCTAAGGTTAGAACACTCAACCAAATCCCCCCTCCTCCACCTTTCCTTAGTAGTTGTTCCCAACGGTGCATCTGGGGCTCCTCTGGGCCCCCATCATGGATATATACATGACGTCGAATAATGGGGATCTTCTCAAAGAAGAGTGAGCATCACACTGTCCCAAATGAACAGTTATCATTAGTCCTTTTCCATCATAGTATCATCTGTCATTTCAATGATGAAAACATCATATATGCCCACCCATATTAAGTCCCTGGCAGGAAATTCTCCACCAGCATCATCTTCCCCCCAGTGACATTGTGGAAGATATGACTGCCCAAAATCTATAACACTACTCGAGTTGTAGGTCGTGTATCAAACCTCTCTAGATCATTGATATGGATGAACTTGCCCTTTTCATAACTCGCCGCGACAAAATGGTGATCAACAAACTCAACTATATGCCTCCCATGAGGTAGCACTTGATGTATCTCCCCTACCACCCCCAAGGGGAGAAATCCTGTCAGAAAATATGTCTTTGATTGTGATATCAATCCTATGTTGGAAATAATACTGAGAGGGGGGGTGAATCAGTATTATTAAATCAACAAAACTTTTTCATTTCCATATTAAGATTCATATACGCTACTTCAGTTAAGGCAAATCGCGTGTATATGCAACTGTGTGTAATGCAACAAGCTTATATACAGTAAACTTATGATTCAGTTAGTTGATCCTTAATGAGTGCATCAGAACATTATTAACCATATGAACAGTAAACAAGAGTAGTAAAATAGAACAGATCATCACACACAAGAAGCACACATGAACACCATGATGTAAGGTGGAAACCCAATGTGGGTGAAAACCACCTACTGCAAGTCGTCTCAATCTTCTTTTTAATAAGAAACTTCTTTATACAATAGTTCTGTATTGGTGCAGTCTTATACCAGTACACAGGCTTCTACCTGCAGAAGGCTACAACCTTCTCTCGTTCTCCAGACTCTCCTAGAAGGGAGCTACAACCCCCTTAGATCTTGTACTAGCCGATCCATTTACTAGTATGTAGGTGCCGGCCTATTGAATGCTCCAACCTTCACTCGTTTTCCAGCTGCTACTAGAAGGGAGCTGCCACCCCCTTTGCTCTTGTACTAGCTGATGTACTAGTACATAGGTGCCGACCTACAAAAGGCTACACCCTTCTCTTTCTTCCTCTAGGTACCACGTTTCATAAATTTTCAGACTGGATACTCATGGAACACATCATCATAATCTGAAGGCCACGTTTCATCCAATTTTCATACTGGACCCATCAACAACATTGAAGCACAAAATTAATCATCACAGCAATACACCCATCAACTACACCTGCATCATCAATCTCTGAATCACCCAATACTGAAACACTAAAACACAATCACTAGAACACAAAACAGACAACAGAACTCTGCAACAATAACTAGATCCAACTGCAACTTCAATTATCATATCTCATAATGTATACGCTACTATGAAGAACCAAACCCACGTACATACGCGCTTTCACCAAAGCCAACCCGCGTACAGATCTGTAAATATTTACTCATAACTTTGCGGCTGTTTCAGACATCAGTCATAACCAGATCATAACATTCATAAATAAAACATGTGTTAATAATTTAGGTCTAGTCTATCCATAATCAAACCATATAATGATAAACATTCCAAGCCTTAAGATCCCGATCCATCCTTAGATCTTGTTCTCCATCAACCATTGAGATTCCTCCTTAGCTTAGATCAAGCAATGCATCATGAACCCATAACCAGTATTCCAGATCTAGCTCTGCATTAGATATTCAATAATTCAGATGGTGACCTTGCCTAATGACCTCCTTCCTCTTTTATAGTCTTAGGCCTTTCTCAATACCATGGTCCAAAACCATAACAAATCAATACCATGGACCCAATACTTAGGATCAACACTTCTGTCGAGATACCATTGTCCAAAACCATAGGTTCAAGTACCAAGGACTAAATACCACGGACCAAAAATAAGTTCTCGCACATGTACGCACCTTTCGTTGCGTGAAAGTGCGTGTATACGCATACGCATCTTTGGAACGTATAACCCGCGTGTATACGCGGCTTCATCAAGGTGAACCTGCGTATATATGTTTTTCCTTCATTCTGAGAGCCTGAACTATGATTTGTCACCAGAGTGAGTTACCATCAAGGACATCACCTGTGCCATAGTGCCACACCTGTGCATAATGCCAACAATCTCCCCCTTTGGACTTGATGGCAAAGCTAACTTGTCATACTGAGAACTGTCATCTGATTCCTTTGAGTTGTCCTGCATCCCATGTATTCTATCATATCTGATATCTCTTCTATAGGTTCATCTAGACATGTATAAGTGAGTTGTTCTTCTATGAGTGGGTTGCCATCAAGTACAATACGTGCATCATAATGCCAACAATCTCCCCCTTGGGACTTGATGGCAACAACACCCAATCACTCTCCCCCTTTGACTTCAAGGGAAAAGGGCCAACCAAGATATTCTCTTTCCTTGATAAACATTCTGATGTCCATACTCCCCCTGAGTAGCTGCTAAAATCTCTGAATGAGCTCCTCCTTTGTATATGCCAAGGTGTACTAATCTGTCCATGCTCCCTCTGAGTACATGATGAAGTCTCTGCTCTGCTGAAGTGTGCTTGTTCATGCTCCCCCTGACTGCAAGCAAGGTCTGCAAAAAGATGTTCTACAAGAAGAACATGACACTATAAAATGACCTTCCTATCACCAAGGACTAATTCATACATCCATCTCCCATCAAAGTGGGGATATACGAAAAGTTTACATGTGATAATACAAAAGTATAACATCATTCATCCCAGGCATAGTGGGGAAACCAAGATAGGCCGTTACATGACCTTGATAAGAAAGAAATACATGACATAGAGACCAAATATCAAGGGCAACTATCATTAGCAACATCTGTCAATCATCAGCAATCATGTTCTCCCTCTGCACCTGTTCCATCTGTGCCAGATGGTCTCTGTCAGACCCATATCAGACTCTTCTCAACCTGAGCCTGGCCCTACTTCTTTTCTTCAAACCAACATATACGCGACTGTATCCACAGAAAACAGGCGTATATATGCGGATATTCCTCATAAAACTCGCGTACAACCACTTCCAGATCAACAACCTGTAAATGTCCTGTAACAAGGTATGTCTGTACATAGATATCAACTCATCCTTTTAAACATCATCATGAAATCATTCACATTATATCATATGTGAAAAACACCATAGTCATCTCATCATCATCAAGATCTGCATGATCTTATATCCATGTATCTGCATCAATCAACATATGTAAGTATCAACCTATCATCATATAGGTAAGAACTCATCATCATCCAACAATGCAACTCCATGTATCCAACATATTGTATATAGCACTATGTATCTTGAGCTCATGATCTTTTGTCAAGACTTCTTGATATCATCAACAACAACAATCCTCATCCATGTGAGTGCCAAGAACTGTAGGAATCCTGCATCATAACTGTATTATATGTCGACAATAGAACATGAGTGACTCATCATAAAGTTGTGTATTCAAGCTTTGAACTTCTCCTTGTCTTTATGAAGAACACCATGTAAGCATCATATATGCACCATCAGAGAATCAATCCACAAATCTGATCTGAACATCAACTATGTAACCCCAAGAATCGTATGAGATTTTATCATGGAAAACTCATAACCATATCATAGCAAGATGTATCATTTAACCATATAAGCATCATCACCAAGGACTACTAACCATAATGCCAACAATGCATTATTAAAATTATATGCTCCCCCTGAACCTGCGCCAACTTGTTTACTGTCAGATCTGATCATGCATATATCAGCAAGAAGTATCAAGGAATCATCAACAAGTTAGGATCAAAACACTTCAAAACATCTTACAAGTATCAAGACATTTCCACACATCATCACCAAAGTGTAAACAAAGCAAGTAATGGACTGAATCATATCAGACCCTTTTTCCTGAGCATGTCCCACTACTTTTCCTCAAACTAACATATACGCAATTGTGCAGTAACTAACTCGCATATATACGCGACTTCCCTTTATGAAACTTGCGTATGAGATTTAGGAAACTGAAGTTTTACACTTTCAACTCCCTCTGAGTCAGTTATGTCTATATATTGTGCTGTGCCACATATTTCTGACTGTACTTCCTTCTTCTTCCATATCTTCAAGTGTCATGATGTTTTCTCCTTCTGGTATGGTGCCCATACTTTGTTCCTGCAATCCTTAGCTATATGTCCAAGCTTGTTACATGCATAACATCTCACATGTTTCATATTCCTTCTGTAGCAATCAACAACTTTGTGACCAAACTTATTGCAAGAAAAACAATATCCCTAAAAGTACCTGGAATGTGATGATCTTTCTGTGTGATGATCTTGAACCATTCTTCTTCTGCATCTGGCTGCAACATGTCCAAGATTATGACATACATAACATTCAACATTATTCATCGGAGGAGTAAAATATTTTCTTTGAATAATTTCTTTCCTTGGCTGTTGATGGGGTTGACCTCTCATCTCCTTGTTGAACATTTCAGATTTTGCATTAGATTCCTTGTCTTATTTTGTAAACTAGATTCTCCTTCAATAGATTCATGAAAACCAAGACCAGTTTTGATAGCGGGAGACCTTTGACTACTAAGAATATCATCCAAGATCTTCATACTATCTTGAAATCGTAAGAGCTTATCTTTTTCTTCTAATTTATCTTTTAGAATATTTATCTCAACCTGATGTTGCTCTTCCTTTTCAAGATACTACTTCTTCATGTTTTCTTCAGCTTTTCTTCCTTCTTCCAACTCATGTCTTAATTCAAGAACTTCGTTTTCTTGTTTTTCAAGAGCTTGGAGTAGTTATTTATTTTGCTTCTTTGATACTTCAAGATCTTCCTTTAGCGAGAGGATCGTAGCTTCAAGCCTTTCATAGTAACTAGATCTATCTTTGACTTTCTTGATTATTGTGCTCCTTTCATTTACTTCATCCTGCAACTTTTGACATTGATCTTCCTTTTCCTTGAACAACTTCCTTACCTTGTTACCTTCCTCTAGTTGAGCCTTTAGTTTGGTAGCTTCTTCTTTGAAGGCACATTCCATTTTGTTCAATAGATCTTGTTGGTCTTTAATTTTGTCTATAAACCTTTTAAATACTGCCTCTATTCGACATCTTTCTTGCTCACCCATAAGAGAAAATTCAGTTGTTTCACTATCGCTTTCATCGTCATCAAATGGATAAATAGATGTATCACCAGAGGATAACAAATTCATACCTGATAGATATTTTTCTTGTTCTTCTTCATTCCGAAGTGATTCCGAATCTGAAGTGCTTCTTCCACATATTCCCCAATCGATACTCCTACTGTCATAATTCTTCTGAGATCTCTTCTTCTTCTTAAGTGATTTCTTCTTAAGCTTCTTTCCCATTGTTCTGCGAATCTTCTTCAAGCGATCAAGCTTCTACCAAAGGACCTGCTCTGATACCAATTGTTGGAAATAATATTGAGAGCGAGGGGTGAATCAGTATTATTAAATCAATAAAACTTTTTCATTTCCATATTAAGATTCATATATGCTACTTCAGTTAAGGCAAACCACGTGTATACGCAACTGTGTGTAATGCAACAAGCGTATATATAGTAAACTTATGATTCAGTTAGTTGGTCCTTAATGAGTGCATCAGAACATTATTAACCATATGAACAGTAAACAGGAGCAGTAAAATATAATAGATCATCACACACAAGAAGCACATATGAACACCATGATGTAAGGTGGAAACCCAATGTGGGTGAAAACCACCTGCTGCAAGTCGTCTCAATCTTCTTTTTAATAAGAAACTTCTTTATACAATAGTTCTATACTGGTGCAGTCTTATACCAGTACACATGCTTCTACCTGCAGAAGGCTACAACCTTCTCTCATTCTCTAGACTCTCCTGGAAGGGACCTACAACCCCCTTAGCTCTTGTACTAGTCGATCCATTTACTAGTACATAGGTGCCGGCCTACTGAATGCTACAACCTTCACTCGTTTTCCAGCTACTACTCGAAGGGAGATGCCACCCCCTTAGCTCTTGTACTAGCTGATGCACTAGTACGTAGGTGCCAACCTACAGAAGGCTACACCCTTCTCTTTCTTCCTCCAGGTACCACGTTTCATAAATTGTCAGACTGGATACTCATGGAACACATCATCATAATATGAAGGCCACGTTTCAGCCAATTTTCATACTGGAGCCATCAACAACATTGAAGCACAAAATTAATCATCAAAGCAATACACCCATCAACTACACCTGCATCATTAATCTCTGAATCACCCAATACTGAAACACAGTCAGCAGAACACAAAGTAGAAAACAAAACTCTGCAACAATAAGTAGATCCAACTACAACTTCAATTATCATGTCTCATAATGTATATGCCACTATGAAGAACCAAACCCACGTACATACGCTCTTTCACCAAAGCCAACCCGCGTACAGATCTCCAAATATTTACTCATAACTTTGCGGCTGTTTCAAACATCAATCATACCTAGATCATAACATTCATACAATAAAAAATGTGTTAATAATTTAGGTCTAGTCTATCCATAATCAAAGCATATAATGATAAACATTCCAAGCTTTAAGATCCCGATCCATCCTTAGATCTTGTTCTCCATCAATCATTGAGATTCCTCCTTAGCTCAGATCAAGCAATGCATCATGAACCCATAAACAGTATTCCAGATCTAGCTCTACATTAGATATTCAATAATTTAGATGGCGACCTTGCCTAATGACCTCCTTCCTCTTTTATAGTCTTAGGCCTTTCTCAATACCACGGTCCAAAACCATAACAAAGCAATACCATGGACCCAATACTTGGGATCAACATTTATGTCGAGATACCATGGTCCAAAACCATAGGTTCATGTACCAAGGACTAAATACCACAGACCAAAAATAAGTTCTCCCACATGTACATGCTTTTCCTTGCGTGAAAGTGCGTGTATACGCATACGCATCTTTGGAACGTATAACCCATGTGTATACGCGGCTTCGTCAAGGTGAACCTGTGTATATATGTTTTTCCTTCATTATGAGAGCTTGAACGATGATCTGTCACCAGAGTGAGTTGCCATCAAGGAAAACACTTGTGCCATAGCACCACACCTGTGTCATAATGCCAACATCCTGTGCCCTATACTATAATGGCCTCCTAGTATGGATCTCAATAACTCACAATCCTCAAAACCAAGGGCTCACCAGCCTTCCTCATAGGGGGCTCTAAGAACCTCAGCATGCCATATCATGCCAACACCCCTCTCACTAATTGATTCCCCTGAATCTCAGTGTTGTAGCTTATATTGTGTTTAAGCTTATTTATCACTTTTATCACAATGTGTGGTCTAAAACTCATTACAGGGGTTCAACCTTAATGAAGCTCTTTTATTTTTTTTACATCCATAGATTCTAACGGAAATGAAGTATTTTGTTTATTATACATTGAAATCGCAAAAGAAAGAATTGTAAAAGAATCAGCCCCGGTGTAGCCAAGGTTACTATACGAACAAATTAGATTGCTATATAAATGGTTATATGGAGATAGACCCGATATATATATATATATATATAGTTGCATATTGAAACAAGAAAGAAACAAAGTAATATATCAGATTTTCAAAAGAAACAAGTGTTAAAGTATTTAAGATCTAGACCTGAAATATATATATATATATATTGCGTTTTATAAAGTTCAGTGTTTCCACAATGTTATGGATGATTGGTTCCGCTGATAGCATCAATTACGATTTGCAATCGCAGGCCAGACCTAAAACATATATACATTGTGTCTAAAAGTCCCGGTGGGTCCACAGAGCAATGGACGTTGATTCCACCGATTGCAATTTGCGATAGGCTAATCCAATATTTCATATGTTACATTTTAATATTTTTGGTGGGTCCGCTATATAGCATAGCAGATTATGTACAGGTGTTTAGTTCCACCAATTGCAATATGTGATGGCCAGACCTGATATGGTTTATATGCTATGATTTATAACTCTGGCACATCTGTCTCATCGTAATTTATTAAGGATTGGGTTGATATAACAATGGAAAGCACCAATTGTGATTTGTGATGGGAAGTCAATAGAACACTGAATGAGCGGATCCATTGGAGTTATTAAATAGGGTTAATTCTTTTTCAGTTCCTATTTTGTGTGCTTTGTGTTAATTTTGTTGTGTAAAGGAAAAACTCAGTGTTAAATCCGAGTTTGAAGAAAAGGAAACTGGTCGAGTTTCTTGGTGTTTTGGCTAATTGAAATGTGCCCAATACATACGTAAGCCCAGATTAATGCATAGCTAACAGAGTTTATCATGACTAAAATGGATTAATCATTATTTAGGCATATACATAGGAAATCGGCAGTGGATTAACAGAGCAAGCCAACAGTTATCATCCTCTTCTAAATTCAATTATGTTCCTATTATTTCATGTTCTTTGAGGTGTCTTTCACCCTCTGTAAAATCCTGTAATAGTTTTTAATTCAGATAGTTAGGGAAACATTTTAGTAGTTTGACAATTTCCGAGATAAGAAACTATTTCACAAATGTATAAAGGAGGAAAATTTATAAAGAAGGAGTTTGAATTTTGGAGAACCGGGGAGACAAGGGCATTGTATTCATGATATAATTGTTGATTAATGAAGAATAAAAAGTTTCCATGCATTTGTTGGGTATGAGTTTGTGACTTCTCTGTTATGCTCCATTTTATGTTTTCTTCCTTCAAGTATGGTAATGATGCTGCAGGCCTTTATTTGCTTAGGTAGATAAAGTGAAATTTCCTTAAAAGAGCGCTCCTGTGCTTGAAATTTTCACCTTTCTTTATAAGTTATAGATAGTAGTTTCTACATAAGGTAGCATACTATTTCTAACTTCTTCAAGTTTTCTTCATTTATCATTCATATTCATCTAATCAAATGGAATTATGATATTTCCTTGTCACCTAAGTATTGATAGTAAAAACCAAGTCTCCGGGTCCTTCATTCGAGAACACAACATATATCTAAGTGACAAATAAGTGACAGTAAATAATATTTATTAATGTCTTAAACAAAATTTCTCTACAACCAGAAAATTGGTGCATTATGTATATGGGATCCATAGTATTATTTTATGGCCCATTGATGTCAAGGTATCATGTATCATGTACTTTGTAGCTCAGCCCCAAATTTTGGGGTTAATCATTTTGAAGAATCTAGGGCATCAAGGTTATAATTAGATTCTTCTGATGATAATAACTATTTGTGAATTGACTTTTACTTTTCTTATTAGCAGAATCTTCTCTTATTATTATTAGTGTATTTTCTCTTATTTCATCTAATAGTTACCAAAAAAAATGAGACAAAAACACAAGATGTTGGCTCTCAGCCAGGGTAAAACCTCTCTCACATAGAGAGGAAAACCCTTCTGCAAATTTCTCTTATTGAAGCTTCAGTTAACAAATTCCAAACCATAGGGCCTTGACAAGAAGATCCTCCAAGCACAATTCAAGCCTTTCCCTTTGATGCGAGATTATTTCTTCTTACAGCACTTCTACCTCCTTCTTCATCCCTTTTTCATTTATGACTTTCCTGTAGCAACCCTAGTCATGCATACCATAGAAAAGACATTCTTCTTTTCTTCCTTCAATTAAGATAGAGCCTTCCTTTAATCGAGTAGAAGACCTTGTTCCTAACTCAACCAATCTCTATTTTCTTCACTATAGTTGCAGTCTAGAATAGCAGTATTATGTCTTTTTTTTCTTCACGCGTGTGGAGAATACCTTCAATAATTACAGCTTGGCTTGCTCTCTTTCCTTCGCTCAAGTAGTCTCTTCCTTCGCCTGAGTAAGAGGCTTAATTAGTACTCTTTCACTAGCCCACTCAAGCCTCTACGTATGATTGTAATAATATGTCTGATATGGTAGTAGAATGAGCCTCTTTTCTTTCGCATGTGTTACTATAATTGGGCCAAAAACAGACCTTCCAAACTCAACCTTCTACCCTTCCTTCTTTGTTGAAGTAGAGACAACTTGTCTTTCCTTTTTCACACTCTTTTCCAGCCTTTGTCCTTCGTTGATTTCATAGATCACTTGCTTGTCTTTTGGTGAGGTTGAATGGCCCTATATATAGGATTTTGTCCCTACTATTGGGCTGTCTTGATAAATTGAGGTTGACTTGTCCTTCAAATTCTAAATTGCTTCTTTTTCTGAGGCCAGCATATGGAGGAGGCTTATGACTTTGTTTGGAGGTAATTTTTTGACTCTAATACATATATTTTCATGGTGTAGCATGCCCACATGGGTCTTTGACAATTACATTGACTCTTTCACTTTCATAGAAGCACACAAACATCTGCTTCACCTATGGAATGAGAAAGAAACTCATTTTCACAATTTACAAAAATAATAATTATTTTCTTTTACAAGTACGAAGATCAAAATTACGTTTATGAAGACCGAACCTAGTTACACTTTCCTCAACACTTCCTCTTAACTAGGGAGGTATTCATAAATCATTACAAGGTTTTTTGACACTTTCAATCTTAATAATTCACATAAGAGAAATCTGATTGGAAATCCATCTATTATAGCATCATAATAACCAACATAATTTCCACAGCAAGGCCTTGACTGCCAAGTCTATCTCTCATTAGATCAGAGCACAATTTGGTGAAACTAATTATTATAGACACCTTCATCATTGTCTCTCAAGGTACATACCCAACTGGGTGTTCAATATGTATGACCTTCTACGATATCGTTCCTCTTGCCTACTCTTGTGTTGCATGCCCTACACATTCTCAAAGAGAATCAGATGCTAGACGATTCCCCAATCCTCCATTCTTTATTCCCAAGTGAAGACAAGAGTTTTGTGTCTATCTCGCCCTCTTAACTAGGGAAGATATTCCCATTCGTTCCTCTTGCCTACTCTTGTCTTGCATGCCCTACACATTCTCAAAGAGAATCAGATGCTAGACGATTCCCCAATCCTCCATTCTTTCTTCCCAAGTGAAGACAAGAGTTTTGTGTCTATCTCGCCCTCTTAACTAGGGAAGATATTCCCATTCCTATAAAGGAATGTGCCCAAGCTCCCTCTAACCAGGGACATTCCCAAGTTCCCTCTAAATTAGAAACTTGTCAGAGCTCCCTCACATCCACCAACTCTTCTTTTCATCAACAACTTATTATTATGGATACTTTAGCTACTTGATTAGTTTCTTTCCTTGATGTCATGAAATTCAGTCGAGCTTCTTCCTTGTAGGGAATCATCCATCGATCACTTTCCTTGTTGGTTCATCATGTCATTCCTTTCTTCATGGATAGTGACCTTCTTGATACATATTTGGAACCTTTTCCATATGGATACTTCTTCTTCATCATGTTTCTTTCAGGAATTTCCATCCACAATGTGAATGCTAGTTGTACTTGAATTTATAAGCCTTGTTCCATGAGATTTGCATAAAACCTTTCAGATATCATTCAAGAAATTAGAACATAATATTAAATCAAATAATACCTTTCGAGATGGATTCTCATCATGACATTTTATTGGCTTCAATCATCAATATCCTACATGTTCCACATCTCTAAGGCCTTTTTCAGCTGTCAAGGGTGCTTTGATATTTTTCTTCCTTTGTCAGAATTGTTGTGCCTTCTTCCAAGAGATGTATTTAACAAATCTGTCAGATTTTTATTCCTAGTGTCCATGGTCTCCTTGTATTCCCAGTCTCTTTTCCCATATGCTTGTTTATAGGTTCTCTTTTCAATCACGTCATACTTCATATTAGGATATTTCTCATGTTGACCTTTTTCAATGTGTGAACCATGCCTTTATGCATATCTTAATGAAAGAGATCTTATCCTATTCTTGACCATGTTTCTAGAGAAATTCCCCATACAAATGATGACATGACTTAACTAGAAAATAGATGGATACATACCTCATCTTAGTTCTTTCCTTGATCATCTCAACTTCCTTTGACAACTTCCTCCATTGAAATTATTTCAATCTCCTTTTCTCTGCTACATATTCCCTTCCTAACTATCTTCCTTTCTTTAATCCTCATAAGTGGTATAACTATCGAGAAATCTACTTTTCTTGAAAGTCATGAACCCTCTATTGAAAATTGAACTGGAGGATCCTTATAGTCCTCATTCTACAAATGCTCCTTCCTATTGATGATACTAACTTTCTAATATGATTCTTCCTGGTCACGGTCATTCCTTTATGCATTGATGGGGTCATTCAATGGTTAAATCCTTCCTATATGAATATCTTCATCTGATATATCACCACATAATGCTCCTATATTACTGAAGATGTCATTCTCATAAAAAATGCATTCTATCCTACTGTTACATGTTCCTATGATACCCAAAAATTTTAAAGAATACTTATGTGAAGAAGTTTATCTCAGTCATAGTAGAGACCGAAGGGTCTTCCCTCTTCTGCTTATTCTCTTCTTCTTTCACTTCTTGGGTAATCTAGGCTTCCTCTAATTTTCTCTTATATCTTTCCTTTTTGAACTTAGGAATCTTATATGTCGATACTCTTGGAAGCCTAAGCATTGGACTTTGGACATATCTCATTTACCCTTTCTTTGTGGACCAAACTTGTCAAATTTCCCTTTTCTATAGGCCATAGCAGCAAATTTCTTCTCCTTCGATCCCACATTATCTTTGGCTTTGACTCTAATCTCATTAATTTTTCATAGAGACCAAAGTTCATTCAACAGGTTAGCTTCCTTCTTGGCATATATACTTGATGAGAAGTTTCCACAAGTAATGCATTGAGCACCATAGTTGTCATCTCTCTATCTAACATAACTCCTCCTATTTCTTCCAGCTAGTCTCTCATCTCAAAGGCTTTCATGAAGTAGGGAGCAATTCCTTATTCCTTGGAGATCTCAATTTTATATAGTTCATTATGCAACGATATCACTTCTCTAGTTGTACTAATTGAAAATAGATCCATCAGCTTATCATAGATTTCTTAAGATGTTTAAATTTTGGATACATAAGGAGAGAGAGGGTCCTTAATGGATTCTATCATAATCCTTTAAGCCCTTGATTCATCCTTATTATAATTTTCTAGGGCTTGAGTTTGTTCCTTGGTAGGAACAATGACATTCTCTTTGATGTAGTCTAGAAATCCATTTTCTTTGAGAAGTAGATCAATCCTCTTTTTTCATGAAAGGAAATTAGCAGTCCTAACCAATTTCTTGCTTTCCTTGCAAAACGAAATTTTGACATTTTCTAAAGAGTGCATAACAATACTTACTTGAGAGTGTTAGTGATGAAGAGATCTTGTTGCTTCCTTGATGAATGAAACTTCGGATTCTTAGATCTCGGAGTTCTTCAACATAATTCCTTCAAGGTGCCTTGCGAGAGATTTGCTTGTTGATGAAAAATTCTTAATGTGTGGATATGGAGATCTTCAATGATGGGTACGAATCTGAGTACCTTCCTTTGAAAATGATGATTCTTTGATGTAAACCCTTCTTGTATGAACCTTCTTGAGGATGCCTTTGATGGAAGGCTTTCTTTACTTCCTGGAATGATAGTCCTTCTTAATGGATCTAGGAGAGAAGATATTAATACTCCTAGTATTTGATGGATTTGGAAACTTTTCTTGTAGATCTGATGCTTCAGTGTTCCTTAGATGCCCTTCCTTGATGTGTCACCTAAGATGTGAAACCATGTTGAGGAATCTAGGGCATCAACGTTATCAAGAGATTATTTGAACAATGGTAACTATTTGTGAAGTACTTTTTTCTTTTCTTATTAGTAGAATAATCTCTTATTATTATTAGTGTGGGTCCTATTACTTCGTCAAACAGTTACCAAAATAAAAGGAGACAAGAACACAAGATGTTGGCTCTCAGCCAGGGAAAAACCTCTCTCTCCTAGAGAGTAAAACCCTTCTGAAAATTTCTATTATTGAAGATTCAATTGAGAAATACCAAACCCTAGACCTTTAATAAGAAGATCCTCCAAGCACAAGTGAAGCCTTTCCCTCTCATCGGATATGATTTCTTCTTGCAGCACTTCGACCTCCTTCTTTGTCCTTTTTTCACTTATGACTTTCCTGCAACAACCCTAGTCATGCATACCCTAGAAGAGACATTCTTCTTTTCTTTCTGCACTTGAGATGAAGTCATCCTTCAATAGAGGAGAAGGCCTTGTTCCTAACTAAACAGAGCTCTCTTCTCTTCACTGTATTTACGGATATGGAACAACAACATCAAGCCTTCTTTTTTTTCGCACTTGTGTATGATACCTTCAAGAATTGTAGCTTCAATTTCTCCCTTCCCTTCGGTTCAGTAGTCTATTCATTAGCTTGAGTAAGAGGC
This sequence comes from Pinus tabuliformis, assembly GCA_031772625.1. NCBI lineage: Eukaryota > Viridiplantae > Streptophyta > Pinopsida > Pinales > Pinaceae > Pinus > Pinus tabuliformis. Next base: position 689,425,208 of record CM062811.1, read on the forward strand.
CTAATAAGAACTCTTTTACTAGCCCACTCAAGCCTCTTCATATTATTATAATAGTAGGTTTGATATGGCAGTAAAATGAGCTTTTTTTCTTTCACACATGTGATTATAATTGGGCAAGAAACAAACCTTCTAAACTCGGCCTTCTACCCTTCCTTATTTGTTGAAGTAGAGACACTTCTTACCTTTTTCACACTCTTTTCTAGCCTTTGTCCTTCACTGATTTCAAAAATCACTTGCTTGTAATTTGGGGAGCTCAAATCGACCAATATATAGAAGTTTGTCCATCCTATTGGTCTATCTTGATTAATTGAGGCCGACTTGTCCTCCAAATTCTCAATTACTTCTTTGGTTGAGGTTGAAATATGGAGGAGGATTATCACTTTGATAAGAGGTTATTATTTGAACCTAATACATAGATTCTCATGGTGTAACATGTCCACATGGGTTTTTGACAATTTCATTTACTCTTTGACTTTTCTAGAAGCAATCAGACATGTGCTTGACCTATGAAATGAGCAAGACACTATTTTTGACAATTTACAAAAACAATATTTATTTTATTTTACAAGTACAAAGATCAAAATTACATTTATGAAGACCGAACCTACTTACACTTTCTTCAACACATCATTATTCTTTGTACGTAGTTTTCTCAACAGGTATGGGTATGCCTCCCCTACCTCATTTGAGATCATCTACCATCACATAACACAAGACTTCTATCAGTTTAATAGGTCTTGCCCCCTCCAATTTTGTCTATCCTTACATTTCTTCAGTTCTTTCTCTCTCTCTCTTTGACTCCCCTTTGGTGTCACGTGGAAGTGTAACCTACAACATATTTATGTCATACAATTTGCTCAATGATCACGTAGCCATTTCTAACTAGGTGGATCGAAATATACCATGTAGGATTAAGTTTACTATAGTAAAATCACATTAACAGTCGAAAATAATTTAGTAAACCACTCTTATTAAATTATTTTGTTATTAAAATAAAAAAAACCCATTAGAAAAATTGAATAAATCATTATTTATTTAATTTTCTCTTCGAATAATTATTAAATCATTGTTTGATAATTATTCCTTGTCACATGTGACGAAATCTCCTAGGAATATTTAAATACATCACTATTTATTTATTATTCACTATTTCCATTACTGGAATAATTTTTAAATCACTATTTAATAATTATTTGAATTTCACACCATTCTTAATCCTCACGGAATAATTAATAAACCATTTTATTTTTAAATAAAGATATTTGACCATTCTAAATATATTCTCTCTCTCCAGAAAATGTAATAAAGTATTCCTAGTTGTTAGATCTCGATTTGGTCAATATTATTTTATTAATGCCCATTTTCGAGCTTAACTCAATACTTTGTTATAAATAGGAGATTTTTCCATTCTTTCTTCACCATGATCATTATGATCGTCTCTTTTATTATGAGCTCCCATTTGATTTCTCCACGTTGTTTTCTGTTTCTCACACACTGAGAGGGAAGATAGATTACTGAAGCATCAACGACATCAGAGGACCCATCCTACAGAGGACGATTTACAAACCCTTTTTGTAAATCTCCTTGAGCATGTGTTTTCAATAAATAAATTATTCAATTAATGTCTTTCCATATGGGTTATTTCATTGGATACATTTACTATTGTTTTCTATTATGGATCGTATATGCTTTTATTACAAGTTTTTACCTTTTTATTGTAAATTTGAATTGTAAGCAACCATCAAATTATTGCTAGGGTCACTTGTCACCTACTAACTTAAGTGAAGTGTTTTTAGTACACCTTCCAAGAAATTTCACACTAACATCCCTATAATTTTATGCATGGGTAAGCATTGAGACCCCTTCTCTAGCATGGTTTATTCATGGTTGTTGGAAGCATCACCATTACTTATGTGACGTGGTCCCAATAGTTTTCCACAAGAATCCTTGCAGGGACTAACTAATATTTTAGTGGAAATGATGATAGGCCTATAGGGATCTTTATCACGAAGAGTAAACCTCACAAAACCATTTTTTGTTGATTGTTTCACAAATAAAATAGATAAAGGTTAAGTTTACCACTTATTTTTTTGGTTTTTTTATGTATGTGATTCATTTTCGTTTCTTGAAAGAACCCTCCCTCACCACATAAATAAATGCACAACGAGAAGGCCACAATAGGGGAACCAAGAGTTACCTATCACTCTTGATACATACTAAACCTCCCCCCTTTACCAGGAGGTGTGCCAGGTCTCTTGCCATCTCGGCTTAGAGGACATCATTCAACCACTAAAATTAGTTCATATTTCATTGAAGCAACCTTGATTGGTACACCTCTCCCTTAGAGCCCTTGCTTCATCCTTATTATAATTTTCTAGGGCTTGAATTTGTTCCTTGGCAGGAACAATGACATTCTCTTTGATGTAGTCCAGAAGTTCATTTTCTTTTAGAAGTAGATTATTCCTCTTTCTCCATGAAAGGAAATTAACAGTCCCAACCAATTTCTTACTTTCCTTGCAAAAATACATTTTGATATTTTCTAAAGAGTACATAAAAATACTTACTTGAGAGTGTTAGTGATGAAGAGATATTCTTGCTTCCATGATGAATGAAACTTCAGCTTCTTGGATCTTGGAGTTCTTCAAGATGCTTCCTTCAAGGTGCCTTGTGAGAGATTTTCTTGTTGATGAAAATATCTCAATGTGTGGATATGGAGATCTTCAATGATGGGTATGGATTTGAGTACCTTCCTTTGAAAATCATGATTCTTTGATGTAAACCCTTCTTGGATGAACCTTCTTGAGGATGCCTTTAGATGGAAGGCTTTCTTTAGTTCCCAGAATGATAGACCTTCTTGATGGATTTATGAGAGCAGATAGTAATACTCCTTGTATTGGATGGACTTGGAACATTTTCTTGTAGATTTGATGCTTCAGTGTTCCTTAGATGCCCTTCCTTGATGTGTCACCTAAGATGTGAAACCATGTTGAAGAATCTGGGGCATCAAGGTTATCAAGAGATTCTTTGAACAATGATAACTATTTTTGAAGTACTTTTTACTTTTCATATTAGCACAATATTCTCTTATTATTATTAGTGTGTGTTCTCTTACTTCATCAAACAGTTACCAAAATGAAAGAAGATGAGAACACAAGATGTTGGCTCTCAGTCAGGGGAAAACCTCTCTCTCCTAGAGGGGAAAACCCTTCCGAAAATTTCTATTATTGAAGCTTCAATTGAGAAATGCAAAACCCTAGACCCTTGACAAGAAGATCCTCCAAGCACAAGTCAAGCCTTTCCATTTCATCCAATATTATTTCTTCTTGCAACACTTTGACCTCCTTCTTTGTCCCTTTTTCACTTATGTCTTTCTTGCAACAACCCTAGTCATGCATACCCTAGAAGAGACATTCTTATTTTCTTCCTTCACTTTAAATGAATCCTTCCTTCAATCAAGGAGAAGTCCTTGTTCCTAGCTCAACCGAGCTCTCTTTTCTTCACTGTAGTTGAAGATATGGAACAACAACAATATGTCTTCTTTTTCTTCACACATGTTTAGGATACCTTCAAGAATTGTACCTTCGATTACTCCCTTTCCTTCGCTTTAGTAGTCTCTTCCTTAGCTTAAGTAAGAGGCCTAATTAGAAATATTTTACTAGCCCACTCAAGCCCCTTCCTATGACTATAATAGTAGGTCTGATATGGTAGCAAAATGAGCCTCTTTTCTTTCACACATGTGACTATAATTGGGCAACAAATAGACCTTCCAAACTTGGCCTTCTACCCTTCCTCATTCGTTGAAGTAGAGACACACTCTCTTACCTTTTTCACACTCTTTTCTAGCCTTTGTCCTTCACTGATTTCCAAGAGCACCTTCTTGTATTTTGATGAGGTCGAATGGACCGATATATAGGAGTCTATCCATCCTACTGGTGCAACATGATCAATTGTGGCCGACTTGTCCCTCAAATTCTAAATTAATTCTTTTGTTGAGGTCGACATATGGAGGAGGCTTATCACTTTGTTCAGAGTTTATTATTTGACTCTAATGCATAGATTCTCATGGTGTAACATGTCCACATGGATCTTTAACAATTTGATTGACTCTTTGACTTTTCTAGAAGCACTCAAACATGTGCTTGGCCTATGAAACTAGCAAGAAACTAATTTTAACAATTTACAAAAATAATAATTATTTTATTTTACAAGTACAAATATCAAACTCACATTTATGAAGACCGAACCTAGTTACACTTTCTTCAGCACGTCATTATTCTTTGTATGCAGTTTTCTCAGTGGGTATCGGTATGCCTCCCCTGCCTCATTTGAGATCATGTATCATCACATAAAATGAGATTTCTATCAGTTTAGTAGGTCTCGCCCCCTCCATTTTTATCCACCATTACATTGCTTTAGTTCTCTCTCTCTCTCTCTCTCTCTCTCTCTCTCTCTCTCTCTCTCTCTCTCTCTATTTGACTCCCCTTCGGTGTCTCGTGGAAGTGTAACCTATAACATATTTATGTGATACAATTTGCTCCTAAAACTCATACGTTGGGGGGCAATTTATTATCACCAAAAAATGATCACCTAGCGATTTCTATCTAGGTGGATGAAAATACACCATGTAGGATTAATTTTACTATAGTAAAATCACTTTAATAGTGGAAAATAATTTAGTAAAGCACTCATTAAATTATTTTGTGATTAAAATTAAAAACCCCATGAGAATAATTGAATAAACCATTATCTATATAATTTTCTCTAGGAATAATTATTAAATCATTGTTTGATAATTATTCCTTGTCACATGTGACTAAATCTCCTAGGAATAGTTAAATAAATCATTATTTATTTATTATTCCTTATTTCCATTACTGGAATAATTGTTAAATCACTATTTAAAAATTATCTCAATTTCAAGCCATTCTTAATCCTCACGAAATAATTAATAAAGTATTTTATTTTTTAATTATTTCTAAATAAAGATATTTGACCATTTTAAACATATTCTCTCTCGAGAAAATATAATAATGTATTCCTAGTGGTTAGATCTTGATTTCATCAATATTATTTTATTATTGTCCATTTTTGAGATTAACTCAATACTTTGTTATTAATAGGAGTGTTTTCCATTCATTCTTCACCATGATCATTATGATTGTCGCTTTTATTGTGAGCTCCCATTTGAGTTCTCAACATTGTTTTGTGTTTCTCCCACATTGAGAGAGAAGATCGATTACTGAAACATCAAGGACATCAAAGGACCCATCCTATCGAGGACGATTTACAAACCCTTCTTTTAAATCTCCTTGAGCATGTGTTTTCAATAAATAATTTATTCAATTAATGTATTTCCATATGGGTTATTGCGTTGGATATTTTACTGTTGTTTTCTATTATGGATCATATACGCTTTTGTTACAGGTTTTTCACTTTTCATTGCAAATCTAAATTGTAAGCAGCCATCAAATTGTTGCTAGGGTAACTTGTCACCTAGTGACTTAAGTGAAGTGTTTTTAGTACACCCTCCAAGAAATTTCACACTAACATCCCTATAATTTTATGCATGGGTAAGCACTGAGAACTCTTCTCTAGCTTGGTTTATTCATGGTTGCTAGAAGCATCACCATTACTTATGCGACATGTTCCTAACACTTTTCCATAAGAATCCTTGTAGGGCCCAATTACTATTTGAGTGGAAATGTTGGTAGGCCTATAGCGATCTTTATCATAGAGGGTAAGCCTCACAAATTCATTTTTTGTTGATTGTTTCACAAATTAAATAGATAAAGGGAAAATTTATCGCTTTTTGTCGCTTTGTTGTATGTATGTGATTCATTTTCATTTATTCAAAGAACCCTCCCTAACTACATAAATAAATGCACAGTGACAAGGCCACCATAGGGGAACCAAGAGTTACCCATCACTCTTGATACATACTAAACCTCCCCCCATTCCAAGGAGTTGTGCCCGGTATCTTGCCATCTCGGCTTAGAGGACATCATTCAACCACAACAATTAGTTCATATTTCGTTGAAACAGCCATGATTGGTACCCCTCTCCCTCAAGGTACCCCTTTTACTACCCCTCAAGGAAGTCCACACAATATCCCCCTCAGTAGTCCCATGCATACTTCCCCACAAGGGACCCCTTTACACACCACATTTCAAAATCATTTTACAATGGTGAATACTAGCCACATACCATTTATAGCTTCTTTAAACCTACCACATTTAATCAATCTCACAAATCGTCCAATTACCCATAATCCAACTTAGCATCTGATGCCAACCAAACTACCTTAAGAAATTCCCAAGTCTGAAGGTAAGTAGGGAAAAGACCCTATCAACCACATCATGACCTTTCACTTGTGTTGTTCCTCCAACAATAGCATTGAGGACTTAGTTCATCTGAGTTCGTTTCAATGCACACTCAATAGCCCTGCCACAAAGTGGCATGTGAGAGAGACAGTTAGTTCCCATCACAAATTTCAATTCCTTGTTCACTCGTTCGTCACCTTTTTTCAACTCCCAAATCACCGTGACACTAGGTTAGAGCTATTAATCCACATTCAGTAGAGTACCTCCACTCATATCTCTAACCATCTGCACAAATGGAGAAAATGTCATTGTTTATGTAAGGTTCATGTCACACCAACCCTCCTTCTGGATTTCTTTTTGAGATCTCTTGCACTAGCAAGAGAAAAACATGCGGACACCACCATACCCCGATTAGAATAAAAATCTATCAAGAAATATTAATAGTTTGTGCACATTTATACTCAATTGGGGTACTTTTACTCCATTCTACCTGATGCCCCCTAATTACAGTCATTTGGACAAGATAAATCGAGAGCATCAACTATTACGGACAATTCAATAGTCTAGAAACATGTATGGAGGAAAAACCCATTTGCAATCATATGGTGGCCCACCTATAGCTCAAATTCCACCTAATATGGGATATTATCCCAGTTAGTGTATGCCCCCTCAGATCCCTACCATGTAGAGTAACCAGTCCTCTAACATTCACGATAACAAATGTCCTCCCATGCAGCGTGGCTAGTACCCTCCACATGTTGCAGAGGTGGTTTCCACCTCCTAAACCACTTACACTAACACAAGACAAGGGAGTCCTTACTACCATTTTCCAGTACCGTAATAGAACAAACTTATTTCTCAGATGAACATCAGGGTTAACTTTGTGCAACCTTATTCCCCACAACAATAGTAGTCATTTGAATACTTGAACACGACAAACCTTCCAAATTCTAACATTGATAAAGCAAGGAATAAATAAAAAGGGAAAACTGGGAAGGGTGAGAAAAACCAAAAACAACCTTCATGGGCACCAAGTGTAGGAAATCCTGCTAAATGAAACCAGAGAAATGCTCAGGGTATCAATAACCCACAAAAGCCAAATAGGAAATCTAGTCTAAGGACTAATCATGCTTGTTTTGTTTTTGGTGAGTATAGGCATTGCACTTATCATTGCCCTCAACTCCCCAAGTTGAAGAGAATGAGAGAAAGAAGGGGACATGGAGGAACAAACAAAAATTTTTTGGTTATGCAAAACACTTTTGTTCACCAAGCAGTAGTGACCGCACAACATGAGGCGACCCCTCCACCTTATCAAAACAAAAATGGGGACAATCCCAATGACACAACAAACCATGACATTTATATGTTAGGCTCTTATGTCCTTTAACAAATTTGGAACTGTGATAATGGAACACCCACATAAAAAAATCCTTCCACATCAACTAACACTACAGCCACAACACCTTCGATGTTGCTTCAACACCCTGTCAAAACCATCCAATAGATGATCAAAATGCCACTAAGTCATGTAAGGAATAGTTAAAAGGCATATCAAAACAAGAGCATTCTTGACGACTTAGTGCATTCACTTTCCTCCATGTCAGCATTAGAAGTCATGTAGATTTGTCCAACATAGCGAAAATCTCTCTTGTTTTCTTTAAGTGTGATCGACCCATCTAACTCATGATTGATGACCTTTGATTTAGACAATGAGAAATTGTTGCTACCATCAATAGTTTACTTCCATATTCTGGTCACTATATGGAATATCACCATCGATCGTTGAATATTTGATAAGGGGGAATGTACCTGTATTATGTCCAAATCAGTTTGTTAGAAACTAGGATCCCTCGAGATAACTGCTTCACCCATCACACTTAAGGCACATGACAGTCACCCCTTCGGCCCCGTAGGACTCTTTTAGAATGTCCCGGTAGAGATTTTTGACAAAATAATTCTCATTTATATCAATTTCCTCCATGCCCAACTCGATTACAATATCTTATTGGGTCGTAGTTATATGTAAAACATGACGACGATACCCTAATCATTACTTGGCATCATGATGTTCTGACATAATGAGAAGATCGTCACCAAGAAAACTCACATGTCATAAGATAGGAGAATCACCATCCCCTGATGGAGTTCTATGCTATATTGGGTTTCATAAATAAGTTTTACCATCCTTAACCAATGTTGGCCCTAAGATGTTCAAGGCATCATCACTCCTTGTAACATATCTAGGAGATTCTTCGATTGCCACACCAAAATCTGAAACACCACTATGCATGATGAGTTCATCAAATAGATCATAGTCTCAAGAACCGGTTCCAAACACCCCTAATGCTATGACTATTTGTCATCATTCCTACCCTATGCGATAACTAAAAAAACTTTCTCGTATCCCCAACCCAGTTTTGTCTCATGACAAATTATCACAACTATTAGATTTCTCAATATGTCTCTCGCAATTACTGTTTATTACTCCCCCCCGGCCAAGCCATGTCAACAAAATTACGTATTACCTTGACAGACATAATTCCTTTGTCCACCCCTCAGGAAATCACCCCACAAGGAGTAATGTATGTGTTGACACCAGCAAGTGTAACCAAAAGAGAGAAGAAGAAGGGAAAGAACTTTGAAAATTCAGTAAACACTCCTCCTTGGGTACCTACACCATGTGTAGTATGTAATATAGCAAGACACCCTACCAACCAATGTCCTACATTGGCTGAACTAAAATCTCTTCTTCATGACCCAAAGGCACCATTAGCCCCATCTCCACCATCGGGATACAATGCTACTCCATCACGCAGCAAAGGCCTATGAATCAAACATCAATGCACTATTTTCATGCAACATGGTCACTACACTAACCATTTCCATAATCACCCTCGTTATCAGGATTCATTGGTGGCCCTCCATCAGACCAACACTTTCATACCATCATTACCTACTACTCCAACTGTTTATGATGTGGCTCAAGCCATTTAATGTCTCTAAAGAAGAAGCTTCTCACTTGATTCATCCATGTACCCATTGTCATTCTAACTCTCATCACTTATCAATATCTACTAAAATAGGGAGGCATCCAACCTCGATGTTGTCAAGAGCTAACCACACATGCACCTTATATGAAGATCTTCGACATTTGATTAATAACTGTCCTAATATGTAGATACCTAGGAATTAGTACCATGTCCCTCAAAGTGTCCACAAGAATAGACCTAGGCACAAACACAATAGTTATCACATTTATATGTAAAACCATCATACTCGGCTTTTCCCACATCTCCTTTTCTTCCGAGAGGCATGGAACTATTTTCAGTATTGTGTTACTGAACACTTGATCCCCTTTTCCATGGATACTCAATCTCATACTAGTTAGACATATGCTCCTCCCACTAGCACCCCACCAAGAAAATTGTCAATGGCTAAGAGAGACACCCTGACAAAAACCATATATCTCATCAACAAAGAACTAGTACCTCCCTCAAACTACCCGTTTGGAGCCCATTCAAGAGATACCCCCACAACTTGTTGTTGATGACATCTAACACCATATATGGTTCATATCCTCATCCATAGGAAGCCTGACTCATATCTTATGCTCATCAATTTTTGGTGTTGATACTACTTCTCCCATGTGAAGGTTGCACCACCCACAAATGTATAGACCCATGTAGCATGTGCATTGTGAACATCATTGGGTTCCATGGTAGCTGCCACTAAGTAATTGTCTTTCTAGTCCACCAACAACACTAGGTTCCAATCCCATCCTCATGACCCCTCACAACCTATAACACAATTAGATAATATTTTTCACTCAACTGAACATATTCTAGAGGTGCTGATGGAACCATAATATCGTTTGCATGCCATGCGCCATCACTCTTTATGTGTACGAGAAAAAACATTCTCATTCACTAAAGCACCATGCCACAATATTTGTATAGTAGAGACAAAGGACTTCCTACCACCAGAATAGGTAGATTGGTTAAAAATCCCATACCAGCACCAGACACATTTGAGGAAGGGAACATGTCCAATATTTCACCTATTGTTAAGGTAGACATTTCCAACAAGCCTGGTATAATCAAATAAGTATCGTTGGGGGAAGATTACTTTCCAGAAGAAGTGACCTCTTACAAAGCCCTATTACAAAAATATAGGGACTTTTTTGTGTGGTTTTATTTAGAAATGCTAAGAATTAGTCCTTAAATCATGAAGCACAACATTGACACATGGCCTGATGCTTACCCATTTAGGTAAAAGCAACATCATCTCAACCCTTCCAAGGAAGAAGTAATTGGGTAAGAAATTGACGAACTTCATAAAGAAGGTTTCATCTACTCTTTCTTATAGATCTTGGGCCTCTAACCTTGTACTAACCATCATGAAGAAACATGGCACAATTTTGGTTTGTACTAACTTCAAAGATATGAACAAGGCATGTTACAAAGAAAATGACAGTACACCCTTCATCGATCAAACAATAGATGCTTATGTTGTACACAAAACCTTATCCTTTGTGGATGGATTCTCTGGATATATTCACGACATACAGACTAGTACAAAACAACCTTTCGTACCCCATGGGGTACTTTCGCCTACCACGTCATGCATTTTGGCCTTAAAAATCTTCACGACACCTTCTAGCGGGCCATGAGTTATATCTTCCATGACTTGGCTCATCTAATACTAGCCTTAATAGAAGTCCTCAGAATATGATGCAAAAAGAGTTTGGACTGCCTGGAAGACCTCTGCTTATGTTTTCCTTTCGGAAATATAACCTCTGCTTGAACCCCTCAAGAATGTCTTCTACATCAATGTGGGATTACTACAGACGTTCAATTTTCCCAGCAAGGCATTAGGGTCAACCCTGTAAAGTTAAATTCCATCTGATAAATTCCACCTCCAAGAAATTTGAAGAAATTATAAAGCTTTCAAGGTAAGTCCAACTTCTTATGTCCCTTCATCCTCAATTACGTAACTTGTGCACATGGTTTCTTGCACCTTCTTCATCAGTAAATTCCCTTCTAGTGGGATGAAGAAGCTCAAAAATCATTTGAGGCCTTGACAAGTACATTATCACAGGCACCACTAATTAGCCTCCTGACCACAACAAGGACTATACCCTCTACATCTATCATCATCATAGGTATCCATGGTGGTGGTATTCATCCAAGAATGAAATGAGAATAGGAACATGTCATCTATTACATAAGAAAGATCCTCTCCGGACTTCCTTTAAAGTATGAGCCAATAAGAAAAACTTCCTTCACCCTTGTACACTCAGCGCATAATATTTGGCATTACATCATCTTACATACCACCACTATAATCGTAAGCATTAACCCCATGAGATAATTTCTCATTCGTCGTATCCTAAAAAATAAGTATTTCCGATGGGTAGTCATTTTGCAAGAGTTTGACTTACAATTTGATTATTCCAAAAGAAAGAAAGATATTATTCTTGTAGAGTTCATTACAGAACTCCCTTCATATTCTCAAGGGTCTCCTGTCAATGATTCTTTTCATAATATATATCTATTCATCGTATCCATAAATGAACCTTGGTACAATGATATCCTCCTCTTTTTTGAACTCAAATGTTCAACCCAAACCTCTTGCGTGATGATCGACATCTCATTTGCCACCAAGCCACTCATTATCTCCTCATAGGAGATGTTTTATATTACTGTAAAGTGGAAATGATATTACATCATTTCCTTTCAATTGATGAAGATGAATAGGTCCTCCATGACTTCCATAGTGGAGCCTACAATGGCCACCACTTAGCAATGGCCACTACACAAAAGATCCATTTTGTTGGTTATTTTTAGCCTACTCTTTTTCATGATTGTGTTACCACCATTAAAAAGTGTGACCAATTCCAATGTTGTGCCCATAAAGCTCGACCACCACCAACTCCTTTACATCTGATAATCACCACAGGCCCCTTTTGCAAGTGGGGCATGGACTTCATGACCTTTACCAAGTGGTAGGAAGCCATGCCTACATATAACAACACCATTGATACTGTTGTGGGGATTTTCTTTAACCATGTTATCATGAGGCTCAGTGATGCCAAGGATCTCCTCTTAGATCACATGAACCATTATGAGAATGAGGTCTTCCATAAATTATCTCAAATCCTTGCTTTTTCACTTGATTTTGCTTCTCCATACTACCCTGAGGCCAACGGTCAAGTGGAAGTTGTTAACAAATTCTTTAAAACAATGTTACAACATATGTTGAACACACACAAAACCAATTGGCATCACATGGTATTCTCATGCTTGTTGACATACATCAAATTTGTGAAGGCATCCACAACATTCACACCTATCCATTTTGTATATGGGGTCGAGATCGTACTCCCTATTGAGTGTGAGATCCCTACCTTATGCATAGCTATCAAGCTTCTCCCATATACATCACCATTAGAAAAAAGGATAGTACAGTTCGAACACATCGACGAATGTTGGCGAGAATCTCTCCATCATAACATAGCCCACAAAAAGAGGACCAAGACCTCCTTTGATCACAACGTCAACCCTTGTCCATTCACCAAGGGTGATCTAGTCCTTCACTATGATGTCACCAAAGAAGCTTTAGGGCCAAGAAAGTTTGAAACTTTATGGAAATATGGAAAGGCCCATATATCATTAAACATTTCCTTCTCAAAGGTACCTACATGTTAGTAGAGACTAATGGGACTTGCCTCGAAGACCCTGTCAATGGGTTCTAACTTAACAAATTCTACCCATAATTTTGAAGTCAAAATTTTCTTGTATGATCATGCACCTTGAATCATTTTTGTGATGATCACCTCATCACAGATGTACTCTAAAACCACACTCTCATCATGCATCGAAAATGGATCATTTGTTATCTTAATACCACGGGTTCTCTGATTGTGCTTCCCATCTCACTACTACAGCCTTGGAAATATGTTGTCTTGTAACAACCCTCGTGAGAATTCGATGTAATGAAAGTTAAAAACAGTGACCATGGTTGATGGGACACTTATTCAAAGCTTAATGTTGGGCAAGACATCCTAGTAGGTGTTGATTTGGTTGTTTATGGCTAAGGAAATTGGAAAAAGAAATGGCTAAGGCTTTGAGAAGGAAAAATGGCATTGTTTCCACATTTATTCAAGAAAATAATTGGAATTAGGAGAAAATTTAGGTGAAAGGTCATAGGTTGCATGTCAGGAGGAAATTCAAGGAAAATAATGGGAAATGAAGAAAATAAAGGCCTCATGAATAGAAAGGCTTCTAAGGATCATTTGGTAAGCTTTTGTCACTTTAGTTTTGTAGCTCTCTCGTTATGAGCCCTCTCTCTCTCTCACTCTTGGACACTTAGGGTTTCTTGGACCACTTTGGCATTGAAGCAAGAAAGGAAAAGAAGGCAAGAGGAAGAAAATATCAATCAGGCAAAGGTAGGATCAAGAAACTACAGGAGGCTTCCTTACAGATGTCGACTCGCATGTGTACTTTCCTTGCTAGATTTGGCATGCATGGTATTGCACGTGGCTCTTTTCTATCATGGGATGGGTTTTTCGATGTGTGACAATGTTTTTTAGCCTAGCCTTACCATTTCCCGATAGATTTGATGAGATGGGTTTCTCATATTCGATTAACATGGGATGGCCAAATGGGTTCAAAACTAAATGGTGTGGATCTCTAAACTGACAAACAGATGGCCTACTGGTCCCTAAACTATTCTGTGGATCATAGTAAATTCATTGGACTAGTAACCCCTATAAAATACTGTGGGTCAAGCGGTAAAGCTAGATTGTGTGCGTCGATGGGCCTAAGGATCCTTGTCAGTGAATGGAGGGATATACAATAAAGTGAAGAGGTGGATTTCTCTCCTTTGGGCCTAGTAGTCTTGGGATGGGTTGTACAGTAAAGCCTAGAGAGTGTGTCTTAGTGTCAAGCCTAGTGACCCTTAGATCGAACTACAGATTGTAGTAAAGCCTAAGAGACTAGGAGGCACTCAAATTCCTCATGGTGTAGGTAAAAACTTTGGTGTCATCCATGCTTGTTGTTGTTATTTTGGTGTGTTCTATGAGTCGCACATGCATGCTTCGAATATGGCATGGGGGTGATTGACTGAAGAGAGACTTGGCTCAGCCAGTCTATGGTTGGGTGGAATGTGGTAGTCACATCTCTAGTTGGTGTATTACATTCGTTAATGATAAATTCATTCCCTTGATATTCATGTGCAAATGTATATATGTATATGTGGATTTTACTACTGATATGTTTATGATAATTTTGTCCCTATTATGCGGGTTATATGTGTGTTTTATGATACCAACTATATATGGATCTCAACATGTTTTTAGTTGTAAATGAATGGATAATGTATATATGTCCTAATATATGATAATGTCACAAATAACATGAGGGAACAATGGTTCATAGTGATTCTCAGATAAGTATCAGATCCATACACTTAATTCTATTGTTTACACCTGTAGGTTACATATTGATGATATGTTTGAGAAAATGCCTTTCATGGCTAGTAGGGGTCTAGTTAAGGTCTTGTTCAACTTATTTCTTTCACATCATTGTTTTCCTATTCTTTATTGATCTTAAGCTATCACTCCATTCTGGGTAGTGACCTCACCTCTGGGCCTAAAAAGGTGGCTTAAATCACATGGTGGTTGGGACAAAATAGGCAAATCGGGTCCCTAGATGCTGGCACATAAGCCTGTGAGAGTGACTTTGGGTTTCTGGACACTGTCATACCTATAGCATGAGCATGACTGAGGCCTAAAATGGTTAAAACTTCTTTAGGACCCAAGGGAAACTTGTTTGAAGTGTTGGATTGGTTTCTATGGGTCGTGAAGCTAATGTTGGATGATTGTGTTTGATGTTTCCATTGATTCCACTTCCTTGAGGGCACATAGGAGGTCAAATCCAATCATAGTAGCCTCTCGTCATATGTTTACCCTAGTTGGCTAGTTACTTAGATAGACGTGGGAGGAGGGTATTGCAGAGTGTTATTAGAGCATGGTTCAACCCTCAAACTCAATGGGCAGTATGTGTTGGTCATGCATGCATGTCAGTTGCATGTGTGTCTTTTACACTTGCGTTCCATGTTCTTGTTCCACTTGATAGATGATTTATTATGGTTGTAGCAAGGTTTCCATGTTGAATTTGATGTTGATTTTTTGGAATACAATTTTCATTAGTATATGACTAGTTACATATTTTTATATGTCCCTTACATGTTTATTTTATGTCTCCTACTTACATCCTTGTATGTTAGGATACGTTATTGTATATTTGACTACATGTATCAGTCTTGTAGGTTGATTACAAGAATTTTTTGCTTATGTTAAACTACATGCATTTATGCGTAGGTGTAGTTGATTAGGAATTTCTTATGCATGTTGTTCGTTGCATGTGGCAATGTGTACAATGCAGTAATGGTTGTTGCCATGCATGAGGTCATAGCATGCATTGTTGATATGACCTTGTATTGATGACTAGACCCTAACTAGAACTATGTTTATGTGTTGACACATTTATTTGTGTATGTCTATGTGATGTTATGTTTATGTTATACATTTATCATGTTGATTTTTTGATCTAGAAGATGAGGTATCGTCCCCAAATTATGTTAAGGTACATTGATTTACTGTGATTTGGTTTATATGACATATTATGTATTGTAGGAAAAAGATGAAATGGCTAGCAAGGTACTAGACTACATAAATCTCCCTAAGCATCATATGATTAGCATGGTGCAGGAACACTTTTGATTTTCTAGATACCTCGAGGAGCTTGAGGGAAAAGATAAGGAGTTGTAAGGAAGATAATGATCGTATAATATAGGCACAAGAGAAGTAAGAAGAGGTTAATACAATACTTATTCAGAGTTTGTCAGACTTGTAGCGACAAGGGCTTCTTCGGATCAACCATGGACATGAGGATAAAACTAATAGGGCATATGGCAGTAGGTCTCCTGGTAGACACAGGTCCGATAGATTTGATATGGTGAAATATGGTAGGTTGTTGGATAGTCTAGATAGGAGGGGTGATGAGTACAGGTACTATTCTAGTTTTGTTTCTGATTGACATCATCATTTTCATCGTTATCATCCTTACAAGGGAGTTATAGGGGATACTTGCCAGATGAATTCAAGAAAGAAAAACCACCTACTTTTGATGGAGTTGTGAAGAAGGTTGAAGATGCAGAGGGTAGGATACTTGGGATGAAAACATTATTTTCATTACATGAGTATATAGATAATAGGAAGGCCATAATAGAAATATTTAGCTTGAAAGGTAAGGTAAACATCTAGTGGGAATATGTTAAGTGGGTTAAATACATCAGGACAAATGAATTGAGTTGGTGGGAGTTCAAGAGGCATTTTAGGAAGAAGTACTTGTCAAAGAGGTGTTACAACAGTCAGGCCAAATAATTTTGTTAGCTATATATGGATCAATGACAGATGAAGAGTACACGACCAATTTTTTTGAGCTATTGAAGTATGTACCATATCTTACTGATGAAAAGTCTAAAGTTGAGATATTTGTCAGTGGTTTCCTATTGGAATTTAGAGATCGGATTTAGTATGATGAACCTTGGTCACTTGAGGAATTCATTAAGAAATTTAAGTATTGCTATGAACAGTCAAATTGTAAGACTGAATCTCAGCAACGATTGAAGGGAAAATAAAAAGGTAGAATCAAATGGTAGCCTAAGGGAACAAGGCCTCAGAATGCATATGTGAAAGAAAAAATGGCACCACAAAAGAAGTTTAATGCACCTAGACATGGACATAGGTCACAAGAACAATAGCTTAGAGGTGACTGTATTGGTCAGTTGGAGTGTTCGACATGTGGTGAGGAACACCTTAGGAGGGATTCTCTGCACCATCAAGGTGGTTCGTCTCAGATATACAGTGCACAAGAGGTGCAGACTATTGGGGATGTTGGCCAGAGTAATCCTTGTATTTATGCATCAATAGACAACAAATAGGAAAAACACCAACCATCTATCATTGAGGTGGATTGTAAACTTTGTGAACAGGTTATTTTTATTTTGATTTACAGTGGATCTAATTATAGCTATGTTAGTCCTGACTTGGTGGATAAGTGTGGTTTGAGTAAGGAATTACATGTAAAGTCTTAGTTAGTGTAGTTGGATATAGGTATGAAGAAGTGATTTCATCATTAGGTAAGAGCTTGCACATTTGAATTGAATTGTATGTCTACATAGCACATCTAAATGTATTACCGTTGGGATCATACAATATGTTGTTGGGCATGAATTGGTTGTATCTTCATAGAACCATGGTAGACTACTATGATAAATATATTGAGTTTGTTGATGACAATGGGTAACAAAGAGTCTTGTAGGGTAAGAAGAAAGCCACATCAGTAAGGATGGTGACAACTATGCAATAAAAGTGTAGCTGCAAGAAAGAGTGTATGTTATTTGATGTACACATTTCTAGTGATAAGGGTAAGGAGGTTGAGGATGTAGATGTGTTGAGAAGGTGCCTAGTTTTGTAGTGCTTTCAAGATGTATTTGCCTAGGAGATTATAGAGTTGTCACCTCACAGAGAGGTAGACTTTTCTATTGAGTTACTGTCAGGGGAAACTCCAGCATCAAAAGCACCATACAGGATGAGCACAGCTGAGTTGGTTGAGTTAAAGTTGTAGTTGAAGGAAATGTTGGAAAAGGGATACATTAGGCCAATTATATCACCTGAGGGTGCACCAGTATTGTTCTTGAAGAATAAAGATGGCACTCTCAGACTATGCATTGATTACAGGAAGTTGAACAAAGTGACCATCATGATTAGTTACCTTTTTCCAAGGATTAATGACTTGTTCGGTCAGCTGAAGGGAGCAACAGTGTTCTTGAATATCGACTTGAGATCAGGATACCATTAGGTATGCATCAACAAGGGGGACATTTACAAGACCTCTTTCAGGAATAGGCATGGGCATTATGAGTTTGTTGTAGTTCCATTTGGCTTAACCAATGTTCCAACTACATTCATGTGCTTGATGAATATTGTGTTGCATCTATATTTGGATAAGTTTGTTATTATCTTCACTGATGATATATTGGTATATTCTAAAAATGAGGAAGAGCATGCTAAGAATTTAGCAGCAATGTTGAGGTTGTTGAGGGAGCATTAGTTGTATGCTAAGCTCAATAAGTGTAGTTTCTTTCAGAGTGAGGTACACTACTTGGGACATGTTGTCTCCAAGGAGGGAATTGCAGTAGATCTAGAGAAGATAAGGGCCATCATGGAGTGGGTAGCTCCTAAGAGTGTGGATGAGGTGAGATATTTCATGGGTTTGGCAGGCTATTATAGGAGGTTCATCGAGAACTTCTCATAGATTTCTTATCCTATCACATCATTACAAAGGAAAGGTAAGAAGTTTGAATGGACAGAGGAGTGTGAGGCTAGCTTTGAGCAACTTAAGTAGTTGCTGAGACATGCACTAGTGCTACATATTGTAGACCTGGAAAAATATTTTGTGGTATGCTATGAGTCCTTGAAACTAAATGAGCATGATAAAAACTACCCGACACATGATCTTGAGTTAGCAATGATCATACATGCATTGAAGATGTGGAGGTAATATCTTATTTGAGGGAGGTTTGTACTTATGAGTTATCACATTGGGTTGAGGTATTTGTTTGAATAGCCAAATATGAATGTCAGGCAGGCTAGATGGCTAGCCATGATCAGAAAGTTTGATTTCAAGATCAGGTACATCAAAGGTAAAGAGAACATGGTGACAGACACTCTCAACAGATGAGTATAGATAAATCACTTGGAAGCTATGAGTTCCTATGGGACAGATCTACAACATAGGATCTTGCAAGGAGGTCAACAGGATGTCAAGTATATGGAGATTGTGCACAAGTTGTAGCAACGTGCTGGTACATGAACAGGTGATGGCACATGTATAATTGATGGAACAGTTACAGGTACAGGTACAAGTAGTGGTACATGTATCGGTGGTACTACAAGTATAGGTGAAAGTGCACACGATATGGATTATTGTATTACAACAAATGGATTGGTGAGGTTCTAAGACAAGATATATGTATCTGATAACAGTGAACTCAAGAAGGTGATCTTGAGGGAGTTTCATGAAAAACCATATTCATATCACCATGGTTGTTAGAAGACGCTGACACGGTGAAAATATTTTACTATTGGTCGAATTTGAAGAGGGATGTAGTAGAGTTTGTGGTGAGGTGTTTCAACTGTCAGCGAGTGAAATAAGAATGTAAACACCCAGG
Source organism: Pinus tabuliformis (assembly GCA_031772625.1). Classification (NCBI taxonomy): domain Eukaryota; kingdom Viridiplantae; phylum Streptophyta; class Pinopsida; order Pinales; family Pinaceae; genus Pinus; species Pinus tabuliformis. Next base: position 689,444,827 of record CM062811.1, read on the forward strand.
TGGACTGCTATAGATGATCATGATTTGAGAATGGAAATGGGAGGTTATTTCCATGGATTTCATCACAAGGTTGCCGAAGATAGTGAGACATCATGATTCCATCATGGTTATCGTCAACAGGTTGACAAAGATTGCAAATTTCATTTGATTGAAGTCTACATTCTCAGCTAGCAATGTAGCATAAATATTCATCATGGATGTCATCAAGTTGTATTGTGCTCCAAAGAATATTGTGTCAAATAGGTTATTGATTGGACTAGATATGTTGGAAGACAAGGAACAAGAAATTCAAGAGATTAAGAAAACTTTGAATGCAACACATGATAGGTAGAAAATCTATGTAGATCGGAATAAGTTGTTCAAGGAGTTCTAGTTTAGGGAACATGTGCACTTGCGCATTAAACTGAAGAAGATATTCTCGTAGATTGGATCATGTGCCAATCTGGCATCATGGTTTTGTGGACCATTCATTATCATTGATCCAGGTTATCTTTTGTTTATAGATGTATTAAAGAATTACATTAACAGTTTGTAGCTTAACCAAAGAGAATTAAATGTGCACATGTGAGAAGAAGAAGAAGAAGAAACACATAAGCATGACAAGAAGACAAGAAGCTTGATAATGGAGTTCGTCCCTCCTGGACTACGTCTCCGGGCCCTGCTCGATCAATGGGGAGGCCTTCATTCATTAAAATGGCATTAGAAAGAAATTACATTCATCAGTTACAAAAATGGAGCTTTATACCTCCATGGTGGAAATTTCCCGAAAATTGGAGAGCTCAGTTGTAGAAACTGACACCACCATCGAATTCATGTCGCCGAGAAGTGAAAAAATGATATAAAATTTGCCTAATTTTGAGTCTAGACAAAAATCACCCTCCTGCAATAATTTAGCCAAGCATGTTTCTACCAGTGTTTTCTGACTGCTCAGGGTTCCACTACCTCTATCTTGGTTTCCATGCCTGGACTGCCCTCCACTTTCTCTCCACCTGGGCACTGGAAATATTTTATGTTTAAATAATATTGGAGGCCGAATTAGCATGGATGTGTTTATGGTAATGTTTATATTTAACATATAGTTGGTTTTAACCTCCAACTGCATATTTTTAATGGGAATATAATAAATTTTCAACATATATTTGAGGTGGCGGGCTCGTACTTCACATGGCCTGCACCCATCCCATATCCCATCCTTATGATTTTCCGATGGATTCAAAGTGCTTGTCGGGTATTAAATACTGTGTGGTGGCTTTGGGTGGCAGGACGACATATGTGGCCGCCTACCCAAGCCCCACCACATAACCGTTTAACCAAACCCCAAAATGGGCTATCGGCGGTCTATAACACAACCCCAAAACTTATAATGCCAGGAGTTTGGAGCCCGTAACATATGGAATTTGCCACCATTACATTTCTGGTGATTAGCATTTATATATAGGGACAATTAAGTTTATATATGTGTTGTGGTTATGTTTGTTTTGGTGGCGGGTATATATGGTGTAAACCATAATGGTTGACAGTCTTGGTAGTATCGGCGGTAAAAACTATGGAACCCTGAAACCTTTGCACTGATATATATATGTTACCAACCATATCAGTCAATTGTATGGGTTGAATCCACCATTGTGGGTTGGATCAACATATATATAGTTTCATTTAACCATAATATTTGTATCCCCCAAGGTTTATATTGTTGGTTAATATATGGTGGGTAGTTAGGATTTATTCCCACTATATATATTTTTTATAATACCAACATGCATTTTAATTTTTAACCCATCTTTGACCGAAGGAGTGCATTTGGTGAGATTGCGATTTTGCCTAGAATTCTGGCCCAAGGTGGCCTAATCCAAGAGCCAAGCTTTGACGAAATCTTTCCTCCATTAGGCCTGCCACCCAGGTGAGTCAACCTGAACTTTGACTGAGCCTAGTTCCTTCATTCGGACTCAGATTGGAGTGTCGTTCACACTGTTGGGATAAGGGCAACAAACACTTTGATCTGATGCCAATAATTTTCCCTTTCTGCCACTTTAAGTTTTGAGCCTTTTTCATTCCCCTGATGTCTTGAGATCCACCTGGATCAATCCTCCTCATTAAGGAGCTTTTGGACCGCCAAAAGCTTTTCATTAGCCAATTGGTGAGTGAGGGTGCTATGCCCTCACTTTTTTCTTTCTATAGCCATCTGGCCTTGCTGGGATGCATTCCATTTAATCCAACTCGAAGGTATTCTACATCTCCTCACCGTGAAGTCCTGGTTCTTCTATAGAGGATGATGTCTTCGGGTAAGTCATCAAGATATTTAGGTGCAAAATCAATGATAGTAGGAATTGTGCCCACCTCATCAGTGTCCATGACAAAAGGTGGTTCATACAGCTTCAGGTTCTCCACATTCACTACTGAGTCCACAACTTCCTTCCCTCTCCCTTTATCCTGTCTTTGCTGATGTAGAACCACACCTTGTCACCCACTTGGAATTGATGGTCAACTTGGTGTTTATCATGTCAAGCCTTGTAATGGGCTTGACTCTTTGCCATATGTTCTTGCACTACTTGGTGAATCATTTGGATTCGCTGAATGAACTGCTAAGCTTTGTCTTTATCATTACGTCCACTGGAACCTTCATCCCTTCCAAAGACCATGTCAAAAGGGTCCTTTGGTAGGTAACCAAATCATGTCTCAAATGGTGAATGTTGCATCGATGAATGCATTGTTCTATTGTAGGAATGTTGTATATAGGGGAGATGTTCGTCCCACAACTTGGGATGATTCCCACAATAGCCTCATAATAGGTGTACCATGGTACAGTTAACAACCTTTGTCTGTACATCGGTCTATAGGTGAAATGCCATGCTTCTTTTCAGTTTGGTGTCCATCATCCTCCACAAGCTAGTCCAGAACTACCCAAGGAAGCGAGAGTCTCGATCTGAAACAATTGATGTGGGTAAACCAAAGTGGACCCAAACATACTGAAAGAAAAGAGAAGCGGTCTACTCTGTAGTAATCTGCTTTTTACAATGCTTAAGAATACACATTTTGCTAAAATGGTCAACGACAACATACAAATAGTCATGACCCTTCCTAAACAAAGGTAGACCTCCTACAAATTCCATTGACACACTTTCCCATGGATGACTCGAAATAGGGAGTGGTATGTAGAGCCCAAATTTTCTATTAGAGGGCTTTGAAATAGAACACATCACACAACCCTTTACATAGCGAGTCACAATGTTTTTCATATGAAGCCAAAAACAAAATCTCTTTACATGACATAAAGTCTTTTTGAAACCAAAGTGACCAGACACAAGAGAGGTGTGGGCCTCTGGAATGACAAGTACTCATTCCACTATGGGAATGCATAATTTACCAAGGTGATACAACAACTTCCCCTGGAAGTGATAGTTGTCTACCTGTGAACCATGGATTATTTTTGCATAAATTTCTTTAAAGTCATCATTGTTAGCATAATGTTTAGCATAACTCTCAAAAGATAATGATGCATTATGCAAAATAACAGAAGCAGAAATAGGGGGGCGAGATAGCATGTCGACCAATTTATTGCCAGTGCCCTCCTTATACTTTATTACTAGTTGAAACTGTTGAAGAAAAGCCATCCACCTAAAATGACGAGATTGCTGCAACTTGGTCTATCACTGAAGGTACTATAAGGGTTGATGATCTATATGGATGATGGTCTCCTTACCAATCAAGTAGTGTTTGCACTTTTTCACACTTTGGACCAAGGCATAAAGCTCCTTGTCATAAGTGGGATAGTTTATCACAGCCAGAGAAAACTTCTCAGAATGGTAACATATCAGCTTCTTTTGCTGCATTAGTATAGCTCCCATGGCATATCCACTGGCATCAGTCTTGATCGCGTATGGCTGTTGGAGATCTGGTAAGGCTAGGAATGGCACGATGCTGATCTTTTCCTTCAATGCTTCAAAGGACTTCTGCTGCTTTCCTCCCCATTGGAAGACCTGTTTCACACTTTTCAATGTGTGCAAAGGTGCAGCAATAATAGAAAAATTATCAATAAATCTTTGCAAATACTGGACTGCACCTAAAAAACTATTGACCTCTGTTACACTACTAGGCCTGTGCCACTTTACAATTGCTTCAACTTTTGAAGGATCAATTTTTAACTGACCATGACCAACAATATGACCTACGTAAACCAAAGAGGTTTTCTCGAACTCACACTTTGACAACTTCACATAGAGTTTCTCGTTTTTGAATACATCAAGCACTTTCTTTACATGGCATACATGTTCATTCCAAATTTTACTAAAGACAAGAATATTGTCCAAATATACAAGAACAAATTCATCAATAAAAGGCCTAAAGAGATCATTCATGACCCTCATGAATGTAGTTGCAACATTGCAAAGTCTGAATGGCATCACCATCCACTCGAAAGACCCTGCTTGGTTTTGAAGGCGGTTTTCCACACATCCTGCTCTACAATTCGAACCTGGTGATAACCACTACGCAAATCCAATTTGGTGAAATAGATAACATTCTTTAACTGATCTAATAAATCATCTATGCGTGGAAGAGGGTAGCGATTTTTCACCGTGATTTTGTTTAGTGCTCAGTAATCAATGCACATCCTCCATGTGCCATCTTTCTTTGGCACCAAGACGATCAGAGAGCCACATGGAGAAGTGCTTGGCCTGATGACCCCTTGATCTAGCAATTCCTACACCTGCTTTTTGATTTCCTCCATCTCAATGGTCGACATCCTGTACATGCCAATATTTGGTAAAGGAGCATCATGTTGCAAATGGATCTCATGTTGGATTTCCCTCTTTGAAGGTAATCCCTTTGGTTCCTGAAACATCTCATCATAGTTAGAAATTAAATTCATATAATTCCTTTTTATGTTCATGATCACAACCTTGGAAAGCATCGACTAATTATTCATCTTTTCCCCTTACTACGATAAGCACGCAACCCTTACGAGAGTTCACCAACCTCTTCATTTGTATTACACTTACAAGGTTGCCATTGCTTTTATTCTGATGAGCCCTTACAATATATTTTACCCCATCTCTTGTGATTTGGTATTTTTTTTCATGACGAAAGAATATTGCTTTCCTATCATACAAGTATGGACTCCCTAACACCATGCCACAAATATCCAATGGCATTACATCCAATTCCACTTCATCCACTAGCTTAGAAGCAATAAAAAATTTCACTTTACATTTCTTAGTTACATTCAATTTTTCTTTATCATGTATCCATCCAAGTTGGTAAGGTTTTGTATGCGGTTTTGTTTCTAAGCCAAGCTTCTTTACCAATGATTTTGCAATTAAGTTTGCTTGGGATCCAGTATCAAATAGAGTTTCCAATTTAATATGATTCACCACAACTCTAATATGAAATAACTCAATTCTCTTTCGTTCATTAGGAAGGGACTCATTTACTGAACTAGTGCCTTCATGTGAATCAGAATTAACATGAGGTGTAAGAGTACCTTTTGTTCCTATTGCTGTGATCAATGCTTCATCTCTTGAGTCAGAACCAAGGTCTTGCTGCACAGCTGCCACTGTCTTCTGTTTGCCCTTTCCTCCAAACTTCTTCAGTCGCTTTTCTGGATGCATTTTCCAACAGTGATCATTGTCATGACCTTCCTTTTTGCAGTGACTGCAATAAGGCTTTTCTCCTTCTTCTTTCCTAGATGATCCTATCTTCTTCTCCTTTCCTTTCCATTTTGCTTTAGGTTTGCCATTGGGAGGTTTGAAAGGTGGTTTCTTCAAATGATCATCTCTTTCATTTTTGCCCCTATTCTCAATATGAATGGCCTTTACACTGGCCGAGTCAATGGTGGTTGGTTTGAACAACAATAATGAATGCCTAATGTAAGTATGTAATGATCCAATGTACTTAGTTACTATTTCAAGTGTATCAAGTGCAATACCAAAATTAAGTGCTTGCTTTCTAAACTCCTCTGCAAAACTCTGAACATCCTAACCTTTGCCTTGCCTTAAATGCTACCAGCTCATTAATGCTTTTTGCATGTAACCCAATTGATATAATTGCTCCTTTAATGTAGAAATGAAATTAGGCCATGAGGAATAAAGATTACCCACATTCTTACTGCTTTGCACTTTTCTCTCCCACCAGACGATATCGGTGTTGGTTAGCCGCAAAGAGGTCAACTGGATACTTGTTTCATCCTCCATGATATGCTAAATCCCGCAGTAGATCTCAATCTGCCTAATCCAGTTATTAAGCTTTTCTACATTACTTTCACCATTAAACATGGGAAGATCAAATTTAACATCTAATTTAAAGAAAGGTTTCTTAGATGCATCTTTTGAATTTCAACTATCATGATGTTGAGGGGAAGAAGGAGAAGGAGGGGGATGTCCCCCATCGCCTACATGTACGGAACCTTGTTCTTCTGGATTCTTCCCTCTCGCTTTTTCCAGTCTTGCAAGTAATTGACCAAGTATTTATATGTATAGAATTTCTTGTGGAAATTGAGCTCCTCCTCATACTGAGACTCTTCATCTGCCATGTTTCTCCTTCGATGTGCACGCCCCACCTCGAGATCGAAAAATTGTAATTCACCTTCGCCTCTTTGGAGCTTGTTTCTCGTTAGCATACAAACATGCAATTCACATCTAAAAACATCTGCTCTTATACCACTTGATCCAGGTTATATTTTGTTTATATATGCATTAAAGAATTACATTAACAATTTGTAGCTTAAACAAAGAGAATTAAATGTGCACATGTGAGAAGAAGAAGAAGAAACACATAAGCATGACAAGAAAACAAAAAGCTTGATAACAGAGTTTGTCCCTCCTGGACTACGTCTCCATGCCCTACTTGATCAATGGAGAGGCCTTCATTCATTAAAATTGCATCAGAAAGAAATTACATTCATCAGTTACAAAAATGAAGCTTTATACCTCCATGCTAGAAATTTCCTGAAAATTGGATAGCTTTGCTGCAGAAACTGACACAACCATCGAATCCTGTCATCGATAGCTGTAAAAACAATGTAAAATTTGCCCAATTCTGAGTCTGGGGAAAAATCACCCTCAAGTAAAATTTATCCAAGCATGGTTCCCCCAATGTTTTTTGACTGCTCAAGATTCCATTGCCTCTGTCTTGGTTTTCATGCCTGGACTATTCTCCACCTAGGAATTGGCAATATTTTATGTTTAAATAATATTGGATGTGGAATTACCATATATGTGGTTATGGTAATGTTTATATTTAACATATAGTTGGTTTTAACCCCTAACCGCATATTTTTAATGGGCATATAATATATTTTCAACATATATTTGAGGTGGCGGGCCCATAGTTCACGTGGTCCGCACCCATCCCATATCCCATCCTTATGATTTTCCAGTGGATTCAAAGTCCTTGTTTGGTATTAAATACCGTGTGGTGGCTTTGGGTGGCGGGACCACATATGTGGCCGATACCCAAGCCCTGGACCATAACCGTTTGACCAAACCGCAAAACAGGCTGTCAGTGGTCTATAACATAACCCCAAGACTTATATTATCGATGGTTTGGAGCCCGTAACATATGGCAGCAATATATATAGGCTAAGCAGTTAATATTTATTTTGGTGCGTTTTTCATAGGATATGCCACTGTTACATTTCCCGGCGATTAGCATTTATATATAGGGGCGGTTAAGTTTATATATGTGTTGCGGTTATGTTTCTTTTGGCGTGGGGTATATATGGCATAAACCATAACAGTTGGCAGACTTGGTAGTATCAGCGGTAAAAACTATGGAACACCAAAACTTTTGCGTTGACATATATATATATATATATATATATATATATATATATATATATATATATATATATATATATATATATATATATATATATATATATATATATCTATATATATCATATGTATATATATATATATATATATACATATATATATGTATATATATATATATACATATATATATATATATATATATATATATATATATATATATATATATATATATATATATATATATACATATATATGTGTGTGTGTGTGTGTGTGTGTTACCAACCATATCACCGATTTGTATAGGTTGACTCCACCATTGTGGGTTGGATCAACATATATATAGTTTCATTTAACCATAATATTTGTGCCCCCCAAGGCTTATATTGTTGGTTAATATATGGTGGGTAGTTAGGATTTATTCCCACTATATTTTTTATTATACCAACCCATCTTTGACGGAAGGAGTACATTTGGTGAGACCGCGATTTTGGCTGGAATTCTGGCCCAAGGTGGCCGGAATCTGGGAGCCAAGTTTTGATGAAATATTTCCTCCATTAGGCCTACCACCCAAGTGAGTCAACCTGAACTTTGACTAAGCCTAGTTCCTTCATTCAGACTCGGGTTGGAGTGCTATTTTCACTGTTGGGATCAGGGTGACGAGAACTTTGATCTGATGCTAAGAGTTTTCCCTTTCTACCTGATGAGCCCCAAAAATGTACAATTATTTGGGCTCATTCAACCTCCTAATTTGGCTTAGTCCACCATTCTCATTTGTTTATTGCATGTTTTTGATTATTTTTATGTTAATAGAGTGAATTTGGTTAGTCATTATGCCAACAAGTCTAATGGGTGCTTTGTGTAGCCTTGTTGGTCAACTTGGAGACAAAATTGAAGGTCTTAATGAGCACTCGGCAGCCAAATTCGTGGGAGAACAAGCTAGAGGATTTGTAGGAAGGTGTCCCCCTAATTTATGGACCCTTACCTCGAATTCTCCACCATCAGCTCGGAGTTCAAGGGCCACCGAATTAATGAGCACAAGGGCAGCCAAGCAAGTCAAGTTGGACTGCTGTTAACTCCAAGTCTTGGGCAGCCAAGTCCCTAACTTTTAGGAGGACTGTTGGGTCCTCAAATTGTATAAATAAGAAGGCTTGGGGCCTCATTTGGGTTAGCTAGTTGGTAGTCATTTTTGTAGCTAGTTAGTCATTTTGTTTTAGCTATTAGTTAGCTAGCTTGTAGTTCGATTTTTAGGCCATGGATTAGCTTTTCTTTCAGCTCATTCTCAAGCTCTCCTTATGGACAGTTTTGATGTACCTTTCATTTCTTGATTAATAAAGATGGATCCAGCTTTGCACCAGCTCTAAATCGCTCTTGGGAGGCTGTAGCTCTTGGGGTTGGGCCCATCTCAAGCGCCCAGTACCTCCCTTGTGTATCTTTATGTGTTTGCTGCGTTCTTGAAATAAAAATCTGCTCTTTAGATCTTGCTTTGTTATGGTAGTTGGTTTTGATGGGTAACGTAGCTTTTTATGCTTAGAATCGATTGGTAGGAGTTTGTTATGCATTTAGATCTTTTGGAATGCTCTTTCTCACGTGAAGTACATGGTTCTCTTTCCAAACAAAGCTGCTGTTCATTTATTTCATTGACAATTAGATTAAGTTAGCTAGGACTTGGTTTGTTTGCAAGAATTCATTGATTCGTTTAAATGAGCATTGTGCAGGGCATCTCTATCATCTTCATCACCTCCTCAAGTTCTATTTAACCTCCGTCTCACTCATTTACCCTCCAACTCTCTCATTTCCCACATAGCTCCATCTCCTCCAACTTTCGTTGGTTCCATCCTTCCAATCATCAAACCATTGCATACACTCTTCCCTCCTCTGATTTTCTAGCTTCTGAGCCATCACCAGCCTTATTCCTACCTTACACATCTCCCTCTACCATTTCATCACTCCTCCATCATGCCAAACACTCACGGTAGGTCATCCTGTAGCCATTTGTAGACATCCTGTAGAAAACAGAGTATCCTGTAGGATCCTCCATAGCCATCCTGCAGGAGGCCACTCTCTCGGTTGCTGAGCATCTGAATGCGAGGAACCTCTGTGGATGGATGCTAAGGATCCCTAGGGACCTCTCCTAGCCTCCCCAACCTATCCCACGCTTTCCTTCCTTCTCCATCCCATCTGCACAACCAAACCCTAGTTAGCACAAGATCACCATCATTCCACACACTTAAAGGAAAAATACAAAAACATAACTTTCATGATGCAAGTAGTTTAGATCCATGCATTTTCATTTATTAGAGGTAGTGCTAGCATTGGTAGAAGTTGCATTTACATTCCTTACATGTTAGAGGTCAGACTAGTTAAATTAGGGTTTCCTAGGTTTACATGCTTTGATTTGCTTTCAGTTCATTTTTGTCAAGTAAAGTAGCTTTCCTTTGAGATCAGCTTTCGTCCATCAATTAGCAAGCTTCTTCTGAGAGCCTATAGAAGTTGGCTTGAGCCCTAGCGGACTTGTGCCAGCTGACCAAGTGACAGCTGCGACAAGAGCTAGTACTTGTGCATATAGCACCGTCGCTTCCAAGTTTGTACGAACTACCGGGTTGATAAAATGAGAGACAGGAAGCCCCAGGAGTTGTAGCATTATTGCTACAATACTGGAGCTCACCATTTTTTTGGCGCCGTTGCCGGGGAAGTGGCAGAGTATTGGTGATTGTTACTATTCTTCTATTTTCTACTACAACCTTCTTCTAAGTAGTTTATTTCATTTCCATTATGCAATTTCATTTATGCAAAAGTAGATTAGCCTTTCTTGCTTTCCTAGATTAGCATTTCCTGCTTTCATAGATTAGTATTTCCTGCTTTCATAGATTAGCATTTCCTGCTTTCCTAGAATAGCCTTTCAATTCCGCAATTTCCTTTCTGCAAGCGTAGATTAGCATTTCAATTCCGCAAGCGTAGACTAGCATTTCATTCTTGCAATTTCATTTGAGCAAAATAGAGTAGTCCTTTCCTGCTTTCATTTCAATTTCGCAAGATAGTTAGTTGCCGTTCAATCTATTTCATGCCTTGTAGGAGTAGAGATAAGTTAGAAAAATGATTGCACAACACCCCCACTGCTTCACACAGCCAACGTTCTCCTTCGATGGCTGTGATGAAAGGACCCCTGGGTGGACATCAAGACATATCTGAAGAACCTCTAGGGGAGAAGAAGAAGAAACATTCCTCTGAAGCAAATGGCTACAAGCAGAAATGTTGAGATCAACATCTTGTCCAAGGATGAATTTGAAAATCAGATCAAAGATTTCAAGAGAGATATGAGGCAGTTTTTTGCCATGCAACTGGATACCTTGCGGATCCAAAAGAAGCAAGAAGAAGCCAAGAGGGCTTTGGTCATTTTTTGTCCTAGGTGCCTTAAAAAGCATCATAGGAACGAATGTCCAATGCACTCCCTAGAAGTGTGTTTTGTATGTGAAGAATACCATCCTACAGATCAGTGCCCTTCCTTGCCCAGAATCAAAGCTGCATATCAAAGAGCCAAGGGAGCCACTGAATCACTCTATTATATGAACCAAAGGAGGCCACATGGACCTAGATCTTACCAGCAGGAGCCGCAAGGGATACCCGAGACCTATTATGACCCTTATCAAGCCACTTTCATGCCTTCTTGGGATCCCCTTGCTCATCCTTCCTGGTCTACACCTCCTCCTTGGTCATATTCTCCTTGTTCCTTCACAGATCCATATTATGCCCAACCAGTTGCTCATTCGTTTCACTCTTATGCTCAGCCCCAGCCTCAGTGGAATGCACCTTATCAGGAGTGGAGGCCCCAGTACAACTCTCATCCCGCTCATTTTTCTCCACCACCTGCTCATCCACAACCATCGCCTCCTCCTCCACCAAGGCAACCCCAAATGCCTACCCAACCACAATGTCATCCATCTCCATCTCAAACTCACACCTCCACTCATCTACCCGTACCTCCATGTCCAAAGCCATGCAATGGAGTAGCTCAACCTAATTGCAAAGCTGAGGCACAACATGTGCAAATGACTCCTCTTGAGCTCAATGATGTTCACCAAAACCCAGGAAAAGCATTGCAAAAAAGAGATCATCTTGAAAGCATTGAAGGATCACATCCAGCAAAAGAAGAATCAAAAGAGGAGATCAAAGAACCATGGGCTGCACTTGATAAAGAGAAGACATCAGAAGCAGAAATAAAGAAAGATCCCTCATGGTTACCATTAAATCCTCCATGTACTCAAGAGAAAGATCAGCAAAAAGAGGAAGATGAGAAAGTCATGATAGAAAGTGACCTGAAGAATGATCCAGATCAGCAAAAGGACCAAGGATATCAAAGCTATATTGAGACATGGTTCCAGACAGTCACTAAGTTGTAGCCGTACTCTCTTCCTCAGCTATGTTTTGTACTTTCAAAGTCAGATCATTTTGTCTCTGAAAGTTGGATAGTTGTCAAAGCATGCATTCCGAGCCTTTACATCATCTTGTCTCTAATCTCGATGTGCACATGGCTCCATTGGAAGTATTCTTATACTTGAAAATGATTTTGTTTTTCAAGTAGGGTAGGGTAGGAAAAAAGAAAAAAAAAAGAAAAAAAAGGAAAAAAGTAAAGAAAAAGAAAAAATGAAAAAAGAGGAAAATAGAAATCTAAGGTGAAAACCTCCTCGGAGGTGCCTTAGATTGGCTCATTGATTGAAAACCTCCATGAGGCGGTCAATGGGTTGAAAAAAAAAGAGAAAAGAGAAAAAGATCTTTGGGTGAAAACCTCCCTTGGAGGTGCCCAAGGTAGGCAATTAGGGTGAAAACCTCCATGAGGCGCCCTAGTTGTTTTTCAAAAAAAAAGAGAAAAAGAAAAAGGAAAAATAAAGCTAATCTCCATTGAATAAGTTCATGTTGCAGCAATGACATTGCAGGTTAAAGGAGGACGTGTCATGACAGGAGGAGCACTCAGATCAAAGACAAAGGAGTTTTTGTGCCTTCTACAGGAAGTTTCGTATCTTCTATAGGAAGCTTACAAAAAAGCCAAATTGATCTCCAAAGAGGACCTGAAGGCTTGGAATATGTCCATGAGGCCTACACTCATCTATGTTTCCATTCCTCACCCCTTTTCCATCATTTTTTCATGTCATTATGCTTCTTTCCTCAAAATTGTGTCTTCTACAGGAAAGCTCTGAATTTCTACAGGAAACATCCTGTAGAACCTTTGGACGAGCCAAATTCAATCTCAAAAGTGAATCTGCTGGTGGAAGTCTATTGGTTAGGCCTGCAAGCACTTGTGTGTCCATCCCTTGCCTTCATCCATCATTTTTTTCACCTCCTTGTGCTTCTCATTGTGCTTCTACAGGATCTTCCTGTAGAAATTGTGGGAAACTAGGCATGCATTTCAAAAAGTGGTTTGGCGAGCATGGTAGCTTCCTCAAGGGTTCAGAAGCCCTCCTGCAATCTTCCAACTCCTCCTCCATCATCTCCATACCTGCATCACAGCCAAAATTCATTTTGTCATACCATGCAAACACATGCAAAATGCCTTGAAGCCAAAAATCCATAGAGCAGAATTTGTTTTTGCCATAACCTAAAAACCATGCATCCATTTGACAAACCGTTTTATGGGGAATTGTACAAGGTTGATGACAACATGCCTGAGCAGTTTCATGCAATTCCGATGCATGGTTTCCAAGAAATCAACCTCCATCACCATCAGCCATTTTTGCATTTTCTCCATAACCGTGCATCCGTTTCAAAACTTGTTTCATGTGGAGATGCACATGGATGATAGTATCCTACCCAAGCCGTTTCAGCCGATTCCGATGCATGGTTTCCGAGAAATCGACCTCTAAAATCTTCAGCCATTTTCCAATTTTCTCGAAATCCGTGCATCCATTGATCACGAATTTGATATGGGAGATGCATAATGATGGTAGAAACATGCTCAGCAAGTTTCAGCTCGATCCGCTTTGGCGTTTGGGAGAAATGTCGAAAACAAGTTCTGGTTTGGTGAAGATGCAGCAACAGCAGCTTGGACGTGCAGGTTTGAACATGGAAACGATTGTCTGGAGCTCAGATCCGGCCAGAGGACACCTGCACACGGAACAACAATCAAAAATCATCAGCCACGCCCTCATGCAACCAAGGAATCCAAGCATGCATCAGCAAAGAGCTTCACAGCAGCCAGTCGACTTGCAGGTACGTGACTAAACTAATTCCTCTGTTGCATGAATGTAATTCGAAATCTGCGTGAACAATGAGATGGTTGGATTTAGACAAATCGGTGGCCAGCTAACTGGCCACCCTCATCCAGTTCAACAGCACTTGGTGGGTGAATGAGACACGTGCACTCAGCCATCTCAGGGAGGAAATTAAAAACGGGCAGTAATGAACAGTTAAACTTCAGCGTGTTTGATGGTAAGAGATTAACAGCAGAGAACCAATAGTTAAAACTGCAATGGAGACAACAGTTGCATGGGCCAGCACACGTCTCTGCCACCTCACTCCAAAAATCACGCGGACATCACTGAGCGCTCGGCTGAAATCCAAAGACCGTTAGTCAACTTGCACTTGCATCGTGTTCACTCAAAGAATACATCCTCTGCTTCCACCATCGGCTTAATCTATCTTCCTCCGCTGAGTTTCCTACTTCTTTTCAAAATTCTCTAGTGCAGCGGGCTCACTCAAAGGCCGAATCACACTCTACAGGCGTTTTTCTACAGGAAGCTGTTTTACAAGAAACCCAGCCTACGAAGAGCTTGCACTGTTCATGTCAGAGGTGGCGATTCTTAATGAGGTAGGCCTGAACATAATTCTCCCACGCAATTGATTAAAAAGCCGGTGGAGTTGACGTGTTGAAGGGGTAGGAAATTGTGAATAAAAGTCTGTTCATGAAATTACAAGTCATTTTCTTATCGCTGCATGAGAATTGTTGTTGTATGCGGGATTTTCTCCAGGGGTTGATTCATAATTGAGCCACTGTTAAGGCTCACTTGCAGAAAATCATGAATTTTATATACTGTGTGCATAACAGAGGCATAGCTCTGCGCTCTCTCTAAGGAAATCCCAAAAATCCACTTCTGTATACAAGCAGGCAAGCAGGCCAACAAAGCTAAAAATCCTTGGGTGTCTACTGCAATAAGGATAGCTAATGATAGCAGTTCCTCACATATCTACAGAGAGTAAAACACTGAAGCTGACAAGTCTTGCAAATAGGGCCAAGGAATTACAGTATGGGCTGATTGCAGCAAGATGAGGTTTTATCGTTCCCCACTTAGCAGATTCTTGAGTAGTTTTGATTGTGGCTATGTGCTCTATCCCGAACTGGTTTGTGCTCTACCTCGGGATGGGATATTACAGGCTTGAGTCTAGGATAGCCACAGCCAGGCTGAAAAGAAAATCACCCACAGCCGAGCATAATATAATGGTGCTGTCTGTTTCTACAGGAAGACAGAAAAAGCCACTACAGGACTTTCCTGTAGAAGCCAGCGAACAGTTTCTACAGGAAAGTTTGAAAAAAGGGCAGCAAAAGGAGAAATCGGCCGAGATTTTAGCTAAGGAGGTAGCACATGTGTTGGCCACCCCAAGCACATCCATCCCCTCTATGAACACTCATTTCTTTCAAGGTTCGGGCACAATTTAGTCACGGTTCAACCTTCTACAGGAAGCTACAGGACTTTCCTGTAGAAGCCTTTTGGCAGGCCAGAATCAATTTTGGAGAGGGATTTGAAGCTTGGAGTCTGTTGAGGAGGCATGCAACCACTCTTTTCTTCTATCCTCCACTGGTTTCATCTCCTTTCACCACCATTTCCGCCATCAGATTGAATATGCTTGCACACTCATACCAAGGCTGAGAATTCACTAGGAAAAGGAGCAAGTAGTGGGAAGAAGCAAAGAAGCATGGTTTCATGACAGAGAAGAGGACATCACATCAGAAGCTTGGCATGACAAGGAGTCCATCAGGGCCATCAGATGAGGAGAGAGATTGGTTGCTCAGAGGATGAGCAACACTTTCAGTAGGGGGGTGATGATGAGCCCCAAAAATGTACAATTATTTGGGCTCATTCAACCTCCTAATTTGGCTTAGTCCACCATTCTCATTTGTTTATTGCATGTTTTTGATTATTTTTATGTTAATAGAGTGAATTTGGTTAGTCATTATGCCAACAAGTCTAATGGGTGCTTTGTGTAGCCTTGTTGGTCAACTTGGAGACAAAATTGAAGGTCTTAATGAGCACTTGGCAGCCAAATTCGTGGGAGAACAAGCTAGAGGATTTGTAGGAAGGTGTCCCCCTCATTTATGGACCCTTACCTCGAATTCTCCACCATCAGCTCGGAGTTCAAGGGCCACCGAATTAATGAGCACAAGGGCAGCCAAGCAAGTCAAGTTGGACTGCTGTTAACTCTAAGTCTTGGGCAGCCAAGTCCCTAACTTTTAGGAGGACTGTTGGGTCCTCAAATTGTATAAATAAGAAGGCTTGGGGCCTCATTTGGGTTAGCTAGTTGGTAGTCATTTTTGTAGCTAGTTAGTCATTTTGTTTTAGCTATTAGTTAGCTAGCTTGTAGTTCGATTTTTAGGCCATGGATTAGCTTTTCTTTCAGCTCATTCTCAAGCTCTCCTTATGGACAATTTTGATGTACCTTTCATTTCTTGATTAATAAAGATGGATCCAGCTTTGCACCAGCTCTAAATCACTCTTGGGAGGCTGTAGTTCTTGGGGTTGGGCCCATCTCAAGCACCCAGTACCTCCCTTGTGTATCTTTATGTGTTTGCTACGTTCTTGAAATAAAAATCTGCTCTTTAGATCTTGCTTTGTTATGGTAGTTGGTTTTGATGGGTAACGTAGCTTTTTATGCTTAGAATCGATTGGTAGGAGTTTGTTATGCATTTAGATCTTTTGGAATGCTCTTTCTCACGTGAAGTACATGGTTCTCTTTCCAAACAAAGCTGTTGTTCATTCATTTCATTGACAATTAGATTAAGTTAGCTAGGACTTGGTTTGTTTGCAAGAATTCATTGATTCGTTTAAATGAGCATTGTGCAGGGCATCTCTATCATCTTCATCACCTCCTCAAGTTCTATTTAACCTCCATCTCACTCATTTACCCTCCAACTCTCTCATTTCCCACATAGCTCCATCTCCTCCAACTTTTGTTGGTTCCATCCTTCCAATCATCAAACCATTGCATACACTCTTCCCTCCTCTAATTTTCCAGCTTCTGAGCCATCACCAGCCTTATTCCTACCTTACACATCTCCCTCTACCATTTCATCACTCCTCCATCATGCCAAACGCTCACGGTAGGTCATCCTGTAGCCATTTGTAGACATCCTGTAGAAAACAGAGTATCCTGTAGGATCCTCCACAGCCATCCTGTAGGAGGCCACTCTCTCGGTTGCTGAGCATCTGAATGCGAGGAACCTCTGTGGATGGATGCTAAGGATCCCTAGGGACCTCTCCTAGCCTCCCCAACCTATCCCACACTTTCCTTCCTTCTCCATCCCATCTGCACAACCAAACCCTAGTTAGCACAAGATCACCATCATTCCACACACTTAAAGGAAAAATACAAAAACATAACTTTCATGATGCAAGTAGTTTAGATCCATGCATTTTCATTTATTAGAGGTAGTGACAGCATTGGTAGAAGTTGCATTTACATTCCTCGCATGTTAGAGGTCAGACTAGTTAAATTAGGGTTTCCTAGGTTTACATGCTTTGATTTGCTTTCAGTTCATTTTTGTCAAGTAAAGTAGCTTTCCTTTGAGATCAACTTTCGTCCATCAATTAGCAAGCTTCTTCTGAGAGCCTATAGAAGTTGGCTTGAGCCCTAGCGGACTTGTGCCAGCTGACCAAGTGACAACTGCGACAAGAGCTAGTACTTGTGCATATAGCACCGTCGCTTCCAAGTTTGTACGAACTACCGGGTTGATAAAATGAGAGACAAGAAGCCCCAGGAGTTGTAGCATTATTGCTACAATACTGGAGCTCACCACTACCACTTTGAATTTTGAGCCTTTTTCATTCCCTTGATGTCTTGAGATCCACCTGGATCAATCATTGAGAGGATTGGGCCAGTAGCCTATTGACTTGCACTACCTCCACACTGACAGTCCATGATTTTTTCCATGTATCTTTGCTTAAGAAGTATATTAAGGACATTGATCATTCGATTGACTGGTCTGTATTGTAGGTGGATCCAGATGGAGAATTCCAGCCAGAGCCTTAGTGTATATTGTAGAAAAAGGTGCTCATGCTCCGGAACCAAGAAATTGAGCAAGTTAAAGTGTAATGGAAGAACTTTGGGCCCGATGAAGCTACATGGGAGATGTCAGATTGGTTGCGGGATATGTATCCTTCCTTGTTTGCTGGTTGAGGCAAAGCAACTTTCATATGGTATTTTGGTATATGATGTGATATGGTGTTCTGGTATATGCTTTGATATGGTGTTTTGGGTATCTGTTTTAATATGATGGTCTGGCATACGTTTTGGTACATGTTTTGATATATATTTTGGTGATATTGTTATATGTACATATGTATATGGATTTAAATACTTCCATGAGCTATGTTATAAAGCTCCACTAAGTGGTATTGGTGTCATGTCATTATGATTATGTTGTCATGTGGGTTGGCACTCAGCAGGATGATCATTGTAAATAACATAATGAGTTATGTTATAAAGCTCCAATAAGTAGTATGTTGTCATGATGTTTTTCTTTTGAGCAGGTCCAGTAGGTCCTTCATTGTAAATATTGCATCGAGCTATGTTATAAATCTCCATGAGCAGTATGTCTTGTTTCAGCGGGTTGTTGAGGTATATGTGTGATTGAACACCGAGGACGGTGTCCCCTAAGGGAGAGGGTTATATAACAACCCTAGTGAAAATTCCATGTAATTAATGCTAAAAACAATAGCCATGCTTGATGGGACACTTATTCCAAGCTGAATGTTGGGAAATACATCCTAGGGGGTGTTCGTTTAGTTGTTTATGGCTAACGAAATTAGCAAAGGAAATGGCTAAGGCTTTGGAAAGTTAAAATGGAATTTTTGGCACATTTATTTATGAAAATAATTCAAATAGGGAGAAAATGGAGGTGAAAGGTCATAGGTTGCATTTGAGGAGCAAATTGAAGGAAAATAATGGAAAATCAAGAAGATAGATGCCTCATTAATAAAAATTCTTCTGAGGATCGGTTGGTGACCTTTGGTCATTTAGATTGGAGCTCTCTCATCATTCTCTCTCTCTCACTCTAGGAAACTTATAGTTTCTTGGAGCACTCTAACGTTGGAGAAGGAAAGGCAAAGAGGGCAAGGGGAAGCAAAGATCAAGTAGGGAAAGGAAAAAACAAGCAACTACGGTAGGCTTCCTTGCTGATATCGACTCACATGTGTATTTTCCTTATTATATTTGGAATGCATGGTATTGCATGTGGTTATTTTATATCATGGCATGGGTTTTGAAAGGGGTGACAATGTTTTTCAGACTAGCCTTACCATTTCCTGATAGCATTTTTGAGATGGGTTTCTCATATTTGGTTAATATGGGATGACCGGATGGATTCAAAGCTAAGTGGTGTGGATCTTCGAGCTTACAAACACATGGCTTTATGGTCACTAAACCAGACTATGGATCATGGTAAAGCTAATGGACTAGTAACCCCTAAACAAGACTGTGGGTCGAGGTAAAGCTAGATTGTGTGCCTCAATGGGCCTAAGAATCCTTGTCGGTGAATGGCGAGATATACGGTAAAGCCAAGTGGTGGATTTCTCTCCTTTAGGCCTAGTAGTCTTGGATGGGTTGTATGGTGAATCCTATAGAGTTTCTCTCAGTGTAGATCAGACTACGGATTACGATAAAGATTGAGGGACTAGGAAGCAGTCAAATTCCTCATGGTGTAGGTAGAGAACTTTGGCGGAATATGTGCTTGTTGGTGTTATTCTGGTATGTTCAATGAGTTGCACATTCATGCCTGGAATATGGAACGGGGGTGATTGACTAAAGAGAGACTTGACTCATCTAATCTATGGTTGAGTGGAACATGATAGTCCCATGTCTAGTTGGTGTATTGCATTCATTAATAATAAATTCATTCCCTTGATTTTTATGTATAAATCTAATGATGTATATGTGGATTTTTATGTATAAATGTATTGATGTATATATATATATATATATATATATATATATATATATATATATATATATATATATATATATATATATATATATATATATATATATATATATATATATATATATATATAGATATATGTCATCCAAAAAATATATACATCCATTGGTCGTAGCCAGAAAAACAAGTCATCAATAAAAGGGGAGCATCTTCATAATGGGTTCTTCCCCTAGTACATGAAGTCCTACATCTAAGGTCGATGCTCAATGCCCTCAACACCACTAGCACCCCCTGTGCCACCTACTAGAGTACCCCTTGCCTCATCCAATGGAAGATCCAAAATTGATCGTGTTGTATCCATTTCCACTGCCACTAGGTCGAGAACTGGATGCCACTCCCTATCTCTTGCCATTATCCTCTCAATAACATCCTCCCCAAGGTCATTTTTTCCTGCCATAGGCATACCTCTGAGTAGATTTTTAGGTGATCTCGTGCATCCTTGGTTGCCTTGGCTCAGGCCTGTAACCTCTCAACCTATGCTAAAAGAGCTTCAGCCTCTCCCCCCTCTATCATTCGACCTATCTCCAAGTGTACCCTCCACATTGGCCCTTCTAGGCCCTCCTCTACTCAGCCCTCCCACCCTCCTCACTTCCCTTCATCAACACAAGCCCCACCAATGTAATGGGGATCAACACCTACCACCTACCCAAATGACACCCACAAGGTCCAACATTTGTAAGAAAACATATAACACGTCAGCATATATATACATATACATATATATATGTGTGTGTGTGTGTGTGTGTGTGTGTGTGTGTATACATCATAAACCAAAATATGTACAAATCATAAAATGTTGAAAATATACACGCTTACCTACTCGGCCCCAAGCATCTGCTAGGGCAAGCCCATCTCTAGATCCCCCCTAAATTGCATCCCCACATACAAAAACTCTAAAATTTGTGAAGTGTTTAACTGAAACAAACCCTTGACCATGGCAATCCAATACCACCCTATCTCTCCCCCACCGCTTGTGACATCAAGGAGGCCCATCTCTAGATCCGTGGACCCCTCAGGGGCCCTTGGGCCACTGTTGTCATTGGACATAGAATCACTACCCTCTTGTAGACTATGTTGCAAAGTATGTTGCCATAACAAAAACTGCTTGTATACCATTATTGGGCGTGGGATCCCCCAAGGGTAGTTTTGGGGCTAAAAGCCCATATTTTGGTCAAATTTTGTAATCCAAGTGTAAAGACTCCACATTTTGTGGTCCCAAAGTGCACAGATGTTAAAGAGTCGTAGGGTTGTCCAGCCTTGTTTTGAAAAATGTAATGTCGGCGCTAAAAGATCTACCCATGGTTCACAGACCATGGGATTGTATAAATAGAGCTAAGCTCTAAGCAATTTGATAGAAAGAATAGAAGATAGACACACAAAGATATCATGTATGAGAGATAGCTCTGAGGTAGAAGTCTAAGTTTGGGTCCTAGCATATGTAGAGGATCTACAGTTGAGTGCATAGAGGCATAGGGTAGAAGTCTGCAGATGAGTGCGTGAACCACTGCAGCTGAGTGTGCAGGGCGGGTCGAGTTAGTAATCACCCAGAATTATTAATAAAGAGAAGTATTGTACAATTTCTGCATCTTTATTCCTGTTTATACATCTTCTTATGTTGGGTATGAATGTCACTTATAATGCTTATATGATGCATGAATGTATGTAAATGTGTTGGTTAAGTAGACACAAGTAAGAACATTTGTTTACGTGAAGCTATCTAAGTTTGGTTGATAAGATAAGTAAAACACTTAGCCTAGTTTGCGAGATATTACAATTTGTTGCCCTAGCAGCGCGAAAGTTCCTGAGCCACGGGTTAGGGGTACACAAAAGCTAATTATACCATTTCGCAAAGGTACTAAAGGGTGGAATAGAGGGCCAACCAACCTACACGAATGCAAGCACAGCCGGAATAAATTGACATCAAAACCATCTTTGGGTGCAGAAACATGGTTCCAGCATCCCCCCATCATGCTTTGGGTGAGACTTCAGTCTGCACTCTGTGGGCTGATGCTGAAGGGGCCAGTAGTGTAGGGATTTGTTTGGCTAACTAATGGTGAACCTGGGTCAAGCCCCCTCAAGCCAAAAAATGGTTCTGTTTTTGGTAGCGGAATCTACATAAGAGATGTGTGATGTTGTATTATTGGAATCCGACTAGTAACGAGATTGGAGACTGGTTGGATAGAAAAATCCATGAATTTTCCGCATAGGAGAACAGAAACCTATGACTAACAAAGGAACAGTGGTTGGACTAGTACCTGTATATAGAGATCCACAAGATTTTTTTCTGCTCTTTCCTTAGAGAGCTATATTAGTGGATCATGAAGCTAGCAAATAGCTAATGAAGGTGGAAACTTGACGATCCTATTGTGTGGACCTGAGAGCTAGTGTGAAGGTTGGAAGCATCAGAAGATAAGATCTCCCATGTTGTCGATCATTGGCTTGGTCGTGTCATAGGAGGATTTGTTACTAAATTCGCGGTCGACACCTCAGTCAGCTATAGTGAGGTGGAGCAACGCCTTTTCAAAGGACCACGAGGTAAGTAGGTAAAATATTTGAATACTTGGATTAAAATGCTATTGTGCGAAAAACGGGTTATGCAGCTACCTTGATGTTCAGGAATACACGAAGCGGAAAAGTTTACAAAAATGAAGGAAATAAGGGTCCAGACTATAGCCCCTTTATTTCACCTCCACAAAGGGATGTAGAAGCGATAGTGAAGGTTTGTCTTCGAAGTGATATTCAAGTAATAATACAAGGATTCCCGCGAATACAACCTCCTCCCACACTACCTCTGAGTTCACCACCATTGCCTCCAACTTCACCCATACCACCTCCACCTCCACCATGGTTCAGTATGGCAAATACAGTGAATTTTCCTTTGTTCAAAGGCTTGGAAAATGAGGACCCGGACCAATTTTGGTTCGTTGTGAGGGCTATATGGGAAGCTCAAGGTGTTACAGATGAACACATAAAGAAGGTGACACTGGTTAGCTCTGCAAGATCGCGTGCTAACCTGGTATATTAAGAGCTCTAATGATAAGCCGAATGCTAGAGTAGCAGAAATCCAGGCAGCACTAAATAGGGAATTTAGCAAGCCTAAATCTGAGGTGCAGTCGATTGTGGGATTTAAAGAGATCATGATGTGACCAAACAAGACGCCTTGGGAACTAGATCAGATGTTGAAATGTACAATCCTTGAAGCCAACATGAATTTGAAAGATGGACAGTATCGCAAGTGGTTTGTGGCTTTGCTACTACCACACTTAAGAAGTACATTGTCAGAGCAGAAGATAATAACTCAAGGAGAGGCCTTGGAGATTTCCATGAGACTACATGAGACTCTGATGCAAGATCCTACTCTAGGAGTTCACTAGATCCATGCGCAACTAAAGAATCTGTGCCTTGAGATGCAAGGTCTGAGGCATGAAAAGATGGTTCAACCAGAGGTACATGAGGAAGTATGGTGCTTGAGATGCACGACTCAGGGTCATGAAAAAGACCATTGCCTGATCCTTGTGAATTACCTTACAGGGGGAGGATCGATGCCTTTAAGTTTGGAAGCTCAAGCAGGACTTGGCACGCGGCCTGCATTATGGTGCGCTATCTATCAGGTAGCCAGAAAACATGCCACTGATAAATTTCACTTGCTACAGAAGTATGTAAAAGCACCATAATATATGTTCTGCAAATTTTCTTGGTCGGTAGGACATGACAAGCATACTTGCAGGAGCTATGAATTGATGATGGATAGAACTCCCGCCTACAGGGTTCAAGCCAAAATGCGGCCCCTCAACCAGAATACATGAAAAATGAGGAAAGGAATTCAAGGGCATGGATGAGGTCAAGGTAGAGGAGGACATGGTAGAGGTCGAGGACATTTGATTTGCTACAATTGAGGAGGACCAGGACACTATGCCCACAATTTCAGTAATTCAACGCATCCATCGTGCAAGTATTGCATGTTGTTTGATCATGAAATGGAAGATTGTCCTATACTAATAGCTAGGATATGAGAGAAAGCGGTGATACCACCTCCACCGACTTAGAACGCGCAGATGATGAGGTATGAGCCACGTGAGGAGGATCCAAACGTAAACATAGTGCTTAGGAGTGGGATCATGACAGGGGATGACAAGGGGAAATAGTTAGAAACAGTACATGTGTTCACAAAGCCCCAACAAAAGAGGTTGAATTCGACTTGGAGCACACACATGAAGCCTTCATAGAAGCTAAGAAGAGTTTCGTTGAGGCCTCCACCTCAGGAAGAAAGGATAAGCCTGAGTCGGAGATGGACTCTTCTATGCTCACAAATTTCGTGGAAACCTATATGAAGTTACTACATGACAGTAACACTATGAAAGAGTTACAAGAACTCATCAATAGATGTGTTGTGACCATGCCAGGTGAGCTGTGCATAGTAGGAAAAATTGGCAAGCATAAAACAAGGATGGGATGGGATGTGAGACTGACCACACAAATAGGAGAGTATGAAATGGATCAGGTCATTTTGGACCTGGGGTCAGATGTGAATGTCCTAAAAAAGCAGACTTGGGAGAGAATGGGGAGGCCTGTGCTACAATGGTCTCTGACTCAGCTAAAGATGGTGAAGTAGTAAAAAATCATCCCCATGGGGCGACCGCAGGGGGTGATAGTGGATATTGAGGGAGCAAGCACACTAGCAAATTTTGAAGTAATAGAGATAATGGATGATAGCAATCCCTACCCTATGCTCCTAGGAATTTACTGGGCTACTGATATGAACGTGGTTATCAATGTGAAGAAGGGAATGATGATCTTTGAGAAGAAATCACTGCGCGTAATAATACTCTTAGATCTTGCTGAAGGATCACGCTATACGGAACCAGTGCGTGATTATGAGAGTGATGATGATCTGGACTGCATCTATAAGATAACAATATGAGACCAAGGCTGGGTGAATCCCACTATGGATGGATAGATTACATAGGGTCGCGAGAGTTCTTGCACTTCGAATTCTGACAAAGAAATAGAACGCTGGCAGAATTGGTTATACGAACTACGTTTAATTGAAACATGATGACCCAATCACTACATTGTGTGTCATCAGAGGCAATAAATCTGCCTATTTATGATGGTATAAATGAGGTAGATATCTTTTTGGATGCATTTCAAAGGGCGATACCAGAAAGGTAGTGCTTTCAGGCCTTGGACTAGGCATTGTACGCTACGCCCACAAGATGGTGTGGTATGCACAAGGGATGCTTTGATGATTGGCACAAATATAGGGGGATGATGAGAACATGATTTGGGAAGCCTAAGATGCGATTGACAGACAAGTACGATGGGAAGAATGTTTCGCACGTGCATCTAGCCTAATGGACGCAAGCTTGTGGAGAAAAGCCCAAACCTGAGTGGGTGCACCTGTTCTGTCATACTCTGGATGTTATCCAAATGAATTGGTATATAGAAACAGAGATCCACCATGGGACAAATGACTAGGATATCCTACCTGAAGGATCCATGATGACATTTAGTTTTGAGGACGGGTTTGACAATATTGATGAGGCACTACAAGAGGTGAAAGAAACCATCTTTAGGATACCACAGATTCCTTTAGACCTAATTCAGCCTGAATGGGCTACTCAACTAAGTCATGCGCTTGAATGTTATAATGTAACTAGTGAAGATGGGGATGATGATGTGTGGAAGATTAACATTCCAAAAATAGAAGGTCACCGTGAGGTTTAAGGACTGCAGATTGAGAACCCTGATATAACCGTGTCGGTGAAAACAAAACAAGTGAACATTGGTATGGAGGAAGAACCAAATTTTGTGAACATTGGAGACTATTGGGACGACGCGATGGTGGATAAGGTTGTTGAATTGCTCCTCAAATCTGAGGACTTATTCCCTACCAGGTTTATGGATCTAAAAGGAATAATCAGAGACATAGGAGTTATGGAGATCACGTTAAAACTTGACATGAATCCAGTTAGGTAGAGGCCTTACTGCCTCAATCCAAAATACAAGGAGAAGGTCTGCTCAGAGATAGATAAGATGCTAGCAGAAGGCATCATTGAGCCTATGGAAGAATCCGATTAGATAAGCCCTATGTGGTGCAAGAGAAAAAGAAGAAGGATGAGATAAGGATATGCATGGATCTCAAAAAAATGAATGACACTTGTGTGCATGATATTTTCCATACTCCGTTCATGGATGAAGTGTTGGACAATGTAGGTGGCCAGGAATCATATTCCTTCACTGATGGGTTCTCTGCATACCGCCAAATCAAAATCACATCGGAGGATAGGAGCAAGACAACCATCGTGACTAAGTGTGGTTGTTTTCAATACACCATAATGCCATTTGGATTGAAGAATGCACCTACAATCTTTTCACGCGTGGTCTTTATGGAATTTAAGGAATTTATTCATAAGCTCCTGCAGGAATTTTTTGATGACTAGACTATATTTGGGTTGGTTAAGTACCACGTAGAAAGCTTGCACCTAATGCTGGATACCTGTCGAAGAAACCAGATCACGCTCAATCTCAAGAAGTGTTTATTTTTCATTCCTTTTGGTAACCTATTGGGGCATGTGGTTTGTAGACAAGGACTAATGATAGACCCCACAAAGATCATGGTGCTATTAATCTTGGAAGTGGCGAGGAGTGTGAAACTGTTGTGCGCTACTCTGGGACATACAGGATATTACAGAAATTTTATCAAAGGCTATGCCCAGATCACCGTGTCGATGGGAAAATTGTTGAAGAAGGATGTAACATTCTGTTGGAATGATGACTGCAAGAAACGATCAGATATATTGAAAGAAAAGATGGTTACCACACTGATTCTAATCTTCCTAGACTAGAATAAAGAGTTTCATGTACATGTTGATGCATCATGTATAGTGTTGGGGGCAGTACTAACATAGGATGGAGGCAAAGGCTTGGACCATCCTATCGCCTTCGCAAGCCACAGATTATCCAAAGCAGAGAAGAACTATTCTACCACTGAATGCGAGGGGCTAGCTATGGTGTATCGCTCCAGAAGTATAGACACTACTTGCTAGGAGGACATTTTAAAATATATATGGATCACTTTGCATTGAAGTACCTAGTCAATACACCTGTGTTGGGGGTTGAACCTGCAGATGGCTCTTATTGTTCCAATATTATGATTTTGAAGTTGTTGTGAAGCCTAGACAATTGAACGCAAGACCAGATCATATGTCGCGCATCAAAATAGGGGAGGAACCTACTAACGCTTGACACGTAGCTATTTGTAGTACGTGTCGCAGATGGTCATTTTGAGGATATAATACACATCCTAACAACAGGAACTGTATCGAAAGGATACTCTATCTAGCAAAAGAAGGAATTATTGGTACATGCGATATATTTCTCAGTCATTGCTCAGCATCTATATAAGATGGGGACTGATAAGATATTGCAGCGATATGTACCTGAGTTCGAATGAAGCAGTGTCCTCATGGACGCTCATGGATGCACAATGGTGTTGAGTGATAAAAAGTGTCTTTTTAACTCCTATTTATCCTACATTAATTATCAATCCGGGTAAGATTTTCTATTTCAAGAGTGTACACAGCATGTGGTGGCAATTTCTTCAATAATAATGTTTTAAATTGCAATATAGTGCTTTCAAATACAAGAGTAAATAGATGCTTGAAATAAAACTTACTTGCAATTAAAAGAAACTCAATGCTCTGAAACTAAATCATTCACTCAGGAAATTAACACCAATTATCAGTGAAGGATACAGTAGCAATAACTCATTCCTCTTTTAACTGATGTAAATGAAATCAAACATAAATGAGATCCTCAATCTGAAAACTCTGACAGTAATAGCCAATGTCCTTTACAGTTGTTGATCTCACACTCCACACTAAATGACCAATTGGAAATGACAATGAATTAAATCAATAATGCTGCTGATAGAAATGGAATAACTATGCTAACTATAACAATGCTGAAAGGAAAAACCAAATGCTTGCAGAAAGGAAATGAACAACAATGCTATTTAGTAGAAATGAATAGCAGAATTTATGAAACTGTAATGAACAACAAAGTTAGTTTACTAGAATGAACAGCAAAGCTCTGTAATTGAGATGAACAACATAACAATATAGTTGCAGAGAATAATAATCTTATTATGAAAAGAAGGAACAAAAATGCAATTCAATTACAACATATATAATGGAACAATTCATTAAATCTAGAAACAAGAAATAGTAAATCAATGTGGTTCCAATAAACAAGGATCAAACCAAACCATCACACAATAGATATCATACAGGAATGGTATAGAATAACAAGTGGATCCACCAGGGTCGGGCCCTTAGCCGCTAGTGAAGCACCGCCAGACTACTTCAGTATAGAAGAAAGAATAGCAACCAGATCATGTATTAATCATATGCAAAAATGGTTACAACCAGTCATACTATGTTTTAATTAATGAGAGTCGATGATCAAAGTTAAAATACAACAGTAAGTTCTTAATAATGATGATTAATCCCTCTTTACAAGCGTTGTCCCTTTTATAATGGCCAGGCGGATAAAACAAGAATAGCAGATAGACTAGTAACAGCAATCCCTAAGGATCAAGAGATCCTTGGGGATCCACTTAATCATCTAACTCTAGTTAACTCTTTGTATTTTGCATTGACGTTGTAATATTTTTCGTTCTTATCCTTAACTGTGTGCTCCAATCTTGATCTGCTATCTGGATACAGCTTCCTGGTGGAGGAAAAATAGTTACTCTGTTTTTTCTTTCCTCCGAAATGGTAATTTCCCATTTCTTCTCTTTCCTTCATGAGAAAAGACAATGATTAACTAAATTGCAATAATCAATAACTCCCTTGTTTTTGCTATAATTCTTTGATATATTAACATCTTAAAATATAAAGGAGATATGATTAAGGAAAAGGATAAGGAAATAAATGTCAAATTCATACATTTTCCATAGCTTAGCACACTCTCCTGCTTACCCTTTTTCATGCCCTCATGAAAACCATGTAGTTTGTGTGCAAAGCAGTCAAAGAATAGGTTGGAGAGGGAATGTCATGAGGTGGTCTAAAACCATGATTTTTAGCCAAAACTTCAAATATGGGCCTTGTCTACCCTTCAGGCAATTCATATATAGCTTTATACCCTTCTGCAGGATACCAGATAATAGGGCTTTGAAACCTACAACCTAGCCAATACGGGCCTTCCCTCAAGATGAGGTTACTATAAGTAACCTAGCGATCTGCAGATAACTTAAATTTTTTGTTTTTGAATGGCTCTTTGTCCTGGATATTCTGATTGGAATTCTTCCATCTGAACTTAGCTGCTTCCAAGGAATTGTCTTTGATAGAGAGGAAATATTCTATCCCTTGTTGGACAATTCATTTGTGGATAGGTCCCAAGGTCAGGATTATTCCCTCCCTTTTCATGAGACTTTTATGTTTATCCAGCAGTTGTAATGGGTTTTTCAGTTCACACCTGACCCAAAGGTCTAACCCATTTTCTTTCCTCTGAAAGGTGTTATGGGCTTTGAGCCACTTTAAATGATTAACAACAAATGAAATGAATGCTTGAAACTGTACATCACCCACAAAAGGGCTGGGGTTATTCTCTATTTCTTCTTCCAATATAAAATTATGCAAATAAAACTCACAGAATAATCGTTGAACTTTTACTCCATGGTGTTTATAGCAATTTATAAAATCCTCAACAGTTTTTATTTCTATGGGTTTCCCTGCCCTAACAACCTTAATTTTTAACTATAAATATCTTTCTTATAAAAATAAAGCATAGTTCTTGGCAGGGGACCTGCATGTTAAAACATTTGTATATAAAGAACAGAGAGTATCCATTTGACACATGACTATTTTCAGTTTGTTCTTTATCCCTTGAGCTCCTTCTTCTTCCCTCCGATATTTATCGAAGGCTTCATTTTCTGATGCATTGATGTCCCTCAATTGTTGCTGTAATTTCTGGTATTTTTGCTGAGGAACAATTTCTTCCTCAAGTTATGGTCAGCTGGGCCTATGCTAGGTCCTCTTGGAGTTTTGTTATACTAATATCATTGTATATTAGAACATCTTTAGCTTGGAGATCTATCTGCGTACCTTTATTACAAGACTGAGTGCCTATAGTCTGCGTCCCTTTAACATGGAATCGAATGCATGAGGTTTGTGCTGCATGTTGTTCCTTATCGTTTTGAATGAGTATAGGGTCGGTTTGAGTCTCCATGGCCCTTGTTTCATGGAGTTCAGTTTGAATAGTTGCATTCACTATTTTTAGGGTTCTTCTTGAGATTTTCCCCCTTTTTAGTGCCCTTATCTTTTGTCGGTGTTGTTTCACTAAATTTTGAAGCCTTTGTTGTTCCTTTCATAACTTCTTAATTTGGCTCTTCTTCTTTTTGAGAGGAACAACTGTTTCTATTGTTACTAGACTCAACTTCTCAATTGGATTTTGCTCTCTAAGGGCCATGCCTTTGCCTTGGCTAGTTTCCATTTCCTCTGTTTGGAACATATCTTATGTGTTTGCATTGTCCTGACTAGGTTCCTCTGAAGAGGTAACCCTAGTTTGGTCTACCATTTCCTGAGTGGCTTCTACACCTACTTCTACTTCATCATTTATTTCTTCTGATATACTCTTGTTGTGGGCAAAGTTTTCCCGTGATTGCTCTGCTTCAATATTAACATTGAGCAGACTTTGGGGCTGAATATATTCACCCATATTGGCCAAAATCTGGACCAATTCATCCTCCTGTAATGGGTTTTGTGGTGGAATTTCACTGGGGGTTAAGGGAAGTTCTACTTCCTCCCTCTCTTCTTCACTAGTATGCTCTGTTTCTTCCTCCAATTCTTATTCTTGGTTGTCTCTTCCTTCTAGCTGTAAGGGTTGTTCATTTTCAGAGCTATGTAATTCTAAGGGTTGGCTACTGCTACCCTAGATGTTCTCAGATGCTCCCCTACTTGTTCTTAATCTAGAAGGGTGTCTATGTTTTTTTGGTCTGCTTGCTGTGCTAGTGGTTCCTTTTCTTTTTGGGGCAGGTAAAGCTAATCCCCTGTCTATAGAAAACAACAATTCTTCCCAACTGGTCTATCATTGAGCAAGGATATAACCTACTATCAATAAAATTAAACAATGGTGGCTCACTACAATATCTATATGGCAGGATCTTTTTATGCTCTGAGCACCATCATGTAGCACAAAATTTAAATGTGCAGGCAAATTTACAGCACATTTCTATTTTAGTATTGTTAGTAATTTGAGGTGGCATGGTCTTACCACATCCTTTCTTCCATCACATGTAATGTAGCTCTACACTACTCTAGCCAGTTCTATCCATGGTTCTCCCAGAGATTATGGCTGGAGTCCTTTTCCTTTGACAATCAGGTTCTGTCCCTCATCCCAAAAGGTGGCCATGGCATCTTAAAGTCTCAACTTTTTATGTGTCCATATGGGTCCAATTGCTGATAATCCAGATACCTTAGTAATTATTGTATCCATCACTATTAATCGTATTCCTCTTACTATGGAATGATCATCCTGCAAATTCTGCAAAAATTCGATAGCCACAGTTTCATGGGGTTGTTGTAGTCATGTAGAATATGTGATCCATCCAGATCTTATTAAAATTTCTCGTGCAGCATCAGAAACTGCTAGTACCTGTGGCTCGCTACGTACTGATCATCCTCCCATTTCATCTAAGTTCTGCGCACTGTTATTTTAAAATAGCAATACACAGAGATAACAATGGAACAGCAAACTATGCATATCGGATAATACCCTTTTTTTAACATCAATACCATTAAAATTTGCCATTAAGGGATCTGATGTAGTCTAGTACACCCAAATAGAAGACTGACACATATGCAAGAGTATTTTGGAAGTCACCTGCATCCCCCTCAAAAATGATAGGTCATCCTCGATCGGTTAAATGGAGGAGTGATGTACTCGACAGCAATCATATAGTGTAAAAAGGGCAAAGTGTACATATTCATGACAAGATCACAAAAAGTTTTGAGTTTCTGAAATCGAGACTTAAGATGAAAATCATGAATAGATATGGAGATGCTATGGAGTGATGTAAAAAATGGAAAAGGACAGCTGACGTGGGTAAAATGCTATGCGGTCATTATTTCACTTAAACTATTATGATTGAATTTTTTAAACAATATTTCATGCATAAAAGTTTCAAAGGGAATTGGGAACATAATCTCTTTTGAAATAAAGATAAAAAAAATAAGAGAAGGGTTTATAATTACTATTGATGTTGAAAAATATGACTCCAATACCATCAACAGAGCTCTATTTCCCACAGGTGTTTATAACCTTGACAAAGTTTCTTTTTCACCCTTTGGAACCATAATCCTTTATGTATGCCTAGGAAAGTGCCTTGTGATGTCAGAATGGAGGCCATTGTGCTGGCTTGGTAACCAGATGAATCAAAATGCCATTCACCAGGAAGGAGTGAAAGGTGGACAGGCTAGCTCATGATGAGATCTCCTGTTCCAAGGACTTTTATTTTTCTGATGTATCCATTAGATCATATCCCTGGTGTGGTGGCCATAATGGGAATTCCACTTCACTGCTCCCTTATGATCATGGTAGGTTGGCTCTTAATGAGACCCTCTATCCTCCATCTGACAAATCATAGAATTGTTAGTAATCATATATATATTTTTTCTTTCTTTTTTCTTTTCTTTTATATAGCACTTCCTATTTATATATAGGGGATGGCTCAACACTCCTTAAGATTAGGGATGGTGGAGGAAGTCTGAACATATCAATATAAGAAAATATGCCCTTATTCTTATTCAATAATAATAGTCAAAGAGAATTATGAGAATTAGGGAAGAACCAACATGATAAAAATAATCAATCAATTTGAGTTTTAGTGAAGATAAGGACAACAAAGTAATATAAATAGTTGTGCCCTTTCCTTTTTTTATAAATACAAAGAAATCTCATTAAAGATTATAATTTTTCTTTGATTTGCTTATTTCAGTAACCTCTAATTTTTGTGACCTTGCATATATTTGTATCTTTGACTTGAAAAGATCATGAAGAGTGAAACATTATTCACAAAAAACTCTAAAAAAAGTGATGTTCTTTAAGAGGAACAACAAAATAAAAATGCACTCAAAAAGTGTTGTTCCTTAGATGGAACAACTGTTGTTCCTTAAGAGGAACAACAAAAATATAGTTGCATGCAAAGTTGTGGTTCCTTTAAGAGGAACAGAAAAAAAGAAAAAAAAATTCACATGAAACTATTGTTCCTTAAGAGGAACAGCAGTTGTTCCTTAAGCGGAACAGCAAGTAAAACAGATGTAAAATAAAATGTTGATCCTTTGGCGGAATAGCCTAAAAAAACACTCCAAATCGAAACTATTGTTCCTTAGAAGGAACGACAAAAGGTAAAAAAATAGCGAAACTGTTGTTCCTTTAAAAGGAACAGCAGCTATTCCTTAAGAGGAACAACGCAAATGTAAGCAGGCAATATTGTTGTTCCTTAAATGGAACAACAAAAATAAAATATACGTGGATTGTTGTTCCTTAAGAGGAACAGCAAAATATGAACATGTAGAGTTGTTGTTCCTTAAGAGGAATGGTTGTTGTTCCTTAAGAGGAACAACAAAAATAGAAACACGTGAAAATGTTGTTCCTTAAGAGGAACAATGAAAAATAAAAACACATGAAGGTGTTGTTCCTTAAGAGGAACAGCAAAAATAGAAACACACAGAAGTGTTGTTTCTTAAGAGGAACAACAAAAATAGAAACACGCAGAAGTGTTGTTCCTTAAGAGGAACGAGTGCTATTCCTTAAGAGGAACAACAAAAATATGAGCACGCAAGATTGTTGTTCCTTAAGAGGAATGGCTATTGTTCCTTAAGAGGAACAACACGAAAATTAAATAAAGAAACCTTTGTTGTTCCTTAAATGGAATGGTTGATGTTCCTTAAGAGGAACACCATCTATTCCTTAAATGGAACAACACTAAAATCTGTAAAAAAAAAACAGTTTATACTAGTAAAATCAAAGACAAAATTTTATATACAAAATTCAAAAACAAAGGAATTATTCAGTGAATTAATGCTGAGGAGGGGTTATCTTCCTCAGCAAGAATTTGCATAGTGGAATCTTCCAGTAATTGCTGGTAAAAGGATTCCTTGGTAAGCAATTTGTGATAAAGTCGCACTCGATGACCATTCACTTTGAAAGAATGTCCAGATCCATCAATGGTTGTCAATGTAATGGTTCCATTGTCATGCACTTTCTGTATCTCATAAGGTCCAAGCCATTGTGTCTGGAGTTTCCCGGGGAAATCCTAGAACCTTGAATCATATCGGAGTGCCCAGTCTCCTTCGTGGAAGATTTTCTTTTTAATGAGGGCGTCATGCCATTTTTCTCTCTACTATTGAATTAATGCAGTGTGTTAAAGAGCTGAGAGCCTGATTTCATCTAGCTCATTGATTTTTTCTTAATCTATTGATCTGGGCTTCATTTAAATTCAAACCCACCTCCTGCATTGTTCTCAAGGTTTGAATTCCAAATTCGATTGGGAAGATGGGTTCTTTTCCAAATACTAATTGATATGGTGAATACCCCGTGGTGTTTCTCCATGTTGTTCGGTATGCCTACAAGGCTTCCAGCAATCTTGAAGCCTAGTCACGTCTGTGTGATGCAACTGTTTTTGTAAGTATTGCCTCAATCACCTTATTAGTGCTTTCTACTTGTCCATTTGCCTGTGGGTGGTATGGAGTCGTAATTTTTTGCAAAATGTGGTAATTTTTTAATTTTGCAGCAATCTTATTACCTACAAATTGTGGTCCTCCATTTGTAATTATGTTCCTCAAGAGGCCATATCGCACAAATAATAGGAAAATAAAATGTATTACTGAATCCTCTGTAGCTCTTGGCAGTGCCTCTGCTTCAACCCATTTAGTAACATACTTTGTTGCAACTAGTATGTAGGTTTTCTGATTTGATGATGGGTTAATAGGACCAATAAATTCGAGTGCCCATCGCTCAAATGGCTCGATTACTAACTGTAGCTTCAGAGGCATCTCATTAGATTGTCCAGGGTGTCCCGCCCTCTGGCAGCTATCACAGGCTTGAACAAAATTTTTAACATCTTTAAATATAGTGGGCCAATAATAGCCTGTTTGTAAAACTTTGTGACCGGCCTGGTAGTCTACAAAATTTCCGCCACACAGCCCATCGTGGCATGCTTTCAAAATGTCAAATACTTCATCTTCTTGGACGCATATTCTAATCTTCATATCTGGCCTTGTATGAAATAAGTAGCCCCAATCCAAGAGAATCGGGTACTATGCTGCACTATCTATTTTCATTCATTAGGCATTAGATGCTTAGGTAATTTGCCTACTACTAAGTAATTTGCAACATCGGCATACCATGGTGTTCTGATAGTAACAACAAACCAATGTTCATCCAGAAATTGATCTTTGACTACTGTGGCATCCGCTGGATTTGGCATTCATGAGAGAAAATCAGCTACAGGATTCCCTTTTCCAGGTCGATCCTTTATTGTGATGTCAAATTCCTGCAAGAGAATCAACCATCTTGCCACTCTTCCATTTGTAACAAGTTTATTTGCTAAACATTTTATGGTAGAGTGATCTGTATATAAAACTACAGGATACCCAGTTATATAATCTCTAAGTTTATTTACAACATATATTACAACTAAAAATTCTTGTTTAGTCACAGTATAGTTTAATTTAGTAGGAGATAGATTTTTGCTAATATAATAAATTGCATATGGCCTTTTATCTTATTCATGCCTAAGAGCTACTCCAATTGTTGTGTCTGAAGCATCAGATGAAATTTGGAATGGAAAATCCTAATTTGGGCCCCTTAGCACTGGGGCTATTGATACAAGCTTTTTTAGATCCTTAAAATCACAGTCGCACTTATCTATCCAAATAAAATCAATATTCCCTGTTAGTGCATAAAAAGGTGCAACAATCTAAGAAAAATGTTTTATAAATCTTCGATAATAACCAGAAAATCCCAAAAAATTTCGTACCTCTGTTTGTGTGGTAGGAGTAGGTATTAACAAAATTATCTGAATTTTAGCTAGATCTACCTGTATTCCAGCTGCTGAAATATAATGACCTAAGAAGAGTCCCTTGGTCATCATCATATGACACTTTTTATGGTTCAAACAGAGCCTGGTGCAATGCATCTTTGCAGCACTTTTTTCTAATGTTTGTAACATTGGCTCAAAGTCATCCCCGTAAGGTGTGAAGTCATCCATATATACTTCGAGCCCTTCATTTATTAAATCTAAAACAATGCTGAGGATAGCCCTCTGAAATGTGGTTGCAACATTGCATAGCCCGAAGGGTAAGACCCTGTAAGAAAATGTTCCCCAAGGACAGGTAAAAGTATATTTATCTTGATCTTCAGGGGCAATCTGAATCTGATTGTATCCACTGAAGCTATCTAGGAAAGAAACGAATTTCTTTCCTACTAATGTGTCTAATACTTGATTAATGAATGCAAGGGGGAAGTGGTCTTTCTCGGTTGCTTTGTTCAATTCTATGTAGTTTACACATATCCACCACTTTCCATTCTTCTTTGGCACCAGTACTAACAGAGAGACCCACTTGCTGTTAGATATTGGGTAAATAAAGTTTACATCTAAAAAATTTTGCAATTCAGCTTTCACAATATCCTTAAGATGGGGGTTTAATCTCTGTTGTGGTTGGCGAATAGGTCTATCATCCTTTTCTGTATAGATGTGGTGCGTACACAACAGGGGATCAATTCCTTTCATGTCCAAGTAATCCCATGCAGAAGCTTCCTTATATTTCTCAGTAGTTGGACCAGCTTTTCTTCTTGTTCAACAGTCAGGTTTTTGTTAATGTTCAAAGTTTTTCCCAGCTCAATCTCTATGGTTTTTCTATCATAAACAGAGGTGTTTGGTATTGATTGATCATGAGTATCTTTTAGGGGATCTTCTTCTACTTCATTTTCAAATGCTGCCTCGATCATGTGACACGGTAGATGGGATCTAGTTTCTGGTTGGTTAATGAAGTTGTTAATGATGTCGTTCTATGTTTGGTCTTTAAATTTGAGGGCATCTTCTATGGTTAGTGGTGATCTAATGTTTTCAGTTAGGTATGATATAGGTTGTTTTTTTGTTTTTATTATTGTTAAGGTTGGCTGGGCTGGAGGGTATAAGGCTAAATTCTTTACATTTCTCCCTCTTTCTATAGTCATGTTTCCTTGTCGACAGCTAATGTAAGAATCAGCAGTTGCTAGCCAAGGTCTACCTAGGATTAAAGCGTGTCCATCTAGTCGGTTTTTTGGATTAATGATCAAAAAGTCTACAGGGTACTCCCAGGAGTCTACAAATACCATTACATCATGCAGTGTGCCTTCTGGTCTAACTACTGATCGGTCAACCAACTCCAATAAGGTTGTGGTTGGGTCTAATGATGTAATGCCAAGCTTTTGACAAGTGGTGGTTGTTAGAATATTGATTTCACCTCCTATATCAACTAAGGAATTTGGGAAGGAGCATCCATTGATTTGCACCGTGGCTATAGGATTTCTTGGGTCCTCATATTTTCTAGGTGCTTCCCTTCCTAATAGTAAGTCAGATAGGGTACCGACTACTTGGCATTTTTATAAATAATTATTTGATGGTTTTTTCGTAAATTGGGATGTCTTGGATAGCCTGGAGGAGTGGAATTTTTATACACAAAGTTTTTAGTTCTCCCAGAAGATCAAAATCAGGATGTTCTATTAGGCGAGCTATGATCAGTCATTCTGGGAATGGTGGAGAAGAGGTGGTTGCTTGTTCATGAGTTTGTTGTTTAACCAAATTCTCCTCTTCTGGTGTTTGTTCTAAAGGTAACGAAATTTCAACTTTAACATCTTTATCTCCCTCTTATTCTATTATATGCCCAGATCTTAATTGAAGGTCATTGCGTTCCCTTAACTCGGCTTCTAGTTTTGGTCCTTCGATTATTTGCACAGATTGAACTGGTATATTGTTGGGGTTTGGGTTGGGTTAGGCTAGGAGCTACGGTCTTATGTTGGTTTGGGGATTTTATTGCAATGTATAAGGTGCTAGTAGTGTAGGTTGAGGGAGAGGAATTGCTCTAGCTCGCTGATTCATAAGTCTTTGCCAGTTTGACTGCCAAGTTTGACTCTGCGAGGTGAAGGGTGACCATTGTGTTGAATATGCATTATTTTGCCAAGATGGTGGACAGTAAGGAAATTTCAGACAATTCGTTTGATTTTTTTGATTTGGCCATGGTGATATGGGGAATGGCTGCTATCACTAGCCAGGAAAATGTGGTTGATTCTACCACATTCCATTATATTGGTGAGCATTATACTGAGGAGACTAAAAATAAGAGGATGGATCAATGGGCATACCTGTTTGTGGTGGTTGCCACTGGCGGTGCTGATTTAGTAGGTAAACTGGTTCTATTTCTTCTTCTACTTCTTTGTAGACTACTTTCAATCCTGGGAGTGAGGGGTAGCTTTCTATGGAGTGATCTTTTGTGGAGATGGCGCAGACTTGGACTGTATCCAGTGGGCACTCTTTGTGGCTATGTTTTTTTCTGCATCAAGGGCAGAATATCGCCAAATTTTGTTCTGCTTCTACTTGCTTTTGTTTAGCTTGCATAATGTTGAACTGTGTTTTCAGAGTCCCTAGAATATCAGTTTTGAAATCTTCTAGTAGATTGTCGATTTCTGTGCGGGTTATACCTCCACTGGAGATCTTGTTATCCCTTGTGATCATGTCATGTTCTGCTCGCTTCGGTCTCGTGCTACCTCTTGAACTCCTGATACACAAATCAATGATGTCAGCAAAATTTTCCTGATATATGTCACCTTTCCGCATAATATTTAATGTTTCAACCCATTGTTCTTTCAACCCTTTAATTAATGTAGTTTTTAACACATTATCAGGCAAGGGTAAAGATGCATAATGAGATCTTTGGAGATTGTATTGGAAGCGTTGTACATATTCCTCCAGTGTTTCAGTAGGTCTTGCTGTCATTTGAAATATTTCATCCTTTAATTCTTTGGACCTATAATAATCCTGACATTTGTTTAGAAAAGTAGTTTTCATCTAATCCCAATCATTTATAACACCTCCACCTAACCCCATAAACCATCGTAAAGCTACTCCTTTTAATGTGGAGGGAAATAATTTTAGTTTTTGGGGATCGGTGGTATAGTCATACCCTCAGCATAATACATCAAACTCAAACAAAAATGCATCTATATCCTCTGATGTTAGGCCATGGAATGTAGGATTATTATGGAGAGAAATGGACTTCATAGGTGCATTAACTACAGTGTCCACGATGGGATATTGCAGTGTGGATGTTTGAGGTGTTTGTTGGTTCGTGGCCTTTTGATCAAATATGTAACAATACCCTTCTGGTATTTCTAGGGATTTATTCCTAGGATGACTAGAAGGAGTAGGAATGAGCTTAACAACACTTCCTTGGTCTGGGATAATGAGTGTTCCTTACTGAACTATGATCTGGGGGGATGGTGGCTCCTCAGGTTCTTCTGCTTTGTTTTGGATGATCTTGACAGTACTCTCCTTATCTGGGCTGCCGAGTGTTTGAACTATTTTGAGAGGGGATCTTGGCTCTTCTGTTTCCCCTGTTTCTCCTCCTCCTTCACAAAGATTACTAGAATTCCTTTCTTGTAAAAAAAAATTGGGCAAGAATTCCCAATTTCTTGAAAATCTTGCTTAGTCTCTTCTGTTTTGCTTTGCACCTCAGTAAAGGCTGCAGATGGTGAGCCTATGGCCTAAAGGGATCCAGTAGGTTGTCTAGAATCAACATTTCTAGGGCCCACTGATGGCTGAGATTCGACTTGCTTAATGATATCGTCTATGAAGGTTGATCGACCAAGGGTCACTAGTGCCTTAGCTTTGTCAGGTTTGGGTAGTGGTTTTGGATTATTTTCAAGTTTTTTCTTCTTAGTCATACACACAACTCAAATATTTATTTTTACCCAAAAAAATTAACAATTCTGCTGGAAAGTGAGCGGGGGAGCAAGGCTTTTACATGCTCCATATGTAGGTTCTCACCTTCCATTTTTAATACCCAATTCTCTCCTAATGAGCACTCATCAGATGCACACTAATCTTCTTTTTTTTTAAATGGCTACACTCTCCCTGGAAATGCCACCAAAATGTTGAGTGATAAAAGGTGTCTTTTCAACTCCTATTTATCATACACTAATTATCAATCAGGGTAAGATTTTCTATTTCAAGAGTGTACACAATATGTGGTGGCAATTTCTTTAAGAGTAATGTTTCTAAATTGTAGTACAGTGCTTTCAAATACAAGAGCAAATGGAGGCTTGAATTGAAACTTACTAGCAATTAAAATAAACTCAATGCTCTAAAACTAAATCATTCACTCAGGAAATTAGCAACAATTATCTGTCAAGGATACAGTAGAACTAACTCGTTCCTCTTTTAACTGATGTAAATGAAATCAAACATAAATAAGATTCTCAATCTGAGAACTCTGACAGTAATAGCCAATGTCCTTTAGAATTGTTGATCTCACACTCCACACTAAATGACCGATTGAAAATGACAATGAATTAAATCAATAATGTTGCTAATAGAAATGGAATAACTACACTAATTGTAACAATGTTGAAAGGCAAAACCAAATGCTTACATAAAGGAAATGAACAGCAATGTTATTTAGTATAAATGAACAGTGGAATTTATGAAACTGTAATGAACAACGAAGCTCTGTAATTGAGATGAAAATCATAAAAATATAGTTGTGGAGAATAATAATCTTATTATGACTAGAAGGAACAGCAATGCAATTCAGTTACAGCATATATAATGGAACAATTCGTTAAATCTAGAAACAAGAAATAGTAAAGCAATGTGATTCCAATAAACAAGGATCAAACCAAACCATCACACAATAGATATCGTAAATGAATGGTACAGAATAGCAAGTGGATCCACCAGGGTCGGGCCCTTAACCGCTAGTGAAGCACCACCGGACTACTTTAGTATAGAAGAAGGAACAGTAATCGGATTATGTATTAATCATATGAAAAATGGTTACAACTAGTCATACTCTATTTTAATCAACGAGAGTCGATGATCAAAGTGAAATACAATAGTAAGTTCTGAATAATGATGATTAATCTATTTTTACAAGCGTTGTCCCTTTCATAATGACCAGGTGGATAAAACATGAATAGCAGATAGACTAGTAACAACGGTCCCTCAGGATCAAGAGATCCTGAGGGATCCACTCAATCTTCTAACTCTAGTTAATTATTTGTCTTTTGCACTGATGATGTAATCTTTTCCGTTCTTATCCTTCACTGCACGCTCCAATCTTGACATGCTGTCTGGATACGGCTTCCTAGTGAAGGAATAACAATTACTCTGTTTTGTCTTTTCCTCTGGAATGGTAATTTCCCATTTCTTTTCTTTCCTCCATGAGAAAAGACAATAATTAACTAAATTGCAATAATCAATAACTCCCTTGTTTTTGCTATAATTCTTTGATATATTAACATCTTAGAATATAAGGGAGATACGATTAAGGAAAAAGATAAGGAAATAAATGTCAAATTCATACATTTTCCATAGCTCAACACATGGGAGGACATTACACAGAGAGAGCAACCGCAAAGAAGATTCTATGGGTAGGGTTGTGGTGGCCAGCCCTTCATCAGGATTAAAAATCATATTGCAAGGTGTGTGATGTATGTCAAAGAATAGACAAGCCATTACGGAGCGATGAAATGCCCTTTAATGCACAAATGATGTTGCAACCTTTCAAGAAGTGGGCAATAGATTTTGTAGGACCCATTCAGCCACAAGGGAAGACAGGGGTGAGGTACATTATCACTGCGATGGAGTATTTGACTCGTTGGATAGAAGTGTAGCCGGTGAAGGATTACACGGGCGTGATGGCCACAAAGTTTCTATTTGAGCATGTACTGACACATTTTGGATGTCCAAGGATATTGATGACTGATCGTGGTACGCACTTCCTAAATAAGGCGATCAATGCACTAACGGAGGAATTTTAGGTATATCATGAGAAGAGCACACCTTATCACCCACAGGCTAATGAAACAATGGAGGTGTTCAACAAAGTGCTTGAAAATGCGTTGAACAAGGTTTGCAATGCTCAGCGAAGTGATTGGGACCTATGCATAGCTGCAATATTGTGGGCTTATCGAACAACATGCAAAAACATGATGGGAAAAACCCCTTTTAGGCTTGTCTATGGTGTGGAATTCATAGTGCCTATGAAATACATCGTGCCTAGTCTATGCATAGCAATACTCACACATATGACGGATCGCAGAGCCCTGGAAGAGAGGCTCACATAACTGGATGAACTCGAAGAAGAAAGAATTTTGGTTGGGTTTCATCAAGCTGCACACATTTAAAGTAAATGATTTGGTTTTGTTGTATGATAGTAAGTTTGATAAATTCATTAGAAAATTCAGGATGCACTAGTAATGTCCTTATGTCATTAAGAAGACTACCGACAGAGGAGCATTATAGCTCGTTAAGTTAAATGGAGAACCCTTCCAAGGATAGGTGAATGGAAGTCACTCGAAGACATACATTGGTGGTCCATCCATGTAACTAAATGAAAGTAGTACAATTTTAGCACTCTAGGCAGCTAAAAGGTGGCGTAGAAATATAAACTACACTGCTCGGGTTGGGGAGTTGCACAATTACAAGACTACGCGAAGCAGGGAAGTGTCACAGGGTTTGCGATAGCATGAAGGGAGTTGCACTACTCATGGAAATAATGTGCAGGTCCGTTGGAAAGTGACCGTTAAAGTCACTGTTCATGATTTGATGTTTGGTTTGTGGCCAAATGGTGTGGGTGACAAGCACTTAAGGTGATATTTATGGATTAGAGTCTTGAAAATATGCTGCCAATCTAGCATTAATGGGCCAAATGTGAAGGGAATAGTCATATTTGAATTCAAAAGGCCCTATAAATTACAAGTGGTTGTCCAGCGAAAAACACTTGGCATTTTGAAAATTCAGCTGTTGCGCTATCAAGTGTGTATGGACCATGCAAATTTTGAGGCTTTGAGAGCAAGTTCAACGTTTGAGAGATTATTGAAGGAGACGTAGGACCTCTTGAATAGAATGATGTCGACACCTATGGAAGCCATGGACATAGAAGCAGTCAAAACAGAGGAAGCCGCATAGGAAATTGAGGTAGTAGAAGCTGCCCCAGAGAGTGTCGAAATGGTAGTCAAAGCCCCTAAATCACCGATGACACTGAGACCAAAGAAGGATAAGCATACTATGTTACCAGTGTGCATCTCACCAAGAAACCCACAGAGGACCAAGCTCACTTTGCAGGAAAAGGGGAAGGCCATTAATATGGAGGCAAACGAGGAAGAATCTGAAGAAATCCTGGTAGATGAGGAGGATTTGGAAATGGAAGTGGAAACCCAGGTTGCAAATCCTATTACCAGGTTACAAGAATATGTTCCTCTGTGCAAGGGCAAAGCCCAGGTTCCAAAGGACATAGACAAGAGCAAGAGCTCCCTCCAAACTCTGTTGCTCCTGGATGGCATTATTTTTGAGGGGTCGCGCTTAGGGTGGCCTCCTGTACTAAAGTTCGAAGATTGGGACTTTGTAGATCATGAGAAATTCCCACATTTAGTGACTGAGTAGCTAATGCACTGAATAATTGACAGAAATCTTGGAATTATTGAATTAGAGCCGCAAAAATGGCTCAACAATGTAGAGAAAGTCGGGTTACTCAAGCTGCTCTGGATACCGCATTATCACCGCACCCTAGTGACCGTCTTCATCATCAGGTAGCTGTTATGCTTGGTGCATCATGGGTGTTTGTGGTTGGACGAGCCCATTCCCATCATAAACCACTTGATCCATCAAATCACATGGTTGCCTTACTCAGGTGAAGATCCAGCCAATATATCAGAATGAAAAGGTGGTGAGTTGGCCCTTGCAAAATCTATGAAGAAGAAATTCAAGTTGGAGAAGAAGAAGCGAGGATATGCCATCTCTAGCATTAACAACCTTGCAATCAAGGTAGAAACACAAATATTAGCAGGGAAGGTGATTCAGAAGTGTCACACGGGTGAGATGCTCACACCTGTGGTTGCACTAGCAACCCAATGAGCTAAAGGAGTCCAGTTCAACTGGGAAAATTATCTATGCGGCAAGTTCCTTGCAAACT
Organism: Pinus tabuliformis; assembly: GCA_031772625.1. Classification (NCBI taxonomy): domain Eukaryota; kingdom Viridiplantae; phylum Streptophyta; class Pinopsida; order Pinales; family Pinaceae; genus Pinus; species Pinus tabuliformis. The sequence goes on from CM062811.1 coordinate 689,489,034, forward strand.
GTCATGAGGCACAGGAACAAGACAAAACATTCCACTAGGCGTGACTCTTGCTATCGATTGTACTGATGGCATGGGAGCTACTAGAAGATAGCCAATTCCGTTCGGTTGTGTCAAACCCTCCAGAGGCAGCAAAGTATGCTTCAGTGTGGGTGACCAAGGACATGCATTGTGTAAAAGAAAGCAATATATTTTGGATTTTGATGGAAATGAGTATCTGGATGGCAATCAATCCAAGCCGCGGTTGTCACCCACAGTATACGCTAGTTTGCAGAGCTTTATAAAGTTCAAAGAAGATTTCCACCTTGTCTTTATCAGGGCGTGGAAGGAGCTTACGAAGACATGGCATAGCTTACCATATATGGCAACTGATGATGTTATCTTTGCGGTCCTCAATACTTGGTCACTGGAGTGGCACACTACAAAAGGCTCCACGGTGGAAATGGACAAGTCCATCACACAGTGTAAGAAGGAAGAAACAAATCTCAGAATAGCGCAGCTGGCTGAGAAGAGTAGAAAAGAGGAAGTGAAGGCTAAGACTCAGGCAGCACGCGATGCTGCGAAATTGGTAGAATAGAAGGAGACAGGAGGAGAAGAGCTCAAAGGACAGAAGTTACCTTTAGCTGGGGCTGAGGCAGAAACAAAGGATTCGACAAAACAAGGTGGCACGGCCCCACAGATGATGTCCACCTAAATCTAGCATCAGTGACCCAAAAAGAAGGAAATGTCACGGAAGAAAACCAAGGCTTCAAAGACACCCGTGGACCCAATCACCCTCACTAAGGGGGATTTGTGCAATATTGGAGATATGGTGAGGGATGTCACCGCGAAGGCTCTCCAATAGTTCGAAGAGCAGTAGCAATTGGTATTAGCAACTCTTCGGATAGTGCTGCAGGAGTTGGAGGGTCACACTCCACAGGCTAGAACAGTGTCCACCAGCCTTGCAATCAGGACTTCAGCGACCACAGAGATGTTTCTCACAATAGTGACCAACGCGATACTACTACCAGATGGGGCACTTACTATAGAAAATGAGACCAGCAAGACCACAGTCAGCAACCCAAAAGGGGTGGGATTGAATATAGTTGTACTCCTTTAGGAGACACTCAACCTCTTGTAGGATGGAATCACTGCAGAACATAGGGCTTGAGATAGTCATGCTCTACAAGTGATGAGCGAGCAGCACATCAATATCGAGTAGGTGGGCCTGCAGCGCAATGAGGCAGTTGAACAGAATAACCAAATCATGTAGGTAGTGGAGGAAGCCTGCTAAATGGTCCCAGAATCAGACATTCAAGTAGAAGAACCGGGGAGGCACGCATCCACAAATTGGCCACAAGTGTGCGTGACACTCAGAAAAAGATGGTCAAGATTTAGCTAGAGTTGAACCTGAAGATTGCAGAATTGCAGTTGATGGCTCAGCCTTCAACTCCGCCGAAAGTTAGGGAATAGTGTGCCACTACTGTTACATTAGCAATAGCGGCAGTTGACATTGTAGTAGTAGACTGCACACGACTTTTTGAACAGTCATTCGAGGTCCTGACAACCCTGCAGGAGGACTTGAATGTAGAGCACCTGGAAATAGAGGCGTGTGAACTACAACAAAGATATGACGAGGTCAAAGGGATTGTGTAGATAGTATCCCTTGCACAGGGACTTGCACAGATGCAGGAAGCAAAGGCGCTTAAGGAATAGGTGGATGTCCCTCAGCACAAGGAAGCGGTCCTAAAAGTGCGCCTACAACCATGGATAGACAATGCATATACGATCACAACTTCCATTGAAGGAAAGCTCGTGACACTGCAAGAAACTCAACAGAAGATTCAGGGTGGACACTCAGTGGCAGTCACCGATCAGAGAGTGGAAGAAGTCTAGTAGGTGGTCGTTAAGTGTGCTGTCGAGGTTGCGGTCATCCAAACTGAGCTGGGAGGTATTCCCACTAAGATCTCCACACCTGTAGAGTGACTCGAGGGCAAGTCACGATGTTTGTGTTGGGGGCATGTTGGGCACAGGATCCCCCAAGGGTTGTTTTGGGGCTAAAACCCCATATTTTGGTCAAATTTTGTAATCCAAGTGTAAAGACTCTACATTTTGTGGTCGCTGAGTGTATAGGTGTTAAAGAGTCATAGGGTTGTTTGCCCTTATTTTGGAAATGTAATTTTGAATCTAAAATATCTACCCTTGGTCTATGAACCATGGGATTGTATAAATAGAGCTAAGATCTAAGTAGTTTGATAGAAAGAATAGAAGATAGATACATGAAGGTATGATGTATGAGAGATAGCTCTAAGGTAGAAGTCTAAGTTTGGGTCATAGCGTAGGTATAGGCTCTGCAGCTCAGTGCGCAGAGGCCTAGGGTAGAAGTCCACAGCTAAGTGTGTGAACCCCTGTAGCTGAGTGCACAGGGCGGGTTGAGTCTATAATCATCCGAAATTATCAATAAAGAGACATATTCTACAATTTCCACGTCTTTATTTCCTGTTTATGAATCTTGTTATGTTGGGTATGAATTTCAATTATAATTTTTATATGATGCATGAAAGTATTTAAATGTGTTGGTTAAGTGAATGCAAGTAAGAACATATGTTTACACCAAGATAGCTAAGATTGGTTAATAAAATAAGTAAGACACTTAGCCTAGTTTGGGAGATATCGAAGTTCACTGCCCTAGCAGCACGAACATCCCTGAGATGCAGGTTAGGGCTACGTGAAAGCTAATTATACACTTTCACAAAGGTACTGAACAGTGGAACAGAGGGATAAGCAACCTGCGTGAAGGTAGTTATAGCTGGAATAAGCTGACATCACACCATGCAGAAACTTGGTTCCAGCATCCCCCCATACTACTTCCGGTGAAACTTCAGTCTGCGCTCTACGGGCTAATGCTAAAAGGGACCGTAGTGTAGGGATTTGTTTGGCTAACTAACGCTGAACTTTTTTCAAGCCCCCTCAAGACAACACCCCTTGAGCCATGTGTGAGAGAAGAGCCATCATTCTCTGATGGAGGAATCCTACACAATCAAAGAAAGTTCCCACCTGCATCGGATGTAGCACTACAATATGAACTTCCAAAGTGCATTTTGGTGTTGTTGTCACCACAAAACACACTATCATGGCGGTTTTCGCCTGCAGAGATATGTCTAGATTAGAATAAATTCATATTACAGTATTGATGAAAGCATCACCCCCTCAATGCTCACAAGCTCAAGTTGTCAATGCAGCTCTTCATGTAGGATATCTCTCGGTAACGCCTCTCCTCAAGGCACAAATATAGTAACGATATATATTTCCACCTTCATGGTGAACACCATCTCTATACCTCCAATGTCAAACACATGTCTATCTAGCCACCCTGAACTCACAAAAAAACATAGGAAATCCTCTAGCGACCTCCGTAAGGGGTTATGAATATACTTCAGTAACTCCCATGCTACTAGTTGCCCTTGCACCTAACCATTGGCTACTGCCGCCATTCTTAGAGTAGGTAAATCCCTCCCTTTCCAAGCAGCCATCATGCCCAAAAAGGTAAAGAAAAAAACAAAAAAAATCAACCCTAATGCCCAAAAATATAACATTTGGTGACTTACACACCTATTCCCAAACAGGCACATAATTGTAACCAAAAGAACAGTGCGGATACCACCCGTCAATTTCCCAAATAGTCACACCATTCGCATGACTATATAACATGTTCCTGTGACATCCTAAACTCTGGGTACTCGTGGTTGTCTCCCATATATTCATGCATATTACACAATTGTTTTTATTATAGTCATGTGTATCATGCGATTGTTTGACCCTTACCCAAGAGACCCTTGTCTGGGTATTTTTATATGTATTCCCTGTAGTCGCACCACACACATGACTATGATCCCCCTAACTGTGTGCCTCACGCATCTGTGAGGTACAAAAGTATGCGACCTCACGCTATTATCACACAGTCACTCATGTGATTTTCTACCCTTTTTCCTAAGAAGGCCAGTACATGTGACCCTGTACGACCTACTTATCTCAGACTATTGAATTCATGAAGGGGGGATAAAGACCTCTAACATGTCTCTCCTCGTGCGATACCTGGGTGCACTGGCTAACTATTATAGTTGAAACAACTTATGGGCTCCACTCTAGAGTCCAAGTCAACAACTACAAATGAGGTGGAAATATGGGACCCATGCCCTTATCTATTTCTCTTTCTATCATTCTTAGAGAGGCTCGTTTATGGGCTAATAACCTCCTTTCACAAAATCACCAGCATCATTGGGGTTAGGACATCCTCACCTACATCATGGTACACTCTATTTCATTTCATCAACATACTCATTTTTGGACCCATTTCACATTTCAAAGTACCCATCAGGTGTTCATTTCCATGTTTATTGGTACATCTTACTCAACACATTTTATTTTTCATATTGTTTCATCAATATGCTTTCACTTGGAATATTTTTTTTGACATTGCAAGTTCCCAATGCCTTCTCAATAAACTCATTTCCTTAGTGCCAATTGACGGTTAAGGTATAGTTCTTCACTCAGCATGATAGGTTTCCTCAGACAATTTTCATATCCTGGCATCATTTCTCTAAAATAAAACATAGGGTCCACCATCTCGACCATGTTTACCATCACCTTCCACCTGTACATGGAAAATTTCCCTGTCAATTGATAGTAATTCCCCTACATGGATTACCCCATTTCATAGTTCCCCTCACATTATTGGAATCCATGGCCATTTCCATAGGCCCAGGAACCATTTCATATACATGTCTAGAAGATCATCCTCATAGTTCTCTTCCTTTCTCTTTTCTTACCAACCCCACTCCCGATCCAACTTTCCTACTCATTGTGAGATTGAATCAAATGCACACCCACATTCTACATTGGACATGCCACACCTCCATATGGTAATAGCCCGTCTACGTCACTTCATATTATTCATTAACCTCACACAAATACCAACCAATGGGGCCCCTACCTTCAATGAAAAATCCACCTGCATCATCATGCAGGCCACCATTTTCTTAGGGGACCTGTCTCCATGTTTATATATCTCAAACCACCTTTACATTCTTTTGGTAAGTGTACAAAGACTTTTTAAGGAAAAGGATTCTGACCCATATTTTTGTGTCAATTACCCAATCATAGTCCTTAGTTTCCCTTTGTTGTAGCTCTCTTTCTTTCAGTACACTATTTCTCATCATTTACTCATTACCTACCATGCCAGTCAAAACATACTCATACCCACCTTGGACATCCTATCGAATCCAAGGGCATTTACCTCAAAAAAATTGTTTCGACTTTCGCCACTAGTATTACAACTCCAACATTGGGCATTTTTCAAATATCCACTCATATTGTGAGTTCTCACTATGACACGTTTTTGACCCATCATATTACAACCATGTACTTCAAGTTGCACATAGATTCCTTCAACTAGTTTCTTAGGAGATTGACGCTCCTTTCATATCGACATCAACGCTCATCTTACAAGGTCAAAGTAATACCTTGCTTTCTCCCCACTTTAAGTGACAACCTTGGGTGGCACAATAGAAATCATTATCACCTATTGATGTCATCTGTCTCCCTGGCATTCAACACCAACATAACTTTTTCATGTGATAATAGTATCTTACTTTTTGACCAATGCAGTTCTCTCAGTTAGTCAAAGACCCATACATCCCATAGACCTCATTCAACATTGATTTACATTTGATGCATGGGGGCACCTAGTCCAATATATTTGTTAGAGATGCCCATGAAGGTGAAATAAGTTATCTTCTTCTGCAATCATCATGTTAGTCACACCCATGTTGACTTAACAAGACCATTTCTTATATAATTTTAATACTTAGTCATAATCATCATAACCAACATGGGATATGCCCACCTCGTACAAACACTTTTTTATTAGCATTTCTTCATAGCATGGATTTCTTTGGTTCTCAATCAAGGATCATTCCCTAATCATCTCCATAATAAGTTTCTCTATCTCTCAATAAGTTAGAAAGACTCTCAGTCAAATCAACAGAAATGTGATGTATTTTGGCTATATGGTTGCTCCTAACCTCACACATCATGAGGCAAATGTTATCATGATAAAATTGTGCATTCATATTTATTCACCATAAGGCACTCAGAATGAGTGATTAACACACAGAAAGGTTATAGTTTCAGCTAAAAGCAACATGCAGACTAGAGATTCAAAAGATTTCATTAGGTTCAATTAAAAAAATTGGCTCACCCAGGTGTACCATTGCTAAAAATTAACTATTGCATGAATTTTTCTTCAATAGCCACGCTGGTCATAGAAATCCTAGTCAACACCTCGGTTTGAAAAATTGCTTAAGAAACAATCCAAATCTTAACCTCATGGGATGACTAGTCAATCCTTAAGCCCCAATAAGCCTTAATTGCAAGAAGTTGGTAGATCTTGTCTCATGTATGAGGTAAACAATGACATTGATGAGCCAAAGGAGGGAAGGAGTGTCCAAAAATTATATAAACACAAGTTCATAGAGAGCCGAAAACAAGAAGATGTAGTTCATTGTTATGCTTCCAAAATTTCTCACAAGAAATCTAGCATACCATTATGAGTATAATTCCATCATTGTAGAGAGTTTTCTATGCTTGTTTAAGAGAGGAGGAGCTTAGAAAAGAGATTGAGAAGAGATATTCTTGTTGAGATTTTTTTAGCACCATTGCTCAAACAACTCTCCTCAAGTTCCTTTGATACTTCTATTGTAAGTCTTCCACCACCAGCAATCAATAATGAGGATCCTTTTCCTAGACATTTATTCATTTGTTTTTCTTCACAAGCTTATTTGTGTGTTATTCAGTGTAGTTTTATTATTTTTGTTCATGCTTTGTTTCCATTACTTTCAATGTTCTTTTGGTTGTTGTTTAAGCACTAACATCATCCAATTGTTTGTATGATCCTTTTAGGTAAGAACCAACTGAAAGGAAGGTATTTTGGACCCATAGTCAACACACCAATACACCATTGGTTCCATTTGACTGATGAAACTAAGTTACAACTAGTAAAACCACTATTTAGGAATTCAAAGTTAAAAAGTTATTTATTTGAGGATATTCAGAGCCAAGGTTTTGTTCTATAAAGATCAATGATAATTTTTTCACAATAGATTGTATTTTCCAAAATTCTCACTTGAGTGATCCTCGCGAGTGTGCTCACATGGACCTTTTCAAACATGGTTTCCAAAGCTTATGAAATTCATTTTTGCAGATTGGTTTGATTTTTATACCCATGAATGAAAAAATATGTACCTAAATGGCTCTTGCCAGTGAGATGCAACTCGACATAAAATACATATTGTCACTTGGATAGGAAAATTGTTGTTTGTGTTGGATTCTTCATACCAATTTATATCTAGGACCATGCCTCCCCTAGAATTTGATAGGCTAGAAAATGATTGAATGAGATCTTCAAAGTTAGGATTTTTTTTAAAGACCAATGCAAATTTAAAACTAGTTGGATTTTACAAAACACTTGATCAAGTGATCATTAGTAGTGTGCTCACATGGGCGTTGGTGAAACATAATTTGAAATATCAAGAAGTTGGTTTTTCTATTTGAATTGATTTGTATACCCATAAAAAAAATTAACAATATATCCATGAATGGCTTGAGCATGTGAGATGAAAATGGCCATAAGATAGAGAATGTGACTGAGATTGGTAAACTCTCAATTTTGTTTCACCCTTGGAATTGGGTTATATATATGGGAAATCCCCTTGTAGGACTTCATAGGTGAAAAAATGATTTATTAAGGATATTTTGAGTGATGATTTTGCTTAATAAACGCCATTGAAAATTTTCCACAAGGGAGTAGATTTTTCATAACACTTTGGAGAGTATTAGTTATAAACATTTATTGGTTTTATGCTATAAATATGGAGAAAAGGTGCCAAATACTAGACACAAATGGGAAAGGGTGAGTAAGGAACCCACCTAAGTACTAGACATCCCAATGAATTCCCATATCTAGGTTAAGGTGAAAGTGGCTCAAGGGATACATTCCATGACATTAAAATAGTAGTAGAATAGTATGGTATTGTAATTAGAGGGGTCATGCATGAATATGACATAGGAGTGGATTGTAGATGACACCTTGCATGGGTATGAATGTCTATGTACCCAAGCAAAAATCTTATATGGTATAAATACTACTAATAAAAAGTGGGAAATTTGTTACACACATGAGATACCAATAAGAAGTTCCTTCTTTGAAATGCATAAAATGGTGTGAATTTTTGTAACTTCTTATTAAGTGATTTCTTATTATACACTAATCATGATACTTTAAAAATAATAATAAGGGATCAACTATTAGAGAAGAGAGATGACAAATGTAATAGTCCATATCATCAACCCTGAGGATTTCACTTAAGATGTATTTGGGAATATAATGGAAATATAACGAGTGTGTGACAACATAATTTTACATTGTAAAAAGAAATGCAATGTGAAAAGACAAGCATATAGCAAAATAATTTAGCTTCTCAATACAATGGGGGGCATATTAATGTGTTCAAGTGTGATTTTAAAGCTATTAACCAAATGAAAAATAACAATGGGGACATGTGGCACATATTTAGAGGAGAATCATTTTACATGAGAACACTTGGATAGTAAACCATGGAAGAGGAAACATTTGACTAACATCTTCTTAAAGAGTGCACCATCTTAGAGGATGGGTATTGATCCCAAGGAGGATTATACTTGTAGGGTGTTTCGTCTGTATGGAATTATGTCCATATTATGTTATATTCCCTCTCTTATTGCATATATAAGGGAGGATGTAGTTTTCATATATTTTTTTATCATTGTACTTGATTCATTTTATTGTCTTAGATATGTATTCTAGGGACAAATATGTTAGGATCATGAGGAAACCCTAGTAGTATGAAATTAGGGTGCATGAGAAATCCCTAAAATAGGAAAAGGGTAGAGATAAATATTTTGTATGTTTCATCGAGAGATTTATTTTTGTTTAACTTTAGCTTTTGTCATATGGTGTTATGGTTTATGCTATGCATGCAGATCCTCAAGAAGTCCATGGATTTGATGTAGTTTAGGATGATGCCTATGATGTATATTATTGTACTATAAGATTTTATAACCTGGTAGAATAAATGGACAATGTATCTAAATACTTGAATGATTTTAAGACCATTTTTCTTATGCAAAGTGATGCTAGGGAAATATCATGATGAGAAGAAACTAATGGGTATTAAGCATGGTGTGATGCACTTATTAGAAAACTAGTTGATTATTACATATTTCATGATATTCCAAGAAGGTGTTGTTTTTTATGTTGATTTAAGAGTGGAAAGACAATGATTTGAATATAAAAACATTAGGATGGATAAGTATATATGGATACCAGTAATAGAGTTGACTTTTCATGCACTTCTGTGACGCAACATGGCTAAGATTGATAGATCCAATGGAATAAAACAATTCCAGTGTCAAGAGAATATGTATTAAAATCTTGTTGTAGCAAAGGGAGAATTTTTCGGCATTTATGCTAGTTTGTTGTACATCTATGACGGTGGTTAGGGCTTTCATGGTTTTACCTTTATAGGCTTTAGGGAGATAGATATTTTATCAATTTTTTGATAAATTTTTTGATATGTATTTCATTTCATTTATATATGTACAAAGTATATTGTCATCCAAAATTGTGTGACTGAAAATTTGATTTTTCTTCTTGCATGGTCTTCAGGATTAAATAATTTCCAATATTGATCATTCATATGGGTTTTATATAACATTCGGTTGAAATTATTAAGTTATATAATATAGAAATTAAAATTAAAACATATTTATATTACATAAACGATTTTCAAATTTGCTATATGGTTGAAGAGGTGTGCCCTAAGGGATAAAACTTGTTGCAATTTGTTTGGTATCATTGACTAAATGTATCACTATGAATATGCCTAATTTAAATGTCTTTAAAAACAAAATCCAAACATCTTGTTATGAAGAATTTGGCATCTATGGATAAATACTAATTCCCTAGATAAGTAGCCATATCTAGAACAACAGTTTAAATCACTTTAACCCTTTTCTATAAACAACAGATAAGGCAAAGAGAATGAGAGGACCTACTTGTACTTTCGCTTTCCTCTTGTCTCCTTTGTATCAATCATGTCGCTCCTTCCCGTACTTAACGCACTTGAGAAGCACCTGTAAACATCAACAGAAGACAAAGAACCTCTCAAAGGAAAAGATCGATTGATTACAAGTAAGTTGAATCAGAGACATTCACACATATATGCATCATATATCAAGATAAGCATATGGAGAAAGGTGTAAATACTTTATTGAATAGCAAGAATAATTACAACCATGAGGCCTGATTCAAAGTCACTCCCCTAGCTCTGGTTCCATCCACTTCACATCATAAGCATGGCATTCCAACAGCATAATGAAACTTATAATAATCTAAATTCTCAAACTAACGTTATCTCCTTACAATTCATCAAAGTGCAGCCTCTGATCACTTAGATGAATGCTCAATTTATAGGAAGATGGAGGTGGTTTTGTAATCAATGAAGGTATTAAATGGCCTTCCATACTTAGAATTAGTTCCATGGAGGAAGGGATGAGAGAATAAGAAGTATCTTAACTCATTCCTCATCAATTTTCGATCTCATAGGAGATGATAAGTGTGGGAAACTTCTAGAAGGCTCCAAAATATAAGAATATTCCCTAAACCCATGTGAATTTCACTCAAACTTGCCCAACGTATGTCAAAGAGGGCCTAAGTGCTCTATAGAGCACCTTGGCATGGAATTAACTACTCTCTAGCGTACCCATGCATGGGCCTACCTGCACTGGTCCCTCTATAGGTCATTTCAAGATGTCTTCAGGCCATGAAACTATTTGGGAAGGAGGCATTCAAAAGGTTGACTTGTTTAGGGCATGTAGCAATTGAAATTAGGGTTTGATGAGCACTAAAACACTGATCTAGATGATGGGAGTGATGTGCCCAAATGGATATGTAACAGCTACCCCCTAAAGCCTGAAGTCGAAAATGTAAATGTCAAATGAAATGCTTTACAATGTGATGATGTAGTTCCGAAGTGGATGGTGGCCTGCATCAATTACAATAAATAATCTCAAGATAGTTTGGATTTTTCATGAATTACTAAGGGAAGGCATCCCCATGCTCAGCATATAAAATTTTCATTATATGTACATAGATAGTCGTCTACAGATATAGAGCCATGGAAGGATGACCATCAATGTAAGGCCATTGTACATGTGATTTGGTACTCTTGAAATCACAGCCCGAATGGATGAAACTAGATCCAGAGTCTTCTATCTTGTTCAATCGTTCGCTCAAGTATGAATCTAACCATGTGGGTATGTGATCTGAAGTCAAACATGGGAAGACACCATCTGATTAACAACCAATGATGTAAGTTGTTAACAGACACGAGAGAAATTACCGATAATGATAATGATCCTCAAGGTACTACAGTACATTTTGCATGGTGTGAGTGTATGTTTTGATGTCGAACACCATAAAATGTCTTTCAGTCGAAAGCCAGTGATGTCAATCTATCGTTGGAAGCGAGAAACCTACCATTAATGTATGCAAGCCTGAAGGTACTAGAAGGGTGTTTCTAAGACAACTTCTTGGATAATGTGTTGATGTTGACAAGAAGCGACTCATTGCAGGAGGGCTTTGATGTATCCCACATCAATGACACGAAACGAGTGTAATGATTTTAGAGACGAAATTTAACTAACGACACAAGGTTCAGGAATGGCAGTCATGAAAATTAAGGTTTATGAGTATTGTAAATGATGAATTTTAAACTAAGTGACTTCTCTTGAACATGTCGGTGACACTGAATGGATTGGTAGCATTGACCCAAAAAAATAGTAATGGATTGTATGACAGACCAAGGTATGATGACCATCAAGCAGATAACCCAACTCAAATAGTCATAATGATGAAGTGAAAGTGTCATGTTTAAGAGAAACCTACTACCATAAAGTGGTTTACCCCTTTTCCCATTTTCCCAGTCATTGTTGACCAGTGCCTCTTTATTTTTATCAAGCTTGAGGAGGATAACATATGCTTGTTATATAATTCCACCCTTCAGGTGAATCCATCGCTATGTGATGTTTTAATGAGTCTAATAACAATGATAGCTCGGTCCTTTTCATGTTTAGAGAGTTTGAAAAGGGACAAAAAGAAAACTCCACGAGTTCTTTTTTATTATGTTTGTCTCTCAAGTCTAAAAAAGTGTAAAACAATACATGAGAGACCCTATTGACCATGTTCGATCAACGTATTCCTTTTTCGTAAATAATATATCTCAGTATGGAAAAGGGTTAAATTTATGCTAAGTAGATGTCATTTTCAATCCGTTAACGAGCTGAAAGTGACATGTGCTTGGCAATATTTTCATATTTCGAGAGTCTGAGAAGAGCTTAAATAGGACTCCAACTTGAGGAATGAGTGGTGTCTAGGATAGCAACTAGTTCCGGTGATGTTGGAACTTCTCAAAACATGTTGATTTATGTGAAGAGGCTAGCTAATAATACCATTCATTGCAACTGTTCCTCAAAAAAGGGTAAAACAACCAAGTGAAAGCATATGATCGGCCAAGCAGATAGATGGAAGCAGAATAACCAAGGCTCATCTGACAGAAGAGGCTGATAGAATGGCAATCACAAGGGTTAAAATGGAGATGGGTTCTTTTTTACACAAGCTTGAACCATAGGGAACTATGCTTGGATTCAGTTTCATGTTTACACAAGCTTGAAATGAAAAACTATGCTTGAGATTGGTTTACATTCCCCTAGCATGATGACTCGATTCAGGTTCATTGCCCCCAAGCTTCATTGTATTAACCTAAATAGACTACTCAAGGCTATTAGGTGGATGGAATGAATGTTCATTTACGAGATCAAGTGGAAGACTCGACTGGTGTTGTCTTGATGGGGCCTGACCCAGGTTCAGAGTTAATTAGCCAAACAAATCCCTACACTACTAGCCCTTTCGACAATATCCCATAGAGTGCGGACTGAGGTCTCACCCGAAGCAGTATGGGGGGATGCTGGAACCAAGTTTCTACACCCATGAGATGTCTAAGGGGCTGATTTAGTCCAACGGTGAATGGCTTCATATATGTGACTTCACACATTGCCTTGACCTACAAGGCCTTCACGGTCTGTTATAATCACCTTCGCGTAGCCCTAACTAGGGGTTGAGGTCTTTCGCACTACTAAGGTAGCGATCTGCGCTATTTCCCCAAGTTAAACCATGGATCATACTTATCTTCTTGTAATTGTTAGATAACTTCGCGTAAATAGATACCTTATCTTATATTCACTTAATCAACAAAATCATATATGTTCACGCAACATATAAGCAATAGAAATGGAATTTATACCCAATAAATTCAATGTAGAAAATAGTAAATAAATACACAGGAATCATATAAAACTTCTCTTTATTAATTCTTCAATTGGTTACAGACTCAACCTGCCCTACGCACTAAGCTGCAGGGGTCCATGCACTCCGCTGCGGACTACTAGGCCTCTGCGCACTCAGTTGTAGAGCCTTCTCCCACTCTACGACCCAAAGACTTGACTCTACACTTAGATAAGACTCAATTCTTCATCCTTCATTCATCACTAGATCCTATTCTTAATTCAGCTTAGAGCCTCGCTCTATTTATACAATCCCATGGTCTGCAGACCATGGGTAGATCTCTAAAGCTGACATTACATTACAAAATGAGGGCAGACAATCCTATGACTGATTTACAAGGTCATGCTCCGCACCCACAAAACATAGAGTTTTACATTGGAATTAGTCAAAATCTAGGCTTTAAGCCCTAAAAGTTTCGTTGTGGGATCCCGCGCCCAACAAACCCCCAACACAAACATCGTGACTCACCCTTGAGTAACTTTTTCGGTGTGGAGATCTTGAGGTGAAGACCTCCCAACTCTACCTGGACTGTTGCAAGGTCAGTAACGCACTGAGTGGCTACCTACTGTACCTCCTAGACGTGCTGTTCAAAGACCGTTGTAGCTGAACTACTTCCCTTCGTCTACTCCTATGTTCCCTGCATTTGTGCGAGCTTGGCTTCGATCAAGGCTGTAATGATGAATGCATCATCGATCCAAGGTTGTACGCGTGCCTTCAAACCCACTTCCTTATCTCACACTGCGTCTACCTTCTCTTTGAGCACTTTTTCTTGTTGCATCTGTGCGAGCCCCTATATAAAGGCCACCGTATACGCGGTCCCTTTTATATCATCGTACTTTTTCTACAGTTCATGTGCCTCTGTTTCTAAGCACTGTATGTTCGGGTCCTCCTGCAGAGTGGTGAGGACCTCAAATGACTCTTCGAATAATTTGGTGTAGTCCTTCACTGCACTGCTGATATTCTCTATTCCTATTGTAATGGCATTGGCGTGTTGTTCCCTCACCTCTGATAGAGTTGAAGGTTGGGCCTTCAATTGCAGCTCAACTATCTGAAGGTTTAGCTCTAGTTGAACCTTAGACATCTCTTCCTTCGCCTCACACACCCCTGCTACTAGCCTCCAGATGCTTGCCTATGTTCCTACCTTTGCTGGAATGGCCAACTCAAGGACCATCTAGCAGGCTTCTTCAACCACTTGCACAATCTATCAATTCTGCGCCACTACCTTGTCGCGTTGCAGGCTCATTTGTTCCATGTTAATTCATTGTTTGCTCATTTCTTGGAGCGTGCAATTCTCCCTATCCCGCAGCTCTGTAGTTACTCCATCCTATAGAACATAGAGCATCTCCTGTAGGAGCACAACCATGTTTATCCCAACTCCCTTTAGCGCACTAACCATAGGCATGTTTGCCTCATTTTCTGTAACTAGTGCCCCTTCTAGCACCACTATAGCATTTATTGTGCGGGAGCACAACATTTCCTTAGTTGTGGTCATGCCTACTGCAAGGTTGGTCAAAAGAGTACTAGCCCAAGGAGTGCACACCTGCAACTCCTATATTTGTGTCTGGAGATCCCCCAACACCATTTGATTTTCCTCCACAAACTGCTGAAGGGCCTTTCCGGTGACGTTGTGCACCATCTCCCCTATATCATGTAGACCCCCCTTAGCGAGGGTGATCGGGTCGAAAGAATTCTTGGAGGCTTTTAACTTCTATCGCTACTCTACCTGCACTCTCAGGCACTGCTGCTTTAGCTGTGTGGACGCTTTCTATGGGTCCGCGCCACCTTCCTCTGTTTCGGGCTCCTGTTTAGCCGATGGCAACCTCTAGACTTCACACTCCTTCTCAGCTACCTGTTGTTGTTCTGCTACTACCTTGTCAGTGTCCCGCACCTCCTATGCCTTGGCCGCTACTACTTCATTCCTTATTTTCTCTGCCAACTATGCCATCTGCAGTTTTTCCTCCTCCTTTTTCCTCTGCAGAGCGGACTTCTCTAATTCCACCATGGAGCTGGCTAGAGCGTGCCACTCCGATGGCCACGATTCAAGCACGATGAATATGACATATTCCATGGGTAGGTAGGGGAGCTCATTCCATTTCTTTGTGGGATCCTTTCAAGCTGAGATGTATACATAATGGAAGTCTGCCTTGAACTCCACAAAGCTCTACAGACTATTGTAGACAGTGGGCGATAATCATGGCTTGCGGTTAATCCCCATTCTGATGTTCATCTCCATGAACACCCAAAATATTTTGCTATCTCTGATCCTCTACACGTCTTTAGTTTCCCAAAATGAAGTGTACTTCATTGTCTTTAGAAGAACCTTCGCAATCATGGGGAACTCGTTGTCCTCAGGAAATTCCCAAGCCACCAGCACTATGGACAATAGAAGCCATGCATAGTGGAAAGTATTCCCTTATTCTTGTGCCTCGCAGAAATTTTCCATGAACTCCTTACACAAGTACTCTGACCAGTTAAACTAGACCCCTTCTATGCACTACGTGGCAATTGTAACCACTGGCGCAGGCACCTCATCCACGTGACACTTACAAATAACCTTGCTTTCCAGTATCTGTGTCGTGACTCTGACCACATTATTATTGATACTGGAGATTGCATACCCCATGTTCTTCTTCTGCAGTTTGAATTTTTTCTTCATGACCTCCGCGATGGCCAAATCGTTGCTCTTACCCTCTAAAATATCCGCTGCATCCTCCCCCTTATCAGGAAGTCAGGTAATTATATGAATTAGGTGGTTTGTGATGGGGATGGGCTCCTCCAGCCACAAGCACCCATCATGCACCAGGCAAAGCAGTTACCTGATGAAAAAAATAGTTACTGGGGCACGATGGTAATGTGGCACCCAGAGCAGGTTTAACAACCCTACTTTCCCTACTCTACGCAACTACTTGTGTGGCTCCAACTCTATGACTCCCATCGCTATGTTTTTATTCTGCCACATTAGCAACGCAGTTTTTCAAGTGTGGGAATTTCTTGTGGTCCACGAGAACCTAATATTCAAACTTTAGAGCTGGCACCTATCCTAAGTGCGCTCCATTAAAAATGATATCATCGAGGAGCAGTGGAGTTTGCAGAGAGCTTTTGCTCTCATATAGGTCCTTGGGAACCCTTGCTTTTCCTTTCCGTCGAGGAACCTAAGTGGGTAACCTAGTAAGGGGATTTGCACCCTGGGTTTCTTCCTCCATTTCTTCGTCCTCTACCTCTTCCACCAATATTTCCTCAAGGTCTTCCTCCTCCTCATCGGCTTCCAAGTTAATTGCATTCCCCTTTTCTTCCATGATCAATTTAGTTCTCAAGAGGTTTCTAGGGGACATACGCACTAGTAAATTGGGCTTCTTGTCTTTCTTGGGCCTCGGCATGCGTGACGATTTAGGGATTTTTGCAACTATCTTGATGCTTTCTGAGGCATCTCCTACATCATGGCCTATGCGGCCTCTTCATCAGTCATCTCTCTGGTATCCATGGCTTCCTCTGGCATGGTCATACTACTATTCCACAAATATCTCAATGATTCAGGTAGGTTCTCGAATAATGCCTTTAGTCTCAAGCCAAGCATCACATCATGAATAGTGACTGCAACAGTCACTTTCTAGTCGACCCGCTTAGCAGCGCAGCTACCCTTGCGCTATCACAGACCCTGTGACACCTCGCTACTGCACGTAGTCCTGACATCACGCAACTCTCAGGGAGAGTAGTTTATAGTCCCACACCTCCTTTCAGCTGCCTGGAGCACTAAGACTATGCTTCCCATAACTATTCAACTGGCCAGGCCACCTGTGTACGAATTCAACCAACTCCCATTTACTTTCTGTGGAATGAGTTTGTCATTTAACTTCACCAACTGCACCACACCACCATCTGTCATTTCGTTAATAACATACGGTCCCATCTCATCTAGAAAACTGAGAAACTCTCGACGGTGGTCCCCAAGTCTGTCAATGTAATCGGGCTCATCCAGCTTTATTACTTCTATTTTTCTATCCAGAAAGTCCTTCTTTATTCCTTCCTCAATATTCTTGACTTCTGCTTCTGCCATGGCGCTTTTCTGCCTCAACCGAACTCTTTCATTCATGAGTTCCTGGAGCCTATTATCACCCTGCTAGATCTCATCATCAAGTCCCAACCGTTCCTCTTTGTGCTCTTGTAACTGTGTGGGCCTTTCTTTCAAGGCTTTGTGGTTCATTACCCCTGTGAGCGCCATGAGGCATAGACTAGGCATGATAGACTCCATAGGTATTACGGCCTCTACTTTATCAACCAACTGAAAAGGAGTATGTCCGAGTAGGCGAAGGTCCCAACCACTTCGCTGCATGTTGCATACCTTGTCAAATGCTTCTGCGTGGATAACCTTCTACGGGATTGTTCTTCCTACATATTGTCTATACAAACTTAAGATCCAACGGCGCATCTTCCCCCCTAACACAAGATTATTGACCATACCTCTCCCCATGGAGTTCATGCATATCTGCCTAGGTTGTTTTCCATATGTCGGCATCCACCTGGCAAGATGTGAATGTGGATTATCTTTCCCATTGCATTTATATGTCAATCACACTCTAGGCTTACCAAACCGTGTGCGCATCGTTCTCTTGCATTTGCACCAGTCCTCAAAGCTCCCTTTGTACAGACCCCACCACCTCACAGGCATAGCGTGCAGTATCCAATTCAAGGCCTGGAACGTTGCATTTCGAGCACCTCTCTTTCAAACTTATCTACGAAAGTATCTACCTCACTTAACCCATCATAAGTAAGCAGATCCTTCACTTCTGTTGATACACAGTGCAATGATCTTGTCATCATATTAGAGTTTAGCATGGTTAACTCATGTAACTGGTTCTACCATCGCTCTATCTCCTCATCAGAATCCGACGTACAGGAGATTTCGCACTCCCATGAGATCCATCTGTCCATGGTGGGATTTACCCAATCTTGCTCTCACACGGTTATTTTGTAGATGTCGTCCAAATCATCATCACTTTCATAGTCACACACTAGCTCTATATAGCGCGATCCCTTAGAAGGGTCCAAGGGCATAACTATGTGCATAGACTTCTTCTCAAAAATCATCTTGCGCTTCTTTAGATTAATCAGCCCATTCATGTCAGTGGCCCAATCAATTCCTAAGAGCGCGGGGTAGGGATTGTTGTCATCAACAATCTCTATTACTTCAAAGTCTGCTAACATGCTCGCTCCCTCAATATCCACAGTGATTCCATGCAATCTCCCCATAGGTATTATCTTCTGCTAGTTCGCCATTCGCAACTAAATACGAGACCGTTGCACCGTAAGCCTCCCCATGGGCTCCCATGTCCACTTTGAGAGAACATTCTTATCTGATCCTAAATCCAGAATTACTTCGTCCATCTCATATTCTTCAATCTATGTAGTTAACCTCATTTCTCTTCCCGTCCTCATCTTATGCTTTCCAATCATCCAAACTACACGTGGTTCTCCTGGAGTGGTCTTAGTGCATCTGTTAATGAGTTCTTGTAATCCATTTACAACTTTGTTGTCATGTAGTAACATCATGCATGTTTCCAAGAACATCATAAGCATAGATGGGTCCATTTCCAACTCTAGTTTATCCTTGCTTCCTGAAGTGGAGGCCATGGAAAATTTTAGGGGCGAATGTTCGCCCTTTGGCGAAATTAAGGAGTTTTAAATTTTTAGTGGGGGAATATTTTGTAGCATAGTACATTTTTACAAATCACCTCAAATAGCCCACATTATTTTAAGGGAGAGGGCAAAAAAGGTAAATTTAGCCCTTGAAATTAGGAGTTAAAACCTTCCATTCGCCCTAATTTTCAAGAATAGGTTTTATTTAAGTGAATCTGATGGGCTAAATACCATATTTATAAAAGAGGTATGGTAAATTAATAAAAATATAAATAAATGAGAGGTATGGTAATTAAATAAAATGTCTTTTTATACTTACTCAAAAGGTATGGTAAATAAATAAAATATAAATAAACTAGACGTATGGTAAATAAATAAAACCACTTTTTATATTTAGTCCATAACCCTTGTTCTATTTATGAAGGCTCAAAAAAGAGGTTTTATTTAAGTTAATCCTATGGGCCAAATACCATATTTGTAAAAGAGGTATGGTAAATTAATAAAAATATAAATAAACGAGAGGTATGGTAGACAAATAAAACATTTTTTTATATTTGCTCCATAAGTCACCTTATATTTAGGAACATTCAAAAAATGCGTTATATTTAGGTGAAACCTATGGGAAAAACACTATGGGACAAATACCATGGGCTAGATTATTATTAATACCATGCAAAAAAGCATTATTAACCCTAATATTAGTATTAATAAAAATAACAATGGCACATGGTATTGACCCATGGTATTCACCAAAATGGCACATGGTATTGACCCATGGTATTCACCTAGAATGTAGCCTATTTAAATGGGGGAATTAAACCAGCATAGATCCATCTTTACTCTGGATCTACTAACCCCCGAGAGATATCAAATATCGTGATATGCGAACTAGCATAAAGTGAAAAAATATTTGATCCCTCTTGGGGCTTGGGGCTTGGTGGATCAAGAGTAAAAATGGATGTTGTAATTTAATGTATGTTAAACATTTTAGCTTGGTTAAAATAAAAAATAAAATAAAAATCAACTATTAAGTTTATTAATTTTATTAATTTTTATAAATTACTAATAGTAATTTTTAAGCTCTAGGTTTATGATAACCCATGGTATTGAACCACGGTATTCATGTGAGCATAGACTATTTAAAGGGGAAATTCTATCATCTTAGATCCATCTTAATTCTGGGTCCATGTGCTTATAAGGATAAATAGATTTCATCCCCCTAAGAGTGGTAGATGTGGAGTTAAGATGGATATAGGTTGGTTTTTATGATAATGAAGATATTAAATAGAATTAGGAAATTATATTGTAAAAACATCTTAGGGTGAATGGTTAAAGCATAGACATTGGACAAGTATATTTGTATACTTCTATTTTAAACTGAAAAAAATCCAGGGCTAAAAGGAATGGATTGATTGCACTAGTCATCCTTCTATAACTTTCCAACATAGGTTGGAGTAAACAGATTGTAATTTGGGTAATTTTTCTAACGGCAAACAAGAACATACTTGTGTATTGATAGGGTGGTTACGAGGTCCCTAGAAGTGATGAATTTGAATTTTTCTTGGTTTTATATATAGTATTAGGTTTTTTCTCATGCTTTCTGTGAATGACAAGGGTGAATTTTATCCTACATCCACTAGGTTATTGATATATAATTTCGGTAATTTTGATTTCAAAAGATATTTTAAATAAATGCAATGATTTCATTTGTGTATTCAATAAAAACAATATTCTAATGGAATTCTGCATTTGTGGTTTACCTATACAGATTCCATGGAGAGGTATTAGTGTTGTGACATCAATTGTCCTCAAGCAAAGGCTTTAGTTTTATTCTTTTCTGGAAGCAAATACTTTCTTCCAACATTTTTTGAGTTCCACGAAAAATTTGAAAGTCCTAGTAGTATTCAATTATGAGTTAAAGAGATCCACACTGAATGATCTATCGGCCTTATCTTCACTTAGTTTAAGACTATTCACTTGGAGAGGCTGCATGTGCCCCCACTTCAAGAGCATAGTAAAGTCATGTAGAACTTAGAGAAGATATATTTAAGCTTTTAGTGAATATTGGAAAAATGTCTAGGTTCAATAACACCCAGTCGAGCATTAAGCTTCCAATAATGCTAGCTTTTAACCTGTAGCACTTTTTTGATTTGGAGGAGATTCCCCCTCGTATTTGTGACACATTTTCAGTTGTGAATTGGACTATTACTAACTGTCATTTCCTTCGAAAGTTACCTAATGACTTGGGGAACCTCAAATCTTAAAGAATGTTAAGGAAGGAAAGAAAGTACATTATGCTAAGTTCTCTTATGCTTTTCAAGTTTTTCTTGCATATCTAGTAACAATGTTTCAGGTAGGAAAGTACATTCTGTTAATGAAAATTTGTCTTGATGGAAAGGCCCAATTTCAAATTCTAATGCTTTCAAAAAGCATTGTATAAATGTAATGTGTCTAAAAGGAAAGCATATTTTTTCAATTTAAGTATCATGATCCCATATTCCAACTTGTTTTTCAGTAACCCATTAGGCCTTGTAGCTTTGAATAAATCCATGTCTTTTGATAAGATCCTCTTCCAAATTAGAATGCAGTTTCCTTTTGGCAATAACCACATACAATGTCTTGATTTTGTTATTGAGAAAATAGAGGTTGTGAAACAAGCCTGTGCCATACAAGGACTTGATTCATTGATTATGTATCAATTATGGCTCTTGATGTAACAATGTCTTGATTTTGTTGCTTGAAAATAGAGGTTATGATTTACTATTTCATAGAATTTCTTACAATCTTTCCATAAGTATTGATTTGTAATCGCAGTCACTTAGGGATGACAGTAATGAAAAAGGTAATATTCCATGGTTTAAAGTTCCCCTCTTACTAAATATTTAAATATATCACCACAATTTAACTATTAGTTAAAGGAATTGTATTTGATTTGTAAACAATTCATTGCTTGATTTATAGATTTTGATTTTTTTTCCCTTTTTTAGTTTTTTCTCAGATTTGGTATGAGATATCTTCCAAGATTTGGGTTCCCTAATTTCCCTACCATAGCTACAAGGTTCAGATGCTATCATTAAATATTCTCGGAACGTTACAACTTTTCCAGTAAGTGTGCTTTGAAACATTGTTGTTGCTTTTCCATGGTGTTAATGCAAATAAGCACTGCAACTAGTGCCAATATTTAGATTAAGTGCCGAAATCTAGGTGGTCCTGTAAAGATGGAGTGATTTTTTTCTAGCTACTAAGGCTACATGCATTTTTATCACTTATGTTGTCCTAAGATATTCAAATTTAGAATAAGAATTGAAGTCTCGTTTCCACTGTAGATTGCAGTCAGTTTCTTGAACATAATATATAGTAGATTATCTTTTACTAATCAACTATGGATGTGATCCCTCGCTGGAAAGGGAATTCAAAGTAACTTTGATTTCAAATTGATTTGTCAAAACATCCACAGGAAAGGAGATTCAAAGTGACACTGATTTCAAACTGATTTGTCAAAATGGAGGCAAGAGAAAAGGAAACTTTGTATTCAACATTGCTCTTAATTTCATATGTACATGCACAGACATATTACTAGAAAATATTGAAGGGTTGCCTAAGTAATATTTTCCATTCCACTACATTCTTTACAATTTGTAAATAAATAACTCAGAACAATTCATTACACTACTTGTTATTCTTTATTAATCAGTGGTTAAGATTTTGATATTGAACTGGCTAAGATTTTTCTTCCTTTCGTGAAATTGTGTGTTCTATAATGCTTCTTTTCCATTCACTATGTATAGCATCTAAAGTGTGTCTAATGGAGTAGGAAGATTGGAAAGTCTTGTGATCCTTGAACTATGTTACAAGGCAGAAACCCAATGGGGCATGGTAGGTGCATCCCCACAAAGGGGACACAGATACCAAAGTTGGTATTGGCTAGTGCCTTGAGCTAGAAAATTTCATTTGGACCTTTACCCTTGTATTAATAGTGAATCTGGAGAGGATTATAATATCATCTTTATAAGATTTATATCAGTTAAGATTGATGAATAAAATTCATGAGACATGAGCTAGGATGTCCTTGCAAGGTGGTTGTTGATTATTGGAAGCTATGATGGCCATTATGTGAGGCCAGGTGGTCGCACTCCCATGATCATGAGCACGATTGTGATCAAGATGGAAGACTTAATAGTCTATATTGATTGTTTAGCAGTGATAGTTAGTGGGCTCATTCACAAAAGCTTCTATTTCACTAATCCTTTTCATAGAGTTGTCATATTCAATCTCCAAAGGTTTTAATTACACTATAGAGTTGAGTTCTGAGGGAGTTGTGATTCACAGTGTTAAGTATAGCAGCTATGACACTTGAATGAAGTTAAGCATAATAGAGGTATCAGACTCTGTTATAAGCTTACCTGCATTTATAAGGGACTTGGTTTGCTTTTTTATAATTTTATAAACAAGTTCCATGTCATGGAAATGTGAAAAAAAAACAGTGATATTGCCACCATGTGGCTTTTGTCATATATGGTTTTATACTTTTTCAAAAAATTCTCTAAGAGTTGACAATGCTAAGATTCACTAGGACTTTACAAAGTTTTATTATTTAGTGAAAGACTTGCCAAGATCTTACAAGATTTTATAATTGAGTAAAATATTCACCATGCCTGGTGAGAGATTTGCCAAAAAATTATATATACATATTATATTATTGATAAAATCGCCTTCCATTTTTCCTATATACTATGGAGATTCGCCCATTTATTATACATATAAATTTGGGGGGGTTCTGAAAATTTTTCCTGGTGGAGGCATCAACGAAGTTCTTCTTAGCTTCCATGAATTTTTCCTTAGGGTACTCCAAATCAAACTCTACTTCTTTCGTTGGAGCCTTGAAAACTCAAGTACTAATCTTCTGGTTGTTTTCCTTTATCATCTCCCATCGCAATTCCACTTCCGAGAACAATGTTCATTTGGATCTTCCTCGTCCGGCTCAAACCTCATCATTTGTAGGTTCTGAGTTAGGGGAGGTGGTAGCGCTCCCTTGTCACATATCCTAGCCATCAGCGTAGGAGAATCCTCCATCTCATGATGAAACAAGGTATAGTAAAGACATGATGGATGCGTTGGGTTCGTACAATCGCAGGCATAATGTCCTAGCCCTCCACAATTGTAGCATATCAACTATTTGTGACCTCTTCTAGGTCGCTCTCCTTATAATATCATGTGTAACTCCCTGCGCTTCCCATACGACCCTTATGATGAACCAAAACTGGTCCGAATCTTCATTTCCTACTGCCTTGAATACAGGAAATTTTATCATGCTTGCCATATTGACTTACGGTGGTGGCGGAGGTGGTACGGGTGAAGATGGGGTTGATGGTGGTGAAGCTGGTGGTATTGAAAGTGGGGGTGGTATGCGCAGAATCCTTTGCTTCATCAAATGGATTACACTTCATGGTGAGAACTTCGCAAGATCTTCCTCGTCCCCTCATGAAGGTGAAATCAAAGGGCTATTCTCCATTCCCTTACTTCCTTCATTTCTATGGGTTTTTCCACTTCGCGTAGCTCTGAACATCAAGGTAATTTCATAACCCTCTTCTCACAGAATAAAATTTTAATCCAAGTATTTAGAGACTTTATGTACTTACCTCATGGTCCTTTGAGAAAGCGCCACTCTGCGTCGTTATAGCTTACTGAAGTATCTACCGTGAACTCAATAATGAATCCTCCTGTAATCTGATCGAGCCAGTGATCAACAACACGCGCGATCTTATCCTCTGATGCTTCCAATCTATGCACCAACTCTGGGGTCCACACAATAGGACCTTTGAGCTTCCACCTTCCTGGGTTATCTATTAGCTTCGCGATCCACTCGTACAACTTAGTAGGGAAAGATGCAAAAAAGATATCGTGGATTTCTGTGTAAGGTAGCAGTCTAACCACTCTTCTTTTGTCAGTTGTCGACTCCTACTCTCCTGCGTCGCGAACTCGTGAATCCTCCTATCCAACAAACCATCAATTTACTTCTTTGTTGGATCCCAATGGTACCACATCAGACATATCTATGCAGATTCTGGTCCTTGCAACAAAACCATTTGTTGGCTTGATAGGGCCTGACCAAGGTTCGGAGTTAATTAGACAAACAAATCCCTACACTACTGGCCATTTCAAAAATAGCTCTCAAAGAACGGACTGAGGTCTCACCCTAAGCAGTATGGGGGGGATGCTAGAACCAAGTTTCCACACCCTTGAGATGTCTAATGGGTCGATTTAGTTGAACTGTGAATGGCTTCACGTAGGTCACTTCGCACACTGCCCTAACCTTCGAGGCCTTTGCGATCTATTATAATCACCTTCTCACAGCCCTAACCACAGGTTGGGATGCTTTCACTCTGCTAAGGCAGCGATCTGTGCTATTTCCCCAAGTTACACCACAAATCTTTCTTATCTTCTTATAATTGTTAGTTAACTTCACGTAAACATATACCTTATGTTATATTCACTTAATCACCACAATCATATATGTTCGTGCATCATATAAACAACATAAATGGAATTTATACCCAATACATTCAATGTAGAAGACAGTAAATAAATACACAGGAATGGTATAGAAGCTCTCTTTATTAATGCTTCAATTGGTTATAGACTCAACCTACCTTGCACACTCAGTTGTAGGGGTCCGTGCACTCAGCTGTCGACTACTAGGCCTCTGCACACTTAGCTGCAGAGCCTTCTCCTACTCTATGACCCAAAAACTTGACTCTACTTTTAGATAAGACTCAATTATTCATCCTTCATTCATCATTAGATCTTATGCTTAATTTAACTTAGAGCCTCACTCTATTTATACAACCCCATGGTCCGCGAACCATGGGTGGATCTCTAAAGCTGACATTACATTACAAAATGAAGGTGGAAAACCCTATGGTTCATTTACAAGCTCACACTCTATGCCCACAAAATGCTAAGTCTTTACATCAGACTTAGTCAAAATCTGAGCTTTAAGCCCCAAAACTTCCCTTGTGGAATCCTGCACCCAACAACTGGGATTTTACAAGATCTACTAGAAGACTCAAATTGGATCTTTACTCCAGGGGACCTTGTTTCAATTTTCAATGAGCTTGACACAAGATAAGGAAATGTTCTCAGATTCCTTGTTTCATTTTTTAACGAGCTTGACACAAGATAAGGAACTATGTTATAATTCCTTGTTTCATTTTTTTGTGAGGTTGACACAAGAAAAGGAACTATGCTCATGGGATTTGTTTCATTTTTTTAATTAGGTTGACATAGTAAAAGAACTATCCTTGTATTCCTCATTTCATTTTTTAGCGAGGTTGACACAAGACCATGAACGATCCTCATATTCCTTATTTCATTTTTAACGACCTTAACACAAGACCATGAACTATACTCACATTCCTTGTTTACGACCCATAAGAGGTCATGACTTCCAAGATGTTCTCATCAGATGAGAGAACAATTCTCTCGAAGGGATTCATACCAAGGAATTAGTTAGAGAGATCTGGTTCCAATGCCTCCAGTACATAATGTACAACATCATGGAATTGATCGTCCATTGATGTAGGCATGGAATGGGTTGCCACATAATTGACCCATGGTGGGGGAGATACCATTGGGGAAAAGGGACCATTTAGGGAAGATGGTTGACTGGAAGCCATATTTGGACCAGGAAATGAAAGTTGGTCAATGGTGACAATGTCGCCTTCATGCGGGAAACAAATCACTCGAAAGAGTGTTGAAACAATAGCTCCCATGTCATAAAATATTCATGCCCAAGAAGTAAATTGTAATCTAAAGGGCCTGGGACTACCATCATGTTGAGATAAAAAAAATTTCCTCCCAATGTAATATGCAACTGAGGAAGGATCCCTAATGGTTGACTAGTTCCTCTATTAAAAGCTAATAGATTCTGGGTAACAGGCACAAGTGGCGGCAAGCCGAGCGCTTTCCAAGTAGTGGAGGAAAGGATATCATAGATGCACCTTCATCTATAATAGTGCTAGGTACAATCATATTACAAACCTATACTATGATCTAGAAAGGCACATAAGAAGGAAGACGAAATCTTGTCAGTCGATTCCAATTGAAGGAAGTGACCAGGCTACTTGGAGGAGGTACCGTAGAAACGGGAGAATTAACCCCTTGAGTTACGAGAATGGGAGGATTTTCCTCTTATCTTCATGGAATAAGAGTGTTGTCTCCAAGCTCATTGGAATCTAAAGAAATGAAAAGAACCTGAGTGGCATCATACTGACCCTCTACGGGAAAGCTATGTTTAACTAAAGGTGAAATTGGGTGAAATGTTACCTCGGCCTATGATTGGTTAGGTATAGACTCACGAGATACACATTTAGAGAGAGTGGGTTTGACCGATAGTTGATGTGGGTCAGTCACTTTATCAACTAGTGAAGGATTAAGGGATAGTCTACTGTACCCAGATGGAAGTCATTGCAGTGAAGTAGGACAGTTATCCAACACTTTTTTGGCTTCATCCATATAGGGATGAAGGTGAATGGGTGATTTCCTTCACATAACCTACATGGAAACTTAACTTTACCCTTATTTCCATGAAGCTTACTACCACTATTTGATGGTGTGTCATCATCATGATCCCCAGAAGTTGATGACACAGGATGATGTGAACGAGAACACCATTCTTCTAAGATCTGAGGAATATCAGGACAATTTCGAAGAAGATAGTCTCCCATACAAAGTTTGCATGGATATCGAACTTTGTGAGGCTCATCAAATGGTTTCTCATCTGAAGTTGCATTCAAATCAATGGTTGCTTGGTTGCCCCACTACTAAATTTTCTTCTTATTCTTCTTAGCCACTTGGTTACTAGTGCCAATACTTTTACCAGGTGAAGAGGAAGAAGGGGAGGAATAAAAAACTGAGGAAGAAGGTAAAGGGTCAACTTTAGGGTCAACTAGAGGTTTTTTTTGTCCAATTGGAGGAGTACTAGATTACAAAGAAATCACGATATTTCGAACCAAGGAGGTTGAAAACAACCATACCAGCAAGCCAATGGTAAGTCCCAAAAGGGACAATGTAGCCAGATAAGGAGCACCAATATTTCTGAAAGGAAGAAGAGGACTAGGATTCACATCAAACAAAATTCCTTGATCGGTGGACTCTGGATTTGTCTCAATATGTCTCAACCTAATATCAACTAAGTAGTGAGTGTGGAGGATGTTATCCATGGTAAATTAAATTTATTTTAGTCAAAATAACAAAAAAAAACAAAAGAGGGATAATCCTAGGCAAAAGGATTACCAAGTAACTGTGAACTGCAGAATACCTCTTGGAAAACTAAGAGGTACGGACAAGAAATCTCCCCGAATGATGTGTTCGGTGTATCACACAGTACAAGGTGACCGACTCGGTTACCTATGGATGGATAGCAACCTAATGTAGTCCTCCATATGTACCCGAAAGTATGTGGAGGCCCAATCCGTGTTAGCGCTGTCTAATGCAAAACCGCATAGTGAGAGCATTACCATATACTTTACGTACTGTAACACCACACTATATACCCAAAGGTACATGGACGAGCTATGATATACTCACGCACGTTGAATGAGGTAACACACTCGGAATGTATTGCAGACAAGATAGAGACAGTTTCTATGTTTTACGACGTCGGAACACATCTCCATCCTAGAACCTCTAAATGTTATACGTTAAGTTACAATGGTCCATTAGGTTAATTCAGATGAATTTTAAGTTGATCTTCTTTAGAATTTTCCTTTCAAGGTTCACCACGTGATGTATGTTCAATTCCTAGAATGAAACTAATATGATAAGAATCCTTTTCATTCAATTATGACAATGAAAGCCTTAGCTAGTAGGGATAGAGCAATTAGATTCTTGTAATCAATGATCAAAGAACACATTTAATGGAATTTCCCTAAAATATTTCTATGAGCACACACAAACTCTTTTAATTCACAATGCAAGTGCTTCTTTTCAATTCCCTTAATGTTGTGATGAACAAAAGGAAACTAATGCACATACAATCAATCAATCTTTTTCCAACAATGAAGACCTTATGATAGTTCCGTTTCGAAAGAAATGAAGACTTTTAAGACACTTTCTTTTGAATAAATATTAATTGACTATAAATTAACTTTGACAATGAATTGATAGTGATAAAGAGATCATTTAAGAAACACTAAACAATCAAAGATGAAGTAGGGCTAGCAAAGGAGATTAAATCTTGATTTCAGAGACATGACACTCATTGATCATTCATCAAGCAATAAAATAGAAGAAATTTGGTGAAAAACCCTATCCAAAGGTGGAAAATATACCCGAGGAGGATCAACACAGCCTTGAATCGGAGACACTATGCCTCAGAGCATTGTCCCTAAGCCAAGGGTGTTTTGAAGTGTACTGTGTCCCTCACAAGCCTGGCTGGTGACAGTAAGGCATTTCAAGAGGTAACTAAACACAATTGTTGAGCAAAATTCACTTTAACAAGGCTGAAATACAATCAATGAAAGGAAGTAAGGTTTGTTAGAGTGTCCTAGGATGTGGATAAGCTACTTGGAAGGACAAACATTCCCCAGTGGAGTCGCCAATTTGTTATGAAGAATTTGGTATCTATGGATAAATACTAATTCCCTAGATAAGTATCCATATCTAGAACTACAGTTTAAAGCACTTTAATGTTTCTCTATAAACAATAGATAAGACAAAGAGAATGAGAGGACCTACTTGTACTCTCACTCTCCTCTTGTCTCCTTTGTATTGGTCGTAACGCTTCTTCCCGTACATAACACGCTTGAAAAGTACCTGTAAACATCAACAGAATACAAAGAACCAATCAAAGAAAAAGATCTATTGATTACAATTAAATGGAATCAGATACATTCACACATATAAGCATCACATATCAAGATAAGCATATGGAAAAAGGTGTAAATACTTTATTGAATAGCAGGAAGAATTACAACCATGAGGCATGATTCGAAGTCACTCCTTCAGATTTGGTTCCATGCACATCGCATCATAATCATGACATTCTAGTAGCATAACGACACTTACAATAGTCTCAATTCTCAAACTAACATTATCTCCTTATAATTCATCAAAGTCCAGCCTCTGATCACTTAGATGAGTGCCAAATTTATATGAATATGGATGGGGTTTTGTCATCAACAAAGGTATTGAATGGCCTTCCATACTTAGAATTAGTTCCATGGAGGAAGGGATGAGATGATAAGAGGTATCTTAACTCTTTCCTCATCCATTTTATAGCTCATAGGAGATGATAAGTGTGGGAATATTCTAGAAGGTTTGAGGAGATAAGAATATTCCTCAAACCCTATGCGAATTTCACTCAAACTCACCCAGCGCAGGTCAACGAGGGCTTGAGTGCTCTACAAAGCACCCTAGCATGGACTTAACTACTCTGCAGGATGCCTTTACATGGGCCTACGTGCACTGCTCCCTCTAAAGGTCATTCCAAGATGTCTTCAGGACATGAAACTGTCTGGTAAGAAGGAATTCAAAAGGTTCACTTGTTTAGGGCATGTAGCAACTGAAATTAGGTTTCGATGAGCCCTAAAACACTGATCTGGATGATTTGAGTGATTTGCCCAAATGGATTTGTAACACATCCTCAACAATACAACATGTCAGAGTGCTCACTTCACCATAGGAAATATTGCATCATCACCACATTGATGGAAATCCAACCTAGAAATAGAACAATTCAACATCAAATAAAACAAAAATTTGATTCATATAATATGTTCCATGACATAAATACATATCTACACACACACACACACTCAAAATGATCTCAATTGTAAATTTTTAACAAAATCGCACAATGTTCCAAATATACGAAATGACACCCCATGCATAAACAATGAAGTATGGCATATGGTTACCTATATAGAAAACGAAGCTACTATACAAAGTAAATCTCATGCCCAAATATAACCATACCGCATATGATTATATATATATAAATGGGTCTCATTGGTCACTTATTGACCACTTCCATGCTCACCACCATAATTTCCATCCCAAAAGTTGATCATTCTCCTGTTACTAGAAGAAGGAGATCAAATTTTCTTCCTTTGGGGCCTACTCCATCTCTCCAAGCACTACAAAAAGAAATAATGTTATTATTATATTTTTTTCTATAACAAATAACATTGCTATATAATATAAAATTATTATTTATTTCTACAAAAGTCACTAAAGATTATATAATTAGTCACAAGGGTGTCTTTCTCATCGATGCCCCCAACCTCTTTTCTATACCACCTTATAATAGTTACAAGGGTCAAAGCATGTAGCTTAAGAAAATAATCGTAGAATAAATTAAACTCATCATAAAGAAAGAGATCATTAATGAATGGTCCAACTAGGAATTGCTTTCCTAATGATGGAGATTCACTAGTGGGTGGAGAGGTCAACTACACAACCTTCTCAAAGGAACATTTACTTTTGCATTTACTAAATTGTCATCGTGGGTTGATGGTTGGGTGACTACATGGGGGCTATTTAGAGGAACCATTATGTATGGAACAACAATATTCAAAATTGGGGCATGATATCAGATGGTCAATTTATGCAAATTCTATGGGTGGAAATGATTACGAAGGTAGTGAAGGCTAGTGATCATCAACAACCATGGGTTGTGCTAGTGATGAAAGCTCCCCAATCAAGGTAAGCTAGATACCAAGCATTGTTGGGGCAATACTGATCAATGATGGATTAGTGAACAATGGGTGGTGTTGACTGACATGTAGGAGTAAGAATGGAGAACTAAGAAATGAAGGAAATTGTATGCAGATTTATAATATTTTAATTATTGAAGAAAACTAATATAATGAAATAAAAATTTAAACAAAAGATAATTTTACACATCATAGTTAGGAAGGGGAACATATATTCACCCCACATGGACTTCGTTCGTCGCTTAGTGTCACTATAATCTGTAAATACATAAAGTGAACACTACAATTATACTCAAACTTAAAGAATCTATATTACAGACTAAAGGATATGAAAATATTTGCAAAGAGGGATAGTTTTAATTCACCATACCTAACTATGTGGTACACCAAATGGAAAAGCAACATTGATTGCAACATCAGTGGCCAAAGCTAGCATGACTATATCTATAGGGATGGGTTGAGCATTACTAGGGTGTAGCACAACTGTAAAATACATATAATTAGATATACAAATAAAAGACACAATACACACACACACACAGAGATATAAAGACGATGAATATAATAACCTCCTCCATAATATTTTGTTACTTAATACCCTTTGTTTACCTCGTTATCCTCTAACACATCCTCCATCATGTCCTTCCATGAACAAAAGTTTGAGGTCCCTTATAGGGCATGCTCTGTTCTCAAACCATATGATGACATGATTCTTGCATTTGTAGAGTTCTTGCACCCACTGATCTCCTCCTCAATGCACATTGAATTTGGTAAAGGAACTTGATTTATATCTTGTTTTCCACTTTGATAGCATGTAGAAAATCCTTGAAATCTTGCAACTTCTAATTACAGCAAATTGATCTATGAAAGACAAAATATTTCTCTACCAAAATTTAGTGGAACTAAATGAATGAATAGAAACACAATCACACATAGAACACAGAATTTATCTAGGGAACCTAACTAGAAAAAAACCCTCTTGCTTGTATTATCAACAAATAAATATGATATATTACAAAGAATCTGCTTCAAGGCAAAAGTTGTTGCAATATTAATGAACTCTCGACAAGGCTTTCCTAACACTTAGGAAAATAAGGCCTTCTAGGGGCTCTTATTTCCTAGCGCAATTCTGCCCATAAAAATTAGGAATTGATCCTATTTCTGTGCACAATTCCCAATATAAAGTACTCTTCTTGATCCTCAAGCCTCTTTCTCTTCTTTCTTCTCAATCTCTCCATAAAAACCTGTGTATAATGAATAAATATATGTTTGCCTTCATCGAGTCCCAATAAGCATATTGAATTTTGCGTGACCTACAAATTTACTAGCAGCAACTAGTTAACTAAGAGTTAGTTGAGTTGAAAAAAGTCAAAATACTCAACTAAACTCAAGAACTCAAGTCTATCTCTATTCTATAACTATAGATTAGTAAAGTGACAAACGCTAGAGTTTAACTCCACTATATAGCTAAATTTTCGGTATCAGCTAGTACATAACTCACTGAAAGTCATCTAACTTGAATTAACATACAATAAACTAGTGATAGCCTACATCACACTTGTTAATTGAAATATAACTCAAGTATCTATGAGACTAAACTTGAATTAACATCTTTGACTAAGGAAAAAGTCAAAGAAGTTGTTCATTTTTACAATTTCAACATTTCTTACTTGAACCTTATCTTATGCATGTTTGTTTACACTTTCTTACATGGAAAGCATATACAGAAATTATGTCATTCTTCTAATATAGCTCTATCAACTTGGAATCGATAAAATTGGTAACATACTTTTTCCTCCTTTTGTTCATAGTTGCACTCTCTTCCAAATGGAAGTTTCTACCGCCATTTATTTGAAACATTATGTTCAATGGGAATAGAGCATTCAAGCTACACTTTTATCTTCTCCTTTTTCTATCGTCTTTTTCTTCTTCTGGAGAATAAACCAACTTTTTTAATTATATTACCTTCATACAATTTTGAATTGTATTGGTCTTCTAGATGTCACTGTCACCAATGTACATGAAAGACTTCATGTGCATATCCTTGATAAAATGTCTAAACACATATTGAAAATATCCACTCAAATATTTAAGATATTAAGCAATATATAAATATCAATGATGTATTATGGGGGGCACATGTAATGTGATCCACTAAAGCAATAGTTGTTTGCATGTCACTCCAATGAATGGAACTTTGGAAATTTGTTGTAGGTTTCTACGAGATATATTGGAGCTCTTGATATAGACCAAAATTTTATTTTCCAACCATGAAGAAGAGAACAAAATCATTGTAGTAGATACAAAATGTCTTTGAGTAGGTCTAAAATTGACTATGGTCAATACCTTTATGTTCCAGTTCCTTTTGAATTTGGTCATATTCCTTTTCTGCAATAGTTAGTTGGCTAAGCTCTGATTCGCTTCTACCACCAAGCATTATGTTCAAGATCTTACCAAGATAGCAAAACTTTAGAATGCCAAAGTTTTAATAAATTTCCTCTTTGGTTTTGTCCCAATGAGATGGAGCACAATTGATAGACATATCCCCATTACTCAATGCCAATGGAAATAAAACACACCAGAATATCTAAAGATCACACACAGAAAATTATGTTATGCCTTTATCGAGGTGTGATGTGATATTACTTGACAACAATATCTCTCTTACCTAGTGCATTAGATAAAAACACTCGAGCACCAAAATACCAATGAATTGGAAAATGGCTTCTATTGTGAATTCCTCATAGATGGACTGTCAATTGAAATTTACCATTTTTTGTGAACTCCCATTATTTGATGGCACTAGAACACTGGACACCAGAAATTTTCTCTTTCACACACCATACGTTTATCATAGCATGGAAAATTTTCGATGGCACCCCTTGATACTAGAATGCTTAAGTATGATGTAGGAACTATTAGAAGGAAGATGGAACTTCTACACAAGCCTTGATACCAAGAGATTTGGACATGTCTTTGCTCTATGATTAATCTATTATGGAGCCTAACTTCGGAAATATGACTAGTTAATATATTCAAGATGGAAATTGCTCCAACTATAAAAGGGACCTATTCTAGTTGGATAAAATTTGGTAGCCTTGAACTCCTACTCTCTTTGATCTCACTTTAGTCTCCTTCATTCTCTCACGCCATTGCTCACTATCACAAAACGAACCTTTGAATGATTAAAATCTCTAACCACATCACCAACTACAAGTTTCAATCAAGCGAGCTCCTCAGCCATTTATGATTTTGTTTCCTTATCCAATTCTTCATATTTGGTCATATTTCTTCACAGAATTATAAAAAATATAACAAACACGACTTGGCCAAAAATGAAATCATGTGAGGGAATTTAATATCGAAAACTAATGCCCTCATTCACCCTCCATCTTCAAATATCCATCCCAATGAGAAGGCCATATCATCTTAGATTTTTCAAACACAAACTCATAAATGAAAGATATCTATTCATACTCCTTAATCATCTATTGTATTAATTTCTCACATTGAGAAATTGGGGCTTTATCACACTTATTATGATTTGACATCACGGAAGATCACAATTAACAATCCATAGAATGTTATGAAACCAACTCACAAAATAGAGAAAGAGATAGATCAACGAATTCAAAATAAGCCTCTTCGAGGGGGAAACTCCATTACATTACACAAATGAAAAATTCTTGAATGATACAAACGATAAGACCTCCTTTCTATATATAGGAGTCTAAGAGCTCACAATATAATTAAAGCCGACATAACAAAAATATTGTAAGGGTACAACAATAATGATAGCGGGCTTCTATGGGCTACAATAATAAAAATATGGGGACCACATGGGCACAACAATACAATAAGAGGGGTGCACTAATAACAGTAAGGGGCTACACTAGTAGTATAGGGACCTAACATAGAACGACCCTAAATTGAACAACAACAAAACCATATTTTTGTTCGCATTCTCCCCTTGTCATTCCTCCACTCACACGTGATAAACATGACCTTTCCAAGGTATATCCTCTAGAAGTATTTACTATTCCCTATCTGGGAACCCTTTTCCTATAGTAATCGGAATGCTTGTATTGAAAATAATTTAATCGGGTCGAAATCATTGGGAAACAACAAAAAATGATCCCAACAACAAATCCTCTCTTTATAAAAAAACTACAATTATGAAATCAACACTAGATAATAACATTGTTACCAAAATGATGTAATCAAACAATGTAACTAAAAAAATACTCACACAGGAGGGACAGTAAGAGCATACTTCACAAGAAACTATATTAATTAAATCATTCTCCAACATATTTAGTGTATAAAATGTCCATTTATATAATTATAATATTGACTAAGAGCATACATCCTAAGAAATTATATTATTTAATAATTCTCTCGTATGTTATACTTAGTGCATAAAAGGTCTATTTATATAATTGTAGGTGACAACAATGACTAATTCATAGTTTTATCTATTTCCTCAACAATCTCATATAATATACCCTAACTATCTCTTATGATATGTCCACACTATCTCCATGATTCACTCAATAAATATTCATCCTTATTTTCACTCATTTTTATCTACATCTCATCCTTTGTAGACTTCTAGAATGGGCCTACATTATTACATTATTCATCATATTATCCATCAAACTTTACAAATAGGAATTGTTCTTCACAATCCCTTTTAATGAGAAATTTTCATTGAATTAATCATTTTTTCCATCTTTGTTTTTTTAATTGTTCATTTGTAATATTTGGTCTTTTTCATTCTTCATGATCGATCTTCTTGTACCTACAAATCATAGACATTGTTGAAGTTCATATAAAAGAGTAGTCATTCACTCAAGTACATCACTAACCAACTACTGTATTTATTGCTTCTATAGGAAACTCCTTGTACAGGGTTAATGAACCATTCATCCATGGAAACTTTGTATACCTATATCCACTACTGCCTATGCATCCTCTCCACCAAGTCTTCATCTTCATTCTCTCATGTTTTCAGCTTACCCATAAAACGATTCTACTACATCACTAAACTAGATATCAACTTGGTGTGTGCCAAAAGTGTGTCTTCAGTTGATTATTAAAAGATACTGCACAATTCTTTTTGTTAATCTTTAAATATATATATGATGGTCCAATAATAATTTTTGCGGGCTTGATCTTTTTTTAAGTGACTTCCTAGCATAAATAATTGATGGAAAAGTTTATTCTTCAACTAAGTATGAGAAAGATGTGTAATTCATTTAATTCCTAATATTAATAATTAAAAAAAAATCAATATATGTGATAAATTAAATATTTCACAATGAAACACTAACTAATATGGACATGTCTTTGAAAATATATTAATATTGTAAAAACATTTTAATATGGACAATATTCATGAATAAAATATTCCAATGCCCATATTAATTAAAATCTTTTAATTTAATACATATATGTATGTATTATATAAAGCAACTGAAAATAAATAAATTTCGGTGGTTAAAACATTTCAAGTACTCTTATTATTTTATAGTTTGGTCATTTTTAATTTATCTTTTTTTGTCAATTTTGTTTAAAACCTCGAAAAAAATTGTTGGAATTACAAGTTTAACTTGTGCATTCTCACATGTACTTAATGCGGCTTTCAAAGCAATATTTCCATTTACCCATTCAAAAATTAAATTTAAATAATGAAAAGTTACACATGGTATATATATTATCAATAGAGATCCATTTTAAGCATTGATTTACTAAGCACAAAGAGATTATACCTTGCACTTTAACATAGGATTGCATCTCCAGAGATTTGATCACTCTTGACCCTTTAGATTAAGATGTTTTTGTACAGATATCATATTTAGAGATTCGTTATTGATTATTAATTGCCCTAATGAGAATGACTATATACATTGTAATATAAATGAGATCTATATTTTTTTATGTACTAAATATAATATTGATAGTTAACATTGAAAAATTCATTATAAAAAACATTTCAATTTTAAGATAGCTCAATTGGAATGGCTGAGAGTCCTTTAGTTAAAAAAAGAATTATTGATTATAAATAATATAATTGTATTTTCATTTTGAAAATTTATTTTTATATCAATTTTATTTATTGTACACCTAGAGTATCATTCGACAATCATTCACACATCCTTTAAAAAAATAAAAATTCTAAACTACAAAAATAACGTGGATAAAGGTATTATAACATAGTATAAAGGAGATGTGGTAAAATTATTTCACTCTCTCTCACTACCATAAGCAAAATATTTCAATGTACATGGTATGTGACTTAAATTTATATCAAGTTTAGAGAAAGGTTAAGTAATTAGAATAATAATATAAAAAAGTTTATATTTTCACTTTTTAGTGTGAGGAAGTTAGTTGGCTTATTTCAATATCAAACTTAAATATAAGTAGATATAGAAATAGTTTATATATATATAAAGTTCAGAGAAGAGTTAAGTAATTAGAATAATAACATAAAAGAATTTATATTTTTACAGTAAAAAATAAAGATATAAACTCTTTTATATTATTATTTTAATTACTTAACCCTTCTCTAAACTTATATATATATATATATATATATATATATATATATATATAACCTGATTTAGTAATTATATGTATTAAGTCTGTGGCCGGATGCAGAAAATACCTAGGGGAATTAAATGATCAAACTGATCATAAGTTACTGATATATCAAAAGTTCTACTAACTACCCTACCCAAAATACATCACAGATTATGTCTACAAGGAGTACCCTTACTAAACTAGTAGTATATATCTGATAAATTGGAGCAAAATCCATATACAATTAAATCCTTTCATATCCAAACTACTCAAAAGGGTGTGCAGGTGAGTAGAGATGGAACTCCCACACTGGCTCCATTGTTGGACTGTATGGATTTGCTACCTAGAGCTGAAGCTTTTCTATTATGTTGTGTAGGGCATCCACCTCATCTTCCAAACATGCAATACTTTATCATTGAGATTCAATGAAGTCCAGAGCGGCACGCTCAGAAGCACATTGTTGATATACCATGACATGCAAGTCATAAAATTCTTTCTTAACTTTCTATGTTCCTTCCTACATCGGGTACATACTAATGAGGCAGACGAGTCACAATTCGAGTAACTCGTCTCCATTTGAGGGACACTTAGAATTCAACAACAGGAATAATACAGAGCGTTGATTAAAAGATTTGATATGAGTGGGAATTCTCCAAACTGCAGAGGGTGGTTTCCAGACACCCTAAACCCCCATATAGAAACTTTTAACCTTGTTATGGTAATTATGTCCCAAACACACTATCCACTGGCCTTTGTTTGCGAACCCCTGTCGTTTCCACTACAGAGAAATACACTTACAATTTGAACTAAACTAAGGACAACACCCGAATTGAGAAAACTTGAAACATTTACCTCCGCGCCAGAAAGAGAAAGGCACCAAGATATCCAACTGCATTTATGTTTTAGCCATGGACGGAACTCTGCACCAGAAGGGAAGCAGACTGCATGAAGGTCATCACTGAGCATTCAAGAATTTCTTCTACTCGACACCACTCTATTAACCCAAAAAATCATCCAATAATTAATCAGCGAGAGATTGAACCCAAGCTCTTGATAAACACAACCAGTTAAATCTTGAGTGCGTTCAATCCTCAATTTAACTGCATAGGTGACCAAATACCACACAAGGGCCTTTAATTTTCCATTATTTATTTTGGCATCCTAAGGTGCCATCACCTTCACTACAATAACTGAACTGACTCCTACCGCATCATACATTGGCACAATATCGCTCTACAATTGAATTCCAGTGATGGAAAAATTTCACACAACGGCCATCAGATGTTTTTGCAAGATTTCACCATGTGAAGACACCATCGTCATCACTGATCCATCTGAATGGGCACCTATCACATATTTCATTTTCTCAAACTATTGTTTGTGAACCCCTGACGTTTCCACTATAGAGAAATACACTTACAGTTTGAACTGAACCGAGGACAACACCTGAATTGAGAAAACTTGAAACTTTTAGCTCTGTGCTAGAAAGAGCAAGGCACCAAGATATCAAACTGTAACGATCTCATAGTCATAGACTGAACAGTACACCAGAAGGGAGGCAGACTACATGAAGCTCATGACTGAGCATCCAGGAATTTCTTCTACTCGACGCCACTCAATTAACCCAAAAAATCATCCAATAATTCCATCCCATACCGAGTTGCTATGTTGCCACGATGGGATGGAAAGTTAATGATGTCAATGATTTGAGGCAAGGGAGGTGGCGTGACATCATGGCGCATGAAGGAGCGAAGGGGAAATTGAGAAGGCGGGTAAGGTAATGAACACAAGAAATAGGGAAGGGGGGCATAGGAGTAGGACCATATAGATCATTAGGAACAAAAATATTAGTGGGGGAGGAAGGGCCAATACAGGGTTGCAAGAAAACCATGAATGTCCTAAGTAATATATGAAGAACCAATGATATTTATTTTAGGTTTTCCTTCAGCCAATAGACAAGCCTTATTGGCAAGGAGATCCTCTTCCGAATTTAGAGATCGAAGAATTGGGAAGGGAAAGAAGGATGAGAGGAAGGATGAGAAGGTCTGAAGAATAATTTTTATTCTGCAAAACAATAATTTTAGCACATTGTTTTTGGAAGAGAGTTCATTTTCAAATACCAGATAATGAGGAGGGAGTCTCCTATCTTTGACTCCTCTTGAGAGAGCTATTATCAAACCCATGAGAAACTCATACATTTAAACCTAGTTATTGGATTTTTCACCTAAAACTCACGATAATTTATTCATAATTGTTCGTTTTGGATTTATAATGCATAATTGTTCCTTCAAATCCACCTAAAACCCACAATAATTTATTCATAATTGTTCGTTTCGGATTTATAATACATAATTTTTCCTTCGGGATTTATAAGAATCCCTCCCCCTCATGCAACCAATAAAATAAAATATATTTTAATGTTAATAATAATAAAACATTTTAATGTCCAAAGGGAAGAATAATTGGAAGTAAAATAATTCAATTAGCATATCATAAGAATAATATAATCCATTCAATTATTAATATAAAAACAATGTGGCATTTAAAAATATTAATAAAAATTAATGTGAATTGTAAGTAATATATTTTAATATGGACAATTAAGTAATATTAAGGTGTTCCTTAAAATATATTAATAAATAAATAATTAGCATGGCCAAGTTTTATAAATAAATTATTTCAATGCCCATATGTGTGTGTGTCCATCTTAACCATGAATCTACCAAAGACCAAATCTCTTCAAGTACAAATGTATCCTTTGTAATGCAAATGCCTTTTTAAGTTTCACACATAAAAGAGATTTACACATTAAGAAATTTGATCCTTCTTTGTATTCTTCAAAATGGATACAATTTCTAATCCTCTAAATACAAAAAAATATTGATTACCAGTGGATGGCATATTTATTTTTCTAATAGGGCTTCAATTTTTTTTATTTCAATTATCAATAATTATTAAGTGCATGATATGGATTTAACTTCCCTGGAATACTGTAGAATATTATAAATAAATCAAAGGTTGAGATTTATCTCCAAATTAGTGAGGCTATTTTCTCTCTTTTAATTAAATTGATTAATTAAAAAGAAATTCTCCTATGGGCAAAGTATTATATGAAATAAATTATGGTTTTTTAGGGTGTTATTGATAACCATGTTATTGTCTCATATTACTACAACAAACTATATTTACACATTAAAAATCTTCATAGTAAAGTGGGGTGAATGTCTATGAATAAGAATCTTATTCCATATTGTGTTTAAATTGTATATTAATTATTTTATAATTATTAATAAGAATAATTATAATTATAATTTTCTTAGTTTTAAAACATTTTCAATATTAATAACTAGATATATTATGAAATAAATATTTTGATCTTTAAACTATAAATAAAATATTTAAATTCATATTATTAAAATATAATTTATATATACAAATAAAATATTTTAGAACGCATGGTTTTTATAATGTAATGTATATACATGTTTTACTAATCAACTTAAAATTACTAGACCGTACATCATAATATATAAAATGAGAAAACTCTATGCAGGATTTTAATTTAAAACATAAAAATAAAAGTAAATAAAATATAAAGTTAAAATAAATTTATTAAGGTTGGAAGGACCACATAAATCTTTAACAATAAATTTACACCACAATAAATCCGTTAACTCGCTGGATAGCTGCTAGAACTTACCTTTACGCCAAGGGCATCATATTGAAGTCCGCCATAAATGATAGCATTGAACTCTACCGTAAAAGATAGCTCCGTCCATTACTGTCATTGTGAAGGAAACTTTCGTGACGTAGTAGATTACTCGAAAAACTAGAAATGAGCGTGGTTTGAGGTTAATCCTTTCCAGCCGCTTAACATTACTATTAAACGTCTTCATACCATGAACGCTTACGTTCACTTTTTCCACATAGAAAAGAGGACATACCCCGAAGGGCCTTAGATTCTCTCAGACCGAAAAATATTTGATCCCTCTCGTACGACTTGACTTTTCCAGGCAAGGTCGCTTTCGGCGATGAAGGACAGCGATTAGATTTTGATTGTTCGTACGGATAGCCAGGTTGTAACTCGAGGTTTCAGCACAGCGGCTTACATGCAATGAACAAATCCACCGTGGAGTTACCATAAAAAGATTGAAACTGACATACCAACTCATTCAACGCATAAAGTAGTGCAAATGAGAAAGGAGGTTTTTGATGAAACGCATTCAAAACCCTAGAAGCCGCAAACGCAAGAAGCAATTATCTGTTCTCTGTGATGCTGAAGTGGCCGTCGTCTTTTCTGAGACCGGCGAGATTAACGACTTTGCAAGCCACAACTAGTAAGTCGTTCATCCCTTTCGATCGCTTTCACTCATCAATGTACTTGTTAGTAATTCAGTATTTGCTTTCGGTGAAATAGTTGTTATCAGACTATAGTATTTCAATAGTTGTTACATAGAAATAGTATTTGCTTTCGGTGAAATAGTTGTTATGTCTAGAGATCCGTTTATCAGCACATTTTAGTATATCCGGCCATGTCACAAAAAGTATGAGAAATGGGTAAATTCGTTATGGTTTGCTGATAAAGTTTAGGCCAGCTAGAGTTCAGATACTTTTCGCAATTTTGGTAAAAGACAGACCCTAAATTGAAGCGTCTGAAGTTGAAAATAAATCAATTGGGTGATTTGTGTGCTGTTCCTCTTAGTACTCGGCGTTTTAGATAGAATGAGCTGTGAATAATAAAATGGGATTCACAGATAGACTTCCATAGGACACTACTCGTTCTAAGTATTTAGCCTCTGTGATAGAACCATTTACAAATAGCAAAACATCGTGCAGAAATAAAAATGTGACATAATTATTACTATCTGCGTTTTATCTTCCATTTCATTTGAGAGCATAAAGAAGACACCTCAATCCTAAACTACCATTTCCTTTAACATCATCGAATAGCTAATTAAACGTTAAGCCATCACATGGGAAAGCAAGGGCGATAAAATTTGTTCCTTTGAATGTATGAAAACACCGGCTATTGAATTATTACCAGAAATTCAAAGAAACCATCCATTACGGTGCCATATGTTGTGTGGAATGACAAAATTAGGTATTTCAACCCTTCCTCTACAGGTTTTATAACATTGATTAGAAAAGGTCGCCTGTGCAGCATCCTTCCTTTATCATAGTTGTCATATGAATTGCAGCATTGTTATTATAGGTTCCTTTAATATAGTTGTCATAAGAATGGGAGCATTGTTAATATCTTTTGTTCACGGTAACTTAGAATATTTGTATCTTTCATTATCTTCTGCTATTTTTAGCAAGATATTTTT
This sequence comes from Pinus tabuliformis, assembly GCA_031772625.1. Lineage (NCBI taxonomy): Eukaryota > Viridiplantae > Streptophyta > Pinopsida > Pinales > Pinaceae > Pinus > Pinus tabuliformis. The sequence continues at coordinate 689,532,767 of CM062811.1, forward strand.
CCTTCAAAAATTTGGGAGGCAAACTTGTTATTCTTTTGCAAATTTGTTATTATGCTTTGCAAGATTTTTATTATTCTTACAAAATATCACCAAATTTCTTTTCAAACAAATTGACAATTTCATCCTGCTATCATTGATATTATTTTAATTTAGATAAATCTTTTTTGAAATTCATATATTTATTTTAATATATTTATATTATTATTTATAAATTTAAATTAATTATTATTATTTTTTAAATAAGACAAAAAGTGTAAATAATAATATTAGAGAAGAAGGTAAAGATTGGATTTGAACTTAAACATAAGTACTAATGGATTTTACATTATATTGTTTAATAATAATAAACAATAGGTTATATCTATATCTATATCTATATATAGATTAATTTATATAAGTTAATTAATTTATATTAATATCAAAATAAAAATAATGATAATTAAAAATTTTGTATTAATTTTATTAAATATCTATCATATTTAACTATAATTAAAAAAAATTATCACAAATTATAACCAATAGAAAATAATATTAAACCTTATATGAATTTATATTTATATGTTAATAAATTGTTATGTCTTAAATGTTAATTGTAACATTTTTCTTTAACCATACTCAATTATAAATTAAATTTATAGATTAAAGTTTTCAGATTTTTTTTTTGAGAATTTAGCTTGTAAAAATAATTATAATAATTAGGTTGCTTGATAATTTAGTATAATTTATTTATCATAATTAGAATTGATAATCTAAATACAAAACATAATTTCGAAATTTTGAGCAACATTTAGTTAAATAAATGTTTGATTTTTTTGTTGAATTTCTTTTTATTAACTTTTGTATTAATTTTATTAACTATCTACCATATTTAACTATAATTAAAAAAATTATCATAATTTATAACCAATGGAAAATAATATTAAACCTTACATGAATTTATATTTATGTTAATAAATTGTTATGTCTTAAAATTTAATTGTAACATTTTTTATAACCATATTCAATTATAATTTAAATTTATAGATTAAAGTTTTCAGATTTTTTTTTTTGTGAGAATTCATCTTGTAAAAATAATTATAATAATTAGGTTTCTTGATAATTTACTATAATTTATTTATGATAATTAGAATCGATAATCTAAATACAAAACATAATTTTGAAAATTTGAGCAACATTTATTTAAATAAATGTTTGATTTTTGTTGAATTTCTTCTGAATTTCAGTCAGAGCCACTAACAAAAACAAAATAGTGTATACTAACCCATTGTATTACTCTAATAGATAAAGCAACAAGCAACTAAGAAAAATAAGATACTGTATACTAACCCATTGTAACAAAAAGAAGATAGTGTATACCAACCCATTGTAGTACTTTAATAAATAAAGCAACAAAAGATAGTGTATACCAACCCATTGTAGTACTCTAATAAATAAAGCAACAAGCAACTAACAAAAATAAGATACTGTATACTAACCCATTGTAGTACTCTAATAGGTAAAGCAACAAACAATGACCCATTGTAGTTCTATGATATGTAGAGCAACACCTACTTACAATCAAGCTTCCCACTAGAAAATTCAAAAGAGGAACCATGACTATATTTCTTATTAAGAATTGTCAACTAAAAGCTACCTCGTAAAGGCACACATAAATAAATGTTTGATTTAACTTATTTATTATTAAATAGACAAGTATCATTTCATATTCTTTTATGAATTAAATAATTATGAATTTATTTCATATTATTATATAAATCATTTTTACTAATAATTTTTTTCTTTTAGAAATTATATAACTTTTGGAGAGGATTTTATTTTTGGTGGTTAATAGTTGATAGTTTAACATAATTTATTCATGATAAATAGTATTGGTAATTTAAATGAAAAACGTCATTTTCCTTTTCATATTTTTCAAATAATTCAATGGAGAGGAGCTTCAATTTCAATATGGGAGAGATGTTGTCATCTGAAGTTATAATAAAATAAATAAAACAATAGTTACTTTAAAAAATAAAAAAATTGTCGACAACAAAAAAATGAAATAAAATACATCAACATTCATTATAAATAACATAATTTTTTTATAGAAAGATATAAATTAATTAATAGCATAGGAGAGATTTGTAATTTCTTCACTACTCAACATGAAGTGTACATGAGACATCCAAAATAATACTATAACCTAGTATGAAAGAGATATAAAAATCATTCCATGAGCATTTGGTATTTAGAAAATAAATATTAATAAGAAAAAATCATTCAAACCCATCAATAAAATATCTTGATGCTCACCTTACTAGTATAGTATTTCTAGAGTTTTCATCACTTACAACACTTTTATTTTTGAGGGTATTTATTTTGTCAATGTCCAACAACACTTTTAGATGAAATTTTATATACTTTAATAAAATTATTAATTTTTGTCTTAAAATATTTAGAGACATATTCTTTGTACTTCCCACTATAATTGATACCTATATTTAAATATATATTAATAACTAGAAAAAAATAATATAAAAATTTAATAGCAAAATAGTGTACATCAAGGAATCCCAAAATCATTGATTTTGGTCTTTAAAATGTATAGAGAATACTATAATCTACTTCTACTATCAAACTTGCGGAAGCTTAAAGATCGAGCTGAATCAGAGCTGAAGACATATAACCATAAGAAAATAATTAATGCACATGAAACACAGAAAATACTCAGGGGAAAGTCTCATCTCAAAAACCCCGCTATCTGTATTATCATACAAGGTGGAAATACATCAGAATTATACAGGGCCTTAGCTCTCACAACTAACCAGCTCTCAGTACAATCCTCCTGGATGCTCACAGGCAAATAAGACTTCTCACAAACCTTCTCCTCTGCCCTCCAAGCCTCCTATTTCCTTGCATTGTTTCTCTTGGGTGATCCTACTATTACCAAGTGTAACACTGATCACTCACACTAATCTTACACCCTGTAAAATTGTGCAATCCTTAAGGAACCATATTCCTTATGCATGGATGAGTTTCCTTTATAAGAAAACTTATGCAACTGATAGTACAATGTCTCTGTCTTTAATCTCAACTAGGTCTTTGTCTGAATTGACATGCATGAGTTATTTATGAGAGAATCCTCGGTTATCTGGAGTACACTAGTTGCATGCATGCATGCATTAACTGACTGAACTCACAATTAGTCCCTCAAACTATTTGGAACTAATTTAATTGGGCTTAACTTAGTTAACTAAGCTTACTAATTACAACTCAAATGCAACTCATCCTTATCTCCTTAATTAAGGGATAACTTCCTTAATTTAAGGGATAACTATTGCATGACTTCACAAAGACTTCTAGCTTGAATTTCTCCAACTAATTAACTCAAGATGAATTAATTAATTATTTTTCAAGCGTCTCATGAGACTAAATTTGAATTTTAATTCTCAATTTTAATTCGAGGAAAAATCAAAATTCGAATATTTTGAAGGCTATTTTTAGCATTTCTTGTTGCTATTTTCAACACTCCCTCTCAACAAGAAAGGAATTAAACTCGATCCCAATCCTGAACCTTTGGAATGTTCTACATGCAACACTTCTCTCTAGTGTTGCTACTCTAGCAACTCCAGAGAAAAAAAAAAAAAAACCAACTTGAATAATTATGATGCTTCTATCATCAAAGTCTTTGACTGCTATTACCTCTGTCGACTGAAAACTTTGCGCTTCTGTTGAATCAGTCTTTCTGCATTTTTGTTAATCCTTCTCTGCGCTCTTCAATATCTCAATTCTCTAGCCTCTATCACTTTGATCTCTAAATGCATCAATCCCACTGATTCCTCCTACTACTCTACAATTTGGGCTCCTGTAGCAAGGTATGATCCATGAGATAAAACCTCTCAATGAACCCTGCCTAATTTCAGCCTTCTTGGACTATCACTTCACATCGCCCCACGTCACACCTAGAGGTATGGTTTCATGTGATTTCTTTGCCCACTTGGCTCGAAATTTCCCCATACTGGAGGTCTCCGCATGAGTGGATGCCTCCACTCAGTCTCCTCTCAGCATCTCCAATTGTGGCTCCTCCATAATTGTCTGAGACTTCTTCTAGGGCTATATGTTGAGAGGTAATTTACTCTCCCTCTCAACCACCAAGTCTCTGACATTGGCCTTGCTCCTCAAGGCTTTACATGCATCTTGAACCTCAAGAGCATATAGCTTCTTGACTCGTGAACCAATCTATTTCACTTGTTTCATGGTGATGTGTCTAAGGAAAACTTTTCCCTTACTAAAGACAACATCGTAGCCTTTGTCCTCCAACATCGCGACTGATACCAAGTTCTTCTTCAGTCCAGGCACATACTTCACATCTGTCAAGGTGATAGAAGCTCCATGCTCCCTCTAAAAAGCAATAGTGCCCACTCATGAAACACTAAACCTTTTGTTGTCACCCATCTCTAGGCGCATCTTGATGTCTTTCTCCTCCAAGGTACTGAATAAACTTTTATCGACGGTCATGTGGAATGAGGATCCACTGTCAAGATACTGACCAAAACCAATCATTGATGACACCATGCATGCGATGAGGGTAAAGTCCATTTCAAATTGAGAGGCTAATGCCTCACCTTCTGATCCATCTGAGGATCCCTTATTGGACTTCTTCAATGGGAAATTAGTTGCATAATGTCCCATCTCAATATTTTTTTTAAGTATGATATGAATTTGATTTTCACCTACAACCCCGAGCTTCAAACTTCAAATTCTCTTCTCTGTATACTGTTTAGAGCTCCAATAAACTCAGCTCCGATACCATGTAGAATTTTCTGCAAATTCTCTAACTAATCTACCTTTGAGATCTATGTAGAAAATCTGACTGTAGATTAACTCGATAATGCAATATACCAAAGAAAAATACTATAATCTACTTCTGCTATCAAACTTGTGGAAGCTTAAAGATCGAGCTGAATCAGAGTTGAACACATATAACCATAAGAAGAAGAATCATTGCACATGAAACATAGAAAATACTCAGGGGAAAGCCTCAGCTAAAAAATCCCACTATTTTTATTATCATACAAGGTGGAAATACATAAAAATTATACAAAGTCTTAGCTCTCACAGCTAACCATCTCTCAGTACAATCCTCCTGGATGTTCATAGGCAAGCAAGGCTTCTAACAAACCTTCTCCTCTACTCTCCAAGCCTCCTATTTCCTTGTGTTGTTTCTCCTCGGTGATCCTACTCTTAACAAGTGTAACACTGATCACTCACATTGATCTTACACCCTGTAAAACTGCGCAATCCTCAAGGAACATTATTCCTTCTGCATGGATGAGTTTCCTTTATAGAAAAACTCATGAAACTGATAGTACAATTTCCATGTCTTTAATCTCAACTGGGTCTTTGTCTCAACTAACATGCATGAGTTATTTATGAGAGAATTCTCAGTTATATGGAGTACACTAGTTGCATGCATGCATGCATTAACTGATTGAACTCACAATTAGTTCCTCAAATTGTTTGGAACTAATTTAACTAGACTTAACTTAGTTAACTGAACTAACTAATTACAACTCAAATACAACTCATCCTTATCTCCTTAATTAAGGGATAACTTCCTTAATTTAAGGGATAACTATTACATGACATCACAAAGACTTCTAGCTTGAATTTCTCCAACTAATTAACTCAAGATGAATTAATTAATTATTTTTCAAGCAGCTGGTGAGAATAAATTCGAATTTTAATTCAAGGACAACTCAAAATTGGAATATTTTGAATGCTATTTTTAGCATTTCTATTTTTAGCATTTCTTGTTTCTATTTTCAACATAAGATTCCCTATATTTTTGGCATATGCCATCAATTTTCTAATCTCTTCTCTCACCAAAATAAACATGAATGGGGAGATTGGTTAACCTAGTATGAGTCCTTCAAAGTACTAGAAAAATGCGGATGTGAATCCATTGATCAATATAGAAAAAAATGTAGTTTAAATACAATCTATGATACAATTAACTATTGGGATTCATATACCCATTTATGTTAAAACCAAATAAAGGAAGGCCCACCTAACCTTGTGATTTTCCTTGAAGCGGTCTAGTTTTAATATAATGGAGGGTGAATTTTGAGGCCTTATTTTATGCATGGCTTCTTTAGCCATAGAGATAACATCACTGATTTTTGTCTTTAAAATAAAATCATTTTTCTCCTCAAATATGAAATTACTGAACATTGGCTTGAGCCTATTGGCAATGATGTTGGAAATTGTCTTGTAGATAATATTACAATAGGAGAAACACAAAAATATTCAAATGAAGAAGTATCTAGCTTCTCATGACTGAGAGCCAAATGTTTCAAGTTGAATTCTCTAAGGATCTTGTTGAATTGTTTGGATTTAATAGGTACTTTAAAAGGGCCATCCTTAATGAGTTAATAAAATCCTTAACAGAATTCCATTGTAATGCCATCTTCCCTAGAAATTTATCTTCCTACATTGAAAAGAGAGAAGAGTGAATCTCTTCTTTTGAGACATATTTTGATAGTTCCTCATTCATTTCTTTAGAAACAATCTGGGAAATATATCTAGAACTCAAAATATTTCCTAGATAGGATACCTAGGAGGCTTTTGAAGACAATTCACTGAAATAATGCTTACGAACCTTTACTCTATAAAAAAGAAGAAGGAAACCTAAGATCCCTCCCAAATCTTATCTACCAAATAAATTATTCTTTCATACCTCCTTGGTAGATTTGGAAAAGAGCATGTTCTTGTTATCTCTTTTTGTGATCCAAATGAACTTAGTTTATAAATTCCACGGAACTTTTATTTTTCTAGGAGACCCATTCTTTAATCCAAAAGGGAACTTAGTGAAACCTCATAAACATTCAAAGGGGTAACTAAGCAATTTCCCACAACGATATTTATTAGCTTTTGCTTCATTTCTAGCAAGAGCACCTATGAATTAATTTTAAATTAATGAGCCCATAGAGAATAGATTGCTTTCATTCACTTTAAATTTCCTACAAATCATTTAAATTTTGAAAACATTAGAAGAATGATTCAAGGTGATCTAGTTTGAAGAAACCAAATTATGATAGACCTCCTCCATGTTTTGTCTTTGAGAAAATGTAAAAAGAGAGAGATGTCAAATTTCTAGAGAAACAAGTTTCAAAATAATTACAAGATGATCTAAAATATCTTCTAGTTCTACCCAATATTTGGAAATTCAAGGCCCATAAGCAATTCCTTTTGAGATAAGGAATTGATCTAATATTTTTCAACACATGCTTCACCACTGCAACCGTTCATTTAGGCATGGTGGAAATTTCATGGGGAAATATCCACAATATGAAGCGATATGAACAAGTGTTAAAAAAAGAAATCAAGATGATATTTATGGGGATGAGATACCTGCATAAATTTAAGAGAAAGTGTAACATTGACGTGTCACCCAAACCATAAATTTTAATATGAAACCATATTAAAACCATAAATTTTAATAAAATGAAGAGTTTATCCCAATTCTTGATCTACCCAAGCCACCAAGATCTTGTGTGGATGAACAGAGACAAAAATATTTGTAAGAGGGAGATTCCAAGAAATCACTAGTTCTTGTAACATACCTTTTGAATCTAAAGCGACAAAGTGTTGATCTTTGAGTAAAAGCGAGATATTTTCCTTGACTTTTCTATTGGGACACATAGCCTTAAAGGGAAAATACATCAAATGAAATTGAACAGACCAATCCTTTAGATATGTCAGCTTTATCAATCTCCCCATCCCTTTGACATTTATTGAGATACAAATCATTTAGGAACTTATGAACATGAGCATTGCCTACTCTAAGTTCCCAGGTTATTGTTAGTTTCTTGCACTATGAATCTCATGCTGCACCTTCAAAGTTTCCAAGGAGAGGTGGTACTTACTACCCCCCTAGGAACAATGGATATTATCTAGCTCGAGACCCCCCTTTACGGCGCAATCATGGAAACATTTTTTTCTTGAATATAACTTAAATTCAGAAATCATTCTTCCTTGTTTAATTAAGAATGCGAGGACACATTTTGAGAGAAGCAAACCATAACCTTAGTGTTGGAGAAATTTAAGGAAAAATATTCATGGTGACTATTAGCATCAATAACTTTTAAGTGTTTCAAGATATTGAGAGAAAGGGTTGATGAGAAGGGGGAAGATAAATTTGACCCTAGGACCTACAAGATATCGCATGGACTAAAAAATAAAGGAGACATAATATTGTAGTATACCTAGGGAGGATATTATGGGGTGCAGAGATAGGTACACAAGGGAATAATGTAATAATGTGATGGGCCATAGTTAATAAATAAAGCGGTTAACTCGCAGCATGTAAGGGACCACAAGTAGTGAGGGATAATGTTATAAGCCCATTGGATTAGATATATGGTATTGAGAGACCCATGGTAATGACCCATGGTATTGTATGTATGAAGCCTGTATAGAGGCTAGAGACTCTACATTGAGAGATGTCAAATATTGGTTTTGTAATGGCAAGTGATGGCTTATGGAGTGATCTCCTTCCTTAAGGAGTAATTGTAAGGTGTTACCCTACCTCAAGGGTTTTATAAATAAAGAAGCATTTTCATTTCATATTATTGGATCGATCTTGTTATTTCTGGGTATATTTTCTATTTTAATATATTTTCAGGTCAAATCTACTACAAGTGGTATCATAGCACTTTCTCGGGCAAAGAAAAGAGTTTTTATTTTTATTTTTGCAGGAATTATTTGGGGCGGCGCATTCGCAGACCATATATAAACCTTTTGGTGCTAAATTTGCAAAGAAAAATAGCATATCTGGATTGTTTGTGGAAAAACACCTAAATTCATAAAAAAAATCAGTCGAATTAGAGTCCCGATAAGGGAGATATCGCTGATTTAAATCAGTTGAGTTGCAGAAAATTTTCTTACGGTAATTCGTGGATGACGGATCTCCAGTAAATTTTTTTATTTTTGTGGGGAATTTTTGGAAAATAATTGCAGATGTGAGATCCTCTTGAAAAATCACCCAATTTCAAAAAACAAATCGATCGAATCTGAGTCCATATGAGGGATATATTGCTGATTTAAAATCAGCTATTTTTTCATATTTTTTTGTGACAATGGAACAGTTGCAGTGCAAATCTTAAATTCTAAAGTGCCCAGTTCCGGATTTCTACCACCCAAAAGGATGCAGAATGGTCGTTCCATTTTTTAAAACAAGCTATACTAAGGATTCTAAGGCATATTGACTAAGTTGCAGCGATTTTAAATTTGTCGCAACAAGTAGGTAATTTTTTTTCAAAACCCTCATTCTATTTCATGGCTTCTACTGAGATGATTTTTACATGACATGATAATGGTCCTACTATTGAATAATTTCTAAAAAATCTTAAGTCAACATGGCCAACACTTTGGAAAGATATAGTACGTATTTATTTTAAGGATGAGGTGACCATATGGTGGGACTCACTTGACAACAATAAAATGGTAATCCTACCTAATGAAGATTTTGAAAAATTCCTTTTAGAAAAATGGTCTCATGCTAGAAAATAGGATAATTAGGAACATAAGGGGTTATTTTCTGCTGGTATCTCCTTATTATAGGTTGGCGGATGTATCCAGAAGAAGAAGATCATTGTGTCTAGAAATCTTAGTTGCATGCATAATTTTATCAATGTTAATTTGGTAAAAGAAAAAAATGCAATTTCCTGCAAAACACATTGAAACACACAGGTTGGTAATGAGGATGTTCAAGTTTATAAAGATTTGAAGATTTCTATGGACAAGTATGTATTGCATTCTGATTTTTATGCTTAAGATATGGCTAATGTGAATGTTGTTTTGGGATACCCTTGGATGAAATCTGTTGGTACTATCAATATTAATGTGTAGAAGAAATTCCTGAAGCTTTGGTAGAAAAAGAAGAAAATTAAATTACAGGATATTTCCAACAATAAATAGGTAGAGTCCAAGGAGGCTGAAGCAGAAAATGTTGCAGGTTGTGACACATCAGATGAGGAGTTCATGGTTGATGTAATACTGGAAGATAAGAAACAATCTTAACATGTACCACATACCAATCGAGGTCCATTAGGTGTGAAATTAAAGAAATATACAACGTTGGTTTAAAACTTCAGCATATCACCACCCACGTCACCCAACAAAAAAACAATGAACAAGATGGAAATGAATTAGCACAAGGACAATAACCCCTGCATGACAGATAAAGAGTTGCAGCAATCAACCCACAACACATCAACACAGAGGAACCACTAGGATCAACTGCCATCTCAAGCAAGTGAGGCACCAACTAGATGGAGAACCACCTATCTCTAGGATTTCTAGATGTGCATGAATGGTACTAGTGGACTACTATTTTGAGTAGATCTTATTATTTGTGTTCTTCTTATGTTTCGAGGATGAAACATGTTTAAGGGGGGTGGAATGTAGTATACCTAGGGGGTATAGTATGTAGTACAGAGGGAAGTAGCCAAGGGAATAATGAATAATGTGATGGGCCATAGCTAATAAATAAACTGGTTAACCCGCATCATGTAAGGGACCACAAGTAGTTAGGAATAATGTTATAAGCCCATTTTATTAGATATATGGTATTGAGAGACCCACGGTAATTACCCATGTTATTGTATGTATGAAGCCTATATAGAGGCTATAGAGTCCCCATTGAGAGATATCAAGTATTGATTTTGTATTGGCAAGCGATGGCTTGTGGAGTGATCTCCTTCCTTAAGGACTAATTGTATGTGTTACCCTACCTCAAGGGTTTTATCAATAAAGAAACATATTCATTTCATATTGTTAGATTGATCTTGTTATTTCTAAGTATTTTTCTATTTTAATATATTTTCAGGTCAGATCTACTACAAACGTCCACCACATCACCAATTGATAGCAGAATTAGAGAGGATGCCATACTAATAAGAAGAGATGAGTCTAAATATGAATGCTTAGGCTAAGTGCTTATACTTTCTGTGCATTTTGGACCACTCATATGAGGTGGACCTATAATTTGACTTGGAGTTAACATCTCCTAAGAATACCACCACTTTACCCTATCCATATTTAGCTTGAAATGATGAGACTTACGGGCTAGTGAGGAACATGTTTTGAAATTCTTGGGATGGCCTAGGGTGTGCCTCAGCATGTGTGAAACAAATTACTTGAAAAGAAAACTTTAATAATTTATCCTTTGTACCAAAGAGGATTCTGCATAGGAAATTTTGATCTAGTTCATGAGCCCCTTAGATGTATCAAAATAAACTACTATCCACAACCACCTCCAGTCAATTTTGGCTTTCCAAAACTTTTCTACATGAATGATTTTAATAAAATTATTTCCAATTCCTTCCATAAACCACTACATATTTAACTAAAAGGCGATCAATAGGGGAATAAACCAAACTTGCGAGATGTTAAGGGGCTAACTACATGAATCACAAGTAAGATCCCAATTATCGAGGAGGAAGGTTGAGGGGTCCTAAGACCAATTTTAACTAGGCATTCAAAATTCCTCCTCCTATGAAACAGAATAAAATAACATCAGATAAGAAAAAAAATTGGCCTGTATTCCATGATTGGTATCCAATTCTTCTCAATCTAAGAATGAGTCAATGGTACTACTATGGATTTTCCACAAAAAAATCCCAATACCACTTTTTTTTAATAGCTTTAGGATATTTACTAAATGAATATCCTCACCTACCACCATTTTCACTTGGTTGACTTTCCTGCTAACACAGCCAAGCTTATAAGAAGGTGACAGGAAAGGCTTAACTAGATGGGCTTTTATTGAATCACTACTAGCCTTCTCGCATAAACCATCTATAGGAGCATTGGAATAACAAAATTAAGTAGAAAGAGAGGATTTATGACTCTCCTTACTACCATCTACTAAATAGGAGAAAATCACATGGGCTTGAGCTTAGCATCATGAGGGATATTGCCCTTACTTCAACTAAGGAGGGACATCTAGTAACATGGACGGATACAAATCCCATTGATACATGAATGGTCAGTCTGACTTTATAAATTCCTCATCCATCTAGAAGATCATACTTAAGGGTAGAGGACACTCTCCAATATCCAAGATATCATGAATCATGTTTACAACTAATAAAGGCCATTACCGCACATAAATGGAGGATACAACTAACAAGGAGGGACATTGTGTGATCCTCACACACCTAGAACATGTGTGGATGCTGATTAATCCACACATTGGTGCTTACATAGCATGAATTACAATTGTAGAAACCCAATGCAAACCAAAACCACCTATAGAAACTCTTGTGGAAACCCATCATGTTACATCCCTATCTTTTCCTAAACAATTAATTCATTTACTTATGTGTGTGTGTGTAATTTTTTTAATACAATAAATATTTACTTAAAACATGTATTAAGTTATGTTCATTATATATAATTCTATAAATATTTATTATACAAATAAGTCTATGATACAGACTTTCCTTATTGATGCGGTCATAAATAAATATTATATTGTTATATTAATTAAACAAAGACATTCTAATAATGGAATTTGAAGTGTTAAGAAAAAAGAGATATGACAATAGGAAATTATGTGAGTTTATGGTGAACAATTGTTCGGTTGGAAAATATCAATATTAATACTCTTTTTAAACAAAATATAGGGAGTATACATGGTAAATTTGGGTCTAGGTAATCAAATTTTAATAAGCATTGAAAAGCAGAAAAAATTATAAGGAAATAATCTTATTTTAAAGAGAAAAATATGTTAATTTCCAAAAATCATTTAAGTTCAAATTATAGATTTTAGAATGATCCACCAACTTGCAAGAACAATAACTTTATGGGTGCTAAAATCTCCAATCAAGAAAATAACCAAAATTTTGAAGCGGAGACCCAAGTAACCCCAATGAGCTCACTCGAATTATAAACTAAAATAGGCTTTGTTGTAGAGGAAGGAGAAAAGAAAAAATTGGTAACCACAACATTAAATCTTTTGAAAAATATATGGTGTTAACAAACCAAAACCAAGCCTCTGAATAAGAGAAACTACCACCAACCATCAAACAAAGATTGAGATCTACATAAATTGAAAGATCCAACTTGAAAGTATGGAAAAATTTATAAGGACAACTAGGTATCTCTGAATTTCCAATGTCATCAAAGATTGATATAGCTTAGCTTAGAGGATGAAGGATGGTACAAAAACACTCTTGAAGAAGTATGAACACTACCAACAACAATTTTGATAAAACACAAGTAATGAAATACTATCAAAACAATCATCCAATTCACAAAAAAGGTTATAAAACCACTATCGAAAACATAATCGCAGTTATCTTATAGGCTAGGAAACAAGGTGATATGATCCATTTAATCATTCAACTACATAGCAATACATAAATGCTAGACATTCTCTATCAATAAGGAAAATCTCTATCATCATTAAACATCTCCCCCCTATTAAACAAAACTAAAGTAGTAGTAAGAAAACACTAGTCAAAATCCACATGATAAACTACCTAGTCAAAAACTCCAATTGATGAATTCTTATTGACCATTTGTTGACAACTCGAAGAAAATAAAAAACAAATAAGAGGAACATCATATGATTGTACACACAATGGTTCACAGTTATATGAATTCAACAAGCATCCATTAAGATTACTTAATGATCATTCACTAAGGAAAGCATAATCAATTTGATATTTAACACTGATCCATGCTTATGACTTTCACGTTGTTTATGTAACAAGTTGAATGCATAGCTAGAAATATTCCAAGAATTTTGATTTATAGGTAAATTTCTCTAATGCTTATGAGTGTGATGACATGGTATAGTTTTATAGTTGACATGCTTAAATGCTATGCACCGATATTCTTAAATCTTGTGCAACAATAGGAGTACAACCATATACTTCAACCATACTGTCATTTAAAATGACATTATCAACCATCTCATTAATCTAGAAACATAGTCACTTAGGGGCTTCCCTTCAAGCAACTAAGTCTAGACTCCACCTAAAACAAAAAACACCTTCTAAAATCAACAAGATTGGACATAGGCAGTGAGGAAATGGCGGAAACATCATATCTAAGGCCTACCATATATGTATATACCATTAGTGTAATAGGAATAAGGAAAGCCTATCCACTCATCCTTCCTTTAATATATCCCATTTTGTTTAGCAGTCGAGATCGAATAACAATAGCATGCTTTTCAAAGCTAGGATAAATAATATCATTAGTTTCCACTGAAGCATGTGATGAACCACAAACATCAACATCGACATCCTAAAAAACAATGACATAACAATCCACATCCTCAAAGGTGGAAGAAGTAATAGGTGAGCAGAGTAACACACCAACAATAGTCTTCTTCTCAACATTCTGCAATTAACTGAATCTAGCTCAAGGCTCGGTTTGAAGTCTTAGAAGCACTTAGTGGTGTCATTCTTCTTAGTCAACAACAATAACAAAGAAATCATAATATTTTCCAAGGCATGATTTCTATCAAACAATCTATTATTTTCTGCTTGAAGAGAGGCAGTGTCATCACAAAACTCATCAACATAGGCTTATAAGTGGAAAACCTCATTAGTGAGATGGGCATTACTCTCCTCCAACCTACGAATTTCCTCCTTCAAGGAAACATTTCATGAATAGAGAGAGCCTTAACTTCATCTTTCAAACCATCAACAAGGTTGGCCTTATTCTCAAATTCATTTATAAGGTTATGGACTAAGGTTTCCATGGTTCTCCCTAGGACATCAACCTTCCTAGTTTTCTTTGTCATAATAGTCCTAAATAAAATAGCCTTAGTCTTCAACTAATTCTTCAGTTCTTCATTCTATGTGTACAGTGAAGAAACAAAATACTCGATCAACTACCTTTTTTTCATGAAACTTTTACAATCTTTTACCTAGTTAATAAATTGTTTATAACACCAATTCTAATGTGCTAGTCAAAACAATAAGGAAATTAAATGACCCTCCTATCATTAAGAATAGACATGAATTTGCCATTACATCTATCACTATATTTGTGTGTACTAACCTTACAATGATATAGAGCCACAACAACCACATTACACCCAATGATCATGTTCAAGCGTACTAGCTAGCAATATCGCATACCACCATTAACAATGTATAACAAAGAGGAAACATATGTGTCTACAAATAAATCCTTGAGAGGATGTATTGCATTCACAATTGGTCTAAGTAATCATTATTTGGTCTAAGTAATCATTATTTGTTATTTGTCGCTTTTGCGACAATGTCTATTAAAAAAAATATTAAAAAAATTATCATTAATTAGGCTCTCATACAATTAAATAAGAGAAAAGCTTTCCATTTATATGCCATGAACTCTCGAATTTAATTAGATCTTCGATAAATCTAATATTATCCTATTGAATACTTATAATATGTTTTCCAGCCATTAACAATGGAATAAATCAAATCTTAATAAAAGATGATTATATAAATAAATATGAAGCTTAATTGAATTTGAGATAAATCTTATATTATTATATTAAATATACAAAGATATCTTTCATATATAAGAAAAAAATAAACTAAATATAAATATAATCACACAAATTATATAACCTTAGATTTGATAACAATAATACGTTAAAAATATCAACACTAATATATTAATATGATTTATCAAATAATATTATATGATACTAAATTGTAATATAAAAAATAATTATTTATTAATTACTTATTAATTAATAATAAATCATTTAATTTCAAAAATACATATATATAAAAACATATAAGTAAATTCCATTGGAAAACATATAAGTTAACTAGTTAGGTTTAGTAATGGGGCCGTAGGGAATAAGTTAAGCACTAAAAGGGAATCTTAAGTTGAATTTTACATGGATTCAAATTAATTTTTTTATAATTAAAATTAAAATAATATTTTTTATTATTATTTTTCTAATTTAAAAAAAAATCTATAATATCTACAATTTAATTTAAAATATAAATTTGTTATTAATAAGATAAAATTTTAACTTATATCATTAAATTTTCATAATAATAATTTATATTTATTATAAAATTAAATATATCATAAACATATTTATATTGCAAAAAAATATACAATACACGGTGATTAATTGTTTTATGTTTATATAAATTTACTAAATATCAAGAAATATCATATTATTAAAATTATGTTTTTTTCCAAATTTATATATATATAAATAAATATAATTATAATGAATTAAAATTAAAATAAATATAATTATTATATATATAAAATAAATTAGGAAACTTACACCATATTACCGAGAGAGGAAAATCAATCATTATGAAAGGACATTATTAGAGTTGGAATTTCAGAAACGGAGTCACCCATTCAATTGGATAGTTTTCACAATTTTTTGGCGCGTTTTTAATATCAAATAAAAATTTTGATAGTTTTATAAAATTTTAAATTGTATTTGATAAGCAAATTGCTCATCAAATTCCATCCCTGAATATCATAATAATTAATTTCGAAAAGAAAAAAAGAATAGCCATGAATAACCAACAAATTACCCGTCAAATTCCTTCCCTCGAAACGAGAACGCGTGAGAAGGGGCGTCGCCGTGAATGTAGAAGGCAAGATGTCATAAATGTTCCATTCGAACCGGTCAATCATACACTTTCAGTAAAAGAGGGCGCACATAAACCGAAGGCAAGATGTCATAAATGTTCCTTTCGAACAGGTCAATCGTACACTTAAAAAAAAGGTTACTGAAAATAAGTAATTTGTTAATGTGTATTAAATGAGGAATGTTGTATATATTTATGCAGTTGTCTATAACACTATTTTTTGAAAGTTTTTAAGGCAGGTTTTTCTGGTCGAAATCCGGCAGGAATTTATTGGAATTGCAAGTTTGATAGTTAGTTTCTGCACAATGAAAGCGTCCCAGGGGTTTTTCAGGGTGCTGAATCCAAATATGCAGTTAAAAAACCATTTTAACTGCAACAAATCAAGATTTAACCTCAATTTCTTTAGCCGGATTCCGTCACCAGAATCTCCAAAAAATCGCATTATAGATAACTCCTATATTTATTATTGGATTTTGGTATATTAGTTATTTAATGTGTATTATTAGATTTTGGTAGTTTAATTTTTCAGCTATGATTATATATTTTCTCAAATAAATAATTTGTTAATAAGCATTAATTAAATATAAATTATATATATTCAATGTTAGATTTTGGCCCGCCAATAATATAATATAAATATATATAATCCCACTCATTTAAAGCATATGTTTAAATAACACTAACCCTGCTGGACTGTTTGTAAGGAAAATGTGCACTTATCTGTTTGATAGACAACTGATAGACAACTGCGTAAGGAAAACGTGTACTTGGGCGAGTTGGCTTTACACGGTGGGAGATGAACGACAGCGATCCGGACAAAGAGTGTGTAGCCCTGGGTTTTCGGAAGATCTGATGAACGAAGCATCCAGAGCTTTAAGACTAAGACTAGTGTTAGTTTTTAGGATTATCTGCTTCACTGTTTGTAAGGAAAATGTGTACTTGGGCGAGTTGGCTTTACACGGTGGGAGATGAACGACAGCGATCCGGACAAAGAGTGTGTAGCCCTGGGTTTTCGGTAGATCCGATGAAGGAAGCAACCCGAGCTTTAAGACTAGAATATAAATGTAGCCCTGGGACTGTGACGAATACTGAAACTAGAGATACCTACCTCTTATCTGGTGTGGAAGGCACCCAAAATGGGAAAGAAGAAGGTGGAGGTGAAACTCATTCAAAACCCTACCAGTCGCCAAGCATGTTTCTACAACCGCAAGGGCGGTTTGCTTAAAAAAGCGTTTGAGCTTTCTGTTCTCTGTGATGCTGAAGTTGCCCTTATCATCTTCTCCGAAACCGGCAAGATTTACGAGTTTGCAAGCCATGACGAGTAAGTTGCTTTCTTCGCTTCATTTCGATTGCATTATTTCTTCAATGCAATTGCTCATCAGTAATAGTCTTGGTTGAAATTAATGTTCCCAATTTATCAATACAATTCCTTGGTCAATAAGCTTATTACAAATGGCGTCTACAGAGGTCTGCGTATCAAATTTCATTATGGAATAGGTATTGCCCGCTGGGTCCAAATGGCGCAAAAATGTTTAAAAACTATGTGTATATAAGTCCACTGTATAAAAGTTAGGTTAATATATGCTTGGGAAAATAGTCGTGTATGACGGGTAGTTGAGAGGGTTTAAGAATAACCTCGCCACTCAGATTCTGGCATCTCTGTTGCAGATGCTTGAAAGTTCGCTGATTATTCGTTTTTCTGGGTACAAATCGTTGGGCTCTTTGCTTCTCTGTCTTATTATTTTCCCCAGATGCTATGCATCTTCCTCTGCTTTACCGTGATACAGGGATAACCCTCGTTTTCTTGTCAGGTCGGCTCTCTTACAGACGAAAATCCTATTTCAGATTGTTACAATAGAGCAGTTACTGCGTATTGCCAATAACTATTGGTATTACACATTGGAAATGTCCAGTTTTTGGTCTCTCAAATTGCTATACCTGGAGGTTGCAGCTGATAATTTTTCGGCAATTCCAAAGTTAGAATTTGGAAAAATGAGTCGAATAAAAGAATATACATCACGTTGTGTAGGTTAGGAGTTTAATTGGCCGTTTCGCTGTTTGATATGGAATCGTCTGAGAGGCAGAAAATTGACTGGACTGTCAAAAGTGGTCGGAATCTGTGCAAAAAGATGTAATGTTCTAATCATTTTTTATGGTGAAAATAAATTCAGCACCATCAAAATCTCTAAAACACTTAAAATTATAAATTTTGACAGTTTTTATTTAAATTTATAAAAATCTCTAAATTAAAGGAAAAAAACATAATATTTAGAGTACGGGGTGTGTGGTATTGGTAATGTTTTAGTTGTTTTATGTCGTGCAGGATACGGAATAAAATACTGTAATCGAATCTATTAAAGAGTAGAGTTATTAAAGACATGAGCATGCTTCGAGAAGTACTGTTGTGAAAACAGTTAGTCCACAATGACCGGGGAAGACATTGGAGCGAGGGTGATCATATTTGATAAGTAGTATTTTCTAAACAAATATAACTGGAGAGAATAGACTGAAGTAATCCTATTTATCTGGAGAGAATAGAGTGAAGTAGATGAGTTGCTCAAGATGTTTAACCAACTAAGTCTTCCGTTTTTCCCTTCATGGTTTAGGTTATGGTTTGCAGAAACACTCCTATAAATCGCGATAAGCATGGTTGAAGAACATACGTCCGCCTTAGATTTATGGTCCATGTTCAAATAGCTCTGGCCTTAAATATGGTCAATTATGATTTGCTGCACATGTCGCACTAGGGTTATGGAATAATTTGTTGAATAGGAGGGTATACAGTTTAACCTCAAGAAAATGTGTATTCCATATAATAAATTCAGCCGCGGACATGATATAAGAAAGCATAACAAAATGGTACGGTTGATAAAAGAGTTGTTATATATTCTCATTTTGAATTAAATTTTTACGAATTATTATTTACGCATGTTAATCGTCTTAATCACTTTTGTGAAAGACTACTTATTTGTGGTTAGCAGTCTTTACTTATTAAAAAGATTATATCTAAAATTATTATAATTAATATAAATTAAATTAATTATAATTTTTTAATTATTAATTTATAATATTGTTTAGATATATTATATTTTTTTGGTTTACACTTTATTAGTTTTTCATATTGATTATCTAGTGTCCTTTTTATTAATGGTGGTATTATCACTTTTCTAAGCCCAAACTATGTATCATCCTCATTTTTTCCGCATCAAAAGCGGTAAAAAATAAGTTTATTGTTCTTTTTAATATATATTAAAAATATTTTATTTATTTAAAAATATGTTTAAGTATAAATAGATTTTATGTAATTTTCATAAAATATTATATATAATACAAAAAGTTTATTTTAAATTTTATTGGAAATAGTTTTTCTTTTTAAAATAGTATAAAGTTGGAAAAAATAATAGAAAAATAAATATCTAAAATAAAGAGAAATCATTTATAACATTTTGTATAAATATAAAGAATACATATTTCTTTTTCCGAATTAATATGTTTAAATAATTTTTTTAATTAAAATGTGTATAATACTATGTCTTATTGCACTTTATTGTAGGCTAGGTTTCAATGTTGGGTGCAGAATCTCTACAATACCTCTCTAGATGTTTTGGCCTTCAAATCTTTGGTGGAGAATAGTTATCCTCGTTCACTGCTTCTCTAGATGTTTTGGCCTTCAAAGCTTTGGTGGAGAATAATTATCCTCGTTCACTGCTTCTCTAGATGTTTTGGCCTTCAAAGCTTTGGTGGAGAATAGTTATCCTCGTTCTTGGCCTTGTGTAGCAAATTTGTGAAGAAAATAGTTGACATTATGCAAGTTAATGTTGATGCCAATCCATTGGGGGCTATGGGCTAGTGTCGAGTACTCGGTCATTTTTTTTACTTTGGCCCTCACTACCTAGGTTGAAAATAACTAGTGTCCCAAGGCTAAAGGGATTATTTCTTTCTCATTTTGTGGTAAGTAGTTCTTTGCCTTTTTTCTGTGGAGAGAAAGAAGATAGACATTTTATTTATCATAATTTTTTATATTTGATGGGCACTCCCCTTTATCTAAACAGGAGGAACCCTAGTTTTTAACCCTGAGAATGAAATTCCTTTAATGGTTTTGTTGTGTGTGAAGCTTCCCTATTTCCCTCTCCACTGCTAGAATGATAAGACCTTCGAAAGTATTAGAATCACCCTAGAAAAGTACATTGATTGGGCCAAGACACATGGAGGAATGAAAGCCTATGCACATATTTGTGTAGAAGTTAATTTGGAAAAATGACTTTTTGAACTAGTGCACTTAAACCTTGATAGTTGGTCCTTCCTGCAAAAGGTTGATTATGATGATCTTCTATTCAAATGTAAAATGTGTCATGAATGAGGATATTTTGAAAGATATTTCCCTCACACATAGGCCCCTAGAAAACAAGAATAAGAGGGAGAATAATGGAAATAGTGAAAGCGATGTAGAGGGACTGATAGGAAAACAATTGGTGGAAAGGCTCTCGCAAGTTACAGTTTGAAAAAAGGGTTCTAGTTTAAAAAAGGCCCTATCGAAATGGTAGGCATATTCTTCCTTTAAATGCCACGAGGAACAACCCAAAGCAAGTAGTCCTTTTGTTCTATAAAACCTAGAAAAAGGAGGAGAAAATAAAATAAAAAATAACGAGGTAGATCAAGTCCTCCCATAGTTGTCCTCAATTGAATTCCTCTTCTATATGAAACTCTAATTGAAGAAGAAGGGGAATCTAATAAGGATGAAAATTGTCTTTCCCCTTGAATCCTTAGAAACTCTCAAGCCCCTTACTTTGTTAATTTTATAGATGAAAGGTATGAAAGAGACTGAGGTAAGGAAAATTGCAATGAAATTTCATAGAAAATTGAATAGGGAAATCTATAGTACCAATATAAAAATAGACAAGGAGCTCTGAACACAATCCATCCTGGAAATATCTTTTAAGGGTTAGCCACAGATGACAATAAAGGGAAGTGGTTCCAATCTAGTTGGAGGGGGGAACCAAAAAAATTACCAATAAATTATGAAATAGTCCCTTGGAATTGCAGAGGGTTAGGGAGCATTGAAAATTTATTAGAAGTTCAAAGCTTATTAATGCAAGAAAAGACCCTAATTATTCTCCTCCAAGAGAAAAGGCTGGTGTAAATGAATCTCTCCAAAAGAGTAATACAATATGGAGAACAAATCATGCCCTGATGATATGATTCTATGGGGCACTGAGAAGATTGTGTACTCTATAATTAGGTGTAGTCTTCAAATTAATTACATCGGATTCAAACATATTGCCAATAATAAGTTATGTGTTATTAATAGTATAAATGTGTAAGGTCCTATATCTCATAGGAAAAGTCTCAATGTTGGAATTCTTTAATCAATAATGAGACCTCACGGTTTAGAAGTAAATGCATTATCAATGGGGATTTCAATGTCACCATTCATCCCTAAGAGAGAAAAGTGTGGAGACTTGTTCGGGATTCCTTTATGAGAATTTTGAAGATCTTTTGACTTCCCATGAACTAATTGATGATCATTCGAAGCAAGTACACCTGTAATAGTTAGAGAATTGGGCCTAGTTACATTTCTACTAGGATAGACATATTTCTTATCAGTAGCAACTACATGAATAGAGACTTTCCTTCTTTTTGGATATATTGCTATGGTAGGGTGATCCAACTCTTTCTCTGTTAGGATATTCCGACACATAGGAAATGGTTAAGTATAACTTGGTCTAGTATAGAGTTAGGTAAAGTGTGTTTCTTTACTATGTACATTTTGTAACTTACAATCTGACGGTCATGATATGTAGTGATCCGACGGTTCATTCTCTCCTCGGTATTACCGACACTTGATCCGTGGCTTAACACCCGATTGGTCCATGATCTCTATTTAAAGAGCATGGAGAGTCATTTGTAGGTTAATTGTTCATGAGAGAAGCTTATGTAAAATTTCATTCTTTTATTAATAAATTGCCTGAAGTGGCCGCGTTGGCTCAGGCCGTGGATTGTTTCCCTCTTTGAGGGTTTTAACCACGTCAAAATACTGGTGTATTGATCTGTGATCTGTTAGTGAGCGGTGTCCTTTGGTGTTCTGTCTGAGGAACTTACCCTGTAAATTCCTACATGGTATCAGAGCTATTTTGAGGGCCGCGTCTATTGGTGATCCAAATCTGAAGCCGGTAGAACTGCATCCGACTGTCGTTTCCTAGATCTACTGTTTCTGACTACTTTCGGGCCGAGAGGACTACTCTATTGTGTTGGGAGCATCTGTTCCAGTGAGTAACCCCTTTCGTTTCACGCGAAAAGGTTTCCGGGAGCCCTAGCTACGTCATTTTTAAGATCTGGAGGTATACAATGTTTATTTGCAATTTACAGTTATTTTCTCTTTGTTTATTTCGGTTTCGGTTTATTTAGCCTTTTCTATTAGCGGATCTATACCTTTCATTTCTGTGTATGCTCTTTGCCCCGCGACTCTGTGCGATCTGGGAAAATCAGAAACAGAAAGGAAGGATTTTTCTCATGCGTATGCTCTTTTCTGTTGCGCCTTAGTGTGATCTCGGAAAATCAGAAACATTGAGGAAAATATTTAGTTTTTGGTAAAGCTAACTTCGAGCTGCAAGGTTCATTTTTTTGTATGTCCGTGTTGGGTTTTGTGTTTTTCGTTTTGTAGGGAAAAAGAGCTTTCTCAAGCAAGCACGCAACCCAAAGCTTCAACCCCCCCCTCTCTCTCTCTCTCAAACTTTTAGTTTAGCTCACTTGGTCCAAAGCTAATTTATGAGAGTAGAGGTCTTGAGTTCAAGTCTCCTTTTTGTGGGGGCGGACTTTTCATTTCCGCACATTCCCGCACTTGGTCGGCATCTTCATCAAATTTTCTTCAAAAAGCCATAACTTCTTCATTCGGAAGCCATTTTCAGAACCATTTTTTTAAACAGCCTAATTTTTCGAGACATTTCCATTGAAACACTTAAGTTCAGCATCTATAGCTTTAGTTTCTGTTAAAATGGAAAGTCCATACGAAGTTATTCTTGACAGCACCAACTACTTCCAATGGTGGTCCTATGTTGTGGATTTACTTAGAAGTAAAGGTCTCTACAGAATAGCCTCAGGCCAAGAAACCAAACCGAAAGACGAAGACAAGGCAGCTAAATGGGAAAATATGCAAGACGAAACATGTGGGTTGATAGGGATGTCTATTTCTCCAGATCTTAGATTCCATATAGTAGAACTTGATACTCCTGAAGAAGCAATGAAACAGATCACTAAATATTTTGGAATTAAAAATGAACTTAAAGCCCGTCAACTTGAAAATGAGTTGCTTACATTGGACCCCAATAATTTTTCTTGCATTGAAGATTTTTTGTCCAAGTTCAAGACCCTTAGACTTCTCTTGGAAGGTGTTAAGGTTAAGAAAGAAGATAGTGGCCTTATCTACTCCATTCTTACTAAGTTGGGACCAGCCTATTCTGTGTTTGTTTCCACCTTCCATTCTACAAGAGAAGCCTTCATTTCTCAAGGACAAGCCTACAAGTCCCCTTCCTTTGACTCCTTTTGTGATTCTTTAATAAGAGAATAGGAAAAACTCTTACACCTTGGTCTTCTTCATCTTGGAAACTCTTCTAAGAAAGCGTTAGCCGCCCAGCAGCAACCAAATTCAAAGAATCCTAAGAAGTTGTATCCTAAAAGGAATGGTCCTAAACCAAACAAGAGTCCTAAGCAATTTCAGCCTCAAAATGAAAAATAATTTCAACAAAATGATAAGACAAATAAAAACAAAGGGAAGAAGACTGATAGACATTGCAACTTTTGTAATCGAGATGGCCACTTAGAATCCAAATGCTTTAAGAAGATGGAAGCCTTGGAAGTAGCAATGAAGAAGCATAACATCCATTTGGAGCACTCTTCAACTTCAACTTCATCTTCAGGAATGACACTTTCTGCATGTGGTTGTCAAGCATCTCGGTCTGGCTATGCACTAAATGTATCTTCTTCTTCTCATTCTCATGAGTGGCTCATTGATTTTGGAGCTTCTTATCACATGGCCAAAAACAAAGCCATGTTTTCTTCTTTAAATGATTGTAACACCAAAAATATATATGTGAGTGATGATAGATCTCTTAGTGTTGTAGGGACTGGAACTGTTCATATAGACGATGGTCAATTTAATGATGTATTATGTGTTCCAACCTTATCCTGCAACCTTCTATCTGTATATCAGATAACTCATTCAGGTGAAGGTAAAATCGTTGAATTTTCACCTCACGATGTTGTAATTAAGGACCTAAGAGATCCTAGACAGATTTTAGCTACTGGCATTGCTGATGATTCTACAAGGTTGTATAAGTTTCACAACTTTGGGTCATCAAATCTTCCCTCAATATTTGTTGCTCATAATGATGAAGTGAGCAAACTTTGGCATGAGCGATTTGGTCACTTAAACTATCGCTCCCTTCAGAATATATGTAAAGAAAATATGGTGACAGGTCTTCCAATGGTATCTTGCAGAGATGGTGTTTGTTCCGGATGTGTACTCAGAAAACATCATTGGGACAATTTTGAAAAATGTGCCTCTTGGCATGCCTCAGCCCCTTTACAGCTCGTGCATATTGATTTATGTGGTCCACTTCCAGTTGTTTCATTCTCTGGCTACAAGTATTTCTTAACTTTCATTGACGATTTCTCCAGACGCACTTGGGTATACTTCTTAAAACTCAAGAGTGAAGTATTTAACATGTTCTTGGCCTTTAAGGCCTTTGTTGAAAAACAATCTGGACATCAAATTCTTAAGCTAAGATCTGATAATGGCGGAGAATATGTTAACAACAAATTCATCAACTTCTGCACTGAGAATGGAATTCAAATGCAACATACTGTTCCATATACTCCACAACAAAATGGTGTAGCTGAAAGGAAGAATCGCACCTTAAAGGAAATGGCTAATTGTATGCTTCAATCTAAAGGACTTAGTCTTAATTATTGGGCAGAAGCAATTAACTATGCAAATTACATAATAAATCACACTCCTACTAAGGTTTTAAAGAATATCACTCCAGAAGAAGCATGGAGCTCAATTAAACCAGATGTAAGTCACTTTCGTGTTTTTGGAAGTGAAGCATGGGCCCATATTCCAGATGAGAAACATAAAGCTTTAGAACCTAAGAGTGAAAAATGTATTTTTGTTGGATATTCTGAAGATGTCAAAGGATATAGACTTATTCCACTTAAGTCCAAGAATTTTATCATTAGAAGAGATGTAAAGTTTGCTGAAAATATATCGGCCTACGAGCCTAGTTCGGCGGCTGTGCCACCTCTTCCTATCTCTTCTACTTTTGAAAATATTTCTTCTTCAGATGATGAAAGCGAGGATGAAAATCCTCCCCCACCTTCTCAGGATCCTCCTTCAGCTCCTCAACTTCCAAAACGGGTCCGTGCTACTGGGGATGCAGCAGGTGATCTTGCCGGTGATCCTACAGATCAGCGATGTACACATTCTTAGTTTGATAGAGCCTCTTCTTTACTGGCTCAAGCTTCAGTGAATTATGATCCTGACACCTTTGCAAAAGCTTCAGGCCATCCAGATTGGGAAGCAGCTATGAATGAAGAATATCATTCATTATTGGCAAATGATACATGGGATCTTGTTCCTCTACCAAAGGGACAAAATCTTGTTAGATGCAAATGGGTTTATAGAACCAAGTATGGACCAGATGGGAAAGTTGATAAACATAAAGCTCGTCTTGTTTCTAAGGGTTTTTCACAAGTTGAAGGCATTGACTACACTGAAAACCTTCTCCCTTGTTGCCAAAATGAGCTCTATCCGCCTTGTTCTTTCCCTTGCTGCCTCTTTCAAATGGGAAGTCCATCAGATGGATGTTAAATCCGCCTTCTTGCATGGGGACTTGCATGAAGAAATCTATATGGAACAACCTATTGGCTTTATACAAACAGACCTCCAGCCTTGTATGTCAGCTTAAGAAATCCCTTTATGGTCTCAAGCAAGCTCCTCGAGCTTGGTATGCCAAAATGGATAACTTTCTTTTAGAAAATGGCTTTTCTAGGTGTCATTCTGACAATACTGTCTACACCAAGAAAGTGGGCAAGTCTCTTATCATTCTTGTTCTTTATGTTGATGATCTTATCCTGATTGGTAGTGATCCCAAACTTATAAACCATGTGAAGTCTAGCCTTAAAAGGAAGTTTGAAATGACAGACTTAGGACACTTACATTATTTTCTTGGTCTTCAAGTCTTGCAATCCAAGGAAGGTATTTCCCTTTCCGAGTCCAAGTATGCCTGTGATATTCTACGCCATTTTCACATGGAAGACTGTAAGCCAGCCCCTTCTCCCTTTCAGTCTGGAGTCAAACTTTCAGTTACTTGTACTTCTCCTGAAGTTGATGCTACCTTATACCGTCAACTTGTAGGAAAACTTTTGTATCTAACCCATACTCGTCCTGACCTTTCCTTTGCTGTTGGCCTTGTTGCTCGGTTTATGCAAAACCCACATGAAAGTCATTGGAAAGTAGCCAAAAGAATACTTCGTTATGTTCGAGGTACAGTTCAGTTTGGGATTCATTACAGTGCCGAAGCATCTCCTCTATTGGTTGGTTTCACTGGTTCTGATTGGGCTAGTGACCCTGATGATCGGAAGTCTACTGCAGGTTATGTGTTCACTCTTGGTTCGGGACCTATTACATGGGCTTGCAAGAAACAAGGTGCCATTTCTCTTTCTTCAGCAGAAGCAGAGTATCGTGGTGCCGTAGAAGCTAGTAAGGAAGCCTTGTGGCTTCATCAGATCCTGTCAGAGTTTGGCTTTCAGCAGCAACATCCGACTACACTTTGGTGTGATAATCAAAGTGCCATTCAACTATGCAAAGATCCAGTCCAACATCAGCACAACAAACACATTGAACTGCACATGCACTTCATCAGAAAGCTCATCCACGACCATGTTCTTGAAGTGCAATATTGTTCAATAGATGATCAAGTTGCAGACATCTTTACAAAGGCTCTCACAGAGGCGAAGTTCACTAAACTTCGATTTATGGTTGGAGTTCAGGAAGTTGTCACTAAGGGGGGGTAGGCTCTAGTGCCTCCTTCCTTCTCCTATTGTGTCATATTTCTAAATCCTTCGATCCTATCCCAAGTTGTTCTTAAAGGGGGATGTTTGGATATTCCGACACATAGGAAATAGATAAGTATAACTTGGTCTAGTATAGAGTTAGGTAAAGTGTGTTTCTTTACTATGTACATTTTGTAACTTACAATCCGACGGTCACGATATGTAGTGATCCAACACTTCATTCTCTCCTCGGTATTACCGACACTTGATCCGTGGCTTAACACCCGATTGGTCCATGATCTCTATTTAAAGAGCATGGAGGGTCATTTGTAGGTTAATTGTTCATGAGAGAAGCTTATGTAAAATTTCATTCTTTTATTAATAAATTGTCTGAAGTGGCTGCGTTGGCTCAGGCCGTGGACTGTTTCCCTCTTTGAGGGTTTTAACCACGTCAAAATACTGGTGTATTGATCTGTGATCTGTTTGTGAGAGGTGTCCTTTGGTGTTCTTTATGAGGAACTTACCATGTAAATTCCTACATTCTCAATCCTCACTAAGATTATGGACCCCTCCCTCTGCATTTCATCCCCCAAGGGATGAGATCATAGGGAGTATGTGATGTAGTCTCCTAGGGATGGAGAATATGGGTCTTCAAATTCCTTGGCTTCATTTAAGAACAAAAGATCAAAGTTGTAAAAAATAGCATTAAAGGTTTGGGTCAAGGAATATTAAAAAGATAGAATTGTGGGAGTATGTCTCCATCAACAACATCTACAGATTCATCAAAAAAGATTGGAGAATTAACATATCGTAGATGACATCTTATTAGAAGAAACTTAGGGGTTTAGTTTGCTCCAAAAGGCTCTATAGGATGAAGAACTATGGTGATTAAAATATAGAGGCCTTTCACCAATTTTTATAAGAACCTTCAAATTAGAAAGTAGTAAAAAAGGGAGGATATGTTGGCTTATATCTCTTCATTCGTTCAAAATAATATAATGAGTTGTAGCATTTTCCATTTAGAAGGAAATAGGTTTGGCAAGCAATCTGCTCAAAGGAATTGGATGAGCCCTTTACTCAAACAATTTCTTACCAGGATTTTATCATTTTTGTTGACATATAATAAAGTATATCTATTATATGTGGACTATGTTTTTATGTATCAAGAGATGTTAGGTAGGATTAAGTACTTCATTACTCTCATTCCAAAAGAGTTGTTAGGTGGGATTAAATCCTTCATTGCTCATATTCCAAAAGAGTTCAATCCTTTCTCTTTTTCTAGATTTCTTCTTCTGTAAAATAAAATTATTTCTAAAATCATTGCATGTTGCCTCAGGCCCTTTCTCTCTAACCTCATCTTAGAAAACCAAAATTGTAGATAACATTAGTTTACTTCAAGAGATCTAAACAAGGAAAGGGAATTATTATAAAGTTGTACGTAGGCAGTGCCTTTGATGGAGGCAGTTTGGATTTCATGATTTTTCATAAGTTGGATTGTAGCTTGCATATCACGCCCATAGATTCTTCTTCTCGTTAATGGGAGGCCTGCTGGCTTTTTCTAAAGCATCTTTTCCCTTATCTATTTATCTCAGTCCTACAGATTGGAATATGAAACGAGGAATTGGAGCTTGCTGAGGTATCCGATTCTCAGGGGGAGTAAGAAGCATTAGTAACTCTGGATTTGCTGATACTTGTTACTGGGAGGTGATTTAAATAAAAAATGCTGTAAGTTTAAAAACGTGGTGGACAAGCTTTTGAAAGCCTCCAAAAGTATGATAAAAATGGGAGAAATTCAGTTATACACTTCGAATGTAGGTAAATTAATTCAAATCCATGTTCTCCGGGTTCATGGTCTCTAAGTCTCTGAGGTTTGGTGAGAATTTAAATATCCAGCTACGCCTATGTCTCTCAAACCCTTTCATCATTAGTCCTGGAAATCCTTTTTATTGAAGTTCCAGTTAAAATATCCTCAATGTGGAGTTCTCTGGCTAAACCCAGTATGGAGGGTAATCATCATCAACGACGTGCTCTCAGATTTCCCAGTTTTCAGCTTTTCTGGCCCCTATAAGGCTGATATCATAAATGGCTCAGGAGTTTCATAAATTCTTATTGCAAGGAGGGAAGTGGGGTACGAAAAAATTCCATCAATGGTAAAATCTGTTCGACTGTTTGTAACGGAAAATGTGTACTTGGACGAGCTGGATTTTCCATGGGAGGTCGCTTTGAGCGATTAAGGACGGCGATTGCATTTTTATTGTAACCCTAGGTTTTCAGTAGAGCTGCTAACATGAGATGAACGAAGCAACCGGATTATAATATAAATCTAGCTCCGGGGCTACGATTAACAATGAAAATAGAGATACCTGCCTCTTATCTTGTGTTGAAGGCAGCCAAAATGGGAAAGAAGATAGTGGAGCTGAAACGCATTCAGAACCCTACCAGCCGTCATTCTACTTTCTACAAACGCCAGGGTCTAACCGTTTAAAATTCATTTGTAATTTGCGAGAACTTTAACATCCGGAAATTCAGTCTGATGTATTTACAGAGCTAGGGAGTCTTAGGTTTTTCTCAGCTTAGGCAGTCATCGGAAAAAATCGAATATTTAGAATAAATAAATAAAACAAATGTAGGTTAAAACTGAGAAGTATATGCTGAAAAAGTAAAGTGTCGTGAAACCTTTCTGGCGACCTAAACATTGAGGGTAACAGTCATTGCTACTCACTGAAATCAGATGCTGAAATTTCCGCCAACGGCATGCTTGAATCTCTGTTGGAGATTCTTGAAAGTTCGCTGATTATTTCCCGAAGGCTATGCAATCCTTTTGTTTTACGCTGATAAAGGGATAACCCTCGTTTTCATCTCAGGGCTGCTCTTACAAAGCAGCTTGTTACAATATAACATTTATTGCGTACTGCCAATAACTATTGGTATTCATGTTGCAAATGGCCAGTTTGATATCGCTATACCTGGAGGTTGCAGCTGATAATCTCGCGGCAATTTTAAAGTTAGAATTTGTAAGCAGGAGTGGATTAAGAGAAAAGTATTCCGTTGTATCGCTGAGGGATTAAGAGGCCGTTTCACTTTGTGATGTTGGTAGCGTTTTACTTGTTTTATTTCGTCCAGGATGAATAATGTAATTCTCTAATGGAATCTGTAAAAGTTGAGGTATTGGTCCACAATTCTTTTATGGCAACGGTTTGGGGAAGACATCGGAGCGACGGAGATCATATACCATAATTAATCATTTCTGACCAACCAAAGCAAAGGGTGATCCTAGTTATCTGAGCTGAATAGAGTGAAGTCGATGAGTTGCCCAAGTTTTTTAACCCGAAACTTTCCCTTCCTGTTTTAGGTTATGGTTTGCAGAAATACTCTGAGAAATCACGTTAAGCATGGTTGAACAACATACGCATGTCTGAGATTTATGGTGCAATAGGGTTAGATTATAATGGGTTGAATGAGAGGGTATAATGTTCCGGGTCAAGAAATTGAATATTCTCTATAACAAATTCAGCCACGGAAATGATATAAGGAAAACAGAGTAAAGTTGGTAGTTTGTTGATTTTTTTAATGGAGGGTCTATATTGATTTTCAAAGAATATGTTCATCATATGCTTCTTATTAATGTTTATTAATGGATGTAGTGTATTACAGAGTTTGTTAGGATGCATTGACATTTAATAAATAAAAAAAATATATTTCTACCACCAATTTCCTAGGGATTTGAGATTATTCCAATTCTAATAAATTATTCTATGTTGAAATTATTCCAATTATAATAAGTTCCTCATTATTATTTATAACATTCATTTATATTTTATATAGAAAAATGGTCCATTAGTTTTAATAAGTTAAAAAATTAGAGTCTCCCCACCCACCAATTTCCTAGTGATTTGAAATTATTCCAATTCTAATAAGTTCAATTCTAATAAGCTCCCCAATATTATTTATAACATTCATTTATAGATAAACAAATTTTATTTAACAAAATGGTTCACTACTTTTAAATAATTTAAAAAATTAGATGCATGCCAAGTGGCTCCCCACCCACCAATTTCCTAGGGATTTGAGATTAAATGTATTTTCCTACGTCTTCAGTATGGTGCAAATAAATTTCATCCATTGTGGCTTTAAGATATCCCATTAGGGATTTGAGATTATTCCAATTGTAATAAGTTCCTCATAACTATTTATGACATTCATTTAAATATAAGAAAATGTATAAAAATGTATTTTGATATTTTCCTACGTCTTCAATATGGTGCAAATAAATTTCATCCATTGTGGCGTTAAGATATCCCTCAATGTGTTCGAAGTTATTGCCTACTCCAATCTTCTGCTCTTGCTAGAAGAATGTTGTTTACAAGTTGTGAATGCTACGTCTTCTTCGATTAATATCAAATTTTTCCATACCATATATAACAAGGTATTTTCCTATAATCATGGAAACAACTTACTTCCATGTATGCTTTACTAGTATGTGAACATACCTATATTTGTACACTGCCACAAGTGTTTGATAGTGGAAAATTTAACATTGACAACCTCTATCAGAAGTTTGGGCATTCGATATTGGATCATGAGGCTGACTTACAGGACCTTGACTCTTGAGAGGAATATGTATCCTCACACAAATGAGGAGTATAAGGTTTGATGAGCTTATGCCACAAATCTCCACGAGATCAATTATGTGTTTGCTATAAATCTAGTAACTAAGTGTGGTTTAGATGTTAATGATTTGAAGGAGTGTTCTATGGAAGATTGCTTTATTTTTCAAATACAAATATATAAAAGTAGCCAAACTATGAATTTGGTTGGTCCTAGGTTTTCAATGTAGGTTTAGTGTAGAATTGGGTAAAGTAGTATGAATGAATTTGTGCTCTAAAATTAATTAGCAATCATTCAATAACAAATTTTCAAATTGCAAGATAATCTTATTAGTTTTTATTTTAAATATCATTATTGATCTATTTTAATAAAAAATCTAATAATTGTTTCAAGTGATATGATATATTCTTGTGTAATTTTTTTTAAGATGAAAAATTTGAAAAAAAATGTTTGCATCTCGAAGATATAATTGAAAAAAAATATAGCCAAAATATAAAATAATAACATTATTTGAAATGCTGAAAAACATTTTAACCATGAAAATCTATTTCTTTTCATTGTACATATTAGTTGTTATTGAAACATTTTACTTAATATTGTACTAAAATATTTTACTTACGAAGTACATTGTTTATATTAATAGGATAAGTTCCTCCATGATTAATAAATTAATAAATTTAGAAATTATGGTTATGTTTTGAAATGTATTTTTATTTTTTGAATTTGAGATGCATTATATTGTGAATTGATTATAAGTAGAGTAGATGAAGTAAAAATATAAAATTGGTTTTTATTTATTTATTTATTAATTTATTTTAATGTTAATTTGATTAAATATATTATACATTAAAAAGTTGTAAATTTATAGATTTAAAATTCCATCAATAATGTTTCAAATGATATATTTTTTTAAAATTTCATATATTCAAATGAGATTATAGTAATGAATTTATGAATTTACAAATTTTTATTTTGTTTCATTTTATTTTATATGAATTTATTTTTGAAAAAGTCATTATCTATTACTCATTTGTTTTTAAGATTTTACACTATATTTTGAATTTTTTTCATTAAAAAAGCCTATAAAATAATAATTTATATGGTTTATTAATCTAAGGCTTCATACTCCTAGTGTATAATATTATTCATATCGTTTGTAATATTAATATTTAGGTTTAAAATAAATCCATTGGGTCTATAGTCATGGTCAACCATGGTCCAACATCACGTTGCAATAAAGATTTTCTTAATATAAAAATCAACAAATGTCGCATTATGACAAGAATTGTCTCAATATGAAAATCAACCATGGTCAACCATGTTCTAACAACGTAGTATGACAAAGGTTGTCTCAACCATGGTTAAACATGGTCAAACATGGTCAATCATGGTCAACCATGGTCAATAACCATGGTCACATTGTGACAAAGACTATCTCTTGGTCCTATATCACATTGTCACACCATGGTTATCCATGGTCAACCATAGTCCAACATCACATTGTGACACAAATTGTCTCAATATGGAGATCAACCATGGTTAATGATTGTCAGCCATTGTCCAAGGTCGCATTGGAAAAAACATTGTGTCAATATGAAAATCAATCATGGTCAACCATATTCCAATGTCACATTGTGACAAACATTTATCCTAGGGTTTATATTCCTTGGGATTATAATATTTCTCCCTTGGGTTTAATATTATTCCCATGGGTTTATAATCCCTTGGGTTTATAATATTTATCTTAGGGTTTGTATGCCTTGGGTTTATAGAATTAATCCCTTAGGTTTAATATTATTCGCATGGGTTTATATTACCAATCCATAATCCCTTGGGTTTTTAGTATTAGTCCTTTGGGTTTATAATATCAATCCCTTTAGGGTTTATATAGCTTTCAAATTTATAATATCAATCCCTTGGGTTTAATATTATTCTCTTGGGCTTATAATACCTTTGAATTCAATCATGGTCAACCATAGTCAATAACCATGGTCAACCATGGTCACATTGTGACAAATATTGTCTCAATATGTATATCAATCATGGTCAATGATGGTGAGACATTGTCCAACAACGCATTTGACAAACATTGTCTCAAAATGAAAATGGATCATGGTCAACCATATTCCAACGTCAAATTGTGACAAATTGCTTGGGTTTAATATTATTCCCTTGGGTTTATAATCCCTTGGATTTATTATTACCTTGGTTTTATAATATTTATATTAGGGTTTATATACCTTTGGTTTATAATATTAATCCATTCGGTTTAATATTATTCCATTGTGTTTATATTATCAATTAGTTGGGTTTTTAATCCCTTGTGTTTTTAGTATTAATCCCTTGGGTTTAATATCATTCCCTTGGGTTTATAATACCTTTGGGCTTTAGAATTAATCCCTTGGGTTTATTATTCCCTTCAGTGTATAATATCAATCTCTTCGATTTATTTTCTTCATATTCATAGCGTATAATATTAGTCGTAGGGTTTATAATATTAATCTGAGGGTTTAATATAAATCCCTTAGGTTTACAATCATGGTAATCTATGGTCAACGATGGTTCAATGTCGCAACATGCCAAATATTGTCTCAATATGAAAATCAACCATGGTTAATTATGGTCCAATATCATATTGTGACAAACATCATTAGGGTTTGTAACCTTAAACCCAATCACATTACATCATTAGGGTTTATAACATATATCTTAGGGTTTATATTCCTTGGGTTTATAATATTTATCCCTTGGGTTATCTAAATTGTTTTTCTAAATGTATTATCACCATTATGAGCCCGACATATTTTTAATTTTCCATTAATGCCACACACACACACACATATATAATTTGCTATGTAAAAACATGCTCAATTATAACTAGATTTTATTTGATTTTCATAAAATATTATACATAATAAAGAATGCCTATTTTAAATTTTAGTTTTTACATTTTTTCACTATAGTATAAAGATGAAATAATTAATAGAAAATAAAATATCAAAAATGAAAATAAATTATTTTTAATATTTTATACAAGTTTAATTGTAAAGAATATGTATATCTTTTTCGGAGTTAATATGTTTAAATTCAAAACTTTAATAGACAGTGTTTATGCAACTTTGTCACCTGGTTCTTAATCTATTATATCCCATCCATTCATAATAACTTTTGTTCTGGCTAATTCAACTAGTAGTGCAAGCTCCTTTTGTCCTTGCTTGGAGTCAATATGGCTTCCATTGTGGGGTGGGAAATATCTTCATGGCTTCACCAGATATTTTGGCTCTCGAAGATTTGTTGGTGAATAGTGATCGTGGTCCTTGGCATTACCCCAACAAATTTGTCAAAAAACTAAATGACATTTTGTATTTTAATGTGAATGTCGACCAACTGGGTGATATGGGGTTGCTTATGTGAAATTGAGTTTATTGGGCCATTGTTTTTCCTTTGGCCCTCCCCCATTTAATGACTACCTAGGTTGAATATAACTAGTGTCCCGAGGCCAAAGGGAACATTTCTCCTTAATTTTGTTGTAAGGGTTTATTTTCCTTCCTCTTTTAAGAGAAAGAATATAGAGATCCAATTTTTCATATTGTTCCATATTTCATAGGAACTTAGGGGATTTATTTGAATAGATGGAACCCTGATGTTTAAACCTAAGAATGACATTCCTTTTGTCATTTCAATGCGGGTGAAGCTTCCATAATTCCATCTCCATCGATAGAATGATGCAGCCTCTAGAATTATTACAAACACCCTAGAAAAGTACATCGATTTTGCCAAGGCACATGAGGGGATGCGAGCCTACGCATAGATTTGTGCATATGTTGATTTCGAGAAAGGATTTTTGGAACTAGTACAAATAAAACTTAACAATTGGTCCTTCTAGAAAAAAGGTTGGTTATGATCATCTTCTATTGAAATTAAAAATGTGACATGAATGAGGACATTTTGCAAGATATTTTCCTCATGTAAAGACCTAGAGAAAGAAAGAATAAGAGGGAGAAAAATGGAAGTAGCCAAAGCAACATAGAGGGACTAAAAAGAGATTAGTTGGTGGAAACTAATAAGTCACGAGTTACAGAGAAATCTCTAGTTTCACCAAATGCCTTATTAAAATGTTAAGCATCTTCCTCCTCTAAATCCCATGAGGAATGAACCTAAGTAAATAGTTTTTTTATGTTATAAAACCCAGAAGATGAAGGAGTGAAAAAATGAGGAAGATGAACTTAGCACTGATGAAGTTCCAACTCCCAATGATACCATGGATGAAATGTCTCTTCTACAGGATATTCCAATTGATGTGGAAAGGGAATCTGAAAAGGAGGATGTTTTTCTTTCCCCTTCAATACTAAGAAAATGAAGGCCCTTGCATTGTGGATTTGGTAGATGAAATTTCTAAAGGGGAAATTATGAAAGGTATTGAGGAAGGAAAAATTGCAATGAACGTTAATAGAACCATCAATAGAGAAATCTATCTTGCCAAAACTAAAAAGTAGAAGGAGCTTGAAACACAATCCACAATAAACATCTCTTTATAGGTTTTGTCAAGGTACAAGGAAGGGAAGTGGTTCTGGCCGAAGTGAAGGCAGAACCCAAAAAATTACAATAAAATGATGAAATATTATCATGTAACGACATGGTTTGGAGAGAAAGAAGAAATTATTCAAAGTTTAGATTCTATTAAAGCCAAAAGAAACCCAAATTATTCTCCTCCAAGAGACAATTTTTGGGGTAAATGAATCCCTCCAAAAGAGTAATATAGTATGGAGAATAATTCAAGCTTTGATAATACAATTCTATGGGGCATCGAGAGGATTGTGTACTGTTTAGTTAGGTGGAGTGTTCAAATTAATTTTAGAGATGTGGACACAACAATGGATAGTTACCTGCTCTAAGCCTAGAAAACATGAGGCTTAGGATTCACTATCTTCATCTTCAAGAAAAATATAAAAGTTGAAAAATTAACATTAATGAGATGGATAAAGAAAACTCAAAAGGATAGAAGTGCGGAAGTATATATCCATCATCAAGATCCAGAGGTTCTTCACAAAATATTTGAGAATGAACATATTGTAGATAACCTCCTATTAGAAGAAACTTATGAGTTTAGTTTTCTGCAAAGGGATCTATAAGATCAAGAAATATGGTGACTAAAATATAGAGGCAAATGGTTTAAGGCAAGGGATCAAAATATTAAAAAAATTCACCACTAGTCCAAGATGACGTAATGGATGAACAATATTAAGACCATTATGTTAGATAGGGTCATGGTGGAAACTTATGGAAAAATAAAAGGGATGTGTCATCATTACATCACCAATTTTCATAAAGACCCTCAAATTAGAAACAACAAAAAATGGAGTATATGTTGCTTCATATCCATTTATTTCTTTCAAAAGAAGGTAATGATCTCTTACTTTGTCCAATTTTAGAGGAATAGGGTTGGAAAGTAGTCTTCTCAATGTAATAAGTTAGATCCCTTGGCTCAAGCATTTTCTCAACAAGATTTTCTCATTCTTATAGGCATATAATAAAGTATGATCTCTATTAGATGGTGGAATATGTTTTAAAGTGTCACAAGATGAGAGTTGGGATTAACTCCTTCTTCATTGGTCTCATTAAAAAATAGTTCATTCCATCCTCCTTCTTAAGAATTTTTTCCATCTCTCTTTGTAATTACTCCTATAAAATTATTCCTAAAATCATTGCATGTTTCCACAAGCCCCTTCTCTCTAACCTCGTCAGATAAAAGAAAGGAGGTTTTGGTGAAAGTACCAAATTGTAGATAACATAATTTTAGTTCAAGAGATCTGAGCAAGAAAATTGAATTATTAGAATGTTATACATGGGTAACGCCTTGTTTGAGTCAAAGATCAATTATTTTTTGATGTTATCAAGCAATTTGGGTTTCATGGTTCTCTGACAAGTTCAATTGTAGCTTGCATATAAGGCCCATGGATTTGTCCAATACTTTATGTGTGGCCTCTTGGATATTTTAAAGAATACAAAGGCATAACATAGGGGGACCCTCTTTTCCCTTATATGTTTATCTTAGTCCTCAAGTCCTTAAGTGGGAGATTGGAATATGAATGAAGTATTGGAGCTTTCATAGGTATTTGATTCTCAAGGGTCATGAAAATCATTAGTAATCCTCAATTTTCTCATGATAGCTTGCTACTTGGAGGTACTTAAGTAATAATCATTGCAAGGCTTAAAATGGTGATAGACAAGTTTGTGAAGGCTTAAAAAGGTCTACTGAAAATGGGAAAAATTCTAGTTATATGCTCCTAATGTAAGTAAATTAATTCAAATCCATCTTATTTATGTTCATGGTATTTATGTTTTAGAGGCTTGGAACTCATATAAATATCTAGCCATGCCTATTTTGCTAAGACCCTTTCATAATTATTCATTGGAGTCTTTTTTGTTGAAGTTTAACTTAAAATTTTCTAATGTGGAGCTATCTGACCTAACTCAATATATAGGTGTTGACAGTGCTAGACCCACCAAAATTCAGGGGATTTGCCAAGTATGAAAACCCAACAAGAAATCACATCGTTTGTTGTAGGAGTCCCATCTGGTATGATGGCCTAGTTGCCATTATCTTAAATATTTCCCTTATCTCTTGCTTGTCAACACATGAGAGTGGTTTACTTTGTCTTGGAACTATGAGGTTCGCATGCCTTGTGAGTGCTTAGTGTCTCTTGTGTTGAGGTTCTTTCACTACAGAAGGAGAGGGTGAGATTGAGTCTCAAGTTGAAAGCGAATAGTCCCAACTCTGTTAGAGACACACAACATACCAGGGCATGCGCAGATTTGTGTAGAGTAGTCCACATGGATGTAGTAGGCACAAAACATGAGGTGAACAGATAACATGTACAACACCGAGTGAAATAGTCCACACGAGTGAAATTGTCGTTATAAAATGTTTACAAGAATGACTTTGTCAAATGTCTAGTCAAATATTCCACACAGGCAAGACAACATTAACAAATTATACAACACATTTCAAACAACATTTGTACTAGAACAATCAAAATAGTTCAACTATCTTAATACAGGTTAAAGCAACATGCATTACAAGTGTCCAAAGAATAGTCTTACAAACAAATACAATACATGTGTGAAATTGTGCTGGCTTGTTAATAGGCTTCTAAATTAAGAAAAAGTTCCAAGACACATCCGTACACCATTACATCACTAACCTCGATAGTGAGGTGTTATGGCCACTGCTCTCTCCTCAAATAAAATACTATAGACTCTCAATGCTATGTGGGACGAGCTAATGTGGAAAGTCCTTTCCATGTACAAATGAGGGGTATATATAGCCAAGGGTGAAACTAAACCTTGTGACTGCATGATTTCTCTCATGACTGTTTGACATACATGACTCTTCAACTTTACATGTGGGTCTCTTGGACTTCCACATTATGTTACATTGATTACAAGAGTATGGCCCACAATAGTGATGTGGCTGAGATGACTCATGACATGACTTGACACAACAATGTTGGTATGTTCATACTGATGGTGGTGTCCATGTTGAGCTGCAATGCTCTTCAGTGATGAGTGTGCTCTTGGTGTATTATAGCTTCACCTTTGCATGGCATGTTGTGCAGAGTCTTCAATGGTCTTCATGTTTTCTTGATGTTGTGCGTGCATGTATCCCCTTCGTTGGTACTTGGCATGCTTCATGTGTTCATACATTCACAAAAACGTCTCGTAGAATGTGCTCCTTGTTCATCCCATTCGTCATCGCGCCATTTCTCATCCATGTACCTGTATCTGTAATCACTCATGATGAGATGACATCAAATCTATAAATCTCCTAGTTTACAATGATGCATCATCTTTTGTTTTCAGGTGCAGGTGATCGGGAGAGAGGACAAGGCTCTAAAACTACATAAAGCACATTTCAGGCTGGGATGCGGGCTCCCAACCACTGTCTAGGAAAATTGCGCAGAGGTCACTATGAGGCTGGGATGAGTAGTCTGGAACGTTAGTGACATTCTGGGGCATCTGGTTCTACTGGGAGGAAGAGTTGCATAATTCTTTCAGACAGGTAGTGTGGGCAGTAGGGAGGACACTAGTAGTGAAAATTGTATAGATTCTCTAGGGAGGCTCACCGCAGGTTGCGTGAGCTTACTGGCTAAAATCGCATAGAGCAGGGAGGCTAGCTTGCAGGATATGTCTGTGTAGTTTTTGGTTGAGCGGGGTGTCAGGTAGTTGCACAACAGTCAAAGAAAATTGCTCAATATTTAGGAGGAGTAGCAGGTTGTCTGACAGGGGGACTGGCTAATAGAACTACACATATTTTGGGGACAGTGTAGTGGTAGTGACCCGATGCCTATCCTTCATGTCTGCACAACTTATTCAGTTACTGTAGGTGGGCATGATGACAACTTGACACAATTTTTTGGAGGAGTGAAGCTGGGGGTCACTTCTCGGTCAAACTCTACAGTTTACTAGCAGCAATATTGATAGATGGCTTGTGGGTAATGTAGATTGAGATGGCTTCTTGGGAAAATTCTACACTGTTCTGGGTGAAAGTCAGCCAGGTCAATGCCAGGATTGCGTAGTGCAGTGTGCATGGGAGGTAGCCTCAAGCTCTGTGCAATTTTGGGTAGCAGTACTTGGTCACCTAGGGATGAGACTACGTAGTGCACCTCAACAGAGGTCCGGCTGATGGAGGGCGTTCTTATTGACAAGTCTTCGGCAAAATGAGTAAGTGTGTGAGCAAGTGAACTCATGTATACTTGAGGTTACGAGCACACACTCAACATGACTTGATGACAAGACATCTCTAACCAAGAAGATAACATATGCTTAGTGTGACCGACTGCGGAGCAGTCTAATGATGAAAGTGATAAGTGTGACACTTTGGATATACCTTCGGGTGACCTTGACGACGCTTTCATGATAGTGCTTACAACATGATGTGTGGGTGTGATAAATTTTTACATAACAAACACAGCTCATAATAAACCTTCAACATCACTAGAACAAGGTTGCAAGCATTACATAGAAATCAACATGCCGAAGATGTCAGTTGGTCAAACGATTGAAAAGGAAGCAAGACATGAAGCAACATGAAATGACTTTTTGTGTTTATGCACATGCATTTTACTGAGGACAGGATGATATGACAATGACAAGAATTCCTACAAACTCAACTAAGAGTTGTACTTCGAAAGGTATTCTTTACTTACCATACTTATTCTGGAGATGATCATGCATCCGATAGAGTTTGCATGTGGTCCTAATCCTTTCCCATCACTTGGTGTCTCGGTACTTCTCCTCGACTTCTTGGAGTGATCTTAGCATGTCACATTTTCTTATAGTCACTGAGCGATGGATCAACATAGTTTCAGTGAGAAGTTACTACTACCAGAATAAGGCCCTGGGAGGCCCATCTACATAGTATCTGCATGCAAAATAGACAGGACTATTTGGAAAACACTGCATAGTTTTGAGGCACAATACACTGCTATGGGATGGGGGTCCTGGGAGGACACCTCTACGCAGTTTCTAAATGGAGGGCAGTTGGACTTCTCTGGGCATTTATGGAGAGCAACGTTGCCTGGGGTCTTTGCAGGCTATGGGGTTTCACCAGGCAAGGGAGGAAGCTTGATGGTTGCAGAAGAAAAGTGAAAAGTTCTAGGAAGTTGAATGAGGCTAGGTTGCTTGGGACATGTCTAAGTGTGAGATCAATGACACATATGTAAACAGTGATAGGACTCGATTGTGATCACACACGAACACTTATTTACCTAACATAGACCACTTAAAATGCATAATACATATTTTTCTTGATGCAAAAACATTCGTTACAAGAGTGCGTGAAGTGAGTGTGAAAAATGTCTATGTGATGACAACCATTCATACGCACACAATTCCCTACAAGCAAAACAACATTCCTTTTCCATGATAAACAACAACCCCTATGCCCAAAGATGACACATGGTGCCTCCATGCTTTCATTTACTCTGTTAGTGTTGACCCTGCTTTCATGTCATAAGGGGCCTCACTTGGTCAACCCATACTGTTGTAGGGAAAAGTATCCGACTCGGATGACCCTATCCCACTCTAAGGGTGATAGTTCCTTAGCAACAACTGTAAAACAAACTACTTAAGGTTTACTTCTTTATGAAAGCAAAAGAGAATGGAGAAATGCACTAACCGTTGCCTTGCGCTTAATGTCGAATCCAAACTCTTCTCTTTGGCCGCTTGCTCCTAGCTCCTTGTTCTTTTGCTTGCCCAGCTACAATGAGATCCTGCAAAATAACAAAGAAGGAAACTACAAGAGGCATGCAATCATAACTGGTTCATGGATTAGTGTAAACCAAACATGCAATCATCACAATATATTATTGAAACAAGAGCACATAGAAGAACCTCAATAGCTTTTATTAATGAAGAAGTAAAGGTTCTGGGAGTATTACAACCATTGAAGGCTCCAACCCAGCAACACCTCCCAGCAGAAAGAATTTCTCCTCTTCACCTCTCTCAAACAATCACCCAATAGCTCAATAGTGAAACCAACAGCATATCATTACTTTGCACAAAATTCCAGCCCCCTGAGCTCATAGGAGAGAGCTCAATATATAGATGAATTGAGAAAGGATGAGTCAGCTTGCAACTGATGTGTAGCTGCCTTGTGTCCTCTCTCTCTTCAGTTAATCTTTAGTTGATCT
This sequence comes from Pinus tabuliformis, assembly GCA_031772625.1. Classification (NCBI taxonomy): domain Eukaryota; kingdom Viridiplantae; phylum Streptophyta; class Pinopsida; order Pinales; family Pinaceae; genus Pinus; species Pinus tabuliformis. Next base: position 689,575,740 of record CM062811.1, read on the forward strand.
TCAGTTCTTGAGTCCACTTGGAGAACCTTGCTTCCACTTGGAGAAACAGAGCCTCTGACTCATCACAAGGCGAAATCCCTGATCCAAGTGTCATTTTTGGAAGATTCCAGAGCAATGACTCATTGTGCCACTTGTCCCATCTCGCTCAGCGCAGGTGGCCTTTGTTCCACTTGCTTTGCAACGCAGGTACACCATGGAGCAACTGAGTTTCAGTGCAGAAACCTAGTGGAGCACCTGCTTTGATTTCAGGATTGCTTGTTTTTGAGTATTTTCAGGTGGAGAACTGATCTGAGAGCTGTTGGTTTGCTGACCTTGTTCCTCTAGGGGTAGGAACATCATGTTTAGGGAACTTTGGATCCCTTGGATTATTGACAATTCATGCTTGTTGCTGTAAGGCACAAATTTGTCTATAACAGATGCCCCCTAAAGTATGAGGTCGTTTATCGGGTGAAATGCTTTATTGAGAGGATCCGAAGTTCATTCAATCTGCTGAGAAGTGTCCTGTAATAAGATACAATACGATACATTATTTTTCATACATTTTCATGATCTAGCTGAGGCGGGCATTCCCATGCTCAGCTTTATAAATACATTTTGGTACATAGAACAGACGATCGTCTGATTGTAGACTGATAATTCTCTACTGAAATTATCATCTTTTGAGAAGGATGATCATCTGCTGCAACGATGTACATATCAAATGTCTTTATATCCTGAATATATATCGCAGCCCGGATGGATGAAACTAGATCCGGGGTCTTCAATCTCTTCCGATCTTCACTCGATGTACAAGTCGATCCATGTGAGAATTTCTTGGAGTCGAACATGGAAAGACATCGCTTGATTACCGGCCAATGATGTAAAACGTTAACAAGTGCGAGAGGAATCACCGATAAGGATGATGACCCTCAAGGTACAGCAGTACAATTCACATGGTGGGAATAAAGGACTTGGCGTCGACCACCATGCAAAATCCTCTGGTCGAAGGTCATTGATGTATACCTGTCGCCGGAAGTGAGAAACTCGCCATTGAGGCATGCAAGCTTCAAAGTCTCGAAGGGGTTGTTCCTAGATCAACTCCTTGGATAATGAGCTGATGTCGACAAGGAGCGATCCGTCAAAGGAGGGCCTTAATGAATCCCACATCAGTGACACGGAACGGAGCTAGTGATTGTGATGAGGTGAAAACAAACTGTGATGTATGATTCAGGGTGGCAGTCATGAAGTGGATGAAGGATAATGTATGGCAGTGGATAGGACACGGTTGACTCTTTGCAGAACCACATCTCTTGAACATATAACGACACTGATGTGATGGATCGGTAGCATTACCCCAATTGTGGATGGTGTGGCAAGGACCATGGTTATGAGACCGGTGAATGAAACAACCCAACCCGATGTGATACGGAGGACAAAGTGTCATGTTCAAGAGCGACTTGCTACCATTAATGCTGTGAGGTTCTCCCAATTTTTCCCCAGTCATTGCTGACCAGTACCTCTTTATTTTTGTCAAGCTTGAGGAGGATAACATATGCTTGTTCTATAACTTGCCCTTCGGGCAAGCCCATCGCTATGTTTTAACGAGCCTAGCGATAGGGAAACTCGTTCTCGTCTAAAGACAAGTTTGTCGCTATTTAATCATTTTAACGAGTCTAACGACAAGGAAAACTCGGTCCTTTTCATTTTTAGAGAGTCTGAAAAGGTACGGAAAGTTAACTCCAAAATTCCTTTTTCGTCTTCTAATCCCTTAAGTCCGAAAAAGTATAAAACAATACAGAAGGGATGAATTTTCGATTGCTTTAACGAGCCGAACAAAACAAGCGCTCGATCTTTTTGTGCAATAATCCCTCAGGTCCAAAAAGATTAAAATCTAGAGGAGGGATAGCTTTCCGGTCGCTTTAACGAGCTGGCAGGCCAAAACTCGACAATCTTTTCATATTTTATGAGTCAGTGAAAAGAGCTTAAAGACGACTCGTCTTTCGAGGAACGAGTGATGAATAGGGCAGCAACAGATCCCAGGTACAGGTTGGAATATTCCAATCATGGCAGTGTCACAAGGATGGCTTAGTGAAATCACTCTTCGCAGCTGTTCCTCAAAACGGGTAAACAAACACATGGAGATGAACGATTGGCCAAATGAACGGATGGAGGTGAGACTGCAAGAACACGACCAAGGGCTTTAATATGGCTGTCAAAGGTTACATTCACCAAGGTTATTTACCGGTTCATTTTTTCTGGGTGAGCTTGAACTCTAGGGGAAGATTGCTAACAACTTATGTTTATTTTTTAACGAGCATGAACTATGTGCTAAAACTGCTCGGATCTTGCATTTATTTTTTAACGAGCATGAACTGTGTGCTAAAACTGCTCGAACATACCAGTCATAATACAAGAAATGCCTCAGGTGAGATAGCTATTTTTTAAGGAGCTTTATCTCACGAAGCTATGCTCCTATTTGGCAAGTTTTGACTTTTGCCCCACATCCTTTTTTCATGCTAGTTCGGAAACGACTAATCCAAAAAACAGATAAATAACCGCTCTTTGCTTGCACTCCAAAAGGTTTGCATGCCCCCAGGTATAAAATATAATTTCAAGGCTGCCCCTCCTCTGTCCCACCTCCATTTTTCTACTTGTCGTCTTGCTATATTTTTAACGATACTTGTCTTCTCGTTATTTTTCGGTGCCGACGGTACTTGTCTTCCCATCAGTTCACTTTTAGGTTTTGCAAGATCGCAACAGATAAAACGTTGGTGTTACGGAGGGAGGCCCTTTTACTTATTATCCGAAAAATGGTTTTGTTTGCTGCCGCAAACTAAACTCTCTTTTCGGCGGTGTCTATCATTAGGTTACTAAAGATGGTGACCACTTGTTGCCGCAATAGAATCTCTTTCTTTGGAGGCTGCCCCTACTTATCCTTCAAAACATATGTTTTAATGGGTGAGGCTTGTCTTCAAAGATGGTTACTACTTGCTACCGCAAATGGTCCCCTTCCTCGGTATCCCTATTATCTAGACAAGGGGAGCGAGAAGCTGATTATCTCACTCACATAACTTTGACAAAAGAACTTTCCTAGAACAACCCTCTCTTCCTTCTTTGGACGGGGTACGGACTAGTCCATTCTTCTGCGGAAATTAACTTTATACCCAAGGTTTCCTCTGCCCAAGGCAGGCCAGGGTGCATGCCCCCTGGGTCCCAGTTATATCTTTCCGAATCACTCGCATTCATCGGGAAGTAGAACCGGGGGTGGAGGCATTTCTTGAGTGAATAAGCCGTTTAGGGTTGGTATTTGACTATTTGCGATGCGAGATCCCGAAAATGAAAGTTGGTCTACGAGCTTGACCATTTTTCCTTCGTGTGGAAAACACATTACTCTAAAGAGTGAGGAGACTATAGCTCCCATGCAATATATATAGTCCCGTCCAAGGAGTAGGTTATAATCCAAGGGTCCTTGGACGACCATGACATTCATATGAACTGTCTTCTTCCTCAATGTAATGGGAACATTGGGGAGAATCCCTAATGGGCGACTGGTTCCTTTATCAAAACCCGATAGATTTCTCATCTCAGGTAAAAGCGCTGGGGAACCCAGTGCTTTCCAAGCAATAGAGGAAAGGATACTCACAGATGCCCCTTCATCAATGATGGTTCCAGCCATTACCATTCTATAGATTTGGACAATGATTCTGAATGGTATACTGGCTGGTAACCGGGGTCTGCCTAGTTGGTTCCAATCAAAGGATACAACCAGGTTGCTTGGTGGTGGGACCGAATACACGGCCGGATACGACCCTGACGATGTTCCTTCCTGCGATAAAGGAATGGGCGCATTGCCCTGATGCTCATCAGAGTCTGTGTTGATGAAAAGAATCTGGACGGTGTCATCCTTATTCTCTTCAGTGAGGGTGTCATTTGAAGATGAATCTTCAATGACGGTGTCATTTGAGGATGAAACCTCTGAAGGAAGAACCGGGTCAACTGCCGTTTCGACCTTTAGACTTTCGTCTGGTCTGGATTCAGTAGGTTCATTCTCAATGACCGACACTTCAGCTGACCACTTGAGCGGGCCAGCTGGATTTTCAACTATCGAGGGATTAGGCACGAGTTTTTGGTATCCAGGAGGAAGTCGTAACGGTGATACCGGACGATCTTCCAAAACTCTCTTCGCCTCATCTAAGAATGGACATCGGTGGATGGCATGATCGCCTTCACACAACATACAGGGTGATCTTGGTCTCCCTTTTCGTCCTTCACTCTCGCTAGTTGACAGATTGCAATCAACATGACTACCAGAGGTTGATGCTACCGGATTGTGCAACCTGGGGGACCAGTCCCTTAGTATCCGGGGAATACAAGGACAATCACGATGGAAGTGGGTCCCTTTGCAAATGACACATGGCGATTTAGGCCCGGTCGGTGCAGTGTGTGGATTTTTGTCAGATGTCTTTTGCTTGCCCCCAATCGCCTCCGCCATAGGCCCCTTCTGCTTCTTTTCTTTCTTCTTCTTTTCCTTCTTCTCCATGAGAGGCTGACTTTTGCCGGCTCTACCTTGTGAAGATGAAGGATCAGAGGAAGAATTGTAAGAAGTGGAAGGCTGGTGGGTAGTTCTAGATTGGTCTGACTGTTGATTCGACTACTCAGGATTAGTGGCGATTTGAACTACATTAGTTGAAAAGAGCCATACAGGTAGGCCAATTGTCAATCCTGGAAGTGACAATGTGGCCATATGAGGCGCACCAACATCTCCCCAAGAGGAGAAGGGATTTGGACTTCCACCAAGGTTACTTCCTTGGTTGGTGGGCTCCATACTTTTCAACTGAAAGATCAACGTGGGAATAACAGGTGATTATGTTCCGTTTAAAATAAATTTTATTAACGACGCTTTTAGACACAAACTTGCTTTTTCATGTTTTAAGAGTCGAGAAAAAGCTAAAGATGACTCTAGTCTCCTTCGATGTATTAACGAGCCCGAAGTGACAAATGCTCGGATGGACTTTTTCAGTTATAGAGTTTGAAAAAGGCCAAAAGAAACTTCTCTGGAGTTCTAGGCAGAGGGTGTGCCAAAATTTTCACGAAACCACAGAATACGTTTTACGGTACGGGTGGTCGATCTTCGTGAATGCTGTGTTCACTGCATCGCGATCAGTAGGGCGGCCGACACGGCTTCCTATGGATAAAGGCTTTGTTCCTATAGGGGTCTCCCAATATATACGCGACGGTACGTGGGAGCACAAGTCCGTATTAGTGCCACCGACTCTCAGGAGGAATCACCCACCTTCGTAGAGATCGACAGTCACTATGTTTAACGACGCCGGAACACGTCTCTACCTAGACCTCTATGTGTTTGTGTTATGTTACAAAGCGTTGTTATGTAAATTGAATTTATTTTAATGTTGATCTTGCTTAGCAGTTTGCCTTTAAGGATCACCACGAGATGTATGTAACAAATTCCTGAATGCAGTCTAAGATGAGAAGCAAACTTTTCAATCTTTCAACTTTGAAAATCTTAACTACTAAGGAGAAGAAAGGCAAATCTTTTCACACAGATCATAGAGCACACACTAATGCAAAATTTCCTAAATCAGCATGTAAACAGTCAAATGCAAAATGCACAATGCATGTATTTTCTTTTCCCTTTCTTAATGTTGATGTATTACAAAAAGAAAGTTGTTATATAACTTTGATTTCGATTTAAAGCGAAAACAAACAAGCTTGTCCAAAATCAAAAGACACCTTAAGATTTACTTGTTTAATCACTGGAAATACATGAAATCAAACCATAATGACGAAAGTAAAAATACTAATCAATTATGGACAGCAAACAAGCTAACTCTTTAGACCAGCAAAATGCCTAACACAGGTTCAGATCTAAGAGGCCAAAGCAAGACTAGTTCACTTTCGTTATGGGAAATTGTAAATGATGTAAGAAATACAAAAGAACAAGTACAATTTCATTATATAACAGAGGCGGAATGATGGCAAGTAAGGTTGGTTTCAGAACAGGTACAAGACTGGTAACTGGCTGCCAAATCTATAGTGAAAACAGGCAAGAAAAAGGGAGGAAACCCCAACTGCCCTAGGCAAAATTGGGCCAACGCAGGTGCTGCACAGCCAGTCTGGCTTTCAGCGCAGGTAGCCCCTTCGGGACCTGCGTTGCAAAGCAGGTAGCCTATGTACTACTTTCTTTGGAAAACGAAAGTTGCGTTTTCTAAGTTTCCGGGTCACAATTTTCTCAAAAATGCACAGTTTTTGCTCAAATCAGAAGCAATCAGTCAAGCACACACAAAGGGATGATTAGGAGGATGAAAAGCTATCACTAAGAGCTTACAAGGATCCTTGTAGATCAGCTCTTCAAATCATGAACATGCTCAGAAATGAGCCAGAGTAGCTGCCCTCTACTTCGCTTTTGATATAGTCAAAAGCTTTTCGATTTGGTACTCTTTTGTTCAGGAAATGAATAGCAAAATACTACAAACAATCAAACAGATACGATCCCCAGCGGAGTCGCCAGTTTGTTGTAGGGAAAAGTATCTGACTCGGATGACCCTATCCCACTCTAAGGGTGATAGTTCCTTAGCAACAACTGTAAAACAAACTACTTAAGGTTTACTTCTTTATGAAAGCAAAAGAGAATGGAGAAATGCACTAACCGTTGCCTTGCGCTTAATGTCGAATCCAAACTCTTCTCTTTGGCCGCTTGCTCCTAGCTCCTTGTTCTTTTGCTTGCCCAGCTACAATGAGATCCTGCAAAATAACAAAGAAGGAAACTACAAGAGGCATGCAATCATAACTGGTTCATGGATTAGTGTAAACCAAACATGCAATCATCACAATATATTATTGAAACAAGAGCACATAGAAGAACCTCAATAGCTTTTATTAATGAAGAAGTAAAGGTTCTGGGAGTATTACAACCATTGAAGGCTCCAACCCAGCAACACCTCCCAGTAGAAAGAATTTCTCCTCTTCACCTCTCTCAAACAATCACCCAATAGCTCAATAGTGAAACCAACAACATATCATTACTTTGCACAAAATTCCAGCCCCCTAAGCTCATAGGAGAGAGCTCAATATATAGATGAATTGAGAAAGGATGAGTCAGCTTGCAACTGATGTGTAGCTGCCTTGTGTCCTCTCTCTCTTCAGTTAATCTTTAGTTGATTTTCAGTTCTTGAGTCCACTTGGAGAACCTTGCCTCCACTTGGAGAAACAGAGCCTCTGACTCATCACAAGGCGAAATCCCTGATCCAAGTGTCATTTTTGGAAGATTCCAGAGCAATGACTCATTGTGCCACTTGTCCCATCTCGCTCAGCGCAGGTGGCCTTTGTTCCACTTGCTTTGCAACGCAGGTACACCATGGAGCAACTGAGTTTCAGCGCAGAAACCTAGTGGAGCACCTGCTTTGATTTCAGGATTACTTGTTTTTGAGTATTTTCAGGTGGAGAACTGATCTGAGAGCTGTTGGTTTGCTGACCTTGTTCCTCTAGGGGTAGGAACATCATGTTTAGGGAACTTTGGATCCCTTGGATTATTGACAGTTCATGCTTGTTGCTGTAAGGCACAAATTTGTCTATAACACATACCCATTTTGAATGCTACACCTCCTTTCTTAAATGCCTTGGCTACCAAGCCACTACACCTTTAATGTTTTGCATTACTTTATCATAGATTTATCGCATGAATATTTCCCATTAAAGGACCTTACAAAACAAGACATTCTGATCCATTTTAGCCTCTTTTGCTTCATGTGACTGAGGGCTATTACAAGGCTTTTAGTCCTTGGGTGCTAGGACCTTTATGCTCATGTATATAGGGTTCATCCCTTTGTTAAATAGAATCACACATATCGGTGATTCCAAGTGCTTCCCTTCGGTGTCTCTTCAACAAGATTGAGATCTTCGATGTGTGATGTGGTCTGGCCGACATGGAAAAAGTATAAGGGAGGGTCTGTGCCCTCTATTTCTTGTGATCTTCGAACACCGATTGGTCCACCTGAGATATCATAATCGGCCATTTCATAATATCACCTATGTTTTCTCCCTTTGACACATGCAATCGCTAAAATGCGGGGTCGCTTGCCGTGCTTAGCCCCTAGTTCTTTTAGCTCTTTATGTGACCATGTGCCAGCCCCCTTATCAGAGCCCCCTTCTCAGCAGATCACAATCAGGGTTTTAACCTTGATGTAATAACATGCCTTAACCTATAAACATCGAATTGTGATCTCCAATGTGACATCATCCTCTGCCACATGTCACCTTGTGAGTGGTGACACATGTCACTCCAATATGCCCCCATAGGACCCCTGAAAACACCAAATCAGCATGCCACGTGTCCTTCATACTACCATGTCATGATGATGTCAGCTGCCCCATGGTTTTATTGGGACCAATAGTATTTTTCCATGTGGCCCACTGGAGGAGAAAGAAAAGGCCCATCCTTCTCTAGTTTTGCAACTGATTTCTTTTGTTAATCATAATCGACCCTCCCTGGCACTTTAACACTAGAGGCCCAAATCTCAGTGATTTTTAATGTTATTGGCCTTCGGCAATTTCATAATGCTATATTTGGTTGTACCTTCTAGTACTTGTGATTGTTGATATCTCGATTGACCCCAAACCTCTAATTGCCTACTGATCCATTGCTGCTAAGACGCCCGATCGCTGATAGTGGCGATCGATGATCACAGGTTTGATGTGCCCTCTCCTGATGTTGCTTTGTCAGACCTCTGATGTGTGAGCCCAACAATATAGGACCTTTGATCACCAATAGACCATGCCTTCAAACCCCGATTTACGATTTGTGATGACCCTTACCCTTGGTCTTTTTCTTTGTTTTTTGGCTTTTAAAGGGTAGCTTCAATCTGCTCTAACTTCTGATGCAGGAGTCAATTTTTGGACTTCCACATACCGTTGGAAAACTTATTCTAAGCGTTATCCAATGGAGAGGGTTTGATTTGGTTTTGATATATTTTGTGGCTTGGGAGATTGCATCAAACCTCACTGCTCTCTTTCACTTTGGACAATTGAAAACACATTTGGCAGTGAGTGATAACATTGGCTCCACGTGAGGATGGGCATTAGATTCCAATGCATTGAGAACCTACAGTCTATGAACTTCTTTTTTGGGCATGGAGTCTTTGTAAACAAATGATAATTTTGTGAAAGTGGAATTTTCAAGAGAAACTGGAAATTTCATATAATAATTACAATACACACATTGGTATTTGCAATGGGTGTAAGACAGGTACCTTTAATTTTGGAGATACATTTTGAGGAATTTACCATTTATTGGTAGCTCCAACAATTCAATGTCTAGATTTTGGACCAGGTATGTATTATTTCCTTTCTCTTCTGAAATTTTGAAAGGGTTGAACCAAAGTGGATCAAATTTTCCGTGTTTTCCATTTTCTTCCTGTCGGACATCCCATCAGAGAACTAAATCTCCTAGTTCAAAAGGTCGATCCTTGGCCTTCTTGTCAAACAGGGGTTTCATCTTTTGTTGGTAATTTTCTAATTTATCCCCCCTGTTCTATATTTAAATGAAGTTCGACCAGTTGGTTTATCATTTATGTCAAAGCACTTGGCTCTTCCTCAGCTTCATACATTGACTTTTCCACTGGAATTGCTAATTGGATTGGGAAGATTGTAGCCTTTCCATACACTACCTTGAAAGGTGATTTTCCAGTGGATTGTTTAGGAGTTACTCAGTTGGCTCAGAGGGAAAAATTCATTTGGGAGTCCCAGTTCTTGGTGATGGTCTTCTTCAACACTCTCACCATAGTTTTGTTTGAGGACTCAGCCAAGCCATTACCATGAGGATAGAAAGTAGTGGAGTGCTCGATGATGATATTGAATTTCTGACAGAAGCCAATGACTTTTGTGGATTTGAAGACTTGAGCATTGTTAGTCATGATTTTGATAGGACAACCAAAACACGATAATATGTTTTCCTCCATAAACATAATTACCACTGAGTCAGTAGCATTTTTGGCTGGGATAGACTCTACCCACTTGGTAAAATAATCTGTGGCTGTTAATATCCACTTATGTTGGCCACAAGAAGGTGGGTTTATTTATCCTATGAAGTCTAGTCCCCACTATCTCAAGGGTTCTTACACATGCACTGGAATCAGGGGAGAGGAGCATGGAAAATTTTAGGGGGTAGTATTCCTAATTGGGCTAATTTTCCATTATTTTTCCAAAAAACGATTCGCTAATTTCCATTTTTCTAAAAATAATTCGCTCAAATTTTACAATATAAAATTATTTTACCTTAAAAATCACCAACATTATATAGAGACTCTATATAAAATCATTATAAACTTGAATAATTCTACAAATATATTAATAAACACTTTATAGTTTTCGTACTATGGATGAGTGAGATTCACCAATTTTTTTAAACTTCAAGATATTTTTATATCCTTAATATTTTCCCTAGAGAGGAGAAAGTTTTTGTCTCTGAGCAAACACATGGCACTTTTGACATGCCCTGACCTGGGAATGAACACTTCCAAACATTGTAGGCAAGTAGAATCCCACCTTTAGGATTTTGTGAGCTGTGGTCCTCCAGCTATAATGACCTCGATAAGCTCCTCCATGAAATTCCTCAATCGCTTTATGAGTTTCGTCTCCTACCAACAATAATGACAAAACTACCACTCGGTCCTTCCATTAGAGTTAGCCATTGGATATGATATACTTTTGAGCTTGTAGTCTCAGAGTTTTGTATTTGGATTTATCCAGCCCTAGTGGACACCTCAGGAATAATAGATAATTGATGATATTCTTATACCAAGGTGATCTATGATATTTAGCATATATCTTTTGCTTTGATGCTTCAATCCCGTTCTGCTAAACTTTTATTCGGCCTTCCTTTGTTATCAGGTTTATCCCCAAAGCTTGGAAATTAGATTCTGATAAAATCTTGGCCAACCCTTGGCCTTTTATGAGCTTAGTAGGATTTATGTCGAACTCATATTCCTGTATATTTGCTATCCACCTACCCCTTTTTGCTTCAATGTCTCCTTGCACAAGGATGCCTGACCACTGTCGTTGGGACAAACGACATGATTTCTGATTGTAGCACATACACTTGAAATGCATTCAAACCCTTGACTAGTGCATAGGCTCATTTCCCCAAGATTTTTTATTTCATCTCAGCATCCCTTGGGACTTCACTGAAGAAGGTGATGGAATATTCATAACCATCTTTATTCTTATGTAGCAAAACTATAGAAATAGTATGCGGAGAAGAAAAGTTAAAGATATATAAAGGCATTGAGTAGTCAGGGCTTACTAGTATTGGCGCTTTAGGCAATGCTTCTTCAATTCTAGTAAAACAATATTAAGGGGCAGGGCTCCACTCGGCTTCATTTTCCTTTTTTAGCATATCTGTAATACCCTTCACTATTTCTACATAGTAGGGTATGAACCTCCTCAAGAAATTGATTCTCCCCAAAAAGGCTTGCACCTCTTTCTTATTTCTGGGGAGAGGAATATGACTGATAGCTTCGACTCGCTTAGGATCAATTTTCACTCCTTGCACTACTATGTGTCCTAGTAGCTTCCCATCACTCTGGGCGAACTAAGATTTCTTGGGATTGAAAGAAAGACCATACCTCTTGCATTTCTCAAAGGTGAGCTTCAAGTGGAGGATGTGTACTTTTCTTGCTCCCCTACAAAAGCTATGTCCATCTCTCTCTGAAACGTGGCCATTGCATTAATAAGACTGAGAGGCATGCAAGCATACATGAAAGTTGCCTAAAGGGAGGTGAAAGCAGTCTTCTTCTGATCATCAGGGTGGATCGCCACTTGGTTGTAACCAAATAACCCATCCACCATGGACATTTTGACTAACCCAACCACCTTCTGCAATATGTAATCCATCATAGGCAACAGGCAGTTTTCTTTCAACAATGCCTTGTTAAGGTTCAAAAATTCTACACATAGCCCTATTTCTCCATTCCTTTTTTGGACTCGGACTAAGTTGGCCACCCACTTCGAGTACCTTAAAGGCACTATGATTTTAGCTTTTAGAAGTTTCCTCACTTCTTTTTAAATGAAGGGGAGTAAGAGTGGATTAATCTACCTGACCTTTTGCTTGCATGGTTTTATTCCACTCTTTAAAGGAATCTTATGTTGTATTATGTTAATATCAAATGATTTTAAGTCCTCATAAGACCAAGCGAAAACATCCTTATAGATTTTTAAGAGATTTAAATGCCTTTGTTTATATTGAGAGGGTAGTCATTTTGATAGTCTGATCATATAGGGTTCATCCTCTTAGTGGATATTGTAACCTTCTACTTTTTCATCCATCTCTAGAACCATTGGTTTGGAGGCTACACCATCCCTGCTAAATAATATTTCCACTGGGACTAGCCCATGAGCAATGGTATTCCCTTTTAGTTGTAGAATTTTATGTTGAGCCGCTTTGTCTTCCAACAAAGTGGCTTCGTGATCTTCCTCTTTCTCCTCTCCCTGATCAATAGTTTAGTTAGCAAACACCCCAACTACTTCTATAAATCGTTTGATCTGCTCATTGTCCTCGAATACCTGCCAGTGCTTAACATTATCACATATAGAGGGTATGTATCTGACCTCCACCTCGTACCTGAGAAGCAAATTTTGAGGGGGTTTGAAATTGCTTACTGCTATAGCAAGGGAATCGACCATTCTATTTCCTTCTCTAGGAAGAAATTGGATATTAAAGGCCAGGAAGAATTTATCAGTCAAATCCTAGAATTCATTCTGGTAACTCCTCGATCTAAGGTGCTTAGCTTGGCATAGATTTTTGATCTTCTTTATAATAATCTTAGAGACCCCATGCACATTTAAGCATTCAATATTCATATTCCTTGTTTTTTGTAGCCTGAGGAGCCACACTTCATACTCTGCCATGTTCTTGGTTTCCTTAAACTCTAGCTTGAATGAGAGGGGTACTAGGCTGCCCTCAGGAGATACCAACAATAGTCCTGCTCCATTTCCCTCTTTGGAATTTTCTCCGCCAAAGTATAATTTCCACACTTTGCTTTCATCTATGTGCCGGTGTTCTAACTACATCATTAGGTGTACTGGTGTTTCTTATAAGACGGTCTCATACTCTTCTAGGAACAGGAAGGAGAGGTCGCTTTCTTTTCCATACACTGGGGAATTTTTAAAACCTTAAGTTGGGGCCACAATTTTTACAAATATGGACTCTCTGTACAACCTCCTTTCTTAACCTCCAAAAGTGGGAATAGTGGCATAAGTTAGATATAATTTGAAAGAGCCCCCCACCTTAAAACCCTAAGACCTAGGAGCACGACAAATTGAGGGGGAATATTTACCACTACAATGTCCATCACTACGCTTTTCATAGGGATCTGAGCCAGTTTTACCACCAAATCTTTTATCATTGCCAAGAATTTGACCCTTTTAGAGTCAAAGGAGTATAGGCCCTTGTAGGGCCTGGTGATCTGTAGGCCAAGTTGTTCCATCACAGCTAAGGGCATGAGGTTATGCGAGGCTCCAGAGTCCAACATACAATTATGTAATAAGAGGTTATGAATTACCAGGGTCACATAGAAGAGTGCAATGGAAGGATCAAGTTCGTCAACATGGGGCCCAAAAAAAACCACTGGTCTTTCTTCTTAAAGGTTTAAACTGTCTTGGGTTGGTGCTGAGGTGGATGGAAGCACAAAATGAGAGACTTGAGCTTTATAAGTGGGCTTATTTAGAAGTTCAATTAGAGGAACATGAATCTTTACCTTTTCAAGTTCCTTTTGAAGATTGAATGTAGGTTGGACTTTTTCTACACATCTTAGTTTTGCTTCTCTGTGCTTATCAATGGCAATTTTTATCAGAACATATGCTTTCTTTTCTCTGTGTTCCTCGAAGATATTGGATTAATTATTTGAGGAGAATTTTACCTTGGATGCATCAAGATTCAACTTACCTTTCCCTTTATTTGGCATTAGGGGATAATCTTGGGGAGAAGTTCCCTATCGTTGTTCTAGTATCCTTGACCTCTTTCTTGAATATATTAGATCATACCTTCAGTGTAGTTCTACTTGCATGAAATCCGCAAATTGTTTACAATAATCACCTATGTCCTCCTCCTTTGTTGTTTCTTCTCTATCATGACTTGTCTCCTAGTCAGCCATATTTTCATGTACTTCTGCAAAGAAAGAGGAATACAAGTTTCCGTGCATCTCATATGTATCCAGTGATTTTTCATCGAGATAATCTTGTAAATATAGAGGATGAGGGATCTGATTGAGTTGGTCCTTTCTTTCCCTTTGACATATTTTCAATGGTGGACTTTTGTATTATGGGTTATAACCTCGGTTGTTACCTTGAGCATTCTATTTCATGACACTCTTTTTCTCCAACTCAAGTTTCACCACCTTATGAGATAAACTCCTTAGGATTTTATCCATTTCTTCCCACTTCGGATCTAGTGATTATTTAGCTTGACAAAAGGAGGATGTTTCTTCTTTCCCCCTTTTCCTCTTGGTAGGTTCATCCTTACCTCTTGACCTCCCTACCAAGGTGAAATTTGCTTCTACCTCAAGAGCATCAACTTGGAGTTGATCCAAAGTGCAAGACTTCCTTTCTCTTAGGGTAAAATGAAAGTTGCATTCAAAGGCTCCCACAAATTATACTATGTGAGTAGTAGCTTGAGGAGGCTTTATCTCACAAGGCAGGTTATTATACTGCTTATTGAACCTTTTTATTAATTTTGAAATATCCTCTTTTGGATTCTTCCTTATAGCATTGAAGTTTGTGAGGACATTCTCATGATTTCTCTTTTCACCTCACTTTTGTGTGAAAGATTTTTTGAGTTCCTCCCAAGTGGTGATGGATGCATTAGTTAGGGATCTAAACCATTTTCTGGCTTCTCCATCAAGGGATTGTATAAAGAGTCTCAGGACCACATCTAGTTGTTCTACATTTAGATTCTCAACAAAAGCACAAAAGGTTTCAATGTGTCTCTATGCAATGCTTTCATCCTCCCCATTGAACCTACGAAAAAAGTTTAGGTAGTCCTGAGGCATAACACTTAGGGTTTGAGGTAAATCAAGAGGGGAATATTTATTTAGTAAGAAACCCATAACAAATTTTTGAATTAATGGAGGGGGATTTAGATTTGTTGGAGGAATTTGGGTCAAAACCACAGCGGTTGGAGTGGCTAGACTGAGAGAAGGGTATGTAAGGATCTTAGGAGTAAATTTTGAGCAGTGAATGACAGCGGGTTGGGAGCTAGATGAGGAAGCCTCAAAGAATGATGAGACAATAGTATAGGTAGTAGGAGTTTTCTACTTCTAGACACTCCTGAAAATTAATTTCTCTGGGTCAAATATAGATGGGTGTTTCTGCTAAAAGGTATGAGCTAATGTGAGGCCTTCTAAATGTTACGATCATAAATGATAATGAGATTTGTGGAGTGGCCAAGAGAATTAGGATGCAATCGGAATGTCTTTGCTCACCTACACAAAGAGTGCTTAATTTTTCATATCCCAGGGGGAAAATCCTTCAATTTGGTCCCCGTCCATGGGGCCAAAAGATGTTGTCACTTCCAGAGACAGCCGCGGATTTCTTACAAGACCAATGCCTGGAACATCTAGATTTCACTTGTCTCATATGATTCTCATGAAATTGGAGACATCTCATAAATTTCTATCTATATACATTCATATATATGTATAATAAACAACACGGGTTGGTTCATTCATCTAAAGGTGTAAGCAATGTATTTCAAGTACTTCTTTACATATAAAACTCATAGAAATATATAATGAACTAGTGGAGGCCGAGTAGTTCAAAGACCTACAACTTAATAAACATTGGGAGAGATATGAGAGAAGATAAGGAGATATAATAACTCATCACATAGAGCTTTAAGCATCAAGAATTCTTCACTCATTGCATAGATCTTAAAGCCTTTGGAATTCTACACTTATCTGAGTTATAGGTAGCCATAATGTATGAAAGAGGAAGGGTGTGATGATTCGTGGAGTGAGATTTTAAAGATATAATATCAAAGATCCATACAAGAACATGCATTAACGAGTCAATACAAATGAATCTATAAGAACATATGAAACATTTCTAGCAACTACGATTACCTACATTCAGAGAGGAAACATGAAGATAATGGAATTCAATAGAGGGGTAACATACTGTAGTACTCGAAGGAGGAATCACCACCATTTCCTTAATATTATGAGAGATGGATATCATAAAGTCATATAGTTTCAAAAATCACATGTAATTCTTTCTTTAGGATTCTGAACCTTTATGAAGTGTTTCTTCCCACTATTTATCTGGAAAGGGGAGCATTGAACAATAATTACAAAAAAATATCTTCATCTGAGCTTCAGTTGTCAGATCGACTGGTTGTCTTAGCTTGCGATGGCTTTATGGCCCAAAATTGTCTACAAAAGATTAATTGATTCATTAAATGGTCGACACATTACATGATTACAGAAAAGGTCAACAATTATATGGAAATGCCAACAAAATAGCTCCATGACCATCCCTATGGTTGCCTTTGCTCAGGTTCTTGCTTTCCCATGATCTGGCCCCGTGCGCCACCCAACGGATTCTCGTCACTTCTACCTCTACTGGTCAAATCATTCATTCTCAAGAACTGGGAGAAATCAACTATCACTTTAATGGCACAGTACAGAAGAATAGGTTGCCTAGGCAATACTTCATCTTCCCTTTGCATGGAGTGCCATGCTAGATCATCAAGTCCTCCTGAGGCTCCATGTGTTCAATTACTCTGTCAATGTTGACCTTGGTTTCAGGTCACAAGGGGCCTTACTGAGTTAGCCCATGCCGATTTTCAAAGCTGCATCTCCTTTCTTAAATGCCTCAGCTCCCAACCCACCATGCCTTTAATGTTTTTCATTACTTTATCATAGAGTTCTCACATCGGGATTTCCCATTAAAGGTCCTTACAGAGCAGGACATTCTGATCCACTTTAGCTTTTCTTCATGTTACCAGGGGCTATGACCAGGATTTTAGTCCTTGGGTGCTAGGACCTTTGGGCTTGCGTCTGTGAGGCTCCTCCCTTTGTTAAAATGAATCACGCATATAAGTGATTTACAAGGCTTGCCTTCGATGTCTCTTCCCCAACATTGCAATCTATGATGTGAGATGCAGTCTGGCCCACTTGGAAAAAGTATGAGGGAGAGTATTCTCCCTCTATTTCCTGAAAGCATCGAATGCCAATTGGGCCCACCTAAGATATCGCAATCATCCATTTCATAATATCAACTATGTTTGCTCCCTTTGACACTTGCGATCGTCGATATGTGGGGATTTCCTACCATGCTTAGCCCCTAGTTATTTTAGCTATTTATGTGACTGTGTGCCAACCCCCTTATCGAATCCCCTTTCTTGGTGGATCACAATCAAGATTTTAACCTTGATGTAATAACATGCCTTAACCTATAACCGGTGATTTGCGATTTTTGACGTGACATCATCCTCTGCCACGTGTCACCTTGTTAGTGGTGACATGTGTCTCTCAAATATGCCCCCATAGGACCCCTAAAAACACTAAATCAACATGCCACATTTCCTCTGTACTGCCATGTCATGATGACATCATCTACTACATTGGTTTATCGGGACCAATAGTATTTCACCACTTGGCCTGTTGGAGGAGAGAGAAAACGTCTGTCCTTCTCTGGTTTTGCAATTGTTTTCCTTTTTTAATCACAACCCGCCCTCCCAGGCACTTTAACACTAGAGGCCCGAATCTCGATGATTTTTAATGTTATCAACCTTCGATGGTTTCATGATGTTGTATTTGATTGTACCCTGCCATACTTGCAATTGTCGATATGTCGATTCACCCCGAATCTCTGATTTCCTACTCATTCATCATTGCCAAGACCTCTGATTATCAATTGCTGATATCAATGATCATTGATCGTAGGTTCGCTGTGCCCTCTGCTACTGCTACTTTTTCAAAACTTTAATTGCGATCTATGACATGACTATGACCTCTAATGTCTCAGCCCGCCGATACAGGACCTATGAGTGCCGATATACCGTGCCTTGAAAACCCAATTTATGGTTTGCGATTTGCGATATCGATGATCGTTGATTGCAAATTTCACTATCTTGCCCAGCTACTACTTCAGTAAACTCTGATTGCGACTAGCGGTGAGCCTTACCCTTCATCCTTTTCTCTTTGTTTTCTCGCTTTCAAAGGGTAGCTTCGATCTGCTTTAACATTTGATCCAGGAGTCCATTTTTGGACTTCCACATAGCAGTGGAAAGCTTATTCCAAGAACTATCCAATGGAGAGGGTATGATTTAGTTTTGAGAGATTTTATGGCTTGGAATATGGCTACAAACTTCACTACTATTTTTCACTTTGGACAACTAAAAACACATTTGGTAGTGAGTGACAATAGGTATGATCAGTGACAAAAGTAGGTTGTCATTGTGGTATAGGGATGAGAGGATAGAGGATAAGTAATAGCATGTAACCATGAATCCACTCATCAAAATAAATATAACACTAGCATGAAAATCTCATCAAAATAGAGCATAAAACTTATGAATTCTGCTTAAACACCTATGATATGATCACAAGAAATAATAGATATTGTAGTAAGGAGAAATATATATTCAATTTTATGATAAAATAGAGAAAAAAAATTGTCACAAAGCATACCACAAGAATCCAAATATAATAGGTGCAATTGCCTGTTGTATTACTACAAAAAAGTGTACACTAACTCCAAGCATGATTATCAAGCATCCAACCCTCTCTATGATTTGGATCAGGCTACATATAGAACAAAAACTACATTTTCCCCTCTCAGGGCTCCAATCAACCATCATAGGAATTGTTTACAGGAATATCTACAATTGTACCTAAGACTAGGGAGGTTAGAAAGCAACTCCCAATTTCGTCCAAACTTATTCACATTAACTTTACAAGCATTAATGAGCATGAATCTACACTAATTTGACATTTACAAGCTTAATTACAATCAAATTCAGTCTTACCATCGCTAGAATAATTAATTACATCATTTAGAATTATATCAAGACTAGCTACATCAAGAAAAATCAACTCTTGACAATGAAAACTTCGAAAATAGGTTTCACCACAGAAGCGCAGCAAAATGTGCGGAAGCATAGCGTGCTCTTAGCAAAACCGTAATGAATATTGGAAATATGTTCGGGGACCTTCCCAGATGAGTTAGCTTTTGAAAAAGATATGGTTGGAAAGCTTATGGTATCTACTACACAATAGAGTCATCAAGGATTGCAAACACCTGCTCCAATCCCCTGAGAAACTTACTTGAAGTCAAGTTATCCAAGGTGGAGCAACTCTCCTTTGGCAACTGTGTTTTGGGACTTTCTCTCAAATCATAACACCTATGAGTAAACTGAAGGAGGTTTTCATTCCTTGGTATATTTTACACAAAAACCTCTTTCCCTTTTGTGAAATTCATCTTCATTACTTCAGAAACATATTTTGAAGTAAGACGGTCCCTTTGTGCAACAAATGACCTTAAAACCCTAAAAATCATGTCAATCACCTCTACTGATACCAAGAAGTCCATCCATGCTATGGTGGTATTTTTCCTCTTAAAATTGGTGTCAAATAGACTAGTTAACTTAGCATGGTAGCCTAATTCTTGAAATCTTTCACAAAACCCTAGGTAGCTAGCATCTTGAAATCTTTCACAAAACCCTAGGTAGACAACATCTTGAAATGATCCTTTGATGAATGGTGAAGCATTGATCTCCTTCATATTGGATGGTTAAAATCTAGAGATGTTCCCTCCTTTGTTATACTTCCTCTCCTCACTAGCCATGGGGTTTGTTTTCATAATAGAAACCCTAGATTGTTTGGAGGGAAGGGACGGGTAGGATAGGGAAAACAAGGGAAAATGGGGCAGCTAGTCTAGGTAAGGGAATGGAGGAGATAGGGATTAGGGAAATTTATAAGAAAATTATAGGGGGTAGGGATAGATGTTAGAGACACTTTGGAGTTGGAATCACTTGAAATGATAGAGGGGAAGTGGGGAGAAAGGCTAAGACATAGTCCTAACCCAGAATTTGGAAAAAACGCAGCGTGAGCTAGGGTTTTAGTGGAAAATGATGGGAATGAGGGAGATGAGCGTGGAAAATGTTTTGGGGAGGTTTATGGAGTGTGAATGAGGGTGTTAAAACACTAAAACTAGTTTTTTCTTACTAAAATGATGTAAGCACTAAGATAACTAAAAAACGCAGCATAGAAACCTTAGGAGAGGGATTTCACCATTGGCTAAACAAAATCACTGAATAAAAGCCTGACGAGGGGTTGTATAGAATGAGGAATGAACCACGTAGTTTCTCTCTTTGTCCTCCAAACCCAAAAATGTCGTGTGCTTCCAAGAAGCGCGAAGTGCGAGTGCACAAGCCCAACATGCTTGATGACAAGGTTTTGGTGATGAAAAACGCTTCGTTCTAATGGATGAGATGAAGAAAAATGGTGGAGAAGTTCTCTTGGAGGATGGAATGAAGCCTTTGAATGTTTAGATGATCATTTTATTACTTCAATGTCAATTTTTTTTTTGGTGATGGTATGACATCATATGTCTTTTTGACAAATGATGTGATGAGCAGTGTACTGCAGATTTAGTACTTTATTGAGCATATTTACATATTCATAACGAGGAAAATGTACCTTAGAAATAATTTAGAACACTTTTTCCTAATTACTACTCTCTATGGTGGTGATTATGGTGATGACATGACATTTTACATGACTTTTGATGATATGACCTAATGATGACACCAAACAGAATGATAACCAAAATCATGACCCAGACACTCTTGGACGATGACCTATCACAAGGAACGATGACAAGTCCATGACAATTTTTGATTGACTATAAGTATGGAGGGAGTAGTAATGACCTAGAACCGACCAATGGTTCAATTTTAGTTGAAACTATAACAATTTGACCTAATAACCCTATCAACCACATGGAAATAGTACATTTAATCATTGGTGACTCATAGACACTAACAATGGGGATAGAAGAATATGGGGGAGGCCTTAATATCACACAAACACATTGTAATGAAACTCCCTCTATTAAATAATGCCATGGAGGTTATGTCATTCCGCGATGGGTGAAAATCTAAGGGAATAAACAATTAAAGAACCTTTTAAGATATAGTAATACTATCATAAATTAATCCACAACCAAAGTTGTAAGCATTGATAACCATGTTTCCATATGTGCTAAAGGGATAAACCCCCCTCACATAATTTTTTTAGAATTATAAAGTTGATTCCATATAGAAAACTCTCAAATATTTAAACTTATATGAATCAAAGAGAGAATATAAATGCAAAATCTATAGTTGAGAAAATGCCAATGAATATATAATAAGTTGGTAAAGTAGTTGAACAATAAAACACCATAATTTCATACATATGGTTGTAATTTTTTTCCTTAAAATTGTTATCATTTCAGCTCTTGAACCAAAATTTAATTACTATATTGTGAATTTCCTTGAGTAGGATTTTATAAGTTTTTTTATTTTTTATTTTTAGTTATTTATTATTCAGTTATTTAGTTATTTTTATCATTTATATGTCTGAGTTGTAATAATTTCTAATGAGGCATTTTACAGTCCCAAACTAGTAGAGCTCTATTTTTTTTTTTTTTATATAATGACTGACCTGTAAGAATTTCTAATGAGGCATATTATGCTCCCAAACTAGTAGAGCTCCTCCTCTTTCTATGTTCTCCCATGAGGAGAATAGATGATGATACTAGAGATTGGGGAGCCTTCGTCTACTTAGTTCAAAAAGACTATCTATCCCTCCTATTTCCTAATGCCCCCCCTCCAAAAAAAAGTATTCAAGGCAACATTTGAAATATATATATATATGGCCTCCTGAAGATCAATACTTTCTAGTGGAATTTGGCTCATCAAAATTTTTTAATAGTAGAATATATTCATAAGAGAGGGATTTTTGGGTCTTTTAAATGCCATCTTTTCTTTTCAAGGTCCTAATTTATCTCCCACAACTTCACTTAATTCCCATTCTTCAAAAATGTTTGGATTGTGCTATGTGGGATCTTTTTCTTATGCTAGTCTGGCCCTCACACCTATCCAATTTCTTTATTTCTTGGGAAGAAAACTATCTTGTAGAATCCCAAATGAAGCCAATTTTCACAAGAGCATGGAAATATCTTCCAAAGTACATATCATGGAAATAAATCATTCAATCTTTCAAAACACTTATACAGCTCCTTAGATAATAGTGGCTTGAGCTCTCTCTTATTTTCTGGAATGATTAAAGTCCAAAAATATCTCCCTTCTTACATAGTAGTAGCTGGACCTCAACCATGATAAATGGTGGAACTTGGGAATCTTGCTTCCCAATCATAAGTTTGGGCATCATCATAAAATTTTGTTCCTATTACTATCCCAAGAGGAGTTCATGCATTGATTAACTCTTCGATATTCGGCAAAAATGTAATTTATATTGCACCTAAAAGGAATCTAGAAGTGGCAGGTGCTAGGGGGGATGTTCTTCATTCCAAGCGATAAAAGGAAATTATATTCACTTGGAGTTATGGGTAGGTATCCCAGAATTAATCATAAGCATATGGAAATTTTCAAGGTATTTCTGCAGCTTGAGCTAATATGACGAAAAGGATTCTCATAGTAGGCGATACCAAAATTATAAAAAACCATATTTTGAATGGAACTAAGCCTAGAGATTCCTCCTCAATTCAATTTTGTTGTTGTGTGTGTGTTTATATATATATATATATATATATATATATATATATATATATATATATATATATATATGAAAACACCATATTAATGCATGGAATGAATTGCACATCTCCTTCATATTGGCTTCAAAGATCAAACAACATAGATCCATCATAATTCCATATGGACCAAGCCTCGACAAGAATCAAATTTCTCAAAATAATAACTTTTACTTCAATGCAAAACTTGAAAAAGGATATTCGCATTGAGGGATTTGATTTATTGTAGAGCTTCGTATATCATAAATGTATCAAATTTACTAGGATATTGCCGCAACTTTTGAATGAGTGTCCACACCTCTTCACCATTCTTCCATTCCTCCCTTGCTTCAATTATCCAGTCATGATGGATAATAAAAATGACATAGAGAAGTCCTTCTGCATCCTCATCCCTTCTTGAGAGTGAATCTGCAACAATATTTTTTTATTTTATTTTTCAGATGATTTCAAAATCATAACTCAACATATTTCTGACCCATTTTTGCTGCTCTTCTGAAGATAATGTTTATTCCAAGAAATATTTAAGACTACCATGATCTTTTTTATGTTAGAATGTCTTCCCATTAAGTAAGTGCATGATTTCTTCAATGCATGTAGGCTTTCCAACATTTCCTTCTCATAAATAGCTTTCTATAAATACTTTCCCTTGATTGGACTAATTTCAAAAGAAATGGTTTTTCCTTCTTGCATTAAAATAGCACCAATCCCATTTACTGAGGCATCCCATTCTACAATAAAGGTTTTTGTGAAGTCTAGTGTAGTTAATACCATAGATTGTCACATTTCCTCTTTAATATGTTCAAATGCCCTAGCTGCTTTTTGGGTCCAAGAAAATGCATCTTTCTTCAACAATGTTGTTAGAGGTGCTGCTATCTCCCCATAATTCTTAACAAAGTTGTGATAATACTCGATCAACGTAAGAAATCCTTGAAGATGCCTTATGTTTGTGGGAATTTTCCATTCCTTGATGACTTTAATTTTGTTAGGGTCCATTGGATGACAATATGACTGAAATATTCAACCAACTGTACCCCAAGAAACATTTGGATATTTTTGCATACAATTTCTTCTCCTCCAACAATTTGAGCACTCCTTCAACATGTTGAACATGGTATTTCCAAGACTTGCTATAGACTAATATATTATCAAAAAATACTAACACAAAATTTCTAAGGAAGGGTTTAAAATTGAAATTCATCAAACCTTGAAATGTGGAATGAACATTACTATGGCCAAAAGGCATAACCAACAACTCATAATGACATCATCAGTTCTAAGTGTTGTTTTCAGAATGTCTTTTGTCTTGATTCTAATTTGATGATATCCTGAACTAAAATCCAGCTTGCTGCAGTAAATTACTCCATGTAATTCATCCAAAAAATCATTAATGACAGGAATGGGAAACCTATATTTAATAGTGAGCTTGTTGATCTCTCTATAATTCAAACACATACACCATGATCCACAGTTATTAGGCACCAATATTACTGGAGAAGAAAACTAACTTTGGCTAGGTTGAATTATAGCTACCTCTAGCATTACTACAACCATATGGTCAATTTTATTCTTCTTGGCATAGGGACATCTGTAAGGTGTACTATTTGGAGGAACACATTCTAGAATCCAGTGAATATTATACTCATGATCACAAATAGGTGGGATACCTTTGGGACTCTTAAATATGTTGGAATGACTGTCAAGGACTCTTTGGAGATATAAAGAAGTGGGTGATTAGATGCTTGAATACCTAGGGAACATAATTGTGCAATTACCCCTCTTTATTCCTTCTTGAAAATATTTGTCTTTCCAATAGACCATGTTTCCTTATGATACCCCTTAATTCAATTTCCTTTCCTAATGAGAAAAATTCAAGAAACGTTATTGAAAAATAAGAGATATCATCCCCAAAGATTCTAACCATTGGACTTCTAATACAACATATGCACTGAAAGATTCTCTGAAACATCTACACTATCTCACTGTGATTACACGAAACTTCATCTAAAAAATACCGAACCTTTATTCTGTGAATTCCGCACTTGCATCATGAGTTCATCTTTGAAACTAATCCAAGTTTTCTGTGATGTTTATGTGAATTCCTCACCCTTGTATATGTAGTTGTTTCAATAGGAAAATAGGCCGACATGTGATCCTAAAGAGTTGTGTTATTGTATTAGGCCAACATGATATTATTGAGGGAAGTTGACTTGATGATAAGTCCTTCGACAACAAGGAGACTTGGGTGGATGGAGGAGAATTCAAAAATTGACTTTGACAATAATCTTTAGCCTACAACGGAGGCTTGGCTTATAAAAATTGACCCAAACATGAAACCCATGCTTTAATAAGTCAATTAAAATAATAATAAAATTATTTTTTCTTTCTTTTGACAAATATTTTACGTTTTAACTTTAGTAAAATTATGAAGACCCAACCTAGTTACATTCTTCAACAATCCAAACTACCAAAATCAATCGTGGAATGAAAGCTCCCTCCTAACTTTGTCGTCAATTTCTAAATTAGTAATTGTGATCATGCTTACCACAAAAAATATCTACTTGTTCAGCCACCTATGAACCCTACCGATATACTCCAACATCAATTCATCACATCTCCGCACACTAGTACTACCGATTCCTCGGACTCATTCAGTGAAAAATCCAACCATTGAATCCAATGCATTAGAGAGAACATCCTTATGTAATCATCAAACATTTATGAAACAGTAGCATCACATAATATTTCATAATACCCTATCATCATTATCTAAAATCGATCAAGAAACTTCATCCATAGTGTCCAAGTGTTGTTCTCCTAGAACATCAAACCATCCACACAACCATCTTAAACAAATGCATCATATGCCCTAATTACTATCAAGACCTCCAAATGAAGTCCATATAACAACTCCATTATCTACTCCACATGCATTGCCATGAAGAGATCAGAAAATTATAATCCATAAGCTATCCTCGTAGTCCTCTCATGATTTCTATCCCAAACAATTTGTTTTTTTTAATACTTAACTTGTCCATTATCATTAGTAATAAAATATAATGATTGTAGTTACTTTACTATTAAATTAGTAATCCTTTATTACTTAATCTATATGTTATTTTATTTTATTTAGTTATGACAAAATTTATAAAAGAATCATGTGCTTTTCCCCATAATGAGCACACCTTAGTCATGATATTATATATATATATATATATATATATATATATATAGATATAGAAATCCTTTATGCTACCACTAATATTAATTATTCGTTATGACTATAAAGAAGCTTCTTATAATCAGTTTATTTCATTTCCCTTGTCAACATACTCCATAACCTTGTTAGTATACTTCACGGTCTAAGGCTTTAGGCTAGGGCAAGGTTGTGACTCATGTTAACTTAAAAAATCTCTTGGTGTGATGGTGGTTAGAATATAACGTTTATAGAGTGAGTAATCCTGCAAAGTTTCGCACTTGTACCTAACAATCTTGGTATTATTAGTCGAGAATGGTGATAGTGGGTTTTGTAATATGAATACTCCATACGTTGATTGATCTCTACCACTGCAAGTAAACTGAAGCGTTTATGTGTGCCAACCGTATGGTGTACACAATGATGCATATAGGGAAACGAATGACCAACCCTTGTGATCCAGCTCAACAAGTGCCATACGCCCATCACATGGGTTTGTAGTCATTGATTCTCATGAATGACTAGGATGCAACGGGGCGACCTAATGGTCCACCACACAACTATCCAAACCCTAAACCCCTAAATGATTTCTCTTTGTGATGTTTTGTGTTATGCTCTGCTCTAAGTGATGCTGAGAGACTATTTGCGAAGCCAACTAGCTGCCTGGTAAGTCACACTTCCATGTCACTTTTAGTAGTGCTATAGGTGTGTGCACTGGTTAAATGGAATCCTTTCATGGCTCATAGTGTTTCTATGAATTCCCATCCATTTATTATTATGCCATAGGATATAGTGTGGTTTGGAACTAAACTTGCAACCTACAAACCCCAGGGGGCTCAACAATTGACCCTTATGGAAAGAGTTCACCCACGCACCTTAGGTAATTTTATTTTCTTTATTCAATTTTGTTTTCATTGTTCTAAATTCATCCTATTATTTTTCCATTAATGTTCTCATACTAAACATTGAGGTTTTGGTTTGCACTGGATATAGGGAAAGGGCGTACGAGAGGGTCCAGCATTCTGGGTTGTCTATTTTGCAATTTCTTCAGAGCTCAGGCCACCAATTCCTCTATCAGGTTATAAAGTTATGTTCCCACCTTACGTTGTATTCTTCTTTTACTTGCAATGTAAAAACATTCTCGGTTTTTAGTCGGTGGAGGCCAGTTTAAAAATTGATTTCCTTTTGTTAACCAATCCACAGATGGGAAAGGGGAAGACCTCGGCATTTACACATGTAACATATAAATCTTTGGTTTGGCTTAGTTGAATTTATCCCCTGTTGCTATTAAGACAACCTATCTCATTGGTATTTAATAGATGCAATTCTCATTGTGGTCCCTTTCACAGGTATGGAGAACATATTCATGCCTAACTTGTTCTTATTATCTCGCAGTTAACATACGTCTTAGACTAACAACACTCACATTGCTATAGGTTGGTTTGATGTGTCTACTCCAATGATGGGTTTATGTGAAATTTCCCAGATGGAAATTTTATTCGACTTGAACTTATAGTCATACGGCTTAGAGTCACGCCTTCTTCCTATTTATCGAAATGTTTCCTAAAACTCCTGTTAAAGGACAATTGTATGATTTTATGATCTGGAATGATACCCTTGAGGGGTTGTGTTCTACTTTCCTAAAATTTTATTTGAACAAGATTATTATTGTCTGACATACTTTGATCTATTTAATCTCTCATTTTGAAGTTTCCACTCTAATGCTGGTTGTTGTGGTTTATTATTTTTTTCCTTTTTTGGAAACTATTGTAGATCTAAGGAACAAAATCCTAATATGGCGTGAAGCTAGTAAGCATAGTTATGTTATTAGTAATCGATGCTTTCTGGTTTAATATGTATTCAGTACAAAGAGCGGTTTTACTTTATTTTCATTCAAATAGGATATTCAATCCATGCATTACTAAAGGATGGTGAAACTTATTGTTAAATTTCAAGATCAACTTGTATCCATTGCTAAAGTTGAGAATAACTACAAATATTTCTAAGAATGTACTATTTAAACTTTTCATTATTTATGTGTTAATTTGTTTGGTATTAAAGAAATTTGTTGAGTGCAAGCAGGGAGAATTTTAAGAACCATCCTAGATTTATATGTATAATAAATGGGCTAATACCCATGATACATAGGAAAAATGGGAGGTGATTTTATCAATAATATAATATGTATATATATATATTTTTTTGGCGAATATCTTACCAAATTATATTATCTTGTACAGTGATGGAGAATCTTTCACTGAACTATAAATCTTGTAAGATCTTAGCAAATCTTTTACTGTATAATAAAACATTGTGAAGCCTTGGCAAATGTTTTGTTAAAGTATGAAACCATATATGATAATAAGAAAACATATTCATTAAACTGTAATATACTAACATACATGTTTGGAAGAAAGAAACATAATTTTCTCTTCCTACAAACGATGGTCCAAGTTTCAGTGGCCGTGTTTGTCAAGGTTCTTACAATACACTCTTTCATTTCCTTCTATTAGTTTTGATAATATTCCACAACAAAGTTCTTGTAGGTGTTGATATTGACAACGAGTTCTGTCAAGGTAGGAAAGATTAATCTTTTCTCTACAACTTTTGTCAAGCTACCATATTTTTCAAGTTATCAAATTTCTTTCTTATTCCATAGACTCCAACTGCGAGATAAAAAAGAACACATCAAGTTTGTTTACCCCAACATGCCAACAAGTAGCAAGCCCAAACTATATTATATAAGAAAGTATTAAGTATCCCAAAGGCTTGAAGGGGATCTAATTGAAAGAAGTGACCATTGTGAGAATCCTTCCAATCAATATATGAATATATAAAAGTAGATTAATTATTATTTTAATTGGAAATATTCAATTAAATAATAAAATTTAATTACGTCTCTCCCAATCTAAATTTCTTATTAGCATAATTCACTACCATCATAGGTCTGGCATTTTTTAACAACGTTGTAACATGTAGATTAATTTCCTTTTTGGTAAACAATCTCCACCTTTTAGGAAAATATGATGCAGTGGCTCCAACCCTTACAGATCATTAGGACAAGCTAAGAATAGCACAAAAGTTGAAAGGTTGTACCAACTAGCTTATTTTTGAAACAACTAATCCAACATCAGTACCTAAACTTTTTCATGAAGATATCTTATTGAGAATGTTTGAAAAATGGTGAGAAATCTTCTGCGAGAGTGATGCAGAAAGAGTGATAAGGTTTCATTGTTTTGAATTTTTTTTGTTAAATCAAAAAAAGTTAAAAACTAATATTAATGGAGATATTGGTATTTTTTACTAAATTTTGGGAAGTGACTAAATGTAGCCTTAACCATTCACCTTAAGATGTTTTTACAATATAATTTCCTAAGTCTATTTAATATCTTTAGTATCATAAAAACCAACCTATATCAATCTTAACTCCACATCTACCACTCTTAGGGGGATGAAATTTATTTATCCCTCTGAGCACTTGGTAGACCCAGAATTAACATGGATCTAAGATGATAGAATTTTCCCTTTAAATAATCTATGCTCACATGAATACCATGGTATTACCATGGGTCAATACCATGGGTTATCATAAACCTGGAGCTTAAAAATTACTATTAGTAATTTATAAAAATTAATAAAATTAATAATTGTTTTTTATTTATTTTAACCAAGTTAAAATGTTTAACATACATTAAATTAGAACATCCATTTTTACTCTTGATCCACCAAGCCCCGAAAGGGATCAAATATTTTTTCACTCTATGCTAGTTTGCATTTGATCCCTCTCGGGGCTTAGTAGATCCAGAGTAAAGATGGATCTATGTTGGTTTAATTCCCCCATTTAAATAGGCTACATTCCACGTGAATACCATGGGTCAATACCATGTGCCATTTTTATTTTTATTAATACTAATATTAGGGTTAATAATGTTTTTTTTCTTGTATTAATAATGATCTAGCCCATGGTATTTGGCCCATAGAATTTTTCCCATAGGTTTCACCTAAATAAAATGCATTTTTTGAGTGTTCGTAAATATAAGGTGACTTATGGAGTAAATCTAAAAAAATGTTTTATTTGTTTACCATACCTCTCGTTTATTTATATTTTTATTAATTTACCATACCTCTTTTACAAATATGATATTTGGCCCATAGGATTCACTTAAATAAAACCTCTTTTTTGAGCCTTCATAAATAGAGAGAGGGTTATGGACTAAATATAAAAAGAGGTTTTATTTATTTATCATACTTCTAGTTTATTTATATTTTTATTTATTTACCATACCTCCACTTTATTTATATTTTTATTTGTTTACACCCTTGCATGTATATAAGGTGGTTTATGGAGTAAATATAAAAAATGTTTTATTTATTTACCATACCTCTCATTTATTTATATTTATATTAATTTACCATACCTGTTTTATAAATATGGTATTTGGCCCATAGGATTCATTTAAATAAAACCTATTCTTGAAAATTAGGGCGAATGGAAGGTTGTAACTCCTAATTTCAAGGGCTAAATTTAGCTTTTTTACCCTCCCTTAGAATAAGGTGAGCTATTTGAGGTGATTTGTAAAAATGTACTATGATACAAAATATTCTCCCACTAAAAATTTAAAACCCTTAATTTCGCCTAACAACGAACCCCCAAAATTTTCCATAAGTGCAAAATAATTTATCTATGTTTAGTTAGTGTGTGTCATTAAGTTTGTCATATATTTTTGGTCGCAATTTAGCCTTTTTCATTTAATGATAAAGATAAAAATTCTACAGTTCTAACTATTTTCTAGGCAAGTCTTTGGCAAAGTTGTCTCTGTATGTATCTTAATTACCAGAATATGCATACGATATTAAATTGTTGAATTAATTAATGTTTACCAGATCTACTCAACTCTTGAAATAAAATTTGTTAGTTATCTCTCTCGTTCATTAAATTGTAGAGAAAATTCCTACCAATCAAGTCTTCTAGTTCACCCATTCTGTCACGCCCCTACACCTGCGGTAGTCTTCCAACCGCTTATAGCGGGGTGCGGCACTACCGACTGTTTTCTTTTCACCAATACTTACGATTGTAGACTACGCCTTAACATTCCATACTTAGTTTATTTTCGCTACCAAGTATTATTAATGTGCCTTTATACCAATGAACACCCATACACATTCATTATCAACAGCATTAACCAAGAGAAATGTACAACAGTATAAAGGGAGGGGCAACTCCCTGTAATATGAGTCTGCCCGAATATCAATATATTATATAATCTTCATTTTTACAACGTACAGACTAAGTCCTTGGGAAATCCCAAATTTACACTTAGCCAAATTTTCACAACTTCGGCAAACTCGGTTGCCCAGCTTGTCGGTGCCTCCGCACGGTCGCCACACGACTCACCAACCCGTCATTCACCTCGTCACACGTCTTCGCCAGTTCGCTCTTTGTTTGGTCACAAACGCTCAAACCGTGTACACCTGCCCACACACAGTCCCGCTTGCCAACTCTTGACAAATGCCCAAATCGTGTGCACAGCACGTAGTACCGCCTGCCCAACTCTACGACCTCCGGTTCCAACCTCCGTCTCACCTTCATGCACACTTGAACGGTGGGCGGGCGCTCACCCGAGCCACCAAGACACCCACGCCAAGTCGTCGCACAAACACCTCCGCACCATACACCCGAGCACGTCTTGCCCAACGTATCCACCTCTCACCAAGAGCGCCTTTCATCAAGTGCGAACTACCAAAGGGAAGTGCATGAGCTATGCACTCATCTCGCCTTAAACCTGCGCACAAGAGACTCTCTTCAAGAGCGAAGAAGAAGTGCAAAGCTTGTTGGTTGAAATGAGCTCCAACGCACTCATATATATACACATCGCAAGTGTGGTGGTGGCTCACCCAGCCGACCACCAAATCTTCATTTACACACCCTTCGAGCGCCCAAACTATGAGTCAGCCCGCCCTCCATGTGAGTCGGCCAACCCCCATCGCAAAGCGCCTCAACCGCGGGTATAAACCATCGTTTCTTCCATCGCATTTCTCCAAGTGTCGAAGTCTTCGTTTAGCCTTTCTTCGCACATAGCTCGTGTAAACATCACATTTCCTCCGCACGCTCAGTTGGTTGCACCCGCCCGTCGCACCATCGCACGCCCGTCGCGCGCGCGTGCACGGTCACCCGGTGCCCAACCACACCACACATCCGAGGAGTCCTACATATGTTGCAGGGATGTTTGCCATATGTGAGGGGAGTTGACATCATGGATATTGATGCTTGGAGGATGGTATGTTGTCGAGGACGACAACGACTTCAGGTGGAGGAGGATGTAAGGTCCTCGAGTTCTAACCGAGGCGCGGGCGTACGGTTGGGAACACAAATGCGACGGGCGCACGACGGGTGCGCGGTGGGCAAAGGCATGACGGGCGCACAATGGGCGAAGGAGGGCACAACGGACGCGCGGTGAACGGAGGCACAACGAGTGCGCAAGTGCACGAGCTCGGGCAGGCATGCGACGAAGTGCGACGGGTAAAATAACTAAGGCAAATATGCGATGGTGAAACTTATACCCAAACGAGCGTGGAGAAAGTAGGGGCGCGGGCCGACATGTAAACATGGGCAGGCCGACCATACTTGTGCGCTGCAAGGGTGCGATAGACTTGTTTTGGGGGTCGGCTGGAGTGCCACCACCCACGATGGGACCATGATAAAAAGCATATATATTGTATGTGTTCAAACCTCATTTGCAACGAGGAGGAGCACAAGACAACTCGCACTAAGCTCAGGGGTAAAGTAGTGCACAGATTTGGAGAGAGGTGCGCATACCTCATGCACATATTTCAAAGGCGCAGTCCTATTGTTACTTAGAGCCGGTTAAGCGTTGGGCAAGGTGTGCCTGGGGCTGTCTTCTATGCAGATTTGTGCCGGGATTTGGCAAGAGTGTCTCAGTGGCTCGGGTGAGCACCCACCCTTTGTGCAAAGACGTGCGCATGGTTATTGAAAAGGCTGATTTGCCTATGTTGTAAAATATTCTAAGTATTGGCTTGGAGCTTTCCAAGCATTACTTGTATGATTGTATTATGAAGAAAGATTGATTATAATATATATTGTCGGGCAGACTTGTTCGGGAGTTGCCCCTCCCCTTTATACTGTTCAATTGTTATTGTCTTGTATAATTGCTGTGGATAATGAATGAGTATGGGTGTTCATTAGTATAAAGGATAAATGCAATTTTACTTGGTTGCGAAACACAAACTAAGTAAGGACAAGTGAATTAGGCGTATTCCATGAATGTTAGTATTGGTGAAAAGAAAGCGTTCGGTGGTGCCGCACCTCGCTATAAGCAGTTGGAAGACTACCGCAGGTGTAGGGGCGTGACAGGTGGTATCAAAGCTAGTGCCGGGGAGCTGGTGTTGGTGTTGAAGCGTTGAAGCTGATACACACCTGCACTTCGTGACAGGTGGTATTAGAGCAGACTGATTTAGGGTTGAGGAAGCTTGACAGTTGATGACAGTGGAAGCAGGTACTTGCAGGTGAAGGAAGCTGGTTTCACATACAAGTGGAACAAGGGCCGGTTCATGGTTGCAGGGAACTTGGTGAAGCTGGTGAAACAAGTTTAGCAAGGGGTGAAGCTTAGTGCTTGGACCAAGCTGAACGACAAGGGATGGCGAGTTTGGAAGAATGCAAAGGGAAGCTCTTGCTTACCTTATACAGGTTGAAGAGGTTGAAAGAAGAGAATCCTTGGATTCGAGATAAGCTTGAAGTCTTGGAAAAGAATGTTGAAGATGAACTTCTTCAACTTGGTTGGAAAGTGGAGCAAGGTGAAGTTGCAGATTGTGCTATCAGGGAAGAGGAAGCCATGATGATTGAGGATGTTGTAGATGTGACAACGATGGAGGATGAACTTGAGATTGATCAAGTTGGACCAGGATCATGCAGATTGCAGACATGTATGGATGAGGGCACTCTCATGGAGGAATCTCATGATGATGAAGTAAGTATTGATACATGTGTTTCATTTGAGCATTTGGTGGATGGACCGTATGCAGGGAAGGGCAAAGCCAGTTTGCCAATGCTAGGGAGCATCTTACCATGGATGTTTATGATGAGACCTTGTATGGAGAAGCAAGGATTGGTGATTGTTGCAGGACTTGTTGGGGTTGTTTGTGACCTTATGGTAGAAGGTACAAAGGCTCGTGACAAGGGTGGAACTTGATGATCATTGTGGATGAATGGGTCATGATTTAGCCACATGGCTAAGTGCCCGACATGACTCATGAATAGATTGAGGGCACACTCTTGGGTGGACTTCTCATGGACACTTTGGTGGAGGAGCTATGATGGAGGGACTCGTGACATGATGATATGGTTGGGTGACCGAGTTCACAAGACCGAAGATTGAAGACTTGGATGAGGATGATCGATTGTTGTGATGGGTCTAATTGGTTGGACTACATGGACAACATAGTCATGGACATCAGGTTGGAAACATGGAGCATGGCAGTCTTACGCAGGGACATTATGTGGGAGCACTTGTACAGGTGTCACTTATGGGCATCCAATGAGAAGTGCCAAAGCAGGGATGTTGTGCAGATGGATTTGCTAGTGTGACATGGAGACTTATTACTTATGAGCCGGTGGAGGGGTTGTACTCTTGTGCAACAAGACCATGGACTTGGATATAGTTGTGAGCAGACTATGGGGCATTCTCACTACATGGAGATCTGAGGCATCTTGCAGAGACCTTTGGGCCGAGATTTGTATGCTTGCTAGAGTGTTGGTGGGAAGTGGCTCATGGAGCTCATGATGACATGAGATTGTTGTGACTTTTGGGGACTTCATACATGGTGGACTTAGAGGATTTGATGCATTGAGGAGCTAAGGTTAGAGACTTTGATGCACGATGGGGTGCATACTATCAAGTATATGTATGGGAATGGCTTGAAAGAGTGACTTGATGTGGAGGATCAATATGAGACACTTTTGAGTGATGGAGTTACAATAATGATAATGCCTTGGTGGCAACACTTGGGGCATGGGTTGAGCCGAGACTCAACTACTTTTGACACATGGGAGCTGATTGATCTATGATCATGGGCAGCACATGGATAGATAAGGCATGTGTATACTTGTTTCTATGGAGACTTGAGGGTTGACACATTGCAGATGTGATGGAGGTAGCTTCATGGACCTGGATGTGACACACCGAGAGTTGGAGATTGATGAGATGATCTCTTCATATGGAAGAGATACACATATGGATGATGTTGGGATAGATGTGGCTGACTTCATGTAGCACATTGACACCAAACATCATGGACAGCATGTTGCAGATGAGATGAGGACAACTTCATGGACCTGAGCATGACTTACACTTGTATGGATTCTTGATCGAGTTGAGGATGTGACAGGATGCTTTGAGGAACAACTGATGGTGGCATGAGGATGTGCATTCTCATGGTTTGGACGTGATAGTTGGATTAGCTACCCAACTAGTTC
Organism: Pinus tabuliformis; assembly: GCA_031772625.1. Lineage (NCBI taxonomy): Eukaryota > Viridiplantae > Streptophyta > Pinopsida > Pinales > Pinaceae > Pinus > Pinus tabuliformis. The sequence continues at coordinate 689,611,232 of CM062811.1, forward strand.
AGACATGGGGGTCAACAGTGTGCAGAGATGTGTTAGCATTGCGTTGGAGTATCATGGCAGCAGTTCACATGATGACACATGATGAGGTCGACACGAGATGTTGTAGTAGGCATGCAGCTTGGATGGAGGGACCAGCCTTCCATGATGGAGAGCAGCATGTGGAGATTGTGACAAGGTGATCGATGGTCATGGATTGAGATGATCTCTGATGGGTGACATACCGATGAGGTGTATACCTTGGTATGGTGATCTTGGTGACAGATGGTTGCCAAGATGAGACATGGTGGAGATGGAGTCCTACATATGTTGCAGGGATGTTTGCCATATGTGAGGGGAGTTGACATCATGGATATTGATGCTTGGAAGATGGTATGTTGTCGAGGATGACAACAACTTCAGGTGGAGGAGGATGTAAGATCCTCGAGTTCTAAACGAGGCGCGGGCGGCCGGTTGGGCGCACAAATGCGACGAGCGCACGATGGGCACGCGGGCGCATGATGGGCGCGTGGGTGCACGATGGGCACACGAGCACACGATGGGCGCGCGGTGGGCAAAGGCACGACAGCCACACAATGGGCGAAGGCGGGCATGACGGATGCGCGGTGAATGGAGGCACGATGGGCACGCAAGTGCACGAGCTTAGGCAGGCATGCGACGAAGTGCGATCGGGTAAAATAACTAAGGCAAATATGCGATGGTGAAACTTATACCCAAACGAGCGTGGAGAAAGTAGGGGCGTGGGCCGACATGTAAACATGGGCAAGCCGACCATACTTGGGTGCTGCAAGGGTGCGATAGACTTGTTTTGGGGGTCAGCTAGAGTGCCACCACCCACGATGGGACCATGTTAAAAAGCATATATATTGTATGCGTTCAAACCTCATTTGCAACGAAGAGGAGCACAAGACAACTTGCACTAAGATCAGGGGTAAAGTAGTGCGCAGATTTGGAGAGAGGTGCGCATACCTCATGCGCATATTTCAAAGGCACAGTTCTATTGTTACTTAGAGCCGGTTAAGGGTTGGGCAAGGTGTGCCCAGGGCTGTCTTCTACGCAGATTTGTGCCGGGATTTGGCAAGGGTGTCTCGGTGGCTCGGGTGAGCACCCACCCTTTGTGCAAAGGCGTGCACATGGTTATTGAAAAGGCTGATTTGCCTATGTTGTAAAATATTCTAAGTATTGGCTTGGAGCTTGCCAAGCATTACTTGTATGATTGTATTATGAAGAAAGATTGATTATAATATATATTGTCAGGCAGACTTATTCGGGAGTTGCCCCTCACCTTTATACTATGCAATTGTTATTGTCTTTTATAATTGCTGTGGATAATGAATGAGTATGGGTGTTCATTGGTATAAAGGATAAATGAAATTTTACTTGGTTGCGAAACACAAACTATGTAAGGACAAGTGAATTAGGCGTAGTCCATGAATGTTAGTATTGGTGAAAAGAAAGCGTTCGGTGGTGCCGCACCTCGCTATAAGTGGTTGGAAGACTACCGCAGGTGTAGGGGCGTGACACATTCTATCGGGTAGTCTACATATTGTTGAAATATGGTTTCATTGTCAGGGATATTCCACTGACTATAATTATATCAATAGATTCTAGGCTGACCATTTTCGATCTTTGTGGAACGGAATAGCTCACTTATTGATTTCCCACTACATGTATACTAAGGTGTGCCCTCAACGACCAATCTACATGGTCGACAACCTCATGAGTCTGAGATCAAAATCTTTGCCTCTATCTAGAAAATATACCCTGACATATTTCAACCACGACCATTAAGAAGTTCGCGTCCAGACACGGTTGAACTTCGAAATTAAGAAAAGAGGTCACGGGGATAAACTTACTCCCTCCCCGGCCAAATTTGGTTATGGCATTTACTCAGGAAAAATTAATTTATCTGAGCAGTTACCTACCTTGTTGGAGTATCATCATTTTTTTATGACCTCTGCACTCATGATAATTAGTATGTAAGAAAATTGTTAATAGAATTATCATAGGTCAATACTATAGATACTTTTCTAGATCATGTGAGTTCCTTTCCCACAAAATGGAAATACCTATGCATAAAATTCTATATATATATATATATATATATAGAGAGAGAGAGAGAGATATATAGATATATATTCAGTATAAAACTTGTTTAGGCTGCTACTGGTCATCACTATAACTATTTCCGCAATTCAATATGCAATAGTGTTATCAGTTATAAATAGTAATATAGCCTACAACAACAATTTGAGTTGTAAACATAACTATAGCCTGCAACAAAATTTTTGGTTATAAACATGAATATAGCATGCAACAAAATTTTTTGTTATGTATTAAAAAAAAAATGGTATCAAATAATGAATAAAATAAAATAGTATTACAGATGAAACATCCACCAGAAACTGTAACAATAAACAATTGGATCAACTTGGGATGAAAAATTTTCTACCCAACCACAACCTTTCACCACAGGTTCTCCCCTGAGTTGAGATCTTATTATCCCCAAAATCAACAATCTCTTGTGATTCTGAATAATGCATTTTTATGCCTTGCTTCCCTAATAGAATTTCCTTAGCAGTGTCCCACTTTCTAGGGTCTTCCAACCCAATAGCCTAGGATTTTTTCCTATTTTTCAAAAAAATATCTTCCCTTTCCCATTAAAGCCCACTTTTTTCTCCCGCGACACTTTATTCACCCTTACTCAGTGTTCTTTCCACATTGAGTGATTTAATAGATTTTTCCTTCCAATCATATTAAATCTCATCAAGAAACCCCTATGTATTTTTAGGAGTAATTTGAGAGAAGTTTGTCCTGATCTTATCCATCCACATTAGTTTCTGGATTTGGGTAATGATCTCATTAACTCAATTGTTCTGTCCCAAATAAATCTCCAGTTTTTTTTTTTATTATTAAAACTTATTTAGCACATCACCATAGTCAATTTCAAATTGAGTTCACTATGGCTCTATGGCCATCACAATTAAAAATAGCTTAATCTAAACAAGCAATACTTACATAAAAACAAAGGGGTATTACATCTTCCCCTCTTAAAAATAACACCTTTCCTTTCCAACATTCAAATCTCCTGGGAGTTTACAATATCAAAATATGGTATGGGAGCAGATATTTCATTACTAGGTTAGCCATAATCGACTCATCGAGTTTTAGTTTTGAATTCCTAGTGAGAATGAGAGGGGAAGCAACATAGCCCTAGATGCCGATTGATTGGACCAAGTTGTGCATTTGGATATTGTCTCAAGTGAAAAGTCGTCGTGGAAGTTGTAGTTGCCCATACATCTTATCCTTTCAAATTGGTATTTTTTTCAAAAGGTCATAGTCCCGCCACAATTATCTTTTGGGAGTCAAACCGTTTTTGGCCATTCGTCCTCTACCACCGTGAATCAAGCCAAAAAATTGGAGACAAAGTATTATTATCTATTATTTGGTTGTACGCACCATTGAGATTAGTTGTTGTCATAGGCCAACATCATTATGTATTGTCATGATCCTAGAGAGCTACAAGCATATCAAGGAAAAGATCGAGATTATTTGTTGTCATAAGCCAACATCATTATGTATTTTCATGATCCTGGAGAGCTACAAACATATCAACGAAAAGATTGTTGAGGCATATTCTTTGCCACTCTAAATTGAGCTTGCATGTGTAACTTGTGTGAGTTTACTGTTGAAGTGCACGAGCTGTTATAGAGGAGTGACTCCTATATATGCTAAAAGTTGAGGACCTATGTATCGTATACTGAACTAGTGAACTCTGTTGCCTGGAGCTTGCTACATGAAGTGTGTCTAGAAGAGTGAGTTTCTATCTAGTGTAGTTCTAGTATTTTTTTCATCACCTAGTATTGAGTATCGAAGAGTTGTGGAAGAGTTGTAACTTGTAACTCATTGCTTGGTGAACATTATAGAGTATAAGGTGATTAAATAAATGGGAAAATCCAAGAGGTTGAGAAAGTCAAAACAAAAACAAGACTTGTTTGAAGTCTATTTGAAAGAGTTGGGAACCAAAAGGAAAAATAATGTCTTAGCATTTGAATGCATAAAGGGATGTGTAGATGACAACATTCGTCCCCTCATTGCAAATGAAAAGACAATAAAGGAGGCTTGGATATTCTTGAGATAACTTTTGGTGTAAAGGGGAGTAATCAAGTCAACTATAGTAGTGTTGTAAAACCTGTTATAGCAATGCTTGACAATAAAAAGGAAAGTTGATCTGTAGTAGTAGATTTACAGAAAGATGAAGAGTTTCATAAATCCCACTTGCATGTTGATGAAAATGTTGGTGTGTTAGTAGGAGGAGTTGATTTTGGCATAGATAAAGATACCAATGGGGAAAGAAGTTATTTGGTGTGTCAATCAATTGAAGTTGCGGATGATAACTTTGATGGAGAAAAATTAACTAGTTATCAGTGGTTGCATATGATGCAAGGAAAACATTTTATTGATATGTTGTTATTCGGTGAGAGAAACCCAATTGTGTTTGGAAACCAAGTGGAAAGCAACTTGTTTGCAGTAGCAGAGGTTAATAAAAAAGTGGAAAATGAAGATTATGATGTAATGCCAGAAGCAGAGAAAGGTGTGACACAGGGAGAAAAGAAAGTGCAAGAGGAGAAAACTCTCATTGCAGAGCATAATGAATGGAATCAATATGGTTTAAAGATGTTTTTTATATAAACTTAACATTGATTTTGAGTGTGCAGAGGTTAGAAACAACCATGAAGAAGCAACAAATTTGAGAAAGAGTTAAAGTTCGTTAAAGCATGGCTTGAAACACATGTGTTGATGAAGTCTGCATAGAAGTTGCAACAATGAATGTTAAGACAACATGGACAATGTAGAAAATGAAAGTGTCAATGAAATTTTAATGTATTGGAGTTGTGAAGAGATAAAATTTAAGTAGGGATTTATGTTGCAGCAAATTGACAATCAAAAAATTAATGATAAAAGTCAAACTATAGAAAATAACATATGGCAATAGTCCACATACAAGCAGATTTTTTTTGAAGAAGTAGAGGACATCCATGGATAGACTTAAACTACTTTCTATGTTTTTATGATAAAAAATGATTTAACTATGGAATAGCTAATAACGAATGAAGAAACTGAAATTTGGAGCCTACAAAAGATGAAGCCATTGAGAGGATACAGGATTTGGAATAAAAGGAAGAAAAATCCAACACAAAAGTTGATGTCAATATTGAGTCATTGTAATCCTAACTGATACTTAAAAGTTATGTTAAGTCATGGTCAAATTGTCAATCGTAAATAAGAGAGAATGTTGGAAATAATTACACCTCTCTGTCAAATCAATCATTCACTGAGGCACCATCTCACCGTCACACACCACGTCACCGTGGTACACCGCCTCACCTTGATTAAATTCGAAAGAGCAACACCGCCATAACACAATTAACCGACATAGTTGTTTGTATAAATGTAGGTGATTAAGGATAGAAGAGATGAACAACCAGTGTTGTAAGGCACCTGTAGCTGCGTAGTGGTAATTGTCCTCGGGCACCTGTAGCTTTGGCATTTCAATCATTTATAAATTCATGTCTGGTTTTTGTTAGCACTGTAATTGTTTTGTCATTGTGTCCTGTCTTGCAGAAATCCACAAACCAACAGAACTGTAACGAAACCTGCGGACCTTTTAAGAAACAAAAGTTTCTGATATTCATGGTATCTTCCAACAATATTGTCTTTGGTCTGTAATCCCTAAAGAGGTACTAATTTTTCCTGTCAAGTGTCAATAATAATGCCTTCTCTTACGGATAGTGTCTTCCAAAGGGATTTCCTTTTTCTCTGTAACCTCTAAACAAGTACCAAGTTTTCTTGTACAGTGTCCAGAATAATTGGCTTTCTCCTGAAGTGTTCACGACACCTTGGACCATGTATTCGGTTTTCTTACTTTTATAACACGAAATTTATTACAGTAGGAGAACGCTTCGTGTCCTTCTGGATTTTTATCATCTAGTACATCATCTAATTTAGATCTCATCAATTCTATTTTCATTATAACATTATGTGTCCAAGTTCACTTAAAAGTCTGACTTTGAATCCCACTACAGTGAATATTTGTTTTTATATTATTTCGAAATGGAGAGGCTAACGTACCCTCCCTAATGTTTTGTTCCAATTAAATGGATTTTCAAAGTATAAATGGGAATATTGATTTTTTTGATATGATTCAAGAGATAATTTATATTTCGATGCTTTTTCATTTTACACTTACAAATTGCTTGGATGTAATTTTATTTTGTGAGAAGCGTCACCACAATTCTGGCAAAATACCGGGTACAAACGGGAACAACCACAAACTCGATGCCTTCCTCGCTTCAAAACACCGAGGTATGTGCTTCTGTTTACAATCATCGTAGAAAGCTGAAATCTCTGTTGTGTACTATCAAGAAAGACGCAGTTATAAGAATGATTACTTTCTATATAAAGATGTTGCATTGTCGACAGATAATTAGCATATGGTATTGACGGTTATGCTATCCATATGCTTCTTCATGAATACTAATTCCAATCTGGATCTTACATATTTTACTGGGTTGCTTTTCTTGGTCTGTGTCGTTAATATGAAATAATAGATATTAAAGTTTGTTCATGTTGAAAACAAACATAGGACCAAATTTTGAATACAAATTAACTTAAAAAATAAATTAGCTTTTACATTGGAATTTGCCCACTTGTGAGGTAAATGAGAACAAGATATTTGCAGAAGCACTTTGACCAACGTATTTGAGGTATTTAATGGACAACAATATTTGGTCTTTTTATTATACTTTTACTTTTCTTTAATAACTGTACTTCCATTTTTTTTAATGTCTGTAATTTCATTGTTTTTATAATGTCTGTAATTTCATTGTTTTTATGATGGTTTTTATGAGATATGAATAGTAAAAAATTAAACTTTTACTTTTCTTTAATGACTGTACTTCCATTTTTTTTAATGTCTGTAATTTCATTGTTTTTATGATGGTTTTTATAAGATATGAATAGTAAAAAATTAAAAAAAATATTATTATGTTACTTGAGAGTGTAAATAGTGTATGTAATGTGACAAGTTTGTTTGAGACATATAAAAGAATAATAAGGAGAATTACATACATGAATTATTGGAAAACATTAAAAAGTTATTTAATAATAATTTAGGATTTGTTAAGAATGGATTTAATGTTAAATCTAATAATATTAAAATAATCTAGGAAGTATATGTATCTATAAAAATAGAAAGTGAATAAGTTACACATTTACAAGATTTGGTCTATCTATTTAATTCCTACATTTCATTTATTTAGAGTCTTTGAACTTTAAATGTAATGTAGAATTGAGATTAGGGTTATGTTTTTCTAATTAATTTGCAAGTTTATTTAGAAATCTATATTTAACATCATGAAATTCATCATCATCAATATTATTATAGTCTTGATCATAAAATGTAAATAAAATGTAATGTAGGATGGAGATTAGGGTTATGTTTTGATAATCAATTTGCAAGTTTATCTAAACATCTATATTTAACATCATGAAATTCATCATTTTTCAATGTTGTTATAGAAAGCAAGTTCATTATTTTGGTAACTGTAAAATTATAACTTATTTTAATTTATTCTTAAGATTTTGTTTAACTTATTTCAAGGAATTTGATGTTTGTTAAAAAAATTTGATATTTTTTTTGGAAAAACATAATTTCTATTAATTAAATCATATTTTCTATATATTAAAATTATTGTTTAGTGGATAAGCAATGAACTTTAAATAATTATTAATTTTTTTTCCAAATAAGATTATATTTATATAAATATAGAACAAAACTTTTATCACCGACCAATTTTGTTATAATCTGAATACTACTTTAAATAAAACGTAACGCTTTTAACATCTTTGTGACATCGCAATAACCTCTTCCAAATCAAGAGTAACTTCCTTAAAGTAAAATCGAGCTAGGCGTAGAAGTGTACATAAAGTGAATTACTGCTCGCGTATTGTTACTTTGGGATATTACAAAATATTCACCAACTTTCATGAGCCCCGCATATTATTTCGTAGCACGAGAGACTTCTGCAACATTATAATAGTGTCCGTGATCTAGGTAGATTAGCGATAAAACGGTTAAGCACATAACGTTGCAGTTTAAGGTAACGAAAAAGCGAGAAATAAAGTCAATACTACCAAAATAGTAAAGAGGCGGGAGGTTTTGACGAGGAATTATGTGAAGAATTCAATATTCTAAAAACGCTCAGCATAACTCTATAGTGTTGAGAAAGGGAAATGAAGAAAAAGCAAGAAGTGGGGAGCTACAACTTACCTAGGAAGAACTGTCTATCTGCAAACAAAATAAATAAACACACAGCAGAATTAATCACGCACAGTAAACACAACTTTTAACGTGGTTCACCTAATCAATCTGGACTACGTCCACCAAACATAGGCATCAGGAATTTATTAATCAAATTGGAGATTACATAATGAAAACCTCATAAAACTCTCACACTCTCAGCGAACCATCCGAATGGTTGCCTGTTATATAGCATAGAGAATCTAACAGCCTCATTAACTCCGTCACATCAAATATAAGAGGCATTAACTCCCTCCCAACAACCTGGAGTTAATCTAGGACCTGAATTCTATTGTTGTCATCAGCTGAGATTTTTCCTATTTTGCTACAAACAGAAAATCTCAACATAGAAGTGGCAGAAATGTTAAGAGGGACTTGGGTAGTTTAAGGAAAGTAACAGAATGGTCTGGTAGAACAAATGAGGCTATTGTGGATGCTATGGCTATGTGTCCATGGAAGAATAGTTGACTATGTTCGAGCCGTCATATCAAAAAATAGTATCTGTAAGCTTTCTGCCCACGTGTAGATATCAAGAATTTGCATTTAGCTGCGTATATTTTTCATAAAATTATTTGTGAAAGATGTTAAAACTGTACATTAGAGGTACAAGGATATCGTAACATGTGCTAATTTAATTTTTCGGTGCGTGTCTGTGAACAAAAATGAATTGTAGTTGTCACTGCCATAGAATTTTTCGGTCCACATAGAGGATCCCACATCTCAGATCTTTTGTTCTACAAGCTGCGTGACTCATCAAAATGAAAAATAATTATTTTCGTTGAAAATTGATGAATGAAAGAGCATCAATCCATTTCATAGTGAGCATAATTCACCATTCACAGGGTTGGATCTTCTTCATGGAAATCCCCGGCAATCATAGTGTTAACCATCGACCAGAGGATGATAGAAGAAAGAACGTGTTCAGGAGCTGCACAATTTTGAGTTTGGGAGTATCATATAGGTAGATCATCTGAAGGGGACGGGCTGAACAATTTCGAGGTTGGGAGTGTCTTATAGGTATGTTATCTAAAAAGCATAAGCATGAGATTCTAAGATGTACGTAGCGAAGGAAATAAAACAAACAAAAAATACATAGATATTTTAAATTGGGAAAAAAACATCACGAACATATCAGAATATTTAATTTACTAAAATATTCAATATCCTAAAACCTCCCGTCGCATAAGATAAATCTCATAGCAGATAGAACACCTATCATCGCATAAGATAAACCTCACAGTAGATAGAACAAATATGACCGCGTCATGCAAAAGGGACAAAACCTTACAGCAGATTGTTGGAAAATTACTCCCAACCACTCCATTAAACAACTGGCAACAACCATTCTCAGAAGTACACAAGCAGATCCATGAAGCAGTTTTTGTAGCAGGTTACAGATTTTTCTTTGCAGGTCATAAGGATGAGTTATCCACTCTTGCGTACAAGTTCTCTACACATGCAACATATCAAACATTTAAGAACAGAAGAAAATCATAGCAGAAATTCTAAATGAAAACTACGAGGATGTAGTGCACAACTAGAGCATTTACAGCTCAACATATGAAAAGTCAAAATAATTAAGTCATGAACATGCCAGCCATACCTTGTTTTTAATCTTAGTATTGCAAAGTTGGTAAATGAAAATTGCCATATGAAAAGTGAAAATAATTAAGTTCGTGAACATGCCTGCCATACCTTCTTTTTAATCTCACTCTTGTCATATTATTATTACATGAATGTATGTTTGAATATTATGCAAAATAGCTTTTAGTTGTTATAAGGGGTTGAAGTTCTGAAACAGGGAGGAGTAAATCGTGGAGAATATTGTTGTCGGCTGGTGAGGAAAACAAAAATTTACTAGTTGTTACAGTGTGTTGTTATTACAACATAAAAACCAGAGAGCAATTAAAGTGTGTAAATTTTTTATTTTCCACTGCAACAGAAGTCACACATTTTAGCTCACATGAGATCTTAATACAAAGTATTATGGTACACTCAATCAGAGAGACATATTTCCAGTTTTACCTCACAGTATTTTGCTTCCTCTGTTTTACTGTGTATTTCCAGTTTTACCTCACCGTATTTTACTTACTCTGTTTTACTGGGCGTTGTTACTGTGCATTGATTTCTCGTTTTACCTTCCGTCTCAAAATTAAACAGTGGTATCATAGTACGTTCAAGACTTAAATTTGGGAACAAATTTTTATTGCAAGGAATTTTGGTGTTAAAGGTTGTTTTGAAGGCATATTTACAAAAAAAATTGCAATCAAGGAATTTTTATTCAACATTTAAAGATGACAGCAACATCAAGCACAAACTTACAAACTTGACCAACCACAAATGCCTCAGTTCGATGGCAAAAATTATGATTGTTGGATTATCACAATGAAGGCTTTGTCTTCTTCTCAAGACACTTGGAATTTGGTGGAGAATGGATTTGCAAAAGCAGCAGATGCAATAACATACAATGTTTTGACACAAGAGAAAAAGGACTTTCTGAGAGACATTAGGAAGAAAGACTCTGAAGCCTTTTTCTACATCTTTCAAGCTATGCATGAGTTCATATTTCCAAGGATTTCAGTGGCAACAAATTCCAAGCGAGCTTAGGACATTCTCCATACAATCTATCAAGGCATGGAAAAAGTGAAGACTGCCAAGCTGCAAATGTTAAGAAGATATTTTGAAACTATATGCATTGAGTCTGAGAAGATAAACTCACTTTTCACACAATTTATTGGACTCATTACTCAAATTAGGTCTCATGGCGAGGCACTTGAAGAATGGAGGGACAATTGAGAAAATTTTGAGTTTTCCATCAAGATTTGATGTTATTGTTGTGGCCATAGAAAAGAAAAAATGATATTAAACAATTTTCAGTGGATGAGCTTCACTCATCACTCATTTCTCATGAACATAGTCTGAATAGAGCATCAAATACTTCATTGGATCATGCCTTCGAGACACAAGTTCCCATTGGTCAAGGTAGATGCAAAGAAAGATCAAATGCTAGAGGAAGAAGTCCACATAGAGGTAGAAGAGGGAGCCCTTCAAGCTCAAGTGGAAGAGGCAAAAATCAAAATCCAAGTGAAGGTCCAAGCCAAAATAAAGCACAAGGTCAGAGGTATGATAAATCTTAATTTCAATGTCATTATTGTAAGAAGTATGGAAATTATGCAAATGGATGTAGGAAGAAACAACATGATCTTACTAACAAACCAAATGCAAATTTCACAAAGGAAAATCAAAACCAAGACAAAATGTTTTTAGCTTACAATGTAGCATAAGAGAAGCAAAAATATGTATGGCTTTTAAATTTAGGGTGCAACAACCACATGATAGGGAACATACAAATGTTTTCCAATGTGGAGATGAAATTGTGAAATTTTAAGTGACATTTGGCATTGATAATTAAGTGTTTGTTATGGGAAAAGGAAGAGTCAACATTCTAACAAAAAAGGGAAAGAAGAAATATATTTCAGATGTCTATTTTGTTCCAAGATTACAACCCAATCTCATAAGCATTGGACAACTCATGCAAAAGGGCTACGATGTCTTTTTCAAAAATGGTGAATGCACAATATTGGATAAATTTCCAAGAAAGAAACTGATTGCAAAAGTGAAAATGAGAAGAAATAAAATGCTTCCCTTGAAGATAAAACCATATCTAAAGGAAGAAGCACAACTGTCAATGGATTCACAAGATGAAAGGATGGTAACTACTGTTACACAAACAAATTTTCAAACAGAGGTCAAGGATGAAAATTGGTTATTGCATTTAAGATTTGGTCATCTTAATTTTAAAGGATTAAATTTGTTATATATGAAAGTCATGGTGAAGGGATTGCCACGCATAGCAAAACTAGAAAACTTATGTGAAGGATGCATCTTGAGTGAACAACATAGACAATCATTTCCAATAGGAAAGTCAACAAGGGAAAAGACACCCTTGGAACCTTAGAAAAATGGTGTCGGAGAAAGGAAAAATAGGGTCATTATGGAAATGGCAAGAAGTATGTTGAAGGAAAAGCATTTGCCAAATGGTTATTGAGCTGAAGTTGTCGCTTGCGCAAAATACATTATAAATATGTGTTCAACCAAAAATGTTAAAAATATGATTCTTGAAGAAACATGGAGTGGAAGGAATCATAATGTCACTCATATGATAGTGTTTTCATGTGTGGCATATGCACATGTCCTAGAAGAATTAAGGAATAAGTTGGACAACAAGAGGGAGAAATGCATACCTGTGGCATATAGTGATGAATCCAAGGCTTACAAGCTCTACAATCTATTAACCAAGAAGGTCATAATCAAAAGAGATATGCAGTTCATAGATGAAGAAGAATGTGATGGAAGTTTGGAGAAGACAATCAATATAAAAGCAAGTTTACTATAAAAAGATAAAGAGGAATAACAGTAGTAAGTAATTCCTTGTTGGCAACTCCTCCTACATATGTTCAACCTCAACAAATGAGTTATCAGGTAACAACATCAACAAGAAATAGGACAATGCCACGCAGTCAAGAAAATACTACTCCAAGTGCAACGTAATGACCCACATCATCATCTTCTGTAAGCACAACATTAAGTGACATGTCAAGTCCTTGTTCTACAAGCGTGAGAAGACATAAATTCAGAAGTTTAAGTAAAATTTATGAGCACAATGAAGTTGACAGTCGTGCAGGATTAAATTCTTTATTTGCATTATTTTGTCATGTAGGTGACCCAATTTATTTTGAAGATGTTTTAAAAGAAGAAGAATGGGTTGCATCAATGAATGAAGAAATGGAAGCAAAATAAAGGAATGACACATGGGAGTTAGTGGAGCTTCCAAAAGGAAAATAAGTTATAGGTGTCAAATGGGTCTATAAGACAAAAAACAATGTTGTAGGAAAGATACAAAGGCATAAAGCAAGGTTGGTTCTCAAAGGATATAATAAACAACACACAAGAAATTATGCAGATACATTTGTGCTAGTCATCAGAATGGAGACAATACACACAATGTTGTCAATAGCTACACAACATAGGTGGAAGGTGTACCAAATGGATGCAAAGTCAACATTATTGAATGGAATGTTGAAAGAGGAAGAATATGTGGTGTAGCCACCTAGTTATGAGGTGCAACGCCAAGAAGACAAAGTGTACAGGTTGAAACAATCTTCTTATGGGTTGAAGCAAGCACCGTAATATGCACAATTTTGTCAATAGCTACATAACATAGATGGAAGGTGTACCAAATGGATGCAAAGTCAACATTATTGAATGGAATGTTGAAAGAGGAAGTATATGTGGTGTAGCCACTTGGTTATGAGGTGAAAGGCCAAGAAGACAAAGTGTACAGGTTGAAGAAATCTCCTTATGGGTTGAAGCAAGCACCGTGCACATGGTACAACTAGGTAGATGTATACTTGTTGGATAATGACTATGAAAATGTAATGGTGAGCCTACTCTTTACATCAAAGAGAGTGATAGTAAGCTTCTTATTGTTGTTTTATTTGTAGATGATTTTATTTTCAGTGGGAATGATGATCTTCTCATTGTTGACTTCAAAAAATTATGAAAAATTAGTTTGAAATGATAAATTTTGGGTTGTTCACATACTTTTTGGGCATAGAAGTGAAGCAAATAGAAAATGGGATCATTATTTCTCAAGCAAAGTATGCCTTAAATTTTTTGAAGAGGTTTAATATGCAGGACAAGAAGCCTATGACAACTCCAACTTTCATGGGATTGAAATTAGGTAAACAAGACTGTAACAACAGTTTCAATATGAATTTACACAAAAGTATGGTTGACAATTTGATGTATTTAGCAACAACTAGGCTGGCTATAATGTATGCAGTGAGTTGAGTGTCAAGATTCATGGAGAGAGCAAAGGAGAGACATTTGCAAGCAACCAAAAGAATACTATGGTATGTCAATGTGACAAAGGAATATGATATTTTGTACACCACAACAAATGATTTCATGTTGGTTGGTTACACTGACAGTGACTGGGCATGAAGTTTTGATGATTGAAAGAGCACATCATGGTATGTATTTCACATGGGTTTGGGAGCCATTTCACGAGCTTCCAAGAAACAACCAATAGTGTCACTATCGACAACAAAAGCTAAATTTGTTGTTGCAACAACAACAACATGACAAGCAATTTGGATTAGAAGTATGCTCACAAATTTATGACAGAGACAAGAAGGAAAGACAATAGTTTACTATGATAGCAATCCAATAATTGTTGTCCAATATTTTTTTTTTTCACAAAAGGATCGAATGCATTGAGACTAAGTATCATTTTATTAGAGAGGTGATTAAAAATGGAGAAATTGTTTTGCAACACTATAGGTCACAGGAAAGAAATAAATTTGTCCATCCGAAAATTGTTTGGGCATAGTGAATATCGATGATTCTGATTAAAAGGGAATGTTGGAAAATTAATTCCAAATAGCGCATTAAAAAAATGACAACAACCATTCTCTAAAGTACACAAGAAGATCAAACTAGTTGTTTTTTGGCCGGTTATAAATTTTGTCTTACAGACCACAAGGACTAGTTCTCCACTCGTGTACAAATCCTCCACACCTTTAACCTATCAAACATTTAAGAACAGAGGAAAATCATGGCAGAGGTGTTAAGTGAAAATTACCATGGTGTGCTACACAACTGGAGTATTTACAATGCACCATATGAAATGTCAAAATAATTAAGTTCATGAACATGCCCACCCTACCTTGTTTTTAATCTTAGTATTTTCATATTATTATTACATGAATGTATGTTTGAATATTATGTAAAATAGTTTTTAGTTGTTCGAAGTTTTATAATAGTAGAAGGTTTGAAGATAGGGAGGAAACCATGGAACAAATTGTGGTGGACTGGTGAAAACAAAATTTTACTGGTTGTTATACCGTGTTACAACACAAAAACAAGAGAGCAGTTAAAGTCTGGAAAATATCCATTTTTCACTACAGTGAATGGTTTTTTTTTTTTTGTTCCTAATATGAAATGTTAATACAAAGTATTTCATTTGCACTCTCAATGAGAGATACATATTTCTTGTTTTACCCACATTATTATGCTTACTCTATTTTTATACTATTATACTATGTGTTGTTACTGTGTGCTCTTACTGTGCATAAGTTTCTGGATTTTACCTTCTGCCTCAAAATTACACAGATAAGACTTGTAAGAAGGTTTGATACCATGGTTCGAAGGAGACCTCAGATAGTGGAAACTAGTGGAAGAGATCGAACGATTGGTAACAATCACGAAGGAACTGGGAGAACAAATGAGCTGATTGTGAATGTTATTGCTATGTGACTAATGAAGAGTACTTGACCATGTTTCTACAACAAAATATCATATATGTGATGCTTGCTTCCCAAGGGTAGGTATCATGAGATTGCATTTAGATTCATCTATTTTCGTAAAATTGTGACCAGGGTAAAAATTGTACGTTCAAGTTACAGGTTTTTGTGACGTGTTAATTTAAATCAAGGCGTAGTGAACATAAATAAATTCTAGCTGTGACTGCCATAATTTTTTTAGGTCCACACAGCAGATCCCACATCCCAGATCCTTTGTTCAACAAGCTGCGCTACTGATCAAAATGAAAAGGAAGTGTGATGAATGAATGGTAAGCGCAGATCACTATGAAGATGTTAATGAACCAGACTACGCAATATAACTAAGAATCTTGCAACCTTGTAGATTTAACATATGACTTTTAGAATCTCATATTAACCATCGTCACATTTTCATCATACTTTCCTTTATGGAGTAAAATCCCATCAACAAGAAAAAAAAAAAAAAAAAACTTTGTTTTCCTTCCAACAAAGTAGAAATATATCATCAGATTACTACAATGTATAAATGATATTGGTTTCCATTGCCTATAAAACATAAACATCTCCTTCTTGAACGCAAGAACATCCTCTTACAAACATCATCATGCTCAACAATGAAAGAACATCCTCTTACAAACATCATCATGCTCAACAATGAAATTACAGCTCCAACGTTCGAAGGCTACCATTTTCTCAATGATTGTTCTTAGGCTATCACCACTAAATTTAGTTTTCCATATATCCACCAAGAAAGGGATAGGCAAAACTAAGATGCTATTTTATTTTTCTCCATGCATTGGTAAAATTATTAGGATTTATGACATATTGGGAGCTAGGGGTCATCTTAAATGCATAATTGTATTTTTTTGACATAGAGAACTCGGGAATGAAAGAGAAAGAGCTTACTCAACATAGGATTAGTGTTATAGACATTTTTGTGCCTTGCAGCATTGAGCATGAAATGTCCATAATCTAAGGGATCCAAAGTCCCTAAACATGTTGTTCCTACCCCTAGAGGAACAAGGCTAACAAACCACAACAATTCACAGAAGTTCTCCACCAGAAACTGCTCAAAAACAAGTCAATTCAGGATCATTTCAGTGGCTCCACTAGCTGTCTGCGCTGAATGTCAAAGCCAACACTGGCTACCTGCGCTGAATGTCAAAGCCAACACTGGCTACCTGTGCTGAGCGAGAGTTGACATGTGGCAAGTTCATTTCACAAGGTGTCAAAACCCAGGAAGATTCCAAAATCTTCCTCAATGACACTTGCCTCAAGGAATTCGACTTTGATGAGTAAGAGGTTCCAAATCTCCAAGTGGAAGCAAAAACCTCCAAGTGGAATCAAGAACTGACAGAGGGAGAGGACACTAGTCATATCTCAAACTGACTCATCCTCTCTCCAAACATCTATATATGGATCTCTTCTCCATGAGATCTGGAGGCTGGAATTTTGTTATTGCAAAGAATTGTTGTTGGTTTGAGATTGGAATCATTGGGTGCTTAATGCTTTGAAGGGAGGTGAAGATAGGAATTCCATTTTGCTGGGAAGGAGATGCTGGATTGGAGCCATCTTGGTTGTATCTCTTCCTGAACCTTGTTATTCATCAATAAAGCTATCTTGGTTTCTCCTATATACTGGTGTATCTTTGATGTATGATTGCATTAGTATGTTTAGTTTATTTCTAATCCTGAACTAGTTATGAATATGAATCTATGTCTTTGTGTAGTGTTCTTCTCTTGTGATCTTGAAGAGACCTGTTGAAGCTGGGCGAGCAAGAAGGAAAGTAGCTGGGAACTCCCAAAGAGAAGAGGAACTGGATCGAGGGACAAACGGAAGACACCGGTTAGTCCATCCATCTCTCTTCATTCTTAATTCATAAAGGAAGAATACTAGAATAGCTGTCTCTATTTGTTGCTACGGCACTGTCACACCTTAGGTGGATAGGATCGTCCTGCATAGGCATTTTTCCCCATAGTCATTTTATTTGTGTCTCCATCATTGTTTATTTCATAGACTCAACAGCAACAATCAAACTGCATCTGCTATTCTCAGATGCAAAGTAGACAGCTGCTGCTTTGATCCAATCACTGGATTTGTCTATGATCTGAACAATGGACTCACAAATGATTTGATGATCCTTTGTGATAGATCTTAGTCCTCCCTCAAAGCATCCCTTTGATTGTACCTTGCTTGTTGCTTTTATTTGGCCTGAAACCGTTGATTAATCAGCAAACTGTGACCCAGAACCCAGTGAGAAACTCTCGTTTCTCCTTTAGCGCGAACCCTGTGAAGAGGTTCTGCATTTTAGCGCAGGTCCCGTGAAGGCTACCTGCGCTGAATGTCAAAACCCCTGTGTTGAGGTTGCGCTGATCCAGTTAGGCCTTGTGCAGCTGGGGTTCTCTGCTCTGTTTTTCCTTGTTTTGATCTCTGATTTTTGTAGCCTGTAACCAGCATAGGTACCAGTCTAATAACTCCTTTTCTCTGCTTAAATTCCACCTCCTTTTGTACAAAAAGACTGTGAGTGTTTTTATATGTTTGTGACGTCATTCGCAGTTTTCCTTTGTAAGAGTGAAATAATCATCCTGTAGCCCTTGATTCAGATCTGTTGAGTGTGATCTTAGGAGAGAGTTCATTGGCTGTTTACAGTTGATTATACATTTACTTTTGCTTTTGGTTTGAGTTTGTCTCTTTTAAGTGTCGAAACAAGTGTTCATTTCGAAAGTCGTAAAGTGTCGTATTCTCTTCTACCCTTTCTGATTTCGAAAAAGTAAACTTGTTTGTATTTGTCATTTAAAAGCAAATTCAAAGTTGTACAAAAAGCTTTCTTTGTAGGTATCAATACTAAGAAAGCAGAAAACAAACACCTGCATTGTGCATTTGCATCTTGATAGTTTGCATGCTTGATTTAGGAAAAGTGCATTAGAGTGTGCTGATTGCTCTTTGAGAAAAGATGGTGTCTTTCTTTTCCCTTAGTAGCTAGGATTTTCAAAGTTGAAAAGATATAAAGCTTGTTTATCATCTTTAGACTGCATTTAGGAATTGTACCATACATCTCGTGGTGATCCAGAAAGGCAAACTTCTAAAAAGATCAACTTAAAATAAACTGAATGAACTTAACAACGCTTTGCAACATAACACACAACATAGAGGTCTAGGCTAGAGATGTGTTCCGGCGTCGTAAAGCCTGGTGACTGTCGATCTCATTGATGGTGGGTGATTCCTCCTGAGGGACGATAGCGCCAGTATGGATTGTGCTCCCACGTACCGTCGCGTATATATTGGGAGACCCCTATAGGCATAAAACCTTTATCCTTAGGAAGCCGTGTCGGCCGCCCTACTGATCGCAATGCACTGAACACATCATTCAAGAAGATCGACCGCCCGTACCCTAAAAAGTATTCTGCGGTTTTGTGAAAAGTTTGACACACCCTCTACCTAGAACTCCAGAGCAGTTCCTTTTGGCCTTTTTCAGACTCTATAATGGAAAAAGTCCATCCGAGCATTTGTCACTTCGGGCTCGTTAAAACATCGAAGGAGACTAGAGTCATCTTTAGCTTTTTCTCGACTCTTTAAAATTGAAAAAGCAAGCTGTGTCAAAGCGTCGTTAAAATTTATTTTAAACGGAATAATCATCACCTTTCCCTCGTTGATCTTCGAAGTTAGTCTACCTTCATCACAAAGTTCTTGTAGAATCGCTAGGAAATCTTTTGGATAGACTAAATATGTCTGAACAACCGTCGACATCCAGGACTTTGTCATCCGACACAGCAGCGGCAGAGCCTCCTACCGCTACTCCAACGATGTTCGCTGGTATACCATCTGTCCCGGCAAATTGTCAACAACAAGCTGGAGTCCAATCAGAGACTGTTTCGACGACATGGTTAGTTCCTATTTCTTCATCCGGATTATCATCTGGTATTTCTTATGTTGAAACTCAACAAATTGATCCAATGTGTCTTCAAAGGCCAATCTACCCTTTAAGTACTGGATTGCCACCATATGGAGGGCAGTATGCCTTTTCATTGTTTCCCCCCGGAGAACAACCATATGGGAGTTTACAACAAAGTTCAGGTCAAACTGGAATTACATCCAATGGATGGGTACCGATACTGCCTCAACAACCAAGGGTTGCATATTCAATGCAACCAGTCCACCCTGTGTCGAATGTTGCCACTATACCTAGTATGGTGATTGCGTCGCAAGTACAAGCGCTACCTGTTGTATGTCAACCCCAAGTTTCTCAGGTTGCCATACAACAGCCTCTTGTCTCGACAACTCAATCATGACCTCCGGTTAGTGCCTCCTTATCTGGAGCGAATCAGGCTCAAACAAGTACTATGACTCCTCATCTTGGTCAATCATCCAGTATTGGACAACAGAAAATGGTCCAACAACCAGAGCTGGTTCAAACTCATCAACCCCCATTCCAGCAATCATATCGAGGACCTGAGCAACAACTCTTTGTAAGTAATGGGCAATCGCATTTAGAAAGCGGTTACCAACAACCATATTATAATGGTTATGCCCATCAACCTTGTCAAAGTTGCCAACATCAAATACATTATGCTGGTATGCAAAGACCCATTGCTCAGGTGATTCCATCTTATCCTGGGTATGCTTCGCCTAACCTGAATCAACAGCTGCCCTTTGTAGCAACTCTAGAATTACCAGATCTAAACCGGCTAACGAATGATCCAATTGCTTATGCCCCTTGGTGGCCAGCGATTCCGCATAAACTTCCGTCAGATATTCCTAAATTTAATGGAAATCCAGGTGAAGATCCGTCGAATCATGTGATGACCTTTCATCTGTGGTGTTCATCAAACACCCTAAATGATGATTCGATTAGGCTTCGCCTTTTTCAGAGGACATTAACTGGTCTGGCAGCAAAATGGTATATCGAATTGCCTAGAGCTTCATTCGACAACTTCAGTACCCTAGCCACGACTTTCTTAACCCATTTTCAATTACCCATAAGGTATGAAACGGGAACGGAACTCCTAACCAACTTCAAACACACAACGGCCACTCACATATCTGATCATATACATGAGTGGCGACGTCGTCGTAGGATGGTAAAAATGTACGTTCCCGATCAGCTATTAGCTGAGTGGTTTATCAAGTCATTACTTCCTGCCATCACGGAAGATGTGGCAAAGGGGGGAGTCGTAACGGAAGAGCAAGTCATCGCTCGTGCGCAATATCTGGACTTGGTTTACACTCAATCCGACACGCTCTACGACAAAATACCTGATGCCCCTAGACCGGAATTCTCAATTCCTCCTCCTCCTAAATCAAACAATGACTCTCATGCCGGCGATGGCGTGATTGGTGCAACAGACATGAAATCGACAAAGGCTATATCTAAAAAGGCCGTAAGATTTTCGGTCAAAATGCAAATGAGGAACTTCTTGCCTCGGAAGTAAGTGCCATGTCGGACGACAAGGGCAAACAACTGAAGCAACCAGGGGGCAAGAAGAAAAAGAAAGGGAGAAAAAGGAAACCCCCTGCGGGGTGTCATATATGCGATGAGGATCATTGGACAGCAGATTGTCCATACAAAGCTGAGCTTAAAAGATTCTTTAAGAGTTCGAAAACCTCAGCTGTGTTGACTGATCCGTTTCCAAGCCCGGGAACCGAACTGGTTGCTAATCAAAATGCTTCCCGATCCCAAGTGATTATGTTGTCTATCTCAAAGCAGCAAAATGATGCTTTGGCAAGGAATAAAGATTACGGGAATCCACAGGTGTCGAACAACAAGGCTAATGAACAACCTAGTAGTTTGACAACAACTTTGACCGAAGTTGTGCCACCCATCGTTCCTGAGCCAATGATAAAGTCGCAAAAGGGAGCAGTACACAAATCGACATTTAATCCTTGTGCGAAAATAACACAGATAGAGGACTTGGCCCAATCGTCGTCCGCTATGTCGACACTTGAGGTACCGCAAAATTACTTCTCCCAAGAGCAAGCTTTATTATCAGCAATATGTGGGATTGACCCAATGGATTCCAATCTTGTGGCATTTGATCATAAAGGATATGACCCTTAGTTACCAGCTCAACTAGCTTTCCTTATTCAAGTGAAAGCCCTCAACAAAACTGTTCATTGAACAATTATTGATGAGGGGGCATCTACATGCATTATGTCGATGAGTTGCTGGAAAACTTTAGGATCTCCAACCTTATCGCGATCTTCGACGACATTAAAAGCATTCGACGGAAGGACATATACCCCATATGGTATCCTAAGTAACTTGAAAGTTGAACTAGGAGGGAAAAAAGTAGAAATAGATGTTGAAGTCATCGATGGGAATCTTGATTACAACATCCTACTAGGAAGACCGTGGATCTACGCCATGGCCGCAGTTGTGTCGACCTACTTCAGGAAGATTGCATTTCCCTTCCAAGGAAGAATTACAATCGTCGACCAACAAACTTTTCTCCCCAACAGTTCACAAGTTACGGGAAGCATTCCAATGATCCATGGAAGCAATCATTCGCTCCAAAATATCGGAGTAGGTCTCCTAAAAGACCCTACTTTAATGGGTACTTTTGCCCTACCGCCTCCAAGTAATCTGGCGGAAGTGGCCAAAGTGGAATATGAAACCTTCTACATCTAATGGATTTGGACCCCGAGGATGGTTCTTATCTCGTGTCAACCTCGTTAAAAAATGAAACAAGGAGTCATGAGGATAGTTCTTTTACTGTGTCAACCTCATTAAAAAATGAAACAATCCCCTTTCCAAATCTCAAAGGTAAACCTTCATTCCAACCACCGAGTTGAATGCAATGAAGCTTGGGGGGCATGCACCTCTATTTGCGTTATTATGCTGGGGGCATGCAAACTTATCATTGAGCAGTTTTAACACATAGTTCATGCTCATTAAAAAATAAACATAAGATCGAGCAGTTTTAGCACACAGTTTATGCTCGTTAAAAAATAAACGCAAGATCCGAGCAGTTTTAGCACATAGTTCATGCTCGTTAAAAAATAAACATAAGATTGAGCAATGTTTTCCCCCGTTTAAGCTCGTTAAAAAATGAACTACCCGGTAAATAACCACTGCGAATGTAAATTATCAGCCATTAAAGCCTTGGTCGTGTTTGCACCGTCACCTCCACTTTTCCATTGGCCGATCGTTCACCTCCATTTGATTGTTTACCTATTTTGAGGAACAGCTGCGAAGAGTGATTTCACTAGCCATCCTTGTGACACTGCCGTGATTGGAAAATTCCAACCTGTACCTGGAATCAGCTGCTAACCCGTTTCATCACTCATTCCTCAAAAGACGAGTCTTCTTTAAGCTCTTTTCATCTGACTCGTAAAATATGAAAAGATTGCCGAGTCCTTGGCCTTCCAGCTCGTTAAAGGGATAGGAAGTGCTATCCCTCCTCTAGATTTTAATCTTTTTGGACCTGAGGGATTATTGCACAAAAAGATCGAGCGCTTGTTTTGTTCGGCTCGTTAAAACTATCGAAAACTCATCCCTTCTGTATTGTTTTATACTTTTCCGGACTCAAGGGATTAGATGACGAAAAAGGAACTTTGGAGTTATCTTTACGTACCTTTTTAGACTCTCTAAAAATGAAAAGGACCAAGTTATCTTTGTCGTTAGACTCGTTAAAATCATTAAATAGCGACAAACTTGTCTTTAGACGAGAACGAGTTTCACTATCGCTAGGCTCGTTAAAACATAGCGATGGGCTTGCCCGAAGGGAAGGTTATAGAACAAGCATATGTTATCCTCCTCAAGCTTGACAAAAATAAAGAGGTACTGGTCAGCAATGACTGGGGAAAAATTGGGAGAAACTCAAGAAAACTTTGATGGTAGCAAGTCGCTCTTGAACATGACACTTTTCCTCCGTACCACAATCGGGTTGGGTTGTTTCATTCACCGGTCACATCACCATGGTCTCGCCATACCATCCATATTTGGGGTAATGCTACCAATCCATTACATCAGTGTCGCCATTTGTTCAAGAGAAGTCATTCAGAAAAGTCAACCGTGTCCCATCCACTACCATACATTATCCTTCATCCTTTCATGACCGCCACCCTGAATCATATGTCACAGATCGTTTTCACCTCCATCAAAATCATTAGCTCCGTTTCGCGTCATTGATGTGGGATTCATTAAGGCCCTCCTTTGACGGATCGCTTCTTGTTGACATCAGCTCATTATCCAAGAAGTGGATCCAGGAACAACCCCTTCAGTACTTTGAAGCTTGCATGCCTCAATGGCAAGTTTCTCATTTCCGGCGACAGGTATACATCAATGACCTTCGACCGAAAGATTTTGCGTGGTGTTCGACGCCAAGTCCTTTATTCACACCACGTGAAGTGTACTGCAGTACCTTGAGGGTCATTATCATTATCGGTGATTCCTCTCACGCTTGTTAACGGTTTACCTCATTGACTGGTCATCAAGCGATGTCTTTCCATGTTCGACTTCAGAACATTTCTCACATGGATCGACTTGTACTTAGAGTGAAGATCGAACGAGTTTGAAGACCCCGGATCTAGTTTCATCCATCCAGGCTGCGATATATATTCAGGAAAAATAAAGACATTGACATGTACATCATTGCAGCAGATAATCATCCTACTCAAAGGATGATAATTTCGTCAAAATTATCAGTCTACCATCAGACGATTGTTTGTTCTATGTACAGAAAAATGAATTTATAAAGCTGAGCATGGGAAATGCCCGCCTCAGCTAGATCATGAAAGCAGTATGAAAAATAATGTATTGTATTGTATCTTATTACAGGTCTCCTCCCAGCATTGGATGAACTTCGGATCCTCCTGGATAAAGCATTTCACCCGATAAACAGCCTCATACTTTAGGGGGCAACTGTTATAGACATTTTTGTGCCTTAAAGCATTGAGCATGAAATGTCCATAATCTAAGGGATCCAAAGTCCCTAAACATGTTGTTCCTACCCCTAGAGGAACAAGGCTAACAAACCACAGCAATTCACAGAAGTTCTCCACCAGAAACTGCTAAAAACAAGTCAATTCAGGATCATTTCAGTGGCTCCACTAGCTCTCTGTGCTGAATGTCAAAGCCAACACTGGCTACCTGCGCTGAATGTCAAAGCCAACACTGGCTACCTGCGTTGAGCGAGAGTTGACATGTGGCAAGTTCATTTCACAAGGTGTCAAAACCCAGGAAGCTTCCAAAATCTTCCTCAATGACACTTGCCTCAAGGAATTCGACTTTGATGAGTAAGAGGTTCCAAATCTCCAAGTGGAAGCAAGAACCTCCAAGTGGAATCAAGAACTGACAGAGGGAGAGGACACTAGTCATATCTCAAGCTGACTCATCCTCTCTCCAAACATCTATATATGGATCTCTTCTCCATGAGATCTGGAGGCTGGAATTTTGTTATTGCAAAGAATTGCTATTGGTTTGAGATTGGAATCATTGGGTGCTTAATGCTTTGAAGGGAGGTGAAGATAGGAATTCCATTTTGCTGGGAAGGAGATGCTGGATTGGAGCCATCTTGGTTGTATCTCTTCCTGAACCTTGTTATTCATCAATAAAGCTATCTTGGTTTCTCCTATATACTGGTGTATCTTTGATGTATGATTGCATTAGTATGTTTAGTTTATTTCTAATCTTGAACTAGTTATGAATATGAATCTATGTCTTTGTGTAGTGTTCTTCTCTTGTGATCTTGAAGAGACCTGTTGAAGCTGGGCGAGCAAGAAGGCAAGTAGCTGGGAACTCCCAAAGAAAAGAGGAACTGGATCGAGGGACAAACGGAAGACACCGGTTAGTCCATCCATCTCTCTTCATTCTTAATTCATAAAGGAAGAATACTAGAATAGCTGTCTCTATTTGTTGCTAAGGCACTGTCACACCTTAGGTGGATAGGATCGTCCTGCATAGGCATTTTTCCCCACAACAATTAGATGTCCTCAAATGTGTAGATAAAATAATGAATTTCCCAAGTATGAACGGAAGATTGTAATAATTACAAATATTTTGAAATTTTGTTTTTCTATATATATATTTTTATTAATAATTAATTTGTTGGCATATTTTAACACTTCAAACATTTGAAATAAACACAATGGTCATACTTAATTATCATGTGACTATACCTTGTCGTGAAGGAGTCAAACTTCGTTTACCATTGCCTAGTGCTTTTTTCTCGACATACAATGACTCCTTGAGCTTGAAAACTAATACGCTTCTATAATGTCGCACAAAACACTATGGGTTTTCCATGTATATATCATCATCTAAATATCAATGTAGAAATGTTGTTTTAACATATAATTGCTTTAAATTCAAATCAAGCAAAGAAACCAGTGTGAACAAAATACAAACGGATACAATTATAATAACTGGAAAAAGGATTCCATGGCAATATATGCCTTCCATCTGAGAGTAAAGGATTTCATGGGAATATATACCTTGCATCTAAGAGTCACCTTCTATCACTAGTTCTATTTTATACCTTTCAATATTACTAACAATGCCTTTTTTCAATTTGTATACCCTTTTACATCAAACAACATTTCTATATCTATGAAGTTCTACTAGCTCCCAAGTTCTGTTTTTGCCCAAGGAATATTTTTTTCCTATGATAACCACCTTACCTTTAGCGTTATTAATATTATTTATTTCTTCCTGATAATAAGAAGATTCCCTATTGCTAGTAACCAAAGAAATTGATGAAGTAAAATCGACATACCTTTTAGGTGAATTTCTCGTATATGTAGATCTTCTTAGTGTTGGTCCTGTAATTTCCACACATTTCTTTTAATTTCTTCATGATCTACAATTTATTTATCATCAAAGCCTCAAGTTTTGTTCCATTTTCTCTATCAATATGGATAAATTCTTCACAATTAAAAATATTCATAAATTAGTAGCTTACCTTTTCACCTATCCATGCCTCCTCTAGGTTACCACCATCCAAGGAAGTTGAAGGCCCTCTATTTATTAAGTAAACAATAGTATCTATAGTATCTAGTAGAAAATTCAAGGGAAATCATGCATGCAATCTCATACTCTTTGCATGCTCCATGATTATCCTATTCATCATTTCTGACACACCATTTTCTTGCAATGTTCTTGGAAAAACCTTCTCTATGAATCCCATGATATAAAAAATAACCCTAAAGCTCCTTAGTACAATATTCACCTATATTATCTCACATGAGACACTTAAAAATAATTCTTATCTCATTCTCAACCAAAGCCTTCCATTTCTTAAGAGCATCAGATGGATCATATTTATTTCTAGAGAAATAAAGTCAATTTTTCCTAGTTGAATCATCAATAAAAATAACATAATAGTAAGAGTGTCTAAAATATGATATTTTTGTTAGTCCCCATATATTTTCATGCACAAGCTCCAAATTTTCAATCTTCTTTTCCTTTCAAAATCTAAAAAATCTAAATCTTTTTAGCCTTCCATAAACAAGATGTTTGGAGAAGTTTAAATTAACCTTCTACAAATCACACAATAGTTTCCTTCAGTGGAGAATCTACACCCAGTTCTTATTGATGTTCTCAAGCCTATCATGCCATAATTTTGTCTTTGATCTCATAGAAGCTAAAGCAATAGAAAGTTCATCGTTAATAGTACGTGAATACAATGTATATACCTTCTCTCGTTTTTCCATTCTCAAGGATCCTTTAGCGACCTTCCACGATTTACCTGTAGATGTGACTGTACAACCTTCACTTAGCATCTGCGCTATTAAAATTAAACTTTTCTTAAATCATGAATGTTTCACAATCATTCCTTTCCATTATATAATTCTATCCATACCTTACTCTTTCCCACAGTTTTACATGTTTCATCCTCGGTAAAATAAACCATTCTATAGCCACCTTGAGGTGTATGAAATTAAGCCTCATTGTCTATCAACCAAGAATGAATAATGGTATGTACTAAAATGATTAAATAATTTCTTAACACACCACCTGCTACATTTCTTCGTTATTATTCTCTTGTTGTTCGTCCCCCTTTATTCTTTTAGAGACCAACAATATTTATTCTTGGGTCCTTTCTTCCCATAATGATAACCTTTCAACCTCCTCTTCGATTTGTATCTTCCCTTCTTAGACTTTCCATGACTCACTAGGTTGTTTTCCCTCGCCCTTTGTCTTCCCCTTTTCTCTACATTCAAAGTATTACGTGGCATCAAAACTATTTTTCTCCATTATATTTCTTTGAAAGGATAACACGAAGAACATAATAAAACTTGAAAGTGTTTGAGCTATAGACAAAATAACTCACAACCATGACCAAACCATTCCATCTTTCTGGTAATGAGGATAAAATAAAATGGCCCCTAACCTTTTCATCATAGTTTATGCCTATAGAAATTAATTGACTGATGATTATGTTAAATTCATTTATATGATCAGAAACAAAAACACCTTCGGACATTTTCATATAAATAAACACTTCATACGAGATACCTTGTTGGGAGCTCAAGGTTTTTCATACAATTTGTCCAATATCCTCGTAAAACCCTTTGTTGTCTTTTATTTTGAAATATTGGAAATAATCAACAATTTCAAGCACCAATTTATCCAATATCCTCATAAAACCCTTTGTTGTTTTTATTTTAAAATATTGGAAATAATCAACAATTGCAAGCATAGAGATATTGTTCCCAATTTGCTTCTATTAATTATATCTAATTCTTCAAGTTTCATTATTTTTAGTTTCTTTGTTATTCCATCTAATGCCATAATTTTTTTCCTAGATATATAGTCTTCCATTTCATCCTCCATAGTTGGTAGTTTCCTGTTATTAAACTTCTTGACCGTAAAAGCTTCTTTCTCCATTTCTCCCACTCAATCCAAGAACCCTCCTTTCCTATGAGCTTTATCAAACAAATAAACCTTCTTGTTTGATATTAGTTAGGAATAAAATCACATAAGAAGAAAATATAAATGAATGAAGAAATAAAAATAGAACGAAGCAATACAAAGGAGACACTAGTATATGTGTTCACTCAATTTGGGCTACATTCATTGGGAAATAGGAAATCATTTGTTTTGTTCTATCCAAACAAATGAAGGGATTACAGAGTACAACACATATATTGCAACCTCCTCTTTCGTCTCTCCCATCATATTTTCTTTCTCAATTACAATGCTCTGTCATTAATATACAACTGCAATTTAATTCTCTCATAAAAATAAGATTTCCTTCGAGGGAGGAAGAAAAAACATAATGTAATATCTACTGCAATATATGGTAGCTAATGATAAACAATATAGAGTGATTGTCCAATTACAATAACTTATAAGAGTATTTTTCCAAAAAAATCGCTTTAGGGAAGATACCCTCCAACCCTACCCATAGGAGGCTCCATAGGATTTTTGTCACACCATTACCTCCCTTAGCGACAATAGTAAGGGGGCATGCCCCTGTACAGCCCTTGTCTGGAACTAGGGACCAAACATGCTTAAAAATAGTATCTCTAAATGAAGAAGATAATCATCGTTCACAACTAACAAACTTCTAGTAAGTGATTCAAAAAATTTATAAAAAAAATTCTCACTAAAGCATGAATAAATTCCTTCCGTAAAGGGACAACTTCCTAACTTTTCTATAAAGTAAATTGAGATACAATTATTATGATACCCACATAATATGCAATTTTTTTATTCATTTATGATGTTGAAATCCAATTATTATGAAAAGCATAAAGGGCCATCTTCAAAATAATTTTGAGATAATGACTTTAGACAAAAATATTATGCTATGTTATCTTTTGCTTTATATTATCATATTTCAATTTAAATTGAATCTATTTTGCTTCATACTATCATATTTCAATATAAATTGAATCTATTTTGCATTATCCTATCATATTTCAATGTAAATTGAATCTTTGCATTATCCTATCATATTTCAATGTAAATTGAATCTATTCTAAATAATTAGGTAGAATCTCACTTTTTAATATATTACAAAAAGTTGCTAGAGAAAAAAAAAACAATGTAAATTGAATATGTTTTTGCTTTATACTATCATATTTCAATCTAAATTGAATCGATTCTAAATAATTGGACAGAATCTCACTTGTTAATATATTACATAAACTTGCTGGAGAGAAAAAAAACAATAGATCATAATCTATAAGACAAATAATTTTAGATAATTATTTAAATATAGTCATTTACTTTATGTAAAATACCATTTTTTTATTAAAATTCCTTTTATTGAATATAATACTTTTTAAAATATTTCACATTTTTTTTTTTCAATATCATGAAATATTTCTTCCAATCTATGAAAATTGTACTCAGAGATATACAAAATGTGAATTTGATGTGTTACAGCTGGAGCCGTTGCATGATAAGATAAATATGTTGGAAAAAAGGAAAACGGTAAGACGATATATGGCGTTATACTCGTTTACTGTTTCGTCATTTATATGAAAGCTTATTTAAAAATTTTAATTTATTTTGATAGTTTTTGTCATGGTTGGTGAAAATTTGGAGTCATTAACGGTGAAAGAATTGGAGCAACTTGAAAAGCAATTACGTAAAATTTCACAGATATACAAAACGTGAATTTGATGTGTTACAGCTGGAGAAGTTGCATGAGAAGATAAATATGTTGGAAAAGGGAAAAAGGTAAGACGATATATAGCGTTATACCTGTTTACTGTTTCATCATTTATATGAAAGGTTATTTAAAATTTTTAATTTATTTTCATTTTTTTTTGTCTTCCCTTCTGATTTTTATGAGAAAGAACATGGTTGGTGAAAATTTGGAGTCATTAACAGTCAATGAATTGCAACAACGTGAAAAGCAATTACGTAAAAGCATAAGAAAGATTCGTGCTAGACAGGTAAATAAATTTAAGTGTAATTTTGTATTTTTCATTAAATTATAATTAAAGATTAATTTAATAAGTTTTTGTTTACTGCAGATGAAAGTATTTTCTCAGAGTTCCAAATTATTACCACACAAGGTACATCCAATATCTCTTTACTTTTTAGTAATATAATTTTATTAGCAATAGTCTATCAATAATTAAAATTTAAGTAAAAAAAAAAACATTTCGAGTTGATTAAATAAGCATGTCTCAAAGAAATGAAATTGAACGGCATCAGCAGGACATTATGATAACCAAACTAAACTTTTGCTGTTGTATTATTTTGAGAAAGGATGCGCTTACTCTGTAATTTAACTTGTTCATGGAATACATATATGTCAAATCCTCCAAAGTGAATCAAATCATTTTCTTTAAATTTCTAAATTTAAGTACACATAAAATAATGAAACATCGGTTTTACGACACCTAAAAGTATGAAACCTTTTGGAATCATATCTAAATGCAACACTATAGTGTTTTGCTAAGCTTTTAAAATTTGATGGGATAGGCATAAATCCTTGTTTGTAGGTGACATTGGATAGGCATAGATATTGCAAATACATAAATAGAAATAAAATTTCATAAAATAAAATCCATATTAGACGCAAAAATTTAAACTTTAAAAGAGGAAATAAATTTTTAAAAAACAAAATTGTTATGTTATTAGATTTGTATTTCAGAGTAACAATTAATTAAGTTTATGAGATCTGGATATTTGAAAATTTCTAAAAGTCTATAAATTAGAAAGATAAAACTAATGAAATATAGATATTTGGAAATTTCTAACAAAGTATCAAAACTTAATCTTTGTACATCTTTCCAAATCCAAATATAAAATTAATATCTTTAGTGAGGAATATAGACACCATCTAATATGAAACCTCTAAGTGTATGATATTTATAATTATTGTTGTCTCCTGTGCATAATGATTTGTGTGATATTTCCAATTCTGGCTGAATCTTATGGATAATGATTTAGAAGGAAATTTTCTCCCGACTATAGTACTCATATTAGGTACGTGTTCCATGGCATAAAACATGATACAGGTTAAGAAATTATTTAATAATTTATATAGTTTTTAAATATATATATATATATATATATATATATATATTGTAAGCTGAGGCGAGATTCTATATTTCTATTACTGGAAAAAAAGAACATTACATACATAAGCAGGTCTCAACCCGCCCTTAAGGGAAACCGGGTTTCTTGACCACCTGAAATTTTTAACTGCCATCCAAAAAAAGTATATAACCAGTCTATCTGTCCATGCAAAATATCCGTCTAATCTTACTATATTCAAACTGATTTTTATCTGAGTCATGATCAACTACTATATCAAAACAAAACTATAAGTAAAAACCTCCTTGCAGCAGCTCCATCTTCTACTGCTTCCTTGTATCCGGGTTTGCCTCTTTCTCTATCTTGATTCCCATACCGCTTGCCTGGAGTATCTTCATAATCTCGTCCATCTTTCTATCTTGCATCAGTAAAGTAACTTGGATATTTTTCAGCTCCTTTTTCAAAACAGGGATACCTTGAGCCAATTCAACCATTTCCATGGCCACCTGCTCCATTGCTTTGGCTAATAATCTCTTCATTCCCCAATAAACATGCAAAGATTGTTTATACAGGGACATTCTCCCTCTTGTATGCCCCGGGTCAGGCAGATACTGCTCCCAATCTTCCATTTCTGGATCTGAAAGCTCCTGCATGGCTTCTTCCTCTAATTGCTCAATGATTCTTCGAATATTCGGGTTCGTATCCTGATAATAGGCCTCTTCTGCCTCCTGCAATTTCTTCCTCATATCTCTTTTACCTCTTTTCCTTCCCCTGACCTCACTCGCAGCTCCTTCTTCATACTCTGATCGTTCACCCCTACTCCCTCGTCCTCCTCGTCCGCCAGATCCCCCTCTGCCTCTCTGGTTAACACCTTCCTTCTTCTGCCCTCGCGTTCCTATTCTCCTCCCTCGTCTGCCACCCGTCGCTTGTTCATCAGCTTCCTGGTCCTCTCATCTGCTTCCCGGTCTTCTGCTTCATTTTTATACTTCCTCCCCTTACCTTCTTTACCCGCCTGTGCTCGTCGAGGTTCCTCCTCCAAAATATAATCCCGTATATCATACTCATCCTCGGATTCATCTGGGATATTCAGGAAAATCTTTTGGGATTCATCTGGGATATTCAGGAAAATCTTCTGCAAGTTCTCCTCAACTTGACTCTTCCCTTTTGTCTTGCGACTAGCCTCCTTACTTCTCGTCCATCTTCCTATGTCTCTGTCTTGACCCTCTGCCATTTCTTCTACCCTCGTCTGCTCCAAATTCGTAACTCTCCCCCTCACCTTACTCTGATGCACAACTGGTTTCCTCCTTCGAATTGTTCAACTGCATGCATATCTTAACTTATTTCTGCTCGGCCAACTTTGCTTCTTGAAACTTCCTTTCTTCCTGACCTCGTCATTAATCCGCATTCCATTTGTGCTATCATAAGTGGAGACGATCGCTATCAGTCTGACAAATCCATCTCCCGTCCTCGGTACCTTGTCCCCGTTCCTTCTTGGGATGAGCATTCGTCCCTTGAGTTGATTAAACTTACCCTCCTTGACATTTAATTCATATGCGCGAGCCTGCAGACACTCTGAGCCATCATGATTTACTGTACTATTATCCCTCCTTACCATAATCAGGAGGCGCCTATTCATTCCCTTCTTGTGCGGTCGCTGCATTAAAATCCTGGGTTAATATATTATTTAACTCATTCCACCTTGGATCATCTTGTAATGATATCCAACTACCGTCCACTCTCCTGTCCGCTCCTCCACTTCCCCAATTAGCCAATAAATCAGCTGCACGGTTGCCATTTCTCAATACATGATTAATAATAGTATATTCGATCCTACTCAGCAATCCTTCCAGATCCTGTATTATCCCTGCTGTCCGCCAACTCTTTGCGACATGATCCCATCGCTTACCATCCCGTAATTTTCTCAACATATCTATCGTGATCCGGGAGTCTCCTTCAATTTCAAGATTCATATAACCATTTCTAACTGCTATTCGGAGTCCCTGGTATACTGCCCACAATTCCGCTTCATTGTTCGTCATCTCTCCTCCGAATTCAGCATACAGCCACCGTATTTATATTTTTGAATTTTATTATCAAATTTTCATATTAAGGCTCTAGGGTCTTTATGTTAATGGTTTAATAAACATCTACTATTAGTATATGTGTTACATTATTTAGTTCGATATAATTTTTTATTATAATT
Source organism: Pinus tabuliformis (assembly GCA_031772625.1). Taxonomy (NCBI): domain Eukaryota; kingdom Viridiplantae; phylum Streptophyta; class Pinopsida; order Pinales; family Pinaceae; genus Pinus; species Pinus tabuliformis. The sequence goes on from CM062811.1 coordinate 689,645,080, forward strand.
GTATTCTTCATCTCTTATATAAAAAATAAGGAGACCAAGTGTTATAAGGGTTTATAAGGGTCATATCTTGTATTGAGCATTGGATTCGATGTAAGCAAGGTTTCCCTCTTGAATTTTACCGATATTGGTTGATTTTTTTTCATTCTCAAAATATTTTATCATTTCCCTCTTCAAGTTGACCGATATTGATTGATTTTTTTTTCATTTTCAAGATATTTTATCATAATATTTTGTCTAAAGCATATATAATCTCAGCATTTTGTTCGGACAAACAAGCCATTTTGGCAATTTTTCCCTAAATTTTATTCTAGAAAGTTTTTGAACTTGATATTTTTAGGTGGTTGAGAAGAATTAGTATGCTACAAGTGGTCAAAATTTCATATCTTGATTCATATATATCATTTCGAAGTTAGGGTTTCTATTGATTTGTGATTAATTATGAAATTGTTTTTAAATGTGTCTTGAATGTATATATATATATATATATATATATATATATATAGTTATAGAAAATATTTTTTTTAGAATGTTGAGGAGATATAAGGAACCACTCATGGAATTTTTTTAAGAATTTGATGCACTATAATTTATAATATATAACTTATGGGTGTTTAAATGATTTTAGGAGCTTTAGCCTAGGTTAAGAAACTCATATATATATGTTCTGCCATATTCACATAAAATTATCATTCAACATCTGAAACTATGGTAGGGGAAGAAGGAAAATTAGAATTAGACATGGTTTTACCGTAACCTTTGTTGGTACCCCTTCATGTAGAATAAATAAAAAGTTACTTGCATACATAATCTCACTTTTATGTACGTTTAGGTAAATAAAAAACCCCTTAGTAATGCCTTAAACTTGATCTAAATAAGATATTGGGTTTCCTTGTGGTTATATACACCATAGCAACACTAAACGAGACCACTCTCTAGAAATTAAATAGTAAGGTAGCATGGTTAAAGGCACAGTTGGGCATCCTTAGTTATTGCACTAAGATATTAGGCTAACTACTACTAGTTGAACTTACATATATATTGTAGAGATATAGTACCTATTACTCACTGTTCCTTAAGGCCCAATAACTATTTCCATTGGATCCTAAGAATGTTCCAAAATTGATTTCACTAATTAAATTTTTAAAAAGATCATACATGATTCAACAAAAATATGATGATATAAGAAATCAACTGTATAAATTAGATATTCAAAACTATGAATTAAATGATATGTCAGTGAAGATGGCTAATTTGATCAATTCTCAAAAAAATAGAATGAAATATGGAAAATAAGATGGATGAAGAAAAACATCATATGGAAGGAATGTTAAAGCAATTGGAAACCAATATTGATGAAAAATAAGTAACAATTTGAGCGATCCCTAGAAAGGATTATAGAAGCTAAAGATGTGAGGCTCATAGAAAAAACAATAGTACTCATGTTGAACAAGTTTCCAATAGTAACGAAATTTCAAGGGAATTTGACTCCAAAAAATGCAGTTACTTATGGATGTTTTACGAACGGAGTGGAATTTCCAAAGGTTGAATTAAATAAGTTTGATGGAGTAGAGACCTTTACCTAAGTAAACTAAATAGAGAAATAATTTGAATTGGGAAAAATTTTGTTACATTAAGAGAAATAGCATGTGTACTAGACCAATTACGGAAAGTGAATTGACCCTATTAAGGGTATTAATTAATAATAACCAATACATAATATTCATAGAATAATCTGGGTGAGAAAATAATGTGAAAGCATGATTTCTCTATAATCAATTTTTAGAAAGAGATAAAGTATAAGAAATCATATGAAGTAGGAAGAAACATAGAATATGTATATCAACTCAAAATAAATAAAATGAAAAGTTTTACAAGGACCTGGTAGATTTAGGATCCTATAAGTGAACAATATTTTAGCCTTATACATAAATTATGTTGATTAAATGAAATATTGGCCACCATGCCTAAAAACCCTCAAAGGGGAGAACAATTTCATATTCAAATCTAAATTAACTCAGAAAACATTGGTGTTATGTCTCTTGAGGTACCACACATAGGATAGATAAGACTTATCAATCACATTCATGGTAGACAATCCTTAGGCGAATATGACTGACCTATAGGAAGGAAAACAAAGTTGATTATGGAGTTAGTTGTCGAATTTAAATTGCTAGAGATGAAATGGCATGGTGTAAACACACTCCACTAAACACCATACATACAACATATTCAAGATAGGGAGTTAAATATAAGAAAATAAAGAATAAAAACAAATTTGTGAAAATGACCAAGTGTTCGAGTGCATAATGTAGAAATAAAATATATACCTTGAAAGTTAGAGTTATATCATCCATCACCATCTCTCTATAATACCAATATAAATTCATTGTTATTATAGTATTTAAAATAAAGCAACTATATTATACTAGGAAGAAACTAGAGACATGAATAAAAAGTTGTGTATTATAGGTTTGAGTCTTAAGACTTGTGAGTGTCATTCTGAAATAATAGAGTGTTGTAATAACAATGATAATTCTTAATGGAAAAAACTATACGTTCACAAAAAGCTATATGTTCACATTGACAACATTGAACAATAAATAATAAATTTCTTTAAGAGAACCAAAAGTCGTGACCCCATAGGGACAATTCTAAATTAAAAAGCAGGAAGATAGAGGGGATTTGAAGCCTAAAAGCTATGACCGTGGCTAAAGCATGCACTAGTATCAAGTGAAAAAACCTTAGGGTTAACAGGGAAAAAACCTAGTTCACAATGTGATTAAAACCCTATAGTGAAAATAAGAAAAAATTGTTGAGATTTAAGAGTGATAAGGATGGTTACGAAAAACCCAAGGAATCGATGGAAAAGTAATGGTGTATTGAAACCATGATCAATTAGAATTCCAATATAATGTTAGAGGGATGGTCTAATAAAAATACCCTTAAGGACTAATGAATTATGAATAATAAATATCGGTACCATTGGAGAGATGAGGAACACAAACCATGTTGCAATGCCATTAAGGAAGTATGTACCTTGTGCCAAGTTAAATCCCATTTATTTTCTACAAATTTCCAATGGAAACAATAAATAAATTAGTAGAACAATTGCAAGAGTAAAGTGAGTTTGAATATAATGTAATGAAGTGTGAATTCAAAAACATTTACCTTTTGTCCACGAGTCCATAGGTGTTTCTCCATTGTGTAGACATGTCAACATTGGAAGAAATAAGAAAAACAATTGTAATAATGAGGGGTATTGTGGCAATAAAATCCACCGGAACACATAACAGAGATGATATCTTTCAAAATATCCATCGTTAGATTCCCAAACCAAATCCAAGCCATCGAAATATGAGGTAGGCATGGCATGTAATTCCATGTGAAGGAAGTTGGGATGGTTAAACTCACGGCCTATCAAATTGCAACCCATTTGTGATGAATGGCCTCCACAATTCAACTCATGTAGCATGTCAAGTAAGGGGTTTAACCCATATATGTCACCACCTTTGAAATATCTAAATTTCAACGAATTGAATATATATATATATATATATATATATATATATATATATATAATATTATTGTGTTCTAACTTATACATCAAACTAATGGGAATTACTAGAAGTACTAAAATATTTATCCCAACATAGTGTCTTTGTTGTAACATGAGATAATGGTGATATAAGGGAGTTATTTTCAATTAAAAATATCCATATGTAGGATAATGGAATAGGACAAAATCACATATTGAAGCAAATACTAATTAAGTGGAGAATAGAGGTCATCAAAATCCCATAGTGGAATTAATTAAAAGTTAGGGGGCTAAGTCCCTAACCCAATTTTATATAAGTTTAGCGTTTCAAACATAGGCTCTACCACTTTAGAATGAGTCATGCTATTTGACTCCTGAATGCGTTATATTGTAGCACTTTTGAAATATTTAACAAGAAATCCTGTTTTTATATATATATATATATATATATATATATAATCCTGTGTTCTAACTTATACATCAAAACTACCGAGGATTAATGGAAGTAGTACAATATTAATCCAACATAGTGTCTTTGTTGTAACATGAGATAAGAGTGATACAAGGGAGTTATTTTCAATTAAAAATATCCATATGTAGTATAATGGAATAGGACAAACTCACATATTAAAGAAAATACTCCAAGTGGACAATAGAGCTCATCAACAACAAGAAGTTTTGATTCTGGGATAACAACACATTCCACAAGTTCAAATTCAAGTGACACATCAAATCCAACTTTGGCAATCTTGAGAAGACAAATATTCATAAGTTTGAGTGATATTTATGAGAAAAATTAAGGTGAAAGAAGTGAGGGTTTGAATTCTTTTTTTTTCTTTATTTTAACATGTATATGATCCAATTAATTTTGAAGATTCCATTAAAGAACAAATATGGGTAGCAACAATGGATGAAGAAATAGATAAATAGATTCTATAGTAAAGAATGATTCATAGGAATTAGTTAATCTTCCATAAGGAAAAGAAGTCATAGATGTGGCATGGTTATATAAGACCAAAAGAAATGTGGAAGGAAGGATATAAAATCATAAAGAAAGGTAGGTCATTAAGGGATATAAACAACCTGGAAGATATTATGCTAAAACATTTATGTTAATTGCAATAATGAAAACCATGAGAATAGGTTTAGCAATGGTAGTGCAACGTATGTGGAAAGTATATCAAATGGACATGAAATCTAGCTTCTTCAACGGGGTATTGAAATAGGAAGTGTATGTAGGCAAGAAGAAAAAGTTGTTAGACTAAACAAATCTCTATATTGAATGAATAAAGCATCGTGCACATAGTATGGAATAATAGATTCATATTTGTCAGACAATGGCCTTAGCAAAAGTGATGGTGAACCTACTTTTTCTATTAAATAAAGTGTTGGTAAGTTCTCAAATTGTGGTTTTATATGTAGATGATTTAGTTTTCACAGACAATGTGGATCTTCCTATTGGTGATTTGAAAGAAGTCATTAAAAACGTGTCTGAAATATAAGATTTTGGGTTGTTAAGGTACTTTCTAGGAAAAGAAGTGAAACAAATGGAAGAAGTAATTTTTATTCCTAAAAAAAAGTATGCAACATAAATACTAAACATATTCAAAATGAAAAACAACAAGCATGCACCAACACTAACAACGATGGGTTTAAAATTGAGTAAGGAAGATTGTAGCAACAATGTAAATTTATCTCTATACAAAAGCATGGGTGGACACTTGGTGTATTCAACTAAAACTAAACCTAATCTAATGTATGTAGTGATTTTGGGTTCTAGATTCATGGAGAATCCAAAGGAGACACAATTGTTAACAACTAGAGAATTATATGGTATGTTAATGGAACTAATGGATATTACATTTTGTGTACGACATTTAATGAATTTAGGCTAGTTGGATATACTGATAGCGATTGGGAAGAAAGTGTAGATAATAGTAAAAGAACATCAATCTATGTTTTCCATTTGGGTTTGGGAGTCATTTCACAGGTTTCCAAAAAACAAATAATTGTTTCTCTTTCCACAAGCTAATGTTGAGTATGTAGTAGCAACAGGGGAAACTTGTCAAGCAATCTGGATAAAGACAATGTTGAAAGATGTAAGATGAACAAAAAAAATAATGATTTATTGCAACAATAACTCTACATCTTATTTATCCAAAATTTTCATTTTCATAAAAGAAATAAACACATTGACAGAAGGTATCATTTTATTAGCGAGCTTATCGATAATGCAGAAATTGTTTTGGAACATTATGGATCTCAAGTTCAATATTTGGACATCTTCACTAAACCATTGGAACATAAAAGTTGTGTTCATCTAAAAAATAATTTAGGCATTGTGAACATTAGTAGCTGCATTTAAGGTGGAGAAATAGAAATAATCCCAACTACCCCATTTAATGAATATGACCACTCCATTCCTAGAGTAGAAAGAAAATAACATCTCTTCCCCATTCTTGAAGTAGAAAGAAAATCACGTCTTAGATTTTTTACCTAGAGCTGGAGTTATACCTAACTACTTTTCGACCAGCATACCACTTTTCATCTCTACAAGCGACGGGTAACAAACAGTCAACATTCGTAAAGTAAAACTGAAAATATTAATGCACTGTTGGTATGGTATTTTAATGTATGGGTTAAGTGAGCAATGCATACTTAAATTGCATGCAATTAACATGCATACTGCTCAACGTTATGATTTACTAATAGTTAATTTGTGTATTTCCATGGTTTTATGTTTTATTATATAATTTTTTAGCTGCACGTATAAGGTGGAATGTGTGTTTTAATATTTGCCTATTTGAGATTTTTCATCATAGTGTGCCTAAATAGTTTTACAGTGTAAAAAAGGAGTTGTGATAATGTTCTATAGATTTTTTTTTTTTTTAAGTGGGTGAATGGAGCTGAAGCCTTCGTCTTTTTAGTAAAATGTATTGTCTCATGAAATTAGAATCCGGAAAATATATATTGTTGCATGTTTCATTTTTACAGTTAGTATTTCTCTGGTATGGATGTTACTCTCTTTTACATTGTTTTGTTTTGTATCTTTTATCATTTTTTTTCATGCTATTGGAGTTATAAATAAAATACTTTACACTATTTGAGTTATAAATAAAATATTTGGATGTATTTTATCTTGGACATTGGATAAACCAACGCTTTTCATATGTTTCGCCACATATGCTTAACCATGTCTTGTGAATCTGTTAACTCTAGTGATGCATCTATTTATTAACACCCGCAGGTTTATTGTAATGAAAATTGTGATTCAAACAAATTTATCAGAGCCATGGGGGCTTTACTCAATGAACCTATGGCATAGCATGTGTGTTCATGGGATACTAAATAATACCCTTAATCTGACTACATATTGGGTAATACCTCTAAAAGCCACTATATTAAAACCCCTACGAATATGAACCCAATACACCTTCCCAATTTAAAATACCCCTACTCTCACCAGATATTGTAGGTACCCATTTTTCATTAACATATTTTATACCACTTTATATTTATATCCCTTTCTTTTCGTTAACAATGGTAAGAAAAATTTGCACCTAGAAAGAATAACCGAAATACTAGGTAGCTAAATGTTTAGTGTTTCAATAAAAAAGAGCTAGATATAAGTTAGTTTATTTAAAAATAAATATTTTGGAAAATCTAAATGGAAAATACATAGATTTGAACTCTCAATTGCATCTATCTTCTATTGAACACTGAAAAAATACACTACAATAATCCAAAATGAAACATCAATAACCAGCACAATGGCACACCTTTCATTTTGCTTATAGAATAGGAAGAGGGGAGAAAGTACAATGAATATGGACACATGAAAAAAAACTATCTCGTCAGACTTTGTTAAATCATAGCCCTAACCTGATCGCCTAGTGCACCATATTTGCATTGTAAGGGTGCCAATTAAGTGTGTCTTTATCAAAATATGATCTAAAGCATGCAAGCATGCCTCCCTTCCTTGAGATTTGTTTCCTCTACTTAAGATGGAAATTTCTCATGCATAAGTATTCTAATTGACTAAGGATCTACACCCTCTTAGCAAGAATATATCATACATGCTAAAAATAGAAAAAGAAACGCTTTAATAATATAAAATATTTATCTAAAACTGAAATAACATCTAAACTGGAATTAACTGAAGGTGTGACATGTGTGTCCTTAGCATGCATGCACTCTCTTCTAAATGAAATTTTATTTCAGTGTCTCTTGTGTATCATGCAAAGTGCCCCTCTACCAAAAAAGTTGGTATCATGTTTCCTTCACTTTTGTTGAGCAT